>JANRMT010062806.1:59414223-59526868 GCA_026402145.1 Polypterus bichir lapradei | reverse complement strand
TTATTATTATTATTATTATTATTATTATTATTATTATTATTATTATTCATTGTACTGAACATTCCATATATAATGTGCAAATTTTGTTAAAATAGGGAATATCAGCAGATTGTAACAACTAAAAAGATTTACAATACATTATATATTTAAATGCTCAAATAAATAATCAGATAACTAAATAACTTGGAAATAAGTAATGTATTTATACTAATGTACAAATCAACATCGCTCTTGCAAAGGCACAAAGAAAACATTCTAAATATAGATGCGGCCGACATTGGCACTTACCCATTATCAACATTTAGAGAGATTGCCTGAAGTGATAAATCTTATTAAAAACTGATCTTGCTGCACACTTGGACTCTCAGGCATGCTAATTTCAACTTTCAGCCATCTTTCACTCTTTTCATTTAATTGGAAAGAGTAACTGGGTCAACACTCCTCCACCGACAACTAAAAAGCAAGCTATTTGTTCCTATGTGTGAGCCACATGTTTGTTCTAAACATTTCTGAATTGAAGAACAAAAGACCATTAGAAACTCTACACAGGAGAAGAGATAATTCAGTCCATCCAGTTCTTTTGGTAAGGCTAATATCTCCTTTTACTGATTATTACATTTACAAGGGTCTTCTATTCAAAAGCACCAATGGAATTCATGACTTAGTCCAGTTTTACTTTAGATAGCAGAATTTAATGTGCAGGCACCAGAAGACAGATAATTTGGAAGAATACATGTTGAACAAAAACACATACTGTACACATAATTGAACTGGCAACTTTAAAATTGCTCAGTGTGAGTGAGAGAATTATGGAGTTGGTTCTGGCCTAGCACTGAATGCTGCTTTATAATAGACACTGGCTCCTTGTAACCCTGAACTGGATAAGCAGGATAGAAAATGAACGTATGGAGGAATTGATGATGGTGGGAAGGAAATTATTTTTATGTATTTTTAAATTCTTATACCCATTTTATACATACGTATGGAATATATATGTACATAAGATGAAGGATCTCCACCAGCCTCCAAAGATGGTGCAGGTTTGAACATGTGATAAGCTGTTTTTGTCACCGTTCTAGCTTTTTCACATTCTATATAATTTAATGATTTTCAAGCCAAACTAAGAACTATAGAAAACCTAAAGGCATACCTTTGTTAGCTAGAGAGGCCCCATTAAATGTAGAATTCAGTTGTCTCTCTGCAATGGATCAGATGAACAATATATATATATGTATATTATACATATATACTGTCACACTTGTTCACATGGGATCAACTTCAGGGCTCGTTGAATGGCAATTACACTCCAAGTCAGAAGTTGGCACTGTCACTTAATCCTTCTTTTCTTCCTCCCTCTGCAGAACAGATGATTGATAGACAATCAATGACATTACCCCCTGAATCTGCCTCTTCTGTCTTTCATCCCTGAAAGCTGTCTCCGGGGCCATCTTGGCATCAGTCTTTCTTTGATTTGCATCTGAAGAAAACTTGTTGCATTACTTGTGCATTTCTTTTTGTTTCAAGACCTTCAATTATACAAGGATCACCTTTCAGGTGCCCCGACCCTTTATAATCTCTCTTGTGTATTTATTTACACAAGGTTCAAAATATTCTTTGTCAATACTGAAACATCCGAAAACGCATCCGATGTAGACATTTGTTTATACTGGGCATACACACATACCCCCTGAAGGGACTGTGTAGTGAAAAATTTAGAGGCCCATGAAAATCATATTCCTGTGTGTTTCCTAAACTATCAGAGTATGCTCACATCATAGAAGAAGAAAGAAATTCTTTAAGGAGCCACAGCAAATTGCTCCAGTGTCACATGAATGCACTGATCACAGCTAATAGTAACAGTCTTCAAAGTCATCTTGACATTAAATAAAAGCAAAGCCAATGTTGAAAACATTTTCGTTTAATAACAAAGTTCTATATCCATTCGCAAGATGATTGATTAGAAGAAATCTGATATGCATCCATCCATTATCCAACCCGCTAAATCCTAACTACATGGTCACGGGGGCCTGCTGGAGCCAATCCCAGCCAACACAGGGTACAAGGCAGGAAACAAACCCACACACACCCACACACCAAGCACACACTAGGGACAATTTAAAATCACCAATGCACCTAACATGCATGTCTTTGGACTGTGGGAGGAAACTGGAGTACCCGGAGGAAACCCACGCAGACACGGGGAGAACATGCAAACTCCACGCAGGGAGGACCGGCAATCTGATAGTATCTTGTACAAAACAACATTTATATAACAAACGCAATAGATAGATAGATAGATAGATCTGTGGTGTGCTGGCACCCTGACCTGGGTTTGTTTCCTGCCTTGCGCCCTGTGTTGGCTGGGATTGGCTCCAGCAGACCCCCGTGACCCTGTAGTTAGGATATAGCGGGTTGAATAATGGATAGATAGATAGATAGATAGATAGATAGATAGATAGATAGATAGATAGATAGATAGATAGATAGATAGATAGCATACCCTGTCTAGAGCTGCTAATTAGCTGTATCACAGTATTTTACACCTATACCAATCCTCCTTTATTCTGTTTCTCTTCTCAGTATCAGGGTATAGCACCTGGTGCTACTGCTGTACTGCCAGGCTACACTCTTTGGAAAGATTCTTGCATCAGAGTGGACGGCCAGCATGGACTCCACCATAGGCAACCCAGGAGTAGGTAGGCGGCCAGTTGGCTGAGGTCTACAGGACTGAGACTTTATTTTTTACTTTCACGTTTACAATTTTAATGTCCACCATTGTCAACTGGCCATAGTTCATCAATTAATTATTCAAATATTGATGGTTTTGATTTATGTTTATATATCAGTTCTGTTTTTAGTAATTAGTATAATATATTCTTGTATTTTAACTGAGAATTCATCACAGCATTCTGCACCTGAATTCAGTGAAGAGCAGTAGGAAAATGAATTGTATTATATTGTATAAATAAATAAATACATACATACATACATAAATGCATTTGTCTATATACAGTATTTGCTTGACTGCATTATGTATTTGTGTCTTTCTCTGTCTTGTAATATTGTGAGGTCGGTTGGCTGCATTCTACATTCATCCATCCACTTTGTTAAGTGTCTTGTTATTAATTTTGCTGTGAAATGCACTCCTCCTTACTGAACAGATTAGGTTTAAGTAATAAACATTGATAAGAGGCAGTGATCTGAGTTATTTACAATCTGATTTTCATGAGGCTATGAATGGCCATGGTATTTATTGCAAAACCGTATGAACAGGTAAGTATTTTGCTTTTTATGCATGTCTGCAGCATTAAAACTTTCTAAAATGCAATTGATATGCATATAGGCAAGTAACACGACAAGTGCCATGGAATGCAACTCTTCTGTGCTCGTTATGATGGAAAATGTTTTCACCCATAAATAGTAAATGAGCTGTTATAATAAGCAGGATCCAATCAGGGAAGAGTCATGAAATAAGCACAAACCAATCATAATGCAATTAGAGTAACACTTTTTGGAAAACTCTGCATATGCCCCATTCACACCAAAATGCTGATACTACATTTTCAGAAGACTACGGCTCTGGAGACTGTTTTTAAATGTCTTCATTTCCAGTGGAGAAAATGATGGGGTAGTGTGGATGAAGAAAAATGTGTGCACTTCTAAATAGAAACTCTTCAATGTGGATGGGGCCTTACTCTGCCAGCTATTACACTGACCAGATAGCTCTCCCCACCTTTGTTATACTGTATTTGCTTTATCTGCAGGTAGGTTATCACAATCAGCATACTTGACAGTAAACTGAATATTCAGATTGGCCAACTCTCAAACATTGCAGAAGTTCAGAGTAGTCCAAAAGGAAATGTGATTGCACAGATGCACACAGAAAAATAACAGAGTCATTAACTGTAGCGCTATATTAATGGGTCAGACCCGAAAATTGCATACACATTTTTTCTATTTAATTGAGACCTATCATGGCTTTTAAATACACAGCTATAAATCCCAGCACCTTTTACTCTTTCCCTCACTACATTTCCAGCAATTTACTGTGAGGGAAGCTGTGAATCACTCTGAAGGCTGAATGACGTAACCTCCCACGTACACAATTGTGGACTGCAGACACAGACAACTGATGGGCTTTGGCACCTGTTGCATATCACAATATTAATGTGCATTGTGCTTCTTAAGTAAAGAAAAGGTTCCAGTGCTCACTTTCTAATATTAAATACATTTTAAAAATCCCAGTTGCCCCCCACTTTTTACACACCCTACCTTTAGAGAGCTAAACTTTAATAATTTTATTAGGAATTCTATACATATCTTATATATGTTCAAATAATTAAATTCTCAAAATCTTTGCTTCCTTTCATTTTCTCTGCCATATTTGGATGCCACTTTTGTTTACGTAATTTATAAGATTGAGGTAGCTTGCATGTATAAGATGTTTATATGTCATAGAATTAAATACATAAAAATCACAAACAAAAATAAGCCTGATGTCACCAAGAACAGTGAATCTGCTCCTCATGCAGAACATACAAAAGTGTGGCACCTTGGGCCCTGAATTAGGAATTTGACTCAATTAGGAATTTTGAAAGAAAATCACTGTGTCGTTAGTTTGTAGTTTGACTCCAAGTGTCCTTCACTATTCTTCCCCAAACAGTACCTGATATATTGTGATGGGATGCCTGGTAATGAAACAGTTCTCGAGAAAGAAACGGTGGACTCAAGGTGGACCTCAGCTCCTTCTTTAGCCCATACATTAATGTGCAGTTTTCTGTTTCCTCATCTGTTGGGCTGCACTCACATAATGGCAGGAGTGAGGGGAGCAAATGAGGGCTCTGAAGTCCTGAGGTTTTGCTTTGTTCATCCTTTTGTATTTTGCCACTCTGCTCAGTGTTGCCTGTGCATTGCAAACCCTTTTTTGTATTGAACTCTTACTTCATATAACACAGTTAAAATTACAATAGCATATTTCAAGCGTGCTATTAATAGTTTTATTAATATACATGGTTAATAGCATACCGTGTTTCCCCGAAAATAAGACAGTGTCTTATATTAATTTTAGGTCCAAAAAATCCACTAGGGCTTATTTTCGGGTAGGTCTTATTTTTATTGAAGTTCAAAAAAGTAAAGTACATTTATTCCTGTTCAACAATTATATGGTACAAACTAGTGGTACGTTAACGCCTGTTCAACAATCAAATCAACATGTACGGTATTCATGTTCTACAAACTACTGTACGAGGGGGTACCCAAAAGAATCCGCAATAGAATCTGCAATTCTCGCCTAAAAAAAGGTGAAATGCAGCACCCCTCCCCAGCAGGAAACAAAAGCCCACAGCTGCATGCCGACCACAAAGAATGAGAAGAAGCAAAAAGCGAGGTTGAAAGCTGTTCCACACTCACCCACTGCAGCAGAAAAAACGTGCACCCCAAAAGCCCCGGCCAGCGCAGCGCTACCGGTATCACAGACTCCCTTGGGCACCCCCTCCTATGTTAACTCTGGTTTAACAATCAACATGTATTCATGTTATACAAACTACCGTATGTTAACTGCTTCTACATTCATTCAAATACAATCATGTCATCTTCTTCTAGAATATCATCATAACTCTCCATATCTGAACCTGCAATTCCTTCCTGGATTTCTTTAGACTCGAATTCCTTTAGAATTAATGGCCCCAATCTCTCATGTGTAGCAATACTGCTCTCCTTAAATGAACACTTCTTGTCCAGGTAACCTGCTTGTAGTGCATTGGCAACACAGCTTTCAGTGATTTTATCCCATGAATTTTTCACCTAAGTCACCACCTCTTGCAGCTTTGGCAAGCTTAGGCTAAGTTCCCCCGCTGATTTCTATCCATTATGTTTTCAATGTAATCATTGACTTCTTTTCGCAAATGATCCTTGAATGGCTTGTTTTTTTGCAATTTCAAGTGTAACCAGGGCAGCTTTTAGGCTAAATACGGCAGCTCTCAGGACAGATGCAAAAATGGCGGATTAGTGATAGGTCTTATTTTCGGGGGAGGGCTTATATTAGCGATACATCAGAAATTACTGCTAGATCTTACTTTCGGGGAAACACGGTAGTTAACAAATTGTTATAGTCTTAATAAATGTTTTGTTATGGATAAATAAAGTATGAATCTTGTAATTTGACATCTCTTTTGGATCACATGCTTTAATAATAAACAGAAAATGGTTTATCCGTTCATTATGGCTCCGGACCCTGCTCACACAGGTCAGTAGCACACATTGACATGTGTAGCTGCTTATGCTGTGCAATCCAATCTGGACATTTTGCTTTCCCACCCAGTAAGCTGATGTCTCAAACTTGTGGTCTTGGTTGCACATAAGCAAAAAAATAAAATATGTCTAAAAAAATATAAAGGAGAGCTGACATCCACCTCCTTTATTTATTCATGTCACAGTTTGTATTTTTTACACTTGAATAACAAGGTGTTGAAAAGAGCTTAAACGAAATCTAGAGTTTATAGGTGTATTGCAAGTTTCTAGAATTATTATTGTCACAGGTACAAAGTAGAGTGAAATTTTTAGATGCATGTGGTAATCAACATACAAAATGTAACCACTATCCCCAACCTGGATTAATGGTAACTGCTTTACATTGAAATGTCTAACACATTTAATAAAGAAGTTTGCGTCTAGGTCCAAATATTTAGTGCATTAAAAATAAGAAGTTGCAAGGAACCTCTGCACTAGCTGTACCAGACTTTCATAGTAAAGTGTAGCTGAGAATGAACTGAATACAGTACTCCATCAAACATTCTAGTCTTGTTTGTCACACAGACAAGATTTTAAAGAGAACAAAAATAACACACACATGCAGAAAAGTAGAGATTCTTCAAACACTGAACAAATGAATGGCATAATGTCCACTTACTCATAAACCCTAGAGAGCAGCCCCACCCCACATCATGTTGCACCTGAGTTGAATGGGATACTGAAGTCATAACACAGCATTGTTGAACCCACTGACAGCATTGAACACCAGACTAGAGACAAAGGCAGCAGTCCATGACAGGGCCCGGCCGCACACACTCACACAAGGCTACAATGGATTGAGAAAGTATTCAGACCCCTTCAATTTCTGAACTTTTCATTTTGTTGTAAATTTGATTTTAAATGGATACATTTGCCATCAATTCTATGCTCTGATCTGAACCGCAGACCCCCTAAACCTCTGTATATAACAAGTCAGGGCTCACTGAGCTGGCCCAAAGTCTGTAGCAGTACATGGAGCCTGGCAGCTCCTGCCTCTTTGATAAACACACTA
Source organism: Polypterus bichir lapradei (assembly GCA_026402145.1). Taxonomy (NCBI): domain Eukaryota; kingdom Metazoa; phylum Chordata; class Cladistia; order Polypteriformes; family Polypteridae; genus Polypterus; species Polypterus bichir. The sequence continues at coordinate 59,519,568 of JANRMT010062806.1, read as the reverse complement.
ATTATAAAGATTGACATTATTGATTAGATATACTGTATCATTGAGATCTGGCTCATAATTTACATTAACCTAATTACTGTTACTAATTTAATTGAAAATAATATTGTAAACAGCTTCTCTGGCCTTCAGTTTAGAGTTAGAGTATGGAGAAACTGCAAGTTGTCTAGCTGCTTTTAACAAAACCACTCCAGATAAGGACATATCTCCACAGTAAAGGTTATCTGCTTTATTCTATTCTTGTAGACTAAGCAGGTATAATTAAGCCACGTACTGACAGCTTACTTTGTAGCTTCAAATATCTGCAAACAATGGTAATGCTGATGTCATCCATTGATTTCACAGTCCTGGCTTCTGGCTAGTTTTAAACTGAAATAAGGTGCATTTCCCATGTGCCTCCTGGTCTGAAATGGTCCACGTTCAATGTGTTTGATAAATTCTCAATTTTTAAGTGAAAGTTTGATCAAAGTGAATGTCCTTCAGATGTTGCTGTAGGATAAAACTATATTAACCAGATCAGTAAAGGCTGTTTGCAAAATGCTACAGAACATCTCAGCATTCCTGACAATACCATTACAGATTTGGAAGCCATCCATAGTCATCTATTTATAAATACATTTAATCTTTGCAAACAAGGGAGGACATCTAGCGGCCTTGAGTATTGCAAAGTAAATGCATTAGCCAGCTAACAGATGGGAAAATTCTGCTCCTCATGAAATAAATTATTTTCCTGTTGTCAAGATTGTTGACCTTAGCTGGAATGGCTTTTAGTTTTACTGAAAGTCCATTCTGACTTACTGCACTTAATTATTTTGATAGAGAGGAGCCATGAAGTGTTTTACTTTTCTCAGATGATGTTGGTGTTGCATTTGGGTATTTTATTTAAAAAAATGTAGGTTTGAGATTAGAGGGACAAAACTGGCCAAGAGTGTATTGGTCTATGGAAGTGCAGACTTAATATTGTTTGATATCCAAAGAAAAGGTTAATAAAGTAAGTTTTAAAATGAGTGGAAAATGAGCAGTATTTTCTTCCAGGTCCACCCCATACAATCTATTATTACAGGTTTAATTATATTATTTATAGAGTACAAATGTCAGAAACGCATATCTAAACTTACTAATGTTAGCACATTCTGTTTACATGGCACCTTTCCTGTTCTCGAAAACTTCAATGTACTTTGTTCAACCTTTCCCTGTGGTCTGTTTCAGTAAAGCCTATGACATATTAGATGACTTTTGCAGGGATTTTCAGTCATAGCTTTCATTTACATAATCATATCGAGTCGGAGGCAGTCAGTGGCGCACAACCGTGAAGCCGACCACCTAATTTGACATACCCAATGACTGAGACCAACTAGTTTGGCTCTCGCTACGATAAAATCAAACAGGTTTGATTTTCTGTATAGTTGAAGGGGGGTGGTGGGGGTTCTGTTTGCATGAGAGTTCACAACCAATGAATGCTCATCCAGAAGTACAATGCACAGTAGGCACCGATAAGGAATAAGGAACACAGGGGCTTTGGACCTCACAAACAGAAGACACGATTCTCTGTCTGATGTCTCTTGTTTAAGATACAAAATGGAAAAAAACAGAAAAGGGCTGAGAGTGCTGCTAAACTCATCACAGCTGTTAACCCTTCCTACAGCACCAGCTCTGCTAGGTAGCATGCTGTTGGCTGTCAGGAAAAGGGGAGAGCACATCTGTGCTGGAAGATTAGGTAATGGTCGGTAAAAGTGATATAGGCAGCAATTTCTGGTTGTGTAATTTCACATGGTGCAGCGATGAGATCAGTGACTGCTGTCGGAAAATCTGATATACCCCATGAAAAAAAGTTTTGTAATGCAACATTGGCTTTATTCAGAGTAAACAGGGTGAACATGGTGACACTGAGATTGTTGCAGTTGCCTCAAGACTGAAAGGTTTTGGCCTCGGTTTCCAGCCCAACTCCAGTCTACATGGACTTTGTATATTCTCATTATGCATTTTATTGTAGACTAGACATTAAGCCCGTTACAATAACGGGTGTTAGAACAGTAGTGCATAAACATTAGTAGGAACAGTCTATATTAAATGGCAAGGGACCTTGTATGTAGCTGTAATATGCGTCACTGTATTGTGTGCCTTTAATTTTGTCTCTCAGTAATACTGGTTTGTATTTCCATAAAATGCCTGTAATTTTGTCTGACAGTAATACAGTGGAACCTCGGTTCACGACCATGTAACCCGATTTGGTCGTGAACCGAAGTAATTTCCCCCATAGGATTGTATGTAAATACAATTAATCCGTTCCAGACCGTATGAACTGTATGTAAATATATATTGTTTTTAAGTTTTTAAGCACAAATATAGTTAACTAGCAAAATACCCGCGCTTCGCAGCGGAGAAGTAGTGTGTTAAAGAAGTAATGAAAAAGAAAATGAAACATTTTGAAAATGTGAGTGTGTGTGCGTCTCTCTCCTGTGTGTGTGTATGTCTCTCTCGCGCTTTTGTGTGTCTGTCTGTCTCACACGCGCCTGTGTGTGTGTCTCGCACGCGCCTGTGTGTGTGTGTCTGTCTGTCTCACGCGCACCTTTGTGTGTGTCTGTCTGTCTCACGCACGCCTTTGTGTGTGTGTGTCTGTCTGTCTCACATGCGCCTTTGTGTGTGTGTGTGTCTGTCTGTCTTGCGCGCACCTTTGTGTGTGTGTCTGTCTCTCGCTCGCACACGCCTGTGTGTGTGTCTGTCTCTGCACACACAGGGAATGCACAGGAAGAGACTGAACACGTGCTGTGTGGCCCCGCGCATGCGCACTTCACCAGAAGACACACACACACGGACACCTGGACGCACACAGGGGTTTTATTAAAGAGGATACATCATCTCAGAAACATTCATGCTAGATTAAATAGCATTTTGTAATTGTGAATTTAAGTGAGCGTGTCCAGTAATAAGCCAATGTTCCATCCAGTATTGTTTCATGCCTGATAAATAATTTTGGCAGTCCTTGATTTGTTTTTTTCCATTTTCAGAATTTTTGTTTGTATATTTCTCACATTCCACATTCCATGACAAAAATTGGATTCCTTTGGTACTATGTCACTTTGGAGAAGTCTTCGGTAACGCCAGTTTGACTTTGTGTAGAAAGAGTGGTTGCTAATGGAGTCCCAAATGAGGCACATTACCTGTAGTCGAGGAAGCGTCAGTTATGGCACTACGGCCATGTGGTGCAATTCCCCATGGGTGATCCAGCTCACAGGATCCTCATTGTTGAGGATGCTAGTGGCTGGACCAGGTCAAGGGGACACCCATGTAACACCTGGCTGTGTCAGATAGATGGTCATTTCCAGATGGTGGGACTGGGCCACGTGTCTGCCAACTGGGATCCCAAGCTGTTTCATTGTGTGGTGAGTGTGGCAACATGCTATACCAGTGCATGCTTCCCAACCTGGCCAAATATTTCTACTTGTTTACTAGATTTATCGTTATTTTACATTACACTTTTAGTATGGTCACTGGCAATTTCTGAATGTTGTCATTTGGCCACAACCATATTATTAGTGATTGCAATGTCTGTTGCCGTTCACAGATGGTAGAGATGATGCGTCACTCCTCATACTGGAAGGTAATTGTTGAATTCAGGAAGGCCCATGTTCCCCACACCCCACTGTGCACTGAGGCCTCTGCAGTGGAATTGGTCAATAGCAACAAATTCTTTGGTGCATACTTGGCTGCTGACCTTACTTGGTCAATTAACACCATCTGCATAGAACTTCTGTCAGCAGGTGACGAAGGTAAGCCTACCTCACCAATTCTCACCACATTCTGCAAGGACACCATTGAGAGCGTTCTGACCAGCTGCATCACCGTCTGTTTTGATAACTACAGTTTCTCTGACCATAAGTTCCTATGACGGATAGAGCACACTTCAGAAAAGATTGTTGGGACCTCTTTGTGCTGCATTAAAGTCATCATTATAAACCAATGCTTCCTCAAAGTCTATAGCATTGTGAAAGACCACTCCCAACCCTCCCATGATTTCTTTGCCCACTTCCATCTGGCAGAAGTTACTGTAGCATCCAAGCCAGATTATGCAACAGCTTCTGCCCCTTGGCTATCAGTACTCTGAACTCTGTGCCACCCTCCTGCCCTCTGATCCGCTCCAAGAATCTTTTTCATATGCAGTACATTTGTTACACTTGTTGCTATTGTTAGTAGCATAAAACGTCACCATTATACTTAATAAATTTTGACAGGTGCATGTCCGGCCCCCCTGGCATTTCTGGTACCCACGAGATGCCGTCTGGTTAATGGGCGTTCCCACGCTCTAATCTCTACTCGTTGTCGGGCGATGTTTGACAGGCATCGGAACTTTTGTTAGTCATCTGAAAGGAATTGGTCGAACAATCTTGGCATTGGTCCTAAAAATGGGCTGGTCAACTTTGTAAACCGAGACGGACCTTCAGGGACCTGTAAGGTGTCAAAAGGTAAGTCAGCAATGGGGCAGAGCAGGCATCCTGCTCCTATGTGTGTACAGCGCTGGTATGTATAGAGAGTACAGAGAGCATGAGTGACGGACCCAGAGAGAGGATGTACAAGAAGGCTTTAGAGAGAATCTATTACACACCCAAGGAGCCTGACAGTACAGCCCAAACACATCATGGGCATCCCATTACCTCATTCACCTTCCAAAACCATACCATTTATAAAGTAAATCATAAAGTAGAAGATACCAAGGTGTCTTAAAAACAATAACTTTATTGAATGATTTAAGGACACAGACAGTTTGCATCCTTTATCTGATGATCCTACCCAACCCATCTGTTATAAGATGATACATAAAGGAGAAAAAAAAAGATACCAAGGTGGTTTAAAACAAGAGTTCCCAAACTTTTTTCGGCCGGAGACCCCTTTACCAAAAACTTTTAAAACCGTTGACCCCCTATTCATTTACTTTACTTACTCACATTTGTACAGTACTCAATATTAAAATATTTCACTAGATATCAAACTTTTCATTTTAATCACTTGTAATTAATGATTGAAAAAGATAAAAGGACTATGGAATATGGCATTATCTTGTGCAACATTTAATATCGAAACCTGCATTAATGAAAATTAAAGCAAAAAAATATGAGCAGAGTTTTTTTACATTTTTGACATTTATGAAATAAATATGCAAATTCAAAATAAGTACAAATAGTCCAAGCTGTACTGTCTGCATTTCTTTTTTGGTTCAGTCATATTATTATCTGAAAAAATAAAATTTTTATTAGCAAAAATTTCGACAGCCCCTGTGATAAAAAAAATAAAATAAAATATGTACTTACTTGAAACAGAAGATTTTTGTTCAAACTCGAATAAATAAACTGTGTCCTCTGATTTTCTTTTTCGTAGTACTGCTCCTCAATAAATAATTATATTCAAAGTTCAAATCACAAATAAGTACATGTCACATCAAACGAACCAATTTATAGTGTTTTATAAAAGCATGACTGTACAAGACTGATAGATTCTGCTAATATCGAATATCCGTCGTCTCGTCCCACCGCGAGCAAGTACGGACATGCAACGGTTTCTCATGTCCTCATTTGCTTTGATACGTTCGATAAGACGATGCACAGACATGTTTGTGCTACATGTATTTTCATGCATTCTTACGTGTGACTCATTTAATGACACATTTTACCTTTTCCTTTGCAAGTTTGGTATGTAATGTGTTTTTATCAAAAACGTGTTTTTTTGAATTATTTTACTCCTTAATTAGGTACCTATTGGAATCATAGATATTTTGAAGTAACAAACAAATAGCAGTAGTAAGAGGGTCTCTTTTTGCTGTCGTCGACCCCCATATTTTTTTATTGAAACTGTCGACCCCTAGAAAGTTCAAATCGACCCCAGGGGGTCAATATCGACCACTTTGGGAACTCTTGGTTTAAAACAACAAGTTTAATTGAAGCAAAATTCCAAACATAGCAAATAAGACGTGGTCTTCGCTTTCATAGTTACACACTGTGTGCTATACATTACAATTGTTTAAAAAGTATGATTAAAGCAGGAGAAACAGCAGGAAAATATTCACACAAGCTTATTTGTATACAGATCAGTAACCCATTTGAAAAGAAACAAAACACAAGAATTGTATACAAGTATGAGAACACAATCAAATTGCAAACCAGGTCCAAACCCATCAGTGAGCCGGTAATACACCTAAAATAAAGTGTTTAATCCAGTACATGCTTTATATATTTGTTACACAAGCCTATTTGGAACAGATCCGGCCACAAAAAGCTGGTCTTCACAGGCTGAATCAGCTGCGTAAGCATCAATGGGTATCTCTCCATGCTCAAACTCTGCTATAACATCATCCACATTTCTCTTGATAGATTTGTTGTTTTTCTAGTTGTAGTTATTATTTGTTTGTTACTGTATATTTACTTACCTGATATTTCTTCATTTATTAATTTATAGTATAGTATAGTATATTTTTTTTACCTGTCTTTCACTTGTCCTGTGTTTATGTATATTTTGCATTGCGGTCTTGGGGAATGTCGTTTTGTTTCACTGTATGTTGCAATACAGTGTATGAATGGTATGACAATAAAGCCAATTAACTTTGTTTGATTTAATTTAACTTAGGTTAAATAAGGTTAGATAGGTGGTATCACCCAGCAGCACATATGCAAACACTGTGTCTCTCAGAAAATGTAGGAGAAAACAAACAAGTTAGTGTTTAGACAGTTTTGCAGCAAACCCTTCACTAAGGCTTTGTTTTATGTAATGGTTTTGATGATCACTTACATTTTGTACACAATGTGTTTCTCTGACCCAAGCCTGTTCATGCCTGTCATTTTATTTTCACAATTTCCCAATCACTCTTTTGGCATTCTTATGATATTGGTGAAAATAACAAGACAGATAAAAAGATAAGATAGACGCTGGCTGTCAGCAATTCTTAATTGTGAAAAGCAAATACAAAAAATTATTGGATGGCTGTAATGATGAAGGTAGAGAGTATTTATTTTTAAATCTTTTTGTGGAAAAACTTTCCTCTATTTTGAGAGAACTTATTCACCGCAACCACATGAGAATGCAGAACAATTCTGTCTTTACACATAGATATACTTTTAGATATACTTATAGATATACTTTTATACTTTTCTTTTACCTTACCTTATCTAATACATCACATAATCTAACTCTTAATATGCCGAACTCTATCATCTTAACCAATCAACTACAGCCACCAGTAATTTTGTATATATGTCTATTCTTCCATTATTCTAAACATTGCTTTGTTAATAGGGGTGTCCTATGGGTTCTCCTATTGATCCACCTATTGGGGTGTTTAGTCTTTCCCCCCTATTTTGACCACACTTTCTAAGGGGGTGTTCAACACTCATTTACTTCATTTTAACCTTAGTATTTACGTTGGTGGATCCTCTAAGATGAGACAGACCTCACGTGCTCAGGCGTTAAGCTACGTTTAGTTAACCCTTTAGTTCCTTTCAGTCCTTTTCTAATGTTTTAATTATTCATTGTTACAACTTCATTTATGTATACACTGCAATAATCTTTCAAGATTATACTGTATATTAACTAACAATTTCATAATCTTTACTAACAATTCAGTGTTACCGTATTCACGTGTGTTATCTCCTACCTTCATGTTGATTGGCTACTCTAAACTGAGCTGGAGTAAGCCGGAGTGAAGAAAAACATTCATATGGCTTCTGGACTGATATCCCTTCCAGGATTGACTCCTGCTCTGTACCCGTGGCTCTTGGGACACAGTGGACTTCATTTTATTGAAGCCCTGAAGTGGATGAAAGAAAAATGTTATGTGCCACATGAAAACATCCACAATCATATATTCAGACCACTAATATCACTAATATAACATTTCTCCTTAGTTTTGTTATGTGTGGTATGTAAGTGACATCTTGTCTTGATTCCCTACAGTTTTCCCTGAAGAGGTCAGTACATAAGTGTAGAGGTTGAAAACAGCAGCTTGAAAAATGCAAAAGATGACCTCAAAGTCCGTACCTCAAGAATAAACAGGAAAGTTAAAAAAAATAAATAAAAAGCCATAAAAGGAGAACCAGCATGTGGTAAAATCATAAGCCGCTGTTGAACTGGCAGACTCTAAGCTGCCTCGTGACATCCTGCAGTTATGTTGTTTTTTAAATTTAAATCCATGTTTAATCAGACTGAAGAGGACCTTGCGAGGGGTTCTATTTAAGCCTGAGAGTATAGAATTTAAGAATTTACTAATCTCCAAAACTAAAACTGAATTAATGCCGGTCTTTTAAAAGAATAACAATTGACATTTGTTTTTATCTGTATTGTACTATCTAGAGATGGAAAAAATGAATTGTAGGGCACATTTATAACTGTTAAAATCTTTATCTTGGTGCCAAGAATGGCTAATGTTATGTTTAATAATATCTAAGAGCGGAAAATACATTAGACAAGTGGCAGTTGCATGGGGCTGAGAAATTGAACAGCTGCCTCTGGCTAAAGTGTGACAGATACGTTAACAGACCTAGCCGGAGGGCTCTCAAGCTGATTTACGGTAACACTGAACAGCAAATCATCAGATGATTCTTATTTGTTCCAGCAAACAAGCTGCGAAGGCAGACAAACTCCTTCAACGTTCCAGAAATATGATCATGCAAGAGTTACTGACACCAAACTCACTTCTTCCCTGGCCCTTAACTTTAACTGGTGATGTTGCTTCACCGGCCACTGCTGCTCTGACTCAGGTTACAAGGGCAGAGTGCGTCAAAGAACACTTTGTTATTTATAAGCACCATTTACAGAAAATTAGAAAGTAAAGTTAGAGTTGACATTGTACTGATCATCTCAGAATAACTTGAGCGAGAAGCTCTGTGTCAATGCAATGCCTAAACTTTCCTTCTCTCTACACCAGGGGTGTCGAACTCCAGGCCTAGAGGGCCTCAGTGGCTGCAGGTTTTCATTCTAAACATCTTCTTAACTGGTGGCCAGTTATTGCTGATGATTAACTTCTTTTGCCTTAGTTTTAATTAACTTGAGTAAGACCCCTTAGTTGTTTCCTTTAACTTAATTAGCAGCCAAACAATAATGAGACACAAAACGAAATGCCATATGACCAGCTCACTTGTGCCCTTCACACAATATCTGAAAATAAAGAAAGGTGAAGGTGATCTCTCAGGTCACCAAAACATTTAGACGATGTTCTTAGAAAAAACAGAAAATCAACAGTTTGGAAATGCCTGCTGTGGCAGAATCAGAACAGCAACAAGCCATGGAATTAAATAACAGGTTTAATTAACAGCAAGAATCGGCTTCTCATTAAGAAACTGGTTGGAGTGAAATTGGTTGGACTTTGAAGCCCCAGTTTAGCTAGTCATCCGTTGGCTCATTTCACATCTCATTTCTATTTGGCTTGTCATTTAATAAAGAAAATAATCAATTCAGAGGACTGAATCCTTCAAAACAGGGCTATTAAAATGGTGGGAAAAGGAGTTAATTAGCAGTGAAAACTGGTGACTGAAAACCGGTGCTGGAGATTTTATGCTGTACTGTATGTACAATTCAAAAACTCATCCTCAAATTTAAGTTCTGTTTTAAGTTCAAGTGTATTTAATTTGATATGAAGTACAATCTGGGTCTCATTTGTATATCCCTCATATTATAATAACAGCAGACAATGAATACAAGACAGATAATGAATGCAATACCAGACGCGGATGACAGGTATATACTGTACAAAAAACACACAACAGGTATGCTTATGCATTTGACATAATGAGTGGCCCTCGAATAGTGATGAACAAAACAGCACACAGGTAATTTCACAATTGTGAAACATGTAACTCACGGGGGAAAAAAAACTTTTTGGAAGTTTTAAAGGGTTTTTGGAGTGGAAAATAAAGAATACCCTTCCCTAAAGCCTTGTTTACAGTTTTGTGTTTATCTGTGCTCTTTTCCGCAGCTGTATAATGCAGGTGGTCACCTGCACACCAGGAAAAACAATGTGACATGCTGCATATTTTCCATACAAAGACACACTGAAATGCACCGTTGTGTACATCACTGTGTTTTCTCCGCAGGAAAACTAACTATATGGAAAGCTACCTGCTGCACCCCACTCCACAAGCAGGCCAGCCGTTACCTAATAACAGTCCTTGCATTTTCTTGATTCCTGAAGATGGTATGTCACTCCATGTGTGGTGGAGCTTCCGGTTACTTTTCTGTCTCCAATGCATCTTTAGGATTGCAATCACCAGAGGCCTCATGTATAAATGGTGCATATGCACAAAAATATTGTGTACGCCCATTTCCACACTCACATCATGACGTATAAAAAATAAACTTGGCGTAAAGCCACGCACATTCTCACAGTAGGTCAAACCATTGTGTTTTCGGCTCAATTTTACAAACTGGCAGCACCCAGTGTCAAAGCAGTGCCTCTGTTTCTGTGTGGTTTCCCTTTATTTATTTGAATCACATCCCTGACGCAGCTTTATCAAACTTCTTTTTTATTTCTGGCACTGATCTTGAACTTTCGATCATCTTCATTTTGTTGTTTATACAACTGCTTAAACCAACAAATAGTAAATTTTTCATTATTCGCTGAAATTCTTCTTTTTTCCCATGCTTTCGCCATTGTCTTTCCACAGAATGCTGTACTTAAGGGAACATTTATATTGATTTGCATATTCAAAGAGGCCTAATTCTGGGAGGAGTCAGGGTGGGGTAGCAGGCACGTGCATGAGCGTTACATTTCACACTGACCAGGATTTATGCAGCAGAAGTGCGTGGAAGTTGGCTTACACATCATTTTGTGCATGTCAATTTTATGGTGCGTACGCACATTTCAACTTTGTCCATATGCCATGTTTTAGTGCAAATTCTATGCACAGCGTTATGCATGAGACCTGGGACTGTAGAATAATCACGGCACACAGCTGACAGCTCAATAAGAAGTCTACACATGACAGGACAGGAAATGAGTTTGGTAGTTTCTATTAACTAGATATCTTTATTTAAGTACTAAATATCAGACATATTCACAAGGAAATAATGCATTTAAATCCTTCCAGGCAGAAGTAAACACCTGTCTTCTTGTGCAAAGGCACAGATTTCACTGGAGCAAAACAGAATTTATTTTCTAATCTTTTTTGCACATTGAAACGTTGAATTTCACTGCAAATTCAGTTTTACACAAATCATATTGCTAAGTCTGTTGATTGGATTTATGACCTAAGCCGGAAATCTTTCCTTGAAACTAATGGTGTGAGTGTTAATGGTTCTGTGTGGTAGGATGGCTAAGGTCTTTTATAATATTGTTTGACATTTTAAACCAGGGGTGGGCAGCATCAGTCCTAGAGGGCCGCAGTGGCTTCAGGTTTTTGTTCCAACCAAGGTTCTTAATGTGAAGTCAGTTATTGCTGATGAAGCACTTATTGCTCAAGTGACATTTTTCTGCTTCATTTTAGTGGTCTTGCTTATTACAGTTCCCCACCCTTAATTAATTATTTCCACCTTAATCAACTACATTCACTGTTTTTAATGACTCTTTATTAGCAATAAGCTGCAAATGACAAAGGAGCCAGCAGTTCTCCATCTAACTTGTTTCCATTCACACGTATGTGGATCCATCCTGCACTATTTAGTTTAATAAAATATGTAAGAGAAAAATGTGACAGACTGAAAATTATCCATTTTAAGCTTCAAATCATTTGGATATCATTAGAAAGGAAAAAAATGTACGATATAAGAACCTAACATTACAGACTAGCAAGCCATAAAATTAAATGAGGTCTGAGATTGGCAAGGATTTTGTTTCTAATTAAGCAACTGGGTTGGAACAAAAAAACTGCAGCCTCTGCAGCCCTCCAGGACCGACATTGCCCACCCCTGTTCTAAACCAACACGTGTGTTACATGTTCTAAACAGATGGCAGTTGTGTTCTATTTATTTTTGTGCCACCTTACTCCATAGGTTTTTGTGGTCCTGAGCAGAATAGATACTCTATCAGAATATTACACATACATTATAATATGCCATGAGGAAAGACCCCACTCTGCACCTACAGAGGTTTGCTAGCATAGTTAAGGAGATTCTGGCTTTTCTCTGACATCTGTGGACATACAGGTGTTGGTGAATGTTTTTGACAATTGCCAAGACATACAGGATTATGCCCACTGCAAGTTGTCAGTGATGGTTGATTTAACAAGAAATGTAAAGTTACTGATGCTTTCCACAGCACCTCTTGTGGTCTTTCTAATGCCCCTTGAAGTCTGTAACCAGTACCTTGGTCCTGCTGACATTAAGGAAGGGTTTGTTGTTGGTGACCATTTAATGATGCACTTGGTGCCATGTCTGACCACACAGCCTGTAGGTGAATAAGAAGAGCAATCATTACATACATGCTGGAGTCTGCCAGTGTCGGTGGACCAAGATCTAGTTGTACAGGGCCAGAAAGACCAGAACAGCCATCTAGGACAAGGATCACTGAAGGTCTTCATATTTTACATAAGAAAATGAAGTGAAGGGGACGCCTGTGGGCATTAGTTGGAGGTATAACACTCCCTCCTAATTAGTTTGTTTTGAGAGAAGTTATTAATTGTTTTGTTTAATTATTGCACAAATTATAGGTAGTAGTTAAGTACATTTGTAAATTCATTTACATAATTATAGAGTTAGATATGCTGGATATTTTTAAACTCTAAGGTATTATTTCAAGTTTTGTTTGCAATGTTTTGCTATTTTTAATTTTAATCAAGGGTTTGAACTTAATTAATTATATTTTACCCTCATTATATATATATATATATATATATATATATATATATATATATATGTGTGTTATATTTATATATATATTGTTGTGTTAAATAGCAAGCAAGAGGTTGCTAAGGAGGAAAAGGTATCAAGAGAAAAGGACCAGGCTCAGTAAGATCCTGTTAGAGAAGAGAAATATACAAATATATGCTAAAGATGTTTGATCATCCAATTGAAAGAAAGACTTTTGTTACAATATCTCAAGTGGCAGCACACAGTTCCTGACTGTGGCTGTGAATACAATTTAGAAATTAGAGGAAGATCAGGACATAAATGTCTTCTAAGGCATAGCACAACGCAGGACCCACCAGAGGGTGTGATAGCATAATGGCTATTTATATTACAGATTCACCCATAATCTCAAGATTAATTACTGGACAGGATCGGGATGTCACTCCTCTTATTTAGCTTCAAAGCCATCTATAGTTGAGCTCTAGGGAATTCAAAGTTGAGAGGTGAGATGGGACATTTACTCATTACAGAAAAGAACAGAGTCCTGGGACAAGAACGAGTAAGGTTAGAAAAGGATGTGTCTTAACAATGCCTGAGAGATAATCATGTGGGCAAGCCACTTGACAATAAAGACTAGGAACAGACACAATTGTAAGTAAGCCCCAAAAATGGAAATTCTTTATTATTGTCTATTTGTTTACTCTGTACTTGTGTTCTATCCCTATGTTCTTGCTTGTGCACTATAAATTTTTATAACAAACACATTTGTATACATTTGGCCTCCTTTACATTTATTCTTATAAGAAGAGTTGCAATAAAGACCCCTATCATAATACATCTAAACTTTTAGTTATTGGTTACTCTCTTATGACTTTACCAGAGGAGCCCTCTTTCAGTCATGTGGACTTACATACCAGGGGCCTCATGTATAAACGGTGCATATGCGCAAAAATATTGCGTACTCCCGTTTCCACGCTCAAATTGTGATGTATAAAACCTAAACTTGGCATAAAGCCATGCACATTTTCACGCTAGCTAAAACCCTGGCGTACGCAAGTTCTCCTCTCGGTTTTGCAAACTGGCGGCACCCAGCGTTAAAACGGTGCTTTTGTTCAAGCGTGATTTCCCTTTCTTTTTTAGATCCACATCCCTGACGCGGCTTTATCATATACACTGAAATTAACCGCATATTGTTTATTAGTTTAAGGCATCTGATTGTAATTAACCTGTAACAATATAATGGTCCATGGAATAGCCAAACTATTCCAAATACCATAGCTGCTTTAGCGCTGTTACTCTCACTGCACCTTTTTCTTTCAGCTGCCACAACGGTTCATCTTTTTCCATATTACTCTAACTGTACAACTCGGAGCATTTATATCACTGTATCTGAATGTGTGGAATCACAGCTCTACAGCAGCTGATCAGATTATCAGTATACAGCATCTAGCACACGCTGCCTCAGCCATGCTGCCTATTTGAACTGCTCCCATACGACAAATGCTTCAGAGCCTTTCCTGTACTGACCTTGCAGTTCAAAAACAGTTTCATCCCAAGAACTATAAACGCAATCAATCAGTCCATCAAGTGCTCCTTGTAGAACGCTTTGTACTTATAAGTACAATTACCTCACTGTAAACTTGCGATACAGTTATAATATTACACAACCTGAGCCACTTTATAAAGTGCATATTCACATATGATGACAATATCATTTTTAAGATGAAATGCAGCAAAATATGTTTATTATATTATACAGACTAGAAAAATACCCGCGCTTTGCAGCGGCGAAGTACTGCCTTAAAATTTCTATTAAGAAGAAAAGTAAACCTTTTTAAACTGAGGGAAAATATACCAATAATTATTTGTTAAGGATCTCTTTGCATGCCATGTTGTCAGTTCGGCCCTCTGGTTGTATTATGACCAAGCTGTGCGCTGAGCTTACTTTGAGCATGTAACGTACTGTTGGCCATGTGAAAAGCAATCTTGCCTCAAATCTCACAGCTTGGATTGCTGCTGTCATAATCGGTTTGAGTTTCATGGTTTGTTTCAATTACGACAGTATTTGCAGGACTTGTTGTGTTGAAATGACATTCAGCATCTGTCAAGTGTTGTAAGCATACAACTGGTTTCATCAATAACTTCGCATCCAGCTTTTGAGAGTTTAAACATTCATAAACATCAAAGTGTCCACTACTCAAATCGTCACCTGTGAATCTAAGATGTTTAAGAGGCATTGGCAGTTGTCCAAAGGTGTAAAATATTTGGCCATTTCAGTACACTTGAAAGCGACAACCGAACAATTCAGCGGCAGCCATCAACTCACATGCAGAACCATACTGTAGGTGAAGGGCTTAAGCATTTCACTCTTATAATGCTCCTGTGCAGTATAATTATCTCCTGTACCGTCATCAGTCCACACCTTGAACCTGTCCCAGTCATTCAATACCTAAGACACAATGTTCCTCCGGATATCAACAGTGAGCCTGATATGGCCGTGCAATATGTAACACAGAGAATGGAAAAGGCAGGCGCCATTTCCGGGCATAGAAACCACTCGGTAAGTGACAGTTCTTTGATCGATGGTGATCACCTTGTTAGACATGTTAATGGAGGTACAGTTGGAACGATAAAGGAAATGGGTACCTGAACAATGTAAACTAAGTCTAAAATACCTATACAGTAATCCCTCCTCGATCACGGGGGTTGCGTTCCAGACCCCCCCGCAATAGGTGAAAATCCGCGAAGTAGAAACCATATGTTTGTATGGTTATTTTTATATATTTTAAGCCCTTATAAACTCTCCCACACTGTTTATAAATATTCCCTGCAGAGTTATACAGCATAATCCCTTTGTATTCTCTTAGATATTAGGTAAGATTCATTGAAATTATGTATATAAACACACTGTTTATATACAGTAAAACCTAAATATTATTTTAAAAATATTGAGTGTCTCCGATATCACATATGTTACAGCCATTACGATAGACAGGCCACCAGCAATAAATACGTACAATGCAAGAAAAATAGTATACAGTAAATGTGTGTACAGTGACACTAAACGTACGTACATGTACTAAGCACTGTAAGAAGAAAATTAATTATGGTTACTCACCAACAATGACACGATGACTTGTCCGATAACAATGAGTTTAATTTTACTGCACAATAAAGGAGAGCGTTACAGCCCTTGTAAAGGAGCCACTTCAGGCAATTGTGTAGCACTGCCGTTGTTCTTCTTCTGGCAGTCTTCAATCCAAATCCCTAAAGCAGATTCCATCCAGACTACTGCCTTATTACATCCACTTACAACTCGTTTTGCACCCTGGTTAAAAGGATACTGCGGCCGTAGATCTTATATTCCTTTCCTTCTTTTTAAATAAAAAGAATCGTAGCCTTCAACAAATCCAAAACGTTTACCTTTTCGGCAATCGTTAACATCTTCTTCTTGCGCTTGGGCACGGCCCCTGAAGCAGTAGCAGATTGTTTTGGAGCCATAATGAAGGGCTTGACTATGCACAAAGATAAACACAAAAGAGCACAACTCTTTACACAGCGAAACACGTTGATGCTGAATGAGCGAGACGAGACTTCCTGGTTAACACTGCATTCAGCACGCAGGAACTCAACTGCATGCTCTGATTGGTTAGCTTCTCAGTCAGGAGAACTTAACTGCGTGCTCTGATTGGTTAGCTTCTCAGCCATCCGCCAATAGCGTCCCTTGTATGAAATCAACTGGGCAAACCAACTGAGGAAGCATGTACAGGAAGTAAAAAGACACATTGTCCGCAGAACCCGCGAAGCAGCGAAAAATCCGTGTTATATATTTAGTTATGCTTTCATATAAAATCCGCGATAGAGTGAAGCCGCGAAAGTCGAAGCGCGATATAGCGAGGGATTACTGTACAATAACTATAATCGTAATAAATGAACAATAAAACAGCGGAGAAGCCGTGGATTAAATAAAAAGGCTGCAGTTATCAGCAGGGAGACGGGAATGAAGAGACCGGAGCGACAGACGGCCTTATATAGGCAGGCAGCCAACAACGTGGGAGGCGTGGGGATGGGGGACCCAATGCCGCCTCACACAGCGACTGAGATGCAGGCCATGGACATATATATGTACATAAGTAGGATTCAGTTAGCCGTTGGAAAGTTCAATATGGCGGCCGACAGTGGCGTCATACCACCGAAATAAGTACGTACATCGGTTTCAGTTAGCGCAGGGAAGCCGCCTACCAAACTTCGTGAAGATGGGGCCATAAATAAGAAAGTTTAACATGGCGGATGTTGTCGACTGTTATGACCATTATGCGTAGAATTTCGAAATGAAACCTACTCAGCTTTTGTAAGTAACCTGTAAGGAATAAGCCTGCCAAATTTCAGCCTTCTACCTACACGGGAAGTTGGAGAATTAGTGATGAGTGAGTGACTGAGTCAGTCAGTGAGGGCTTTGCCTTCTATTAGTACAGATAAAACTTTAACTTCATTTAAATAATCTATATTGTTAACATTTAAACATGTGAGGACATGATGTCACAGCGCTCGCAAGGAGCTGGCGCTCCGTTCACGGATTGTTCCTGCCTCGTGCTGTATTGTTGCTGGGGCTGGCGTGACAAAGGAAGGATAGACTGTACTATTGTAAACATGTACTATGAAGATATTTCAATGTTCCTTAAAAGTTTTGAAGAATCGGAGTTCTCATCTTACAGATGGCTTAACGTCTATTACAGAGCTGATTGTGTGGCGACTGGGTATTTGGAGAAAGAAAAGGAAGGACAGGAATTGGAAGTTAGTACATTTGAAAGAGACAGTACTTCTGTAATAAAGTATTTCATCAAAGGTCACGCACGGCGCAGCAAGCATCTTGCGTGAGGCAGGAACAATCACTGCGCCACCGTGTTCCCATGTTTAATACATTCTTTAATTCCTATCATCATGTAAATGATATCAAGTATACATACAAAACAAAGCATTTAGCATGCTACTTTAGTTAAGATGGGATTTGAGAAACTAGTAAATTAAATGATTTTAAGATGAAGTTTATGATGTTCTACTTTAATGACAAAATAAACTATGTGATTACAGTGGAAATTTCGAGATTAAAGTTGACATTTCAATCTTTTTTCCCATTGCGTCCCTATTTTTTTTTCTTTTCTCTGTACCCTAAAAAGCTTTCATATGACACTCAAACGGTGGGCTACGATTCGCCCTTTCTTGGCAACTTTGATATCTGACAACTTCTTTTTTATTTCGGGCACTGTGCGATTTTGTGAACTTGAGCTTTCGAGTTTCTCCAACACTCTATGTCACTCGATCAACTTCCTTTTGTTGTTTATACCACTATTTAAACCAACAAATAGTATGTTTTTCCTTGCCTCCACTTGGTATTCACTGAAATTCTGCTATTTTCCCCCATGCTTTTGCCATTGTCTTTTCACAGAACGCTGAGCTCAAGGGCTATTTATATTGATTTGCATATTCAAAGAGGTGTAATTCTGGGAGGAGACGGGGCGGGACGTGCATTACTTTTCACGCTGACTGTGATTTATGGGGCGGAAGAACTTGGAACTTGGCAAACACACATATTTATGCATCTGCATTTTTTTTGTATGTACGCACATTTCCGCTTTTGTCCTTACGCCATGTTTTAGTGTGAATTCTACACACGGCATTATGCATGAGGCCTCAGATGTCTGCCATTCTTGTGGACACCAGATCCTCTCAGTGTGTGAGGTTACAGGGACAATCAGTGGCTACTTTATAAGGTCCACCTGCACAATAACACAAATGCTCCTGCTTCTTTAAGCAGCCAGTCAATATATATAGCATTTTGCATGGTTACACAACCAAACATTAGAATAGGCAAGACATGTAATTTAAATAAATGAATGTGGTAGTTTCGGCATCTCAGAAAGAGCTGCCCTCCATGGTCTGTAGGCACTACAGTCTCTAGCGTTTATGAAGAAGGACGTGATAAGCAGAAAACATCCTGTAAACAGTAGCTGTGTGAGTGAATACATCTTGTAATGAGAGAGGTCACAAGAGAGCAGTCAAACTTGGCTGACTGGAAGAGCACACATACCAAAATAACAGCTCTTTACAACAGCCAAATGCAGAAGGACAGCCCTGAAAAATACAGAGATTCCTACATTGAAACAGATGGGCTACAGCAGCAGAAGACCACTGTGTGTTCAACTCCTGGCAGCACGGAATAGGAACATGAGGATATGCTAGGCATGTGATCATCAAAATTAGGCAATTTTAGATTAAATGATTGTCACCTGTTCTAAGCAATCTCAATGTTATGCTTTAGATGAGGTTCCTTCCCTGGCTAGTGTCTAAATTATTTTTGTTAGGACTTATTTGTTCATCTTTCCAACTCCTTTTGCTTCTGTCTAAAGGTTATGATTTTTGGGACTTGTTTGCTTTCAATTTGCCTTTTTGGATACATAGTAGGGCACATGCTTAGAGGTCGAGATGTTTTGGGAACAACACAACTGGATAAAATGGTCATCTGAAGTTTACATTCTCATCTGAGTTTGTAGATTCCTAAACCTTTCTGCCTGATGTACTTTTCTTAAACTAAAATCTTTTCTTTGAACTATTTGGTACTGATTCCTGCCTGCATAATTTTGAAAGTGCTTGATCTCCCAGTTTTGAGCTTTTGTTTTTGAATTTTTATATATCTTCTCTCCTGGTCACGCTCACTTAATTTAATCAGAAATGGGCATTTATAGGAAGTAAACATAAAAGAAAGACTAAACCAAGAGATGTGTTAAAACCTGCCACTTCAGTGAGTTATTTAGCACCATTTTTGTCCCTGATTCTCTGGTGCTGTGGCTTGAACACTTGCTCAGTTTTGATGATCTCCAACCACAGCTACTATACTCCTATTTCCCTCATGCTCTCTCTCAGTAATTCATCTGGCCTTTTTACCTCTTTGCCACTTGACTTCTTCACTTTAGACTCAGTTTGACTCTGGTTGAAAGTGGCCTTTTAAACCTCATCCATAGATTCACTTAAGGGATCAGTGCTGCTCAAACAAACCCCATGAGTTACATTACCCCCATAGATCTTCTTAAAGGAATAGTTCCTCGTTGCACTAATCTCTTGTGGGGGTTTTCTGCTGCTGAGTAGTGTACTGAAGGACTGATGCAGGTTATTTCCCAGTTTACCACTAATTTCACTCTCTCTATCTAGTGCACAGAGTGAAAAAAATAGGCGTATCCTCTATAAGTACCCGTTTTCCCCCTGCCAATCCCAGTCTGAAAGAAAGAAAGGAAGATCTCTATATATAATCTTCATTTGGATCTTGATCTTTGTTTGTCCGCGAATGAATTAGAAGAGGAAGCACTAGATGGCAGTAGACAGACAGCTAAAACATAGGCATTGCATTAAGAATCTCCTCCAGGCTTATACTACTGAAGACTGTAGTACGCCAGTCACACCTCAAAACACAGACATTCAAACTAAACAAATTGTTGTGCTTTAAATTAACTAAAGAGATCTTCATTTAGATCTTGATCTTTGTTTGTCCGCGAATTCCAAGCATGTGTAGACCACCTTCCAGTTTAGTACATTGTTGTTACTCATGGATGTCAACAATGTGCCGGAATAATGAAAGGGGTGGTGGACAGTGTTACGCTGGTTAGCTCCTGAGGCCTGGTTAGAGAATGAGATTGCTGAAGATAAAAGGTACGTGCCTACGTAACATATGAATGAAAAAAGACAGCGGGTAAAATGAATGACAACGTAACAGCACGTTCCGGAAATTATTATTGTTACGTTGTAGCCAGCGAGTGCTGCACGTCTCACAGTTGTACCGTGGCTTGCTCACATGTCAGTGAAGTGATCGCTATTTATGCTTTAAAGAGCCTGGATACCTATGTGTCCCCCTTTTATAACCATTGCTCCGTGTATATTGCCTTACTCTTTGGATTGCCACAAAGCAACCTGCGAGATTGGAGAAAGGTTGAGAAGAGATCATGAGAGGAAACGACAGTGTCGTGAAAACGAGATGGACTGTGAACGGACAGAAGCAGAAATGTTCCTACACCACCACATAATTACGATTCGGACAGTGATTCCAAGTAGGCCGTTCCTATCGAATCAATATCCAAGGGTTTTCTTTTGTAATTTTGTTTTCCTTATAAAAAATCATAATGCTGTGCGATGAAGAGCCCAGTTCATGACTGGCAGCCGCGTTTAAACAGGGAGCCCTTCACAGACAACTTTAACACGCGCAACGTAGTTGGGCACACATGGCTAGTTAGATATAGAGAGCATCCGGAGCACTGACTTTCTTGAACATTTTACCCATCCATCCATTCTATTTTCTTACCTTGCCAGGTTAGAGTTATGGAAAAGCTGGAGACTATGACTGCAATCATAGGGCGCAAGACAGAAACAACATCTGAATAGTGCGCCAGTCCATCACAGGATGAACACACACACACACAGTAGGGCTGATTTTGCAATGCCAATTCACCTAATCTGCATGTTTTAGACATTTTATATCATCATACAATAATAAATATGCAACGCCCACAGCAGTTTGTGTACAATTTGCATTCACCCCATGGCTGAGTGGGCTTTTTCTCCAGGCCCTCTGGGTTTCCTCCCATACTCCAAAGAAGTGCATATTATTGTATATGACCTGGTGAATCTAAGCTGGCCCAGGATGAGTGTCTGAGGTACTCTCTGATTGCCAGACAGCCCCACAATCCAAAGCTGGCTTCTGGCATGAACCTGATGTTTCCTGTCTTCACACAACACTGCACAGGAACAAGGTGGTTAAGAAAAGAGATGGATGGATTGCACCTAATGAATTTTGAAATCCATGTACTGGAGAGTACAGCAGCTGCTCATGCTTCTTGTTCCTGGGCTTTTGCCAACATAAGATTGATTTCATGAGCTGTAAAGCAATGTTTGCGCAAGGCAATTTTCCTACAGGGCACTGCCTGTCTCATCAACTGTGTGAGAATTCCAGTAGATTCGTATAACACAGAATGTATCCAGTGGCTGGAAAGGCTTTTATTGTTATTTTTGTAAGCATCAAGAGTGTTACAAAATGGATGTCCAATTTAGGGGTGAGCCCAGGTCTTTGATAAAAAAGAGGACATATCATTTCACTGTAATGGTAACCTGATTTTATCTTATTTCCTTTATCAGGCCACTTGAGAGACAATTGAAGTGGCCAAATGACCATGAGATGGAAATATCCAGCAGGTGGAATGGTGTCAGATACCACCATTGACTAAATGGTTTCGTTCTACCTTTGAATTAATGGAATTCCTGTGAGAATCGATTGTATAAAAATGTCATTTTTGCTAATTTGTTTGACAACAACTATGAAGAATGCAGAACAGATATGTTTGGATGGTATGTCTAATAATCTGTCCATTTTCAAAATTAAAAATGAAAGGCTTCATTGTGCCGAGTGGCAAGTAAGGATCACACTTTAGAGTAATTTAACACATGTGATGGATTTGCCATGTGACACGCTGACAAGGCAAGCTATTATAGTTATTATCAATACTAAAGTAGTCATCCAGAAACACATCATTTCTGAGATGAACTCATCAGAATTACAAGCCTCGTGGACACGTATTTAATGCATTCCCTGTCATGACTCACCTATGGAAGCAGGTTGTCATCCAATATGCAATGTGTCAGCTGGAAATGACAACACAGAGAGAGCCGTCTTTCTAACATCCAGCATAACAAAAGGAAGAGCAAAGATAGTGTCATAGCTGAATTTCTTTGCTGGCAGGCCTCTATTACAGCTGCACTAAAAATGTCATAAAGTGGAGTTTCCTACATAAGGCGCTCACAGCAAATCAATAGCAGTGTCAGCAGACATCAAGACAGAAGTGGATTGATTCAAAATTCATTCATGTGTTTACGTCACTAGAAGAAAAGCATACAATTATATCAAATTTAAACAGAAATTAGCTGAAAAGCAATAAAGACATTTTATTATGAGAGAGTCTGGGTGTTGTGACCTGTAGTACATTGCAGTGAACAAATACTGCTGGAATCCTTTTCTTCTCTGTAGTGAATTTGTCCACCAAGAGGAATGATCTGCATTTTAAGTTGAGCTCTCAGTGATGTGGGCCTCCTCCTGGACTGATTTAACATATGTCACACACGTGTGACTAGGAGCGAGCTGAGTGGACTAAGTGGAGGTAATTACCTGCCAGGCCAGGGGGTGGTGGGGTGCTCTAAGCCTATTTCTGTTATGTCTGCAGACCAAATACGGGAAAACCTGCCTGATTTAACATCACTTCCTGTTCCGGCACCCTGAACGACGTGTTGAGACTCATTCTTTCACACATGGCACAGGATTAAAAGTCTGTTGTACCTTTAAGGATTACTGAATCAATAATCAAAAAACCCTTCTGTGCAAAAACAGAAAGTCAATCCGGTGGGCCATCCAAAATGTCAGTTCAACTTCCATCCATCCATTATCTAATCCGCTATATCCTAACTACAGGGTCACGGGGGTCTGCTGGAGCCAATCCCAGCCAACACAGGGCGCAAGGCAGGAAACAAACCCTGGGCAGGGCACCAGCCCACTGCAGGGCACAGGTCAACCTGATATTGTTAAATTTTCAATAGAACAGCAAAACAAAAAGGAAAATATTCAATTCAAAATGAAGTCCTTCCATTAAAAACTTCCTTTTATATTAATAACCATTATAAGATATGATCGAGGGGTGATGGATGTCCATCAAGTTCCAATTTTCAGGAACACAACAGTCATGAAAATCAATATGAGTCAAAAATTAACAGTCAAAATAAGCTGTAAAACCCCAACACCCTGTAAAAGAGGTTGCTAAAATCATTGATGCCTAAACAGAATGGCACAACAGGCAGAGAACGACTAAAAGCAGGGAAGAAACAGAGGAAAAGGAACAGACCCGTATAGTGTTGGGTTTGCACAAAATATCTCAAACAACGAGTAATCATAAAGCACTGAGTCATAACAGACTGCAACTTAAAAGAAATGCTCCGGCTTTATAGTTGAGGGAAAGGAAAAGGTGTGTCTTTGGGCAGAAATGAGGTCAACAGGGTTGTGAAATGCTGCCAGAAGTGGGAGGAGATTTAGGCTGTTCTGGAGGTCTGCAGGAGCAATAAATTAATCCCACACTCTGGGTTTTACTCCCGCTTAAGCCCTTAGACTGCTTCCCATGCGCATGTGTGTGTCAATGTCTTCAACTCAAAACAAGAATGACCCCTCGGCACACTGCATAACCACTGCATTAATTTGCCTTCTCCCTTTTCCTGCTGGAATCTGCTGGGGTACAGGAAAGATCACCTGGAAAGATCACCTAAGTGTCTCGATGCCTTAGTGACTATTTTTTTTCTTACCTCACATTGGAATTTGAGGTGTCCAAGATGTACTCCAGAAGAGACACCAAAAAATTCAGACAGTATAACCCCAGGCAAGAAGAGAAAGACAATTATGAGGTAACATCTCACTAAAAGGGCCTATAAAAGGTAACAACAGAAGATAGATTGTTAGTTGTCACAGCCCAAGCAGTGAAGAGCTCAGCCCAAGTGACTGCTCCATGCATTCTGATATGAGACTCAATTTCAGTTGCATTGTGATCAATCAAAAGACTGATAAGTAAATCGCAACCCTAGGCATATCCATTTTATATTAAAGAACAAGCTAAAAGAAGCCAGCTTGACTTGAGTCAATTCAATTCAAGTCTTTATTTTCATTGTACATAAAATAGAATTTGAGATGTTAATCCTTATCAACGCAAATTGAAATGTATAACCACAACAACAGCAGTAACTACATACAAATTTAGATATAAAGTGTAAAATCATTCACATTCCTATACACAATTTAGAATGTTCAATGACACTGGATACAAGAATTTAACTCATGTATTGCCCTTGGAAAGAAAGTGGTTTTAAATTTACTAGTTTGAGATATTATTGACCTGTAATACCTGCCGGAGGCAGCAATTCAAAAGAGTAATGACCAAGAAGTGAAAAATGTTTTTTGAGATATTACAGTAGTAGCCCATCAAAGACAATGAGAACTGAAAATGGACAGTCAATAATATTCTGTGCTGCATTTATAAATCTGTAGAGCCTTCCTACCAGGTACTGAGCAGCTGGAATGCCACACTAAGATACAGTATGCCAGCACACTCTCAATAGAAGAACGGTTGAAGTACACCAGCAGCTTCTCCACCAAACTGTTTTTCTTGAGTACCCTCAGGAAGTGTGGCCTTGGCTGAGCCTTCTGGACAACTGCATTGGTGTTGGCAGTCCAGGAGAGGTTCTCAGACATGCGAGTTCCCAAGAACCTGAAGATGGAAATCCTTTCCACACAGACCCATTGATGAAAAGTGGGGTCGGGTCTGCACCATTCCACCTAAAGTCGATGAATAATTCTTTAGTTTTTGTGATGTTAAGTGTCAAATTATTCAGTCAGATCATATTCTTGGTATCACTTATCTGCTTTGTCATGCATCACTTATCAGCCACAATAAAGTCATCTGAAAGATCTGCTGGATGCTAGTTCAAGTTACAAGAGTGGCTACCATTAAGAAAATGAGCTGTCATATAAATTGTTATAAGCACTATGTAGAACTCAGAACACATCTGAATTACTGTCTGTATGAAATAAATTTTTTTCCACTGATAATCCAGTTTCTCCCTTTCATCCCAAACACGTGTGAGTTAAGCTGCTGATCTAAGATGACCCCGAGAGAATGTTGATGTGTATGAGAGTGTGCCCTCCAGTGGTTTGGTGCGGTCAGATTTGGGCTCGAGCTCTCTCTCCTTTCACGTGGACTTTTTTCCTTTTCTATCTGTTGCTTAGTAACATTAATAATGTCAAAGTCACATAGTGGGAGGGGCAAAGAAGAAAAAAAAAGAAGTCTAATTAGAGCTCTTTGTGCATTATTTTCTCTGCAAAGCCATTAGTCTGGTTGCTTGAGTCTGATTGTTATCCTTTGAATTTTTTTCATGTATACCTTTGTTTGATTTTATTCGCCTACCTTGGCATGACTATCATTTGATCACTCTTTTAGCAGTTGTGGATTTTATATAAGCCATTATTGTTTTTCTTTCACCTGCTAGTAATGCCTCTCTTACTTTTGACTCATCATAATATGCAGTCGTACCAATACAATAATACATTGCCTACGGTGCCCAACGGGGTCCTGTTGTACTTTCCATCCGCACAGTTTGACTTCCTTGACTATGATAATACAGGTGGGGGAGGCACACTGAGAGAAAGCCCCCTGCACTGGAAATGTTAGGAAGTGTGTGGCTAACAGGCATTCTGTCTAGGGGTCATTTCTGTTATGATTCCACATCCTAGGATAGGCCCCAGCTCTCATCTGACATACATTCATTTTATTGGTCAGAAATTCAAAGTAAAGTACCAGCTGTGCAGTTTTTAATTCTTCTGAAGTGTGAATACAGATACAGTGCATCAAAGTGTCAAATACAAAGCTAATTGTGGATGGGTTCTCCATTTCAGTGATGTTTTTGAAACATTTCTACCACTTTTGTTTTAAACTGAACTGAAAACAGTTCTACATTTTTAATAGGAGTTACACTGTGATTACCTGGCATTGTTCACTATTAACTGATCCAACCAACCCGAAGGCACTCTTTTGAAAATGGAGTTAATTGATTTATGAGAAAAGTGTTATAAAAATGCAGTTAAATAATATTCATTTTGAAAATTTTCACACAGTGCCAGTTTGTTAATTTGTCGCCCAACAGACTACTATTAGAAAATAAATACATACATAATTAAACTAAATGTTTAAATATTTAAGGCATGACCCAGCAGGGGTAAAACAGCATTAAGAAAAAAAACACAAATGTCCGCTGTCATAGATCGAATACACCTCCATAACCAAGAAATAAATTACAAAATTACACCAGCATGGTTATCCAGGTTAATATCACAAAATGAAACTATGCTTTAACACATTTAGTGGGATTGCAAAATATATTCGATTGACCTCATACTTAAGAAGAGAAAGTCATTGAAAATCAGTACAACAAAGAAAGCAAGAGAAGACTTTTTCGCAATCATATGAAAACAACACTGTTTAGCATGACCACCATCAACCAAATCTGACTTTGAAATTGAAAAAGTCGTGGAGCACTGTCCAGCCAGCCTAAGAAGAAACACAGATAGGTCAAAGAAATTATGAAGATAAATGGATCTTGAGATGGGGGAACAACACAGAAGAATTGTCAAAAAATAGATAAAGGTCTATAGCCAGTGCATCAAAAAGAATTCCAGAGAACAAAACATCATACAAAATTCTAAATATAAAAACTTCTAAACATAAATAGGCTTGATTAAAACCCTAGCTAACATGTTAACTGCCATCTAATTTTTTTGTTCCCTACCCAAAAGCTTATAGACACCTATTGAAGACTAAAACAGGCATGTTTCGGTTCACATTCAGTTTCAGAAACTAACACCTAATATTCCTTTCACATGCATTTTCACAATTGCAAAACCTACTAAATAATTTTTGGGAGGTTTAAAGAGATTTTTGGGTGGATGCTCTCTAAGGCCATGTTCACACTTCTCTGTTTACCTGTATTCTTTTCTGCAACTGCGCAATGCATGTAATACTTTTCACATTGGTAAAATCAATTCTATTTATGCCTTTTTGTTCACATCTTCACAGAGGATGGCAGTACACTTTTTAAAAATATAACATGCTGTCTATTTTCCATATAATGACACACCAATACACACCATTGTGAACATTACTGTCTTAACTCCACAGTACAATCTTACTACACAGGAGCTGCTACTGCCAAACCTCGCCCATTCCCTTCATTACCTAGCAACCACCTTATCCTAATGATATGCACACTTCTAGTCATTTTTTTCAGTAACGTTTTCACTAGAGATCTTTATTTAAAAACTAAATCACTGGCAGACAATTGAAGAACAAATGCATTCTGGCAGGAACTACTGTATATACTCAAGTATAAGTCGGGTCTTGAAACCCAAAAAATTCATCATAAAATCAGACCCCAACTTGTATGCCCATTCAAAAATGCGACACTTAATTTTTTCTTCTTGTCTCCTCCAATCTTGTATCAGTTTCTCAGACACATCAAATTTTGTTGCAGCAGCACAGTTACCAATTTCTTTCGCTACTTCAACAACGTTTAATTTAAAACCAGCTTCATATTTTCTTCTGATCGAACGTTCTATTGTAGATAAGGGTGCTCTTATGATAAAGTTGTATGAGGATGTGAGATACAAAAAACACAAATCAGTGCAAACGTTGCTTCAGAATAGTTCGGGTAATACTGTGTGGTCATGTAGGCACAATAGAGAGAGAGAGGTTAGATGCTTCGAGCTGAAACAGCGCATTGCCGCATCCACATAGAGAAAAAGGCAGTATGCTCCATGGTTACTCTCTCAGGTGGGCATTAGCATATCATAATCCCTTGTACCTTGTTAGTTTTCCGCATTTGACTTATACAAGCAACATTATAAAATACCAGAAATTATAC
Organism: Polypterus bichir lapradei; assembly: GCA_026402145.1. Classification (NCBI taxonomy): domain Eukaryota; kingdom Metazoa; phylum Chordata; class Cladistia; order Polypteriformes; family Polypteridae; genus Polypterus; species Polypterus bichir. Next base: position 59,491,269 of record JANRMT010062806.1, on the reverse strand, counting down.
TGTAAAATGAAATCCTGACTTATCCGCGGGAGAACTTATCCGCGAGTATATACAGTAAATGCCTTTCTTTTTGTTTGAATGCCATGAATATTGCCAGAAGCAAAATGCAATTGATTTGAAATATATATTTGTGAAGTGAAACACCAAGTTTAGGTGCAAATTACATTTTTATTTGAATTGTCTTTTTCATCACTATATTTGACTGCATATCATAATCTTTTTTATACCGATCATGTGATGGCATCCCACATCGTGGCACTGTCGATCACATGACTGGAAACAAACGTCATTACTATAAATAATATGGTTGCTGCCATGAAAGGAAACCCAAAATGGCAATGAATGCAGTAAAAAGGTGTTTTAAAATAGTAGTGAAATGACGGCATTAATATAACATTACAAAAAAAAAAAAATTATGTAAATTATAAATAAAAATATTGCCATATGAAAGAATCCAAAATGGGCTTACAACAGAGATTACTTGTATTGGGCAATTTTAAATGTCACACTATCTTAGATAATATTTTGACTCATGTATTTTTTTTTTTTTTTTGCTTTTACCAGCTGTATGAATTAAAACAAAGCAAGAAAAGAGAAAGGGTTGTGATCTCCTGTAGGATAATCTCTGTTTATTCCTTGGTTGATTGAGCCAACTAGAAAGTGGAGGAGCACACAACCAGCAACAACTGTTGTACTTCTTATGATTGCTCTTCAAACGGAAGGCCAAAACTGCAAAACCTCTCAAAAACTAGAACCAACAAAAATACTCAATTTATTACATTTATTCGGCAAATAACAAAATATTAACGGAAAGTTATCCTAAAAATAATACAGATAATTAAAAGTAAGAAAGAGGAGAGAAAGAAAAGGTATTCAAGAAGCTAAGCAGGATAACAAAGAGCTACCACAAAACCCACAGATATTTTAAGAAAACATCTAAACAAAGGACTAGAATTAAAATAGCAAAAATTGACTAATTACAAATTTAAGAAAATTTTAATCTGACTGGGAGATGTAAGAAATATTTTCAATGAATGCCCTATTAAGCATCTGTAAAATCAGAATTACAATAATACTATAAATACAAATGACAACAACAACAACCACACCATTCTGTCCACCCTGGCCATCGGACCTTACTTATTCTATGTTAATTAATGTTGACTTATGTTTATTTTTTATTGTGTCTTCTATTTTTCTGTTCTTCATTTTGTAAAGCACTTTGAGCTACATTTTTTTGTATGAAAATGTGCTATATAAATAAATGTTGTTGTTGTTGTTGACAAATCAATAATAATAGGAAAGCCAAACTCCAATCATATTTAATCTAAATGTCAAACATTTCCAAAAGAGAGTAGAAACCCTCAAACAAAATGCTCTAATGCTACGGCGAGGAGCATGCAGCAGACAGTAGTCTTTTATAGACTTGTCAGGTAACTGCAGCTCTAATGACCACAGCACCTGAGACACCTGAATTACTGTGAAGTTCCACCCCACTAACTCAGAAGCTAAAAGGCAATTGGCAAGCTAAGGGTCTTTGGATAAACAGAAAACAGAGAACATAGGCAGGGTCACAGGAAGGACTCTTAGACAATTAACAGCTCTGGTATAAAGAGTAGGAATTTGGATAGTGACAGACTGGTGGGCACTGGATGAGGGAGGAGTCTGGTCAAGCTTATTAATCTATCTGGATCAGCAACTTTTGGACTATGGACCAAACAGACATGTGACTGCTTTGGGTTCTTCTACAACCCTTTCCTGTTCTTTTTAAATTAGTCCTCACAAGCTCATCTGAACTGTCACATTCTTGACAAAGTGCAGTACAGTAGTGGAGTAACAAAACTGGACATACAAAGCTTAGTGTTTTTCTGTGTTCCTTATCAGTGGTTATCTTTGTACTTAAAACTAATACTTACATATTTCTGGCATCATGATATATGTAGAGTGAAAATGAAAACAAAAGATGTAAAAAATTAACAGAAATTGAATACTATAACTGACTGCATAGAAATGGTTTGACAGATTGTCGAACATCTTTGTAATCACATTTTCCTGACACATTATGTCAGATTATGTCATTAGTGGGTGGGTGGGTGCTTAAATTGAAAGCTTGGCATGGAGTTAATAGGTCTGACTGCTGTTTTCTTTTTTTTTTTTAACAAATTGAATTTCCTAGTGGAAAAATTAGCATAATAGCTGTGAGATGGGCCCTATAATGAAATGGCTTACTGGAACATTTCTGAAAAAAGAAACAACAGTCTGGTTCATTAACAACTGAACAGCACAGGCTGGCAGACCAATCTCCCCATTTAGATCCAGGCACGGTACATTAGCAAAAGGTCTAGTCTTCTGAACAAAAATAAACATTTAATGCTTACTAAAAATATACATACCTAGAATTTTAAGTTTCCGAATTTCATTTTGTGAACACAGAATAGGAATACAAATTAAAACCAGTATTCTGAGTTATATAATGTAAGTGCATAAACATTTGACTGACTTATGCCAAGGTCAAGCTGTCTTTTCAAGGTACAAGCAGTTAAGATTCCCACACCACTCTGGTGACAAGTGACAGTGCCTACTATTGTAACAGACAAACAAAAGAGTAAAATACAGCCATTCTGCAGATGCTGTCATCAGACATGATATATCAGCAGAACTATTATTAGTGAAATTTCTAGTATGCACGTCAAGAGGTTGGGCAACCCTGACGTCACTGCTGCTGAGCCCACCCTCTGGCTGTACTGTATGTTGAGGATCTCAGCAGTGGTGCATTGAGTTTCTGGGAATAAGCACAATTATTTGCTTTTTCTTTTAATATTTCTGGATTTGCAGATTTTTTGCTTGAGTTCTTTTTTTTTTTGCTTTTTGGATTACATATTGGAACTTATTTGCTTTTTAGGCAACTCGTTTTTTACTCTTTTTGAGCTTTTTGTGATAAATTTTCAAATTCTGTCAATAAAAGTGTTTCTTTTATAATTGTTTTGGTGAAACTTGCCTTTACAAGTTTATTGGTTTTTCTCCCTTGTAAGGGATTTTGGATATATTTAGGTACATTTCTAGTATTATGTAACTTTTGAAGCCAAAATCCCTTTTATACGTATGTAGGCTGAAGCCAGCAAGTAGAGTATTGGGGTCTGGCTGTCTTAGGTGAGACCTTTTCTGGAAGGTTAGGGAGGGCCCTAACTTGACTTCTGAGGCTAATTTTTAATTAAAATGCACCATTATGAATATTATTGATATTCTATCTCAGCAAGACAGGAAGGGGAATTATATGAAAAGGATTGGAAGACAGAGATGTGGCCAAATAACAAAATAGCAAAAAGTTAAGTCGATATTTCATCAATCCTAATCACTAACCAAAAATCAAAGTTCAAAAACACAAAACAGAGGATCAAAGCAAGTAAGAAAAGAAACAAAAGTAATAGCATGAAAAATAGATAAAATTAGTCCATCCATCCATCCATTTTCGAACCCGTTATATCCTAACACAGGGTCACGGGGGTCTGCTGGAGCCAATCCCAGCCAACACAAGGCACATGTTGGATAAAGTGATTTCATACAGGACAATTAAACTCCATCACACATTTTGACATTAGCAGTCGTGCTCTCCCAGAGACTCACGGGAGAATTGTCATAGCAATGGGAAGTGGTGAACTCAGAATATGGCGAAACTCATAAAATGGCATCTCAATATAATGAAAATAAAGAAACTTTTAATAAAAGAGATATAAAAATAAAAATACATCAGAAGTAAATTATACAAGGTAAAACCCCCTGGGAAAGATTTAATTAACATCTCTAAAGACTCCAGAATGGAATAAAAAATCATAAATGGTGACAATTGTGTTTTCTCTGCAGGAAATCTCACTACACAGAAGTACTAACCTCAGTCTCTTTACCCAGCATCTTAATGATTTTTTACCATTGCAGAACTTAACTTACTTAAACACTAAATGACAGCTGGAAAGCACCTACTGACAGAATCTAAACTCCTTCATTTCCGTGTCAATGGTATAAATTCTGTTGTTCTCAAAACACCATTTGTTTTACAATTTGTTTTGTGAAAGGAAATTCTCAGTTTCACTGCTAATTCAATTTTGTGTGAGTTATTTTGTTCATCGTTAGCTCTGCCTATTATATAAATTAGCTTTCCATCTCAGGTGGACCTAACAACATTCAATTGTGTTTCATATAACCGAGTAGGCGGGAATTAATGCTATCAACATCAATTTTGTTTTGTGGCCTCAGATCAACTGACTTTATTTTTGATTCTGATTAGTGTTTTGTTCATTTCTTATTTCTAATGCATTTTGGTACTTTTGCAAATAGAGATTTAATAGTCTTTAGAGAGTCTTAATTACTTTCATTTTAGATTATGAAGAAGCAATCAAGTTTACTCACAGTAGAGCAGTCTGTAAGGGGCCTGGCTTTAATTGTTCCAGCCTCTTTAGACATTGGAGCATAATTAGAAGTCATAAATTTAATCTTAAATTTAATAAATTATTTATAGCCTATGTAGCTTTATAATATTATAACCGAACAGAATGTACATTTATTAGCTATGTGATGAGGCTTGTTAATTTCACAGGTCACCAAAACTTCTATAAATTAAACTAAGAGATAAAGCATGCATTAAAACTGAGCAGCACAGCTGAAGAGGTGGAATAATCCACCTCAAAATATGTTTTTATTATACAATAGTAATAATAGCAGCTCACTACTCAAAATGGGGAGAGCCTGGGCTTGAACCTGAAAACTCTTGATTACAAGGCAGCAGTTTCTTACATCCAGCCTTGTTGGCTTTTATGTTCTTGAATAAACGGCCATTTGTTTTGTTATATCTTTTGTTTAGTGTTTATTTGATATTTGGACTTCAGTCTTCACACATTATACACTTCACATCAGCATTTTGTCATTATTACTATAACATGAAAAAAGTTTCTGTTTTCGTTATGTGTTCAGCATTTCTTGCCTCACTTTTCCTGTCATCCAACATTTACACAGATTGTTTTAGACACTGAAAACACATGAAATGTATGTATTCCAAATAACAATATATTATTTACCCTATACAATTCCAGACACCTCAAACCCAGATAAACAGACTTGAACTCTGAGAATTTAGCGTCTGACTTCAACTGCCTCGGTGGGGGAAGAAATAGCAGGCTGCCTGCTGCCAGTGCTGATCAACACATTTGCAAAACAAAGACACAAATGAAGAGGTGCAAGGGAATTTAAGGTGGCCCGGCATTACGACTTTTTTCATATGCTTCAGGGATTCTAGTGATATGTCTATAGATGGTGAAAAGTGTTAATGTGTGCATGTTACTTTAAGATAATCATTTGATTATTTAAATCATCATATAATTCTTGGTGAGTGGCATTGGCAGTACAAGAATTCTTAGGTCAAGTTAACCTTATGAATATCTCTAGCCATGCCCATCTCCCTATTTCTAATAACACATTATCAAAGCTGCTTCGTCTGGTTGAGGGTCAAAGGCAATCACAGAAGCATTGGCCAAAAATCATGACCTAAAACTGGACAAGACAGAGGACCAACATTACTCATTATAAATTACAATTCAAAACGGATCTAACATACATGTTTTAGGATATGGGAGGAAACTGTTGTACAAAGTGAAAGGGTCCATGAAGACATAGTAATGAATGCTTTGCAGTGTGTGCCAGTGATACTCTCATGACAGTTTTCATGCAGAATGGACCAGAAATTCAAAGGCTATGTCCACACACTACTGTATTTGAAAAAAATCATATGATGTAGCAGTTCACCAACACTAGACATGCACATTGGAGAAAAATTCTTAAAGGGATGATAAGATTGCTGGCCAAGGGGTCTGTAGCAACTTGTAAATTATTTGTCTTTTGATGCATGTATGCTGCATTCAAACTGTACAAAAGAGAATTTAGATTCATACAGGTAAGCAACACAACAAGTACCATGGAACAAGTTGGCATATGGTCCATGAAGGGTGACCAATCACTGAATGAGACATTATAATGAGCAGATTCCAATAAACAAAATCCTCTGTAATGAGCATGGACCAATCAGAGCACAATTACAGTTTGCATTTTCAAAACTGTCACCAATCCACACTGCAAAGCTGAGCCAGCATTTTCAGAAATATATGACTGAGGGAAGTGTATTCAAAGGTCTCAGTTTTTGGCAGATAAAAACAGCATGATGGTGTGGACAAAAGGCAAAAATGATGACTAATGTGTGCATTTTGTAACAAATACAAATCAATGTGGGCATAGCCTGAGTTAAGTTACTAGTTGTCAACAAGTGTATAGGGGTGTTTGTGTGTCTGTGCATTGTTTGAATAAAAGGCAGTTCCTTTCTATGGATCACACAATTTGTTTCCTCTTTTAAGGAAAATTCATGCAGTTAAGGGAGCACAGTCTTCCAAAAACAAGAAAGCAAAGAAATTAAAATAAAATGAAACCAATCTTTTAACATTTAATTTTTTTTTAATTTTGAAATGAGTGCATAGAAGGAATAACAATTAAAGAAGGAGGTTAGTTTATGTCCAAAATTGGCCTTTGACTGTGAAATTGTTGAGAATTATAATAAGACTTTTAGCCAGAGGGATCCTCTACAAAGGGTTTTGGGAACCATTACTGTATCAACCAGATAATTAACCTTTATTATGTGTCAGTTTCAAGGAAAATTACAATGTATGAAAGTGAAAAAATAATGAATGTAATGAAAGTACAAGTCAAATAAGTAATGATCTCCAGACAATGGAGAGTTTTAAAGGAACTGGTGTATGAAATGTAGAATTCTGTACTCTAGAAACAAAGAAACTAATCGGCAATTGGGACGTAATAACAGACATAGTAGAGGATGTCTGAGTCCATACCGGGCAGTTCAAGAAAGAAAGAGTGAGGGCTGGAGCCACCAGAACAGACTAGGGAGGGCCACAGTAAGTGAAAGAAAATTTAACTGCTTGCAAGCTACTAAGGGTTAAAAGCTGTTTTATTTTAACGGCAGGTTATTCATACAGGCGTCTGTCACAAGATAAGGTGAAGTAAGCTGAACTTCATTTTTTAGAAACGTGTCTGTTAGACACAAGAAAGATGACCTTTCCTTCTTTGAGGCCCCCTTTTGGCACGTTCACAAAAAAGAAACGGTTGGCCAAATTGATAAAATGCTTAGATGCTGTTTCATAAGTAAGGGGGTGGGAGGAAAATGAATATTAAAAGCCGATTGAAACAAGGGAACTTTGCTCTTCTGCCTTGCAACGTACAATCCATGTACTCATCTGTGACTGAATAAACACTGATTGATTGAACTATTCCTGTCTTCCTCGGAGATTTCCTTCCACAAGTATCAGGGTCACAGAAGTAAATAAAAGCCCACTCAGAGTTTTGGGACAGCAAGAAGTCCATTTAATGGATATATATGGATTATACAGTACAGACAGATATTATGGTGTGTTTGTGCTGATAATTTTTTAAGTTAATAGTATCTGTTTAGAAATCAGTGTAATCAAGTTGTTTTATTTTTTGAATATTTTTATGTTTATTTCTTCTTGATTATTTGTTTAATTTTTATTCCATTGGCTCCATTTTGTGACAGTGTTTGTATGGTTACAACCACGTTGCACACAAGGAGGTCACATAACATGTTACGTCATCACACTCCACCTATTTAAGATGCAAGCCCCTAGCAGTGTGTTCTAGGAGTACAGGATTATATTAAAAAATCAACAACAACATCAACAAACTTTATACTTCTAGTTCAAGAATGTAAACCAAGATACTGACAACATTTTTGTTGTCGATTTGAATTTGACTCTTGCTTAGTGTTTTGGCTTTGACAGCCTTTCCTGCTTATTTAAATTCTAGCCTTTCTCTTGACTATTATTTAGTCATTTGAATCATAAGTACATTCTTCTATTTCTGGGTATTTTCTGGCCCTAATTATTTTCCGAACATCTACCTCATTGTTGTTATAATTTGAGTTCTTTTTAAATTTTTCAAGGGCTTGCCTGAAGCTAGAAAATCATCTTGATGTCATTTTGGGGGTTTTTACATGCAAGGAATCTAATTCTGTAAGCAGAATTTTTATTAGAGTGTCCATTTAAAAGGTGATTTTTTTCTTTTTCAACCATCTTTCCTGATGCCATTTTGTTTTGAGTATGGGCGCCACTATTCTGTGGTTTTTGAGTCATCCTTTTCCATATGGATTCTCCCATGATGCATTGTTTGTGATGTCACTGGCAAGGCAGTACAAAGAAGACTCCAAAGACCAGAGACTGGACTGAAACTAGTGACTTGTTTACTGGTTATTTAAATGCAGAGCTCTGAATTTTGACTCACATTTTTTCATTTACGATTTGGCTCTGACTTTGCTTTTCCTTTGATTTCATTCTTTCTCCTGTTCCTCACTCTTTAATTTTTAAATGACTGGCATTTTCTCAGTACAGCCACCTTGTGCTCAGCATACTGTCGGAAAAACATTAATTTTAACTGTTTAACATTCCTGCTTTGTTCTGTGATCAGTATAATTTTTATTTTTTTGTTATTTTAATGTTGTGTCATTCTCTGTGTCTTTTAAAGGGTGTTTTGAGGCCATAGCTGTCCACATTGTTAGGCACTATGGCAGAGAGGCATGGCTGGAAACTGATTTAAGTTGGCACTGTACAGAAGTCGGTGGCCTGGGCTCTAACTGACCATCCTGCCAACATAGGGTCACCCGTCAAATAATTTACAATCTCATCCTTATGCAGGGTAATGAAACAGCAGATTTAGCAGAATATTAGGGCCTGAAATTCATTTGTGACATGGTGGGGAGCTGGGGGCTCAAATGTAGTAATAAATGGCTTATTGGCATGAGGAGGCTTCAGCAGAGGGTTTATAAAGAACTAGCCAAAGCCCACCGTAGCATACAGCGGTGTAAGAATAGGAATGGAAAACGGTGACAAAAGGAATTCAGTATAACAAAGGCTTAGGAAACCACCATCGCAATATAACGAAAATAGCAAGGAGCGAAACCAATGCCAATGGTCGAGAGAGTACCTTCCTGTAGCAGGATATGGAAAACATAGACATATATAGATAGACGCCGCATTCACTGTGTTGCCCAGTCGACACGATAAGTCAGCGCATCCGCCCTATTGTGAGTGGTAAAAGTGCCATTTAAACTAATACAGGTAGACGTGGAAACCAGGTTTTCTGATGAAAAAACAATAACGTTTTAAACAGTATCGTTTACATACAACAGATTTTGACGAATCATTTACATGCAATTATTTATATCCATTTATACACTAATAATAATAATAATTATTATTATTAAATAATTCCTCCCGTATAAGTAACATTTCTCGGACTGCTTTCTTCCATCTCTGAAACATTTCTAGACTTCTTCCTGTTCTTACGCAACACAGTACTAAAGTATTAGTTAATGCCCGAATCACCTCACGTATAGATTACTGTAATGGTATTCTATCTGTCATCCCACAAAAGCGTATCCATTGCTTACAATTTATTCAAAATTCTGCTGCCAGGATAATGACCTGCTATTCTAAATCCACTGAACATACTACACCTATTCTGTCTCAACTTCACTGGCTCCCTGTTCACTACAGAATACAATACAAAATACCGCTCTTAACATTTAAAGCTCTCCACAACCTCACTGATCTCCTACAGACTGACACTCACCTCGCTCACTCTGATTCTCATCTGCAGCTGTACTTTCTGTACCACACATCAAACTCTGTGCTATGGGAGCTCGAGCGTCTCTCATAGTGCTCCTCAACTCGGGAATTCTCTTCTCTCTCATATACATCAGCTCGATTTAATAACACATTTTAAAACTACCCTCAAAACTTATCTTTTCAAACTGGAATACCAATTGTGAATTTTGCACTGTTACTGCCAGTTATCTTTGTTTGTTTGCTAATTATTGCTGTTTGATCAAGAGCGACTGTGGACGCGGAAGTAGGATTAGAGATGGCGGGCTGGGCTCTGTTGTGAGTATCCCATGGTCTTAGAGTTAGTGGGCGGAGCTCTGTGAGTTGGCGGGCGTGTCTGTCTGTCTTGCATTCGCTGTCTGTCTTGCTTGCCCTAAGTTAGAGTTGGCAGGCAGGGCTCTGTGAGTTGGCAATCGTGGCTCTCTGTCTTGCGTGCGGTGTAAAGTCAACATGGCTCAGAGGTGCATGTGGACTTTTGCACAGACGAAAGCGACTGAGGCTGTGTTTGGTGAATTGTTGCGTGCTTCGAGAGCAACGCTGGACTCGGGAGGACAGTTACAGTTGGCGCGCGTGGCTCTGTCGGGCGTATCCCATGATGCGGTGGGAGGGTTAGAGTTGGCGGGCGGGGCTCTGTCAAGTAAATCTCTTGGTCTTAGAGTTGGCGGGTGGGACTCCGTCTTGCTTGCGCTCACTGTCTTGCATACCCTTAGTGAATTATATATATAGATGATTATCACAAACTGCCTGATTTATCTTACTGTGTGTAGTACTAAATTTATTCTTTGATAATTTATGTACTATAACAGAAAAATAAAGACTTACAAATGAATTATTATATCAGTGCCACATGAATGGGTGAATACCAAGATTATTCAGGATATTTTCATTTATATAAACTGAATTGCTGCTTTTGCAATACTGCATGTTTAAAAGTACTTTAGCACTTAGCAAGTCGCTTTGACAGGTTTGTGACATTGGCTGTTTGTGATTGCCTCCGTATGTGGAGCAGTGACATTGCTGCCTAAGGGCCAGCAGTGTTCAGCTGCACCAGATTTTTTCTTTTTTTTTTACTTTGATATACTTTGTTAATACCCAAAGGGTTATTGTCTTTTTGCATGACCTTTTTTTTGAAGGACAGAGTGCCCTAAACTTAACCGGGAGCCAGTGTAAGGATTTAAGAACTGGAGTTATGTGTTCATATTTTCTTGTTCTTATAATAATTCTTGCAGCCGCATTTTGGATTAACTGGAGGCTGTATAAAGAACAGTTTGAACAGCCAGCGAACACCGCATTGCAGTAGTCAATCCTACTAGAGATACATGCATGAATTCATTTCTCAGAATCCTGTTTATTTAGAAAGCGCCTTAATTTCCTAACATTTTTGAGATGGAAGAAACATGTTTTGGACAGCTTTGTAATATGTGCTTTAAATGACATGTTAGAATCAAAGATAACTCCTAGATTGCGGGCTGATTGAGTAAAATTAATTGGGATTCCAACTGAGTTAAATGATGACAAAATATTGCAGTGATCAGCGTCATTCCCTCCAACAATTAACATCTCTGTTTTGTCTGTATTTAAAGACAAGTAGTTATCATTCATCCACTCCTTTAATTCGCTAACACAACTAATTAAAGACAACATCGAAGAAACTTCATTTGATTTAAATGAAAGGTATAACTGGGTGTCATCTGCATACGAGTGAAAATTAACATTATGTTTCCTAATGAGAGATCCCAGTGGAAGCATGTAAAGTGAAAACAGTAAAGGTACCAGTACTGAGCCCTGCGGGACACCATATTGAACTTCTGTGTATAATGATGGAGTACTGTCAGCACATTTCTGTACATATTGGAATCGATTTGATAAATAAGAACTAAACCAAGCGAGCACGGGGCCCATAAGCCCAACGTCGTTTTCTAGTCTGTGCAGTAAAATAGAATGGTCAATGGTGTCAAATGCTGCACTTAAGTCTAACAATATACAACATAATTACAAATTACAATTACAAATTAATTATAAGTACAAACAGTTCTACAAGGAGCAATTGATTGAGTGCGTTTATATTTCTTGGGACCTTTTTTCTCACTTTCCTGCAAACCGTTCACGGGAAATTCCTTCTGGCCCTAGTGACGTCACTTCCGGTTCTGACCCTTGGATGATGTCATGACCCATGATCGAAGAGACTTCCTGTTCCTGCCCTTTTGATGATGTCACATCTGGGTCTGAACCTATGAACAAGGCCCCTTCCACTACCAACCTTGATGATTTCACTTCCTTTTCTGGCCTTAAGGCCTTGTTCACACGGACGTTAAGTTTTTGGATAAACGAACTTGCTCTGAACGTCCTAGACGTTTATGTTGCATTTTGTGGTGGCGATCGATTGACTTCTACACCGGCGTTCGTTTGTCTCTGTCTAACGCCAGCCTGTAGCCCAAATTGTAGTTTGTGTGTTAACCTGTGGAGGCAGTGTCGGGAACTGGATATGAAAGCCCTTGTCGTTTTATTTGAGGTGCTTCCTTTCAATATGGACCATTTTGCTATGTTAGATATTAATCTTCTTGTTTTAAAAATACTCGTAATACGGCGACGTAGGGAGAGAAAAAATCGCCGCCGCTACTGGGTTCATCCTCTGACTGCACAACGTCGGGTTAAAGGAAGTTTTTTTGTGCTTTATGAAGAAATGCGAAAATTTCCGGGCAAGTTTTTTAATTACTGTCGGATGTCGGTTTCCACTTTTGATTGTCTGCTGCAGCTGGTGCAATGCCTCATTGCACGCCGATCAACCAATATGTGACTTGGTGTTAGCCCCGAAGAGAGACTATATATATATCCGGTCCTCCGAAGCGTAAAATAAACGCGCAGAAAACGAACTAGAAGCGGTTTCCTTGCGTTCGTTGGGTTTTGAACGCCAAGAAAAAGCTGCATGCAACGTTTTTTTGATGCCGTATAAACGCGCAGCCGGACAAACGCACGTCACCAAAGCCCGTGTGAACACTCTCATTGATTCCTACGTGTAGAAAACACTCAGCGCTTGATCCGCGCTCACCGGACGCTACGAACGCAAAAAAAACGCTCAATTTTAACGCCCGTGTGAACAAGGCCTTAAAGTTGCCATCTATACTAATAAAAGGCAAAGCCCTCACTGACTCACTCACTCAATCACTCACTCACTCACTCACTCACTCACTCACTCACTCACTCATCACTAATTCTCCAACTTCCTGTGTGGGTGGAAGGCTGAAATTTGGCAGGTTCATTCCTTACAGCTTCCTTACAAAAGTTGGGCAGGTTTCATTTCGAAATTCTACGCGTAATGGTCATAACTGGAAGCTGTTTTTCTCCATTTACTGTAATGGAGTTGAGCTCGAAAGCCGTGGGGGGCGGAGTTTCGTGTGACACCATCACGCCTCCCACGTAATCACGCAGTACGTAGAAAACCAGGAAGAGCTCCAAAAAGCGCTGAAGAAAACATGCATTATATAATTGAGAAGGCAGCGAAACAATAAGAAGCGAGCGAGTGACATATACAACCATATTCATGAGTGCTGCTACTACGGAAAAAAAGCACGGTGTAAACCTAAACTTTAAATTAAGTTCATAGACAGGCTGCCGCTGGCGTTTGTAATTTAGTGCCTGCCCATATAAGGCCATCCGTCAGCGACAATCCAATAGAAACACTGCCGCTAAATATTCACGGGTGAAGGACTGTGCTTATGCAGAGGAAGATGAGATGGTCAGGGTGGTGTTTGGCACAAACTCAGCGAAACTGCGAGAGAAAGTTTTAAGTGCCGGGACTTAGGTAACATTAAATACAGCCGTGGACATAGCACGACATGGCATCAGCACAGCTGGGAAACTTCGATGCATGTACACCGAGCGGCTCACGTGAACTGACACAGTGCTCAGACAAAAAGCAACAGTTCCAAAGAGCGCTGAACAAAAACTGAATTACACAATTGAAAAGGCAGCGAAAAAATATGAAGCGTCTGATACATACAAGCATATTCATAAGTGCAGCTACTGCAGAAACAAAGCACACAGTGGAAAAAGTCAATGTCCCGCTAAAGGAAGACAGTGTAAAAAAAACCCGTGCATGCAGTGTGTCAGGTCTCAGATAAAGAAGAAGACGAGCTGTTTATTGATGCAGTAAGAAACGAATCGATGAATGTAACTTGAACACAACACATCCTACAAATACGAACCTGATTGAAAGAAATAATGATAATCAAATCCTTGATGACAGCAACACTCAATAACACTCACAAAACATATACTGTATATTGACAATCATGTTACGCTATTTTTAAAATGTTCCCTTTTCTTTTTCATAACTTCTTTAACACACTACTTCTCCACTGCGATACGCGGGTATATACAGTGGTGTGAAAAACTATTTGCCCCCTTCCTGATTTCTTATTCTTTTGCATGTTTGTCACACAAAATGTTTCTGATCATCAAACACATGTAACCATTAGTCAAATATAACACAAGTAAACACAAAATGCAGTTTTTAAATGATGGTTTTTATTATTTAGGGAGAAAAAAAATCCAAACCTACATGGCCCTGTGTGAAAAAGTAATTGCCCCCTTGTTAAAAAATAACCTAACTGTGGTGTATCACACCTGAGTTCAATTTCCGTAGCCACCCCCAGGCCTGATTACTGCCACACCTGTTTCAATCAAGAAATCACTTAAATAGGAGCTGCCCGACACAGAGAAGTAGACCAAAAGCACCTCAAAAGCTTGACATCATGCCAAGATCCAAAGAAATTCAGGAACAAATGAGAACAGAAGTAATTGAGATCTATCAGTCTGGTAAAGGTTATAAAGCCATTTCTAAAGCTTTGGGACTCCAGCGAACCACAGTGAGAGCCATTATCCACAAATGGCAAAAACATGGAACAGTGGTGAACCTTCCCAGGAGTGGCCGGCCGACCAAAATTACCCCAAGAGCGCAGAGACGACTCATCCGAGAGGTCACAAAAGACCCCAGGACAACGTCTAAAGAACTGCAGGCCTCACTTGCCTCAATTAAGGTCAGTGTTCACGACTCCACCATAAGAAAGAGACTGGGCAAAAACGGCCTGCATGGCAGATTTCCAAGATGCAAACCACTGTTAAGCAAAAAGAACATTAGGGTTCGTCTCAATTTTGCTAAGAAACATCTCAATGATTGCCAAGACTTTTGGGAAAATACCTTGTGGACTGATGAGACAAAAGTTGAACTTTTTGGAAGGCAAATGTCCCGTTACATCTGGCGTAAAAGGAACACAGCATTTCAGAAAAAGAACATCATACCAACAGTAAAATATGGTGGTGGTAGTGTGATGGTCTGGGGTTGTTTTGCTGCTTCAGGACCTGGAAGGCTTGCTGTGATAGATGGAACCATGAATTCTACTGTCTACCAAAAAATCCTGAAGGAGAATGTCCGGCCATCTGTTCGTCAACTCAAGCTGAAGCGATCTTGGGTGCTGCAACAGGATAATGACCCAAAACACACCAGCAAATCCACCTCTGAATGGCTGAAGAAAAACAGAATGAAGACTTTGGAGTGGCCTAGTCAAAGTCCTGACCTGAATCCAATTGAGATGCTATGGCATGACCTTAAAAAGGCGGTTCATGCTAGAAAACCCTCAAATAAAGCTGAATTACAACAATTCTGCAAAGATGAGTGGGCCAAAATTCCTCCAGAGCGCTGTAAAAGACTCATTGCAAGTTATCGCAAACGCTTGATTGCAGTTATTGCTGCTAAGGGTGGCACAACCAGTTATTAGGTTCAGGGGGCAATTACTTTTTCACACAGGGCCATGTAGGTTTGGATTTTTTTTTTCTCCCTAAATAATAAAAACCATCATTTAAAAACTGCATTTTGTGTTTACTTGTGTTATATTTGACTAATGGTTAAATGTGTTTGATGATCAGAAACATTTTGTGTGACAAACATGCAAAAGAATAAGAAATCAGGAAGGGGGCAAATAGTTTTTCACACCACTGTATATATGTATATATATACCCCGATCTACATACTTGAATAATGGATACTTTATTCACCATCAATGATTGTTTTGGTAAAGCCATACTCAGTGTATTCATTAGATGAACGGTAAAAAAGTAAGAGCGAGGGGAGGGTGACTTATTCAGGCACGTAGGCAAAACCACAATAGCACGCGGGCTCGATGTACTGTAGTGCGCGTCAACTCGATCTGAATTGCGCGATCACATTTGAAAAAATATATCTTTTCAAGTTCTATTTAGTCCATATGTGTCAAACTCAAGGGCCGCGGGCCATATCCGGCCCGGCGTGTAATTATATCCGGCCCGCGAGATCATTTTATATACTGTATTATTGTTATTAATGGCCCGGGTATATGAAGCGCTGGCAACACAATAAACTACAGATCCCATAATGCAGCGCTTTAGCTGCCTTGCCGAACACTTACCGCGTTAATCAAGTCTAGCTTATGATGCTGCTTATTATTGCGAAGCTAGCCCACACAATGCCGAAGAGAAAAGTTGATTCTGAAAATAGAGCCTTTAAAAACTGATGGGAGGCTGAGTATATGTTTACTGACATTGCCGGTAAACCCGTGTGTCTCATTTGTGGAGCTAATGTGGCTGTAATTACAGAATTTAATCTAAGACGGCACTATGAGACAAAACATCAGGATAACCTGAAAGACCTGAATGCAATGCAGAAGATACAGAAAGCAGAAGAGTTAAAGAAGAATCTGACATTTCAGCAGACGTTTTTACCCGTGCACAATCACAAAGTGATTTCAAGTGAAGCTGCTTTTATGGGAGACACAAATGCACCAGTGCAACTTGCCCCACTTTCCCTGTTGCCAAGTAATGTTGAACCAAGTCGGCACAACGGTGTTTCCAAATACGCACTTTGCTGATAAACTGAGCGCACTGAGTTCGCACGGCGCTTTGGTGACTTTGAAGAACAAAGAAAGAATTTTGAGTTGTTTCGCAACCCATTTGCCATCGATGTGGAAACTACACCTGTTCAGATTCAGATGGAGGTGATTGAGCTGCAGTGTAATGGCACACTGAAGGCAAAGTACGATACTGCAGGGCCTGCACAGTTTATTCACTCCATTACCGCAGAAATGCTCCAGCTCCGTCTACATGCGTCTCGAACCTTGTGCATGTTTGGTAGCACATATCTGTGTGAGAAGCTCTTCTCAGTGATGAAGACTAACAAAACGGCACACAGGAGTCGCCTCACTGATGAGCACCTGCAGTCCATCCTGAGAATCTCCACAACACAGAACCTCACACCAAACATAAACGAACTTGTTGCCAAAAAAAGATGCCAGGCGTCCAGCTCTGATAAAATGACATAAGAGCAAAGACAACTGAATGATCTAATTTGTTATTGCTGAAAAGAACACATTTTATTTATATTTCCAGGTTTTGTTATGCAGCATGTTCATATTTGAATTTGTATAATTTTGACAGGATATTTTTTTATGGAGAGCAAAATCTTTTGGGATATTTAAAATCTAAGTTTATTTTCTATATAAAATTTCATAAGAGTAAAGAAATTTGAATGTTTATTCTTTTAACGTTTACTTTATTTCTAACTTGTATAATTTAGACAGGATATATTTTTATGGAGAGCAAAATATTATAAGTTATTTAAGGTTTGAGTTGATTTATTCAGGAATAATATTCCTGTCTGTTTTTATTCATATTTATGTTCAAACAAGTTAAGTTTTAAAAGTTTTAAAAGTTTAGTTTTAGTGTGTTCAATAAATCTTTATCCTGTTCGGCCCGCAACCTAAAGTGTGTTTTGGATTTTGGCCCCCTGTGCAATTGAGTTTGACACCCCTGATTTAGTCGAACAAATATCTTTGGTTGGAATGTAAGGCGGATTTACTCTTTACATTTGTATGGTGAAGAAAAATTTATGCAATGATGCCTACATTTAACTTCCATTCCTACCAAAGATATTTCTGTCGACTAAATAAAAATTCCTTCTATTTAAAATTTAAATAGAACTTGAACAGATACGATAGTTCATAATATCCACGCTGACTTGCACGTAAGAGCGGGAGTCATCCGTTTTTACAAACAGCGTATTGCACTGATACGAAATAGCCTGCCCATTTAATTATTTAGGAATGGATAAATAAATTAAGATTTTGTACAAATAATGTTTTTCATTTTTCTTCCTTGATGGATTCTGCCACCCCCAGCAACAGTTGCTCGCACCCCAAAGAGTGTATGTATATATATATATATATATATATATATATATGTATGTGTGTGTATGTATGTAGATATGTATGTATATGTATATATATGTTTATATATGTGTGTGTATGTATATATATATGTATTTGTGTGTGTATGTATGTATGTGTGTATGTATGTGTATATATGTAGATATATATATGTATGTATATATGTGTGTGTGTATATATATATATGTGTATATGTGTACTATATATGTATAGATATGTATATATATGTTTATATGTGTGTGTATATATATATATATATATTTATATATATATATATGACAGCAACACTCATCACTCACAACAGTGACAAAACAATTACATTGACAATCATGTTACGTTATTTTCAAAATGTTTCCTTTTCTTTTTCATTACTTCTTTAACAAACTACTTCTCCGCTGCGAAGCGTGGGTATTTTGCTAGTATATATATATATTCAAGTATCTTTTTATGCATTTATTTATTTAAAGAGCTTCTGTATAAAGCCAGATTCCCTCCTGGGGACAATAAAATATTGTGATACAGCTAATCAGCAGCTCTAGACAGAGTATGCTATCTATCTATCTATTTCTACCAACTCTGCTCCTGCTGACTCCTAAAAGAAAGTCCTTAAACATTTTTGCCTCTCTTAACACCATTAGTTCGTTGGGACCTCCAGTTTGTCCTACCTGACATATTAGTAGCGCGGTTCTTTCGTGCTGAACTGCATTAGAGTGTAAAGTGCTAGAAAATGTTTTCAGAGTGGAGATAAGGTGCAATGAGATTGAGATTTGTTGGAAGAAAAACCCTATAAATTTTGAAAAGACAGGAAAACAAGAGTCATATTTGCTGCAAGTATGTAAAGGTAGAGGACATTTGCTCTTTTATAGTCTATAGTTATAGTTTACAAGGTAATGTCAGTAGTTTATAGTTGTTGGAAAAGACCAAAGTTTCCCTTTTATACTTTGGAACTGAATGAAATGAGTCATCCTAATATATTAAATCAGAAAGTATTTAATGCTCTGGGCAAGGAATGAGTCACAAGCCTGAATCAAATAAAAATACATTAAGAATCCTGTGTTAAACCCTAATCAGAGCATTCTGAATTCACAAGTAGCCTGCAAATTGAAGGTTTAACTATTCATTGTTATATACTGCATTTAAAGATAAAGCAGGAGTGGACAATCAGTGTGTTACATAAAGCTGTTATTAATTGTACTGAATGAGGCATAGCTGCAATTATGAAAAAACAATCATGAAGCCCTTAAGCTTCTCTGGATTTCTCAATGACAGGCCTGTGATGTGATCTTCATGTAAGGTATAACCACAAATAAAGATATTGTGATTTAAAAAAAGAGCACACACAAAGTTTCAGTGCTGTCAGATACTGGATACACAAGTCAAGGGAGGTTGCTTTATTACTCTGGTGCATAAGCTAAATGAATTTAGACTAATTCTCATTTGTATGTTTAACTGGGATGATTTAGATTTCATATTAAATGATTTTTCATTAATTCCCCAGAACATTCAATCCCAAACGAACACTATATGTGTCTACTTCATCCCGCATTAGATTGTTTATTTCCATCTGCTATATAAACTTTTTCAACAATTGAACATTTCTTAAAAAACCATAAATTGTTGGACCCTTGGAGATTTTTTTAGTGTTTGCTCAAACCACTATTGATTGTTTCTGCATCATAGATACTCACGAATAAGCTGCTTCTTTACTGTATTGATAACTTGTTACTCTCCATCAGATCCTGCAATTATGATGCTATTTTTGTTTCTGACTATGCTCCACTTGTGCTCAAAACAGCAAGTTCAGTCATTTCTGTAATTGGGCGCTTTAAAGTTAACTTTGGTATTTTTGAAGTTGAACATATTTTTCAGAATCGTGATGTGCTTTCATTTTCCAGATACTTCCTTGATTAAGTGAAGCTTGTTTGTTAAATGAAGTAAAGAACATAGCAACTCCTCAGGATCTACCCAGTGCCATTATTAAGGCACTGGATTGGATGGGAGAACACATTAATTTCGAAGCTGTTAATGTTCCCAAGCATTAGCTCACTTCTTGAGACGTCACACATCTTTTGAGAGAAGTCATTATTCGCTTCATTATTTTACTACGTAAGCCATAACCTCTCCTTTGGTGTAATTGTTACAGGCTGCTCACTTTTTGAATGCCACAGTTGCCAATGTACTCTGATAATGGTTCAAGTATTCAGGTTGTACCTTTTTTGCAGATTACATTTTATTTTCTAAGCATTTTCACCTACATTCAGATGCTTATTCCTACTACTCAAATATTTAATTCCATTATTTTGGAGCTCAGTTGTTTGCAGCCATGCTGCTAGTAGCATTGTGTTTGCTCATTTATGCTATGTGGGTGGTTAAAGAAACAGATTCTGCATTTGTGTACCAGCAGTGTGGGGTTTGTAACCCACTGTGATGATGTTAATGTCAGGAATCTACTATTTTTTTGCTTGGTTGAAACTTGCAGTCTGTTTTTCCTACATGTAGCTTTTGTGTTCCTATTTTTAATACTATTATGCTAATTTGACATCATCACTACTTTGTACTCTTGTTTGTTTCTTGTCATATTTTAGCCTGGGTGTGTTCCCTGACTTATGTTTATTTTCCTTTTCTGTATCTTTTTTGTTATTTGAAATTTTTTTTTGTGTTTGTTGCAATTATGTTAAGATAGTTCTGTTTATTTAGTATTTAGACTCTGTCATTTTTTTGTTATCCTGCTATGTAAAACCTCCAAGAGGTGGGGCACTCTGATGTCACCAGTGGAGGACCGACCTCAGCCTATATAGTGCGTGGCTGGAGAATGGATCCTTCAGTGGTTCATTTAAATTCTTAAAGTACTGTTATGTTGTAAAGGATTTTCTATATTTTTGGATGTATGCTTCTGTTTTCATCTTTTGAGTTTTGGATTACGATTAAGATTTGTTCACTGTGTCTTAGGTTTTAAGTAAACCCAGTTTGACTTTGCATTTGCCTTTTCCTGGTGATTTTCTTTCTGTTTTGGACTTGTCATTCAAACCAGAGGTTAAATGGATCATCTTTCATGTATGCCATATGTGTGTATCTGTGGTAGATTTTTGGATCATTAAGGATACGTTTAACTTTTGATAGTCATAAAAAAAAACTTTTAGAACCATGTAGGCTGAAGCTAGTCGATGGATGTTTGGGTCAGGCCGCCTTGGGTAAGGTATTTTCTTGTCAGGCTAGGGACGGCACTAGTCTCTTTATGGGTCTTTGTTGGGGCTCATGCCATTTTTCTATTTGTTGTTCTGTCTCAATGTAACATTTCCTATGAGCTGCTATTTTGTGGCATGCAGCAACCATTGCCTAACATGTGACTCCTGTTGTTTTCTGCAATGTCACCACTGCACAGATATTTGAGATTCAAACGCTTCAAAAAATAAACTTTATACGTCTCAAGAGGAAAAGTATTCTACTGGTTTTGCTCTCTTGTCTTTGTTTCCAGATTTTGCCTAATATTTTGTCAGGTTTTGATGATTACTATTTTCACTTCCTACTGGTATTCTGACCCTGACAATGTCTTTGTTAGTTCCCAGAAACAAAATGCTGCAATCCTTCTTTCATCTCCTGGTCTTGTTTTTCCTTCCTTTGTCTTTGACCATTTTGCTTTCTTTACAGTTAGTAATTACTTGATGTATACATTTATATTACAATTATGCAAAAATAATGCAAGATAGGATTTCCTTTATTGTGAGGTGTCATTCAGCACATGAATCTTTTCAAAACTTTCTTAAACATTCACAGACTCGACAATGCAATGTATATACACTGTTAACTGAAATGCAGAAGCTCTTGTTTCATCATAACTCTGCGACCCTGGAATGGAAAAGCAAGTTTGAACAAAAATAGGTGGTTGGCAGTAACTGTAATGTAATTATGTTGTAGTGGAAAATATTTAAATGACTAATGTCAGGTTAGGTCAGGTTGGGGATAGGGAATCCATTCCCGGGAATTCAGGAATCCCACATGTCATCCTGGGAATCCAGGGCTTCCGGGGATGACACAGTGCGCAGGCATCTCACATGTGAATGGTTTTAGAACGACAGACACTTACTGTATTTTTAATAAAACTACTGCAATATGTTGACACCAATAAAAGACTAACCTTATCTACAAGCAGTTCATGCTGTCATATAAGTACATTTATCTAGTTCAGGGGTGCCCACACTTTTTTGTATTCCTTAGTTGGGGATCATGCACTGCTACAGCAAGTTGCCGCAGCCACCATACAACGGAACAGCACGAGATCAAATAGTGCCGTAGAGCCGTAACAGACGGTCCCTCACAATGCAGGTAGTGTGCCTCATTCAGGACTCCATGAACAACCCGCTCATTCAACATAAAGTCAAACCAGTGGTACGCAAGGATTCACCAAAGAGAAACAGTACTGAAGGAGTCCAGTCTTCATCTCAGGTCACTGGATAGCATCCATGTCTAGCAACTATATAGCAAAACAGGAAGCACCAAGACTCGTCATTTTGCAAAGATATTTTGAGAGTCACACACCACTTTCCAGCGACCTCATGACCCCCCCATGCTCTCCCAATCCGTCTACTGACTTCATAGGAAGAGACACCAGAGACATGAATGTCACTGCTGAGGTAAGTAAACCTCTCGACAAGGTCAACACTCTCTCTGCAGACAGACACACTGCTGATGGCTGTGACCAAGATGTCATTAAAGGAAATTAAATGACCAAGTATTTGTAATTAAATATCAGAGAGATGTACGTAACTCTGCCTTGTTTTCCAGAGCAGCCTCTACTGTCATGAAGTTTACATATGCTGCTCTGAGTTTTCCTTTTCTGCTGGTATAGTAAAAGCCTCTGTACCAAGACAATACTGCCATGGAAGCATATTTGATACATGTATTTATTCTCTATCCATTTAGCACAGAAATCTACTTGACACCTTCATGTGAATGGTTTAAAAATTATCTTCAAGAAAATGTCATTTCTACAATATATCATGACAGACAGATTCTATGAAACAGGCTGCATATATTCATTATATGTAATAAACATTTCAATACACATTGATTACATTTCACTATTTCAATTATAAAGACATCCTAACAGTAACAGCACAAGTTAGAAACCAGCCCTGGATTGAGCATCAGTGAGTCAGAGATTTAAGTAACACATAACCCAACGCTGACCTGCCCCACCACAATTTAATCTTATCTGCATGGGGTGCACAAGGGAGAAACCAACCTTGGAGGATGTGGTAGTCCATCACAGGACACACACGCTAATCAGACATCAGAACACAAAAATAACTTGCAAAGCCCATACACACTACAACTACGTAGGAGTGCATGGAGGATGCCATTGAGCCATGAGACTGGAGGGCTAGTTGATACGCCACTTCATCAGTCCTCTAGCGGGCACCTGGATGAGGCTGCCCTCTGAGCCAGTATGCTACTGTAGGTGCCAATAGATTTTGGACATCCCGCACAATTTGTTTCCATCTCATTTGATCTTTTGATATCACCTTAACCTCCATTAGATTGAGTCAATGTCATATGAGGTTGTCCTCAACTTGATGTGCCCAAGTTTTCTTAGGCACATTTCGCTGTACCATATTGTTAGGATGCAGTCGGTAATGGAGTCAGTTTTCGTCCATACTGCACACATGGCCAAACCAGCGTAGTCTTCTTTTCCAAATTTCCTCAGCTATACTGTGTTGTTGGTGGCATCTGATTCTTATTGTTTTGTTTTCCTGGATGGTCTTTGAGCATGATTCTGAAAATTTTATGCAGGAGTCACATCAAGAATATTTCTAGCTTGTTGAGGTCTATCTGCAAAAGTA
The DNA here is from genome assembly GCA_026402145.1 of Polypterus bichir lapradei. NCBI lineage: Eukaryota > Metazoa > Chordata > Cladistia > Polypteriformes > Polypteridae > Polypterus > Polypterus bichir. Next base: position 59,467,449 of record JANRMT010062806.1, on the reverse strand, counting down.
TCCAGGTCTCTGAGCCATAGATGGGGACTGTGATGACGAGTGCTCTGAAGAGTCGTATCTTAGTCTTGATTGTTATGTTAGTATAATACAGTGCAATGCAACTTATTTTTGTATAACGCTCTTCACTGGTGTGTAGGTAGAGAAGGCTGTGAACAATTCTCAACTAAAATACAAGATTATACTAGTTACTAAATAAAGACTTAGTACATATAAAAATACATATTTGTTAAAACACACTGTGACCCCAACAGCCCCCAAAACAGTGCTTGACCACCCCCATGCGCTGACACTCTATTAACACTAGAAAGATCAGAGCCAACGAAAAAACACCTTATATCCCTTTGCACCTGTCCATCAGCCTCTTTTGTCTTCTAAATGTGTTGATAAGCCCTAGCAGCAAGCAGCCTTATTCCATCTTATTACTAAAACATGAAAAACGTTTCTGTTTTAGTGGTTTGTTTACATAGATTGTTTAGACACAAAATGCACATCAAGTTATTTCCCCTTACAATTCTGAGTAGCTCACTGCCAGATAATCAATCAAGGCAGGAACTGGGAGAACTTCTTGGTCGTTACTGAGGCGATGGGGGGGGGATGGTATAAGGGTGCTTGCTGCTTGGGCTTATCGACACATTTAGAAGACAAAAGAGTCTGACGGAGAGGTGCGAAAGGATTTAAGGTGGGCCGGAATTCTGAGTTTTTTCATTGGCTCTGGTAATTCTAGTGTTAAAACAGACAGGAATTTGTTGTCCACTGCCACTTCAACTGCAAGTTAACAGGCTCTCCACATACTGTGTCTGATGCGGGGAACTTTTAAAACCAGCCTTCACTTTTTCTCCAGAATATGCTTGATCCAGCTGCTGACTTGAAGCCGCTGAACCTGCTTGATAAAGGAGGCTATCTGTTCTTTTAATCAGAAGAAGGGAGCTAAAGTAGGAAGACTGTCAGCGTCACTGCTTGCTTGCTGTGTACTTAAGTGATGAAAGTGACAGCTCCCGTTTGAATAAAAATGCTTGAGGGTGTCTCTGTCTTCACAACAATAAAGCTGATTTTCTCAGAAACCTGGACTCACCTCCTCTCTCGTGCAAGTCCATGACCCACACATCAAAGGGATAGCATGGTAGAAACTGATTACATGTAAATGGAAACCAACAATATCTATCCAATAATTAATTGATTGACTATGGCCAGTTGACAATGGAGGAGATTAAAGTTGCAAAAGAGAATTCATGGTCCTAGTGACCTCACCTACTGGCCATCTGCACCATCCTTGGTTTTCTATAGTGAAGTCTGTGCTGATGAGAGAATCTTTCCATGTGATGATTTCAACACTCCTTTATCTGAGATGACTTTTCCATATGTAGCTACCTGGCAGTAGAGCAATGGCGCCAAGAGCTACATCCTGTGAGAAACAGAATGGAGAATGATTAGTGACAGTTTATAAATATTGTATTACTAGGGGGCTTTGCCACCTGCTTGCTTTGCTCGCCAACCCCCGGGCCTGCACTACGTACCATCCACTTTGCATCTCTGCCGCTCGCCTATGTCGATTTCACTTTCACCAAACAACAAATCTTTTAATTCTCATGGATACTCCTCTTCATTGGGAAGAAACTCTACTTTTCCCTGATGGCAACATGAATTAGATGATCTGCAAGTCTCTGATTTTAAGTTTAAATCAGAACAATATATTCAATCTCTTTTCGCTGTTCCATTATTTCACTGAGTAATAATTTCTGTTTGTTTGTGCTAATGCAATCATTACTATCATTTTTTTGAGACTTTCGAATTTTAGTACTTTCATTATCTCTAACCTGCTCTGCACGTGCATCGTGCCAACGTTTTTGAATTCTTTACGACATTCTACTTTGTCATCTACTCTTTGTCTTTTATTTCCGGATCCAAGCGTGGTTAAATCTCTTGGCACAAAGTCTCGTCTCGTGGAACGTGAAAGTATCTCTCTTAGTCATGTCTTGTCCCAGTCTAAAAATTCTCGTCTCATCACAGGATTTTTTTTATTATTATAGAGAGATGTATATTTCCATACAAATACAGTCTACACTTGCCACTTCATTTCAAAACATCATCTGTACTAAAATGATTAAGATTAAATTTAAAGAAATTGGGGGCTCTGCCCCCTGCTTGCTTCACTCTCCCACCCCCAGGTTTGGTTAACTGGATATACAATTTAAAGAGATTGTTATTTTTATGGGAATTATTACATACTCTTTTGATTCTATGTTGCATCACTTTTCCATAATCATAAATATATATCTGACCGAATTGTGGCTTCTTCGAAATTAAACTTGTCGTAGCTTTAATTGTTGTGGGACCACAGATTCTCATATTGCATGGTCCATTATTGTGTAAATCTACGTTTTGAGCATTGAATGATGCAAACGCGAAAAGATTATTGTAGACTCAGATATTTTGCCTGTAGTGTTTGTGGATTTCACTTTCCCCAAACAACAAAGCTTTTAATTCTCACAGATACACCTCTTCATTGGGAGGCAACACTACAGTTCCCTGATGGCAACACGAATTAGACGAGTTACAAGCTTCCGACTTAAACTTTAAAGCCTTACAGTATCTACATACTTCTGATATATCACCTATGTCCATATATTCAATCTCTTTTTGCTGTTTCGTTATTTCACCAAGTAATAATTTCCATTTGTTTGTGCTAATGTGATCTTTACTTTCTTTTTTTTTGATACTTTCGAATTCCACTGCTTTCATAATCTCTAACTTGCTCTGCATGTGTATCGCGCCGTTTTTGAATGTCTTTATGAAGTCTTTTATTTCTGACCCTGATTGGACCCACGAGGTTTTCAATTCTACTTGGTCCGGGCTGATTATTACTTTCATTATTTTCAGAATTTGCACATAGATTATTATTGTTCTTTTTTGCCTTCTTTTCTCTCCAGTGCTTTTGGGTCTCTTTTCTTCTTCACTTAGTCATTGACATGCCTTCTAGAACGTATAAAATTTTTAAGAGCTGAGAACACATGAAGTGTGTCTGCCAAAAGCCTTCCAACAACTGAGAGGTTAGATGTCCATGATCTTGTTTTAAATTGGTCATTCTCGTGGAATATCAAAGTATCTTTCTGAGAAGTTCACATCTCGGCCCAAGATTTTTTTATATAATAGAGAGACCGTATACATCCAAAGCTATGAAGTGCATGCATGCTGTCAATACTTTAAAGAGATAACACAATTATGTTTTATTCATATAACATGTTTTATTCATATATTGTGAAGCAGGAAAAATCGTGCTTAAAAACAGGCTGTCACTTATATCACTGATCTGTCCATTTATGAAAATCATATTCTTGACTTGCCCTTTCAAGTTTTGATTTTTGTTGGAATCACGGGCACTGACAGAGGAGCACTTGTCCTGGGTGCAGGGCTTATGGGGGGCTCAAGATGTCAAGTCAAGTCAAGTTGGGGAGCATGCACTGGTACAGTGCGTTGCCGCACCCACTACACAACGAAATACCTCGGGATCCCAGTTGGCAACCCCCCAGGCAGACATGCGGTCCAGTCCCACCCTCCAGAAATGACCCTCTATCTGCTGCAGCCAGGTTTTACGTGGGCGACCCCTTGGCCTGGTCCAGCCACTTGGGTCCCCAACAATGAAGATCTTATGAGCTGAATCACCCTCGGGGAAACACGCCACATGGCCGTAGTGCTTCACAATGCAGGCAATGTGCCTCATTCCGGACTCCATGAGCAACAGCTCATTTGACACAAAGTCAGACCAATGGTACCCAAAGATTTTCTGGAGAGACACAGTACCAAAGGAGTCTAGTCTTTGTCTCTGGTCACTGAATAGCGTCCATGTCTCACAACCATATAGCAAGACAGGAAGCACCAGGACTCTAAAGAGGACCTTCATCCTTTTGCGTAGATATCCGGAGCGCCACACACCACTTTCTAGCGACCTCATGACCCCCCATGCTCTCCCAATCTGTCTACTGACTTCATGGGAAGAGTTACCAGAGACATGAATGTCACTGCCAAGGTAAGTAAACCTCTCGACAAGGTTGACAATCTCTCCACAAACAGACACACTGCTGATGGCTGTGCCCAATAGGTCATTAAAGGCCTGGATCTTGTTTTTTATCCAGGACACTCACAAGCCCAGACACTCAGACTCCTCACTCAGTCTCTCGAGCACCCTGATCAGAGCCTCCATTTACCCCGCAAAGATCACACCATCATCACCACGTCAAGATCCATGAATCTTCACCAACAGATGCTCTACAGCTGCTGGACCCCACAACCTTGCCCAACACCCAGTCCATATAAGCTTTGAATAGAGTAGGAGCAAGAACACACCCCTGACAAACCCCAGAATAAACTGGGAAAAACACAGAGGTTCTGCCTCCACTCTGCACAGCACTCACAATAGCAGTGTACAGGCCAGCCGTGATATCCAGCAACCTCAATGGGATCCTGTGAACCCTCAGGATGTCCCACAGAGCAGCTTGATCAACTGAGTCGAATGCTTCATGAAAATTGACAAAGACTGCAAAAAAACTCTACTGATATTCATGTTTGTGCTCCATGAGAACCCTCAGTGCCAGGATGCGGTCGATGGTAGACTTCTTAGGCGTAAAACCAGAGTGTTCTGGTCTCTGGTAGGTGAGCAAGTGATCACAGATCCCATTGCGGATGATCCCAGCAAGGACCTTACCTGGCACCGAGAGCAGTGTTATCCCTCTGTAGTTGTTGCAATCCAGGAGATCAACCATCCCTTTCTAGATAGGGATGACAAGTCCCGTTTTCCAGTCAGTTGGGATGATGCCAGTCTTCCAAATGGAAGTAAAGATTGCTTGCAGTGCCAGGAGGACAGCCTTACTATCAGCCTGGAGAAATTCACCCTGGATACCACATATCCCTGCAGCCTTCCCAAACCCTAGCTGGTTCACCACCTATGCAATCTCAGTGAGATTAGGTGGTTTACAGCTAATTGGAAGATCAGCCTCAAAAACCGTGGACCCAGAAATATCCAACATCCTGCTCAAGTAGCCAGCCCAGCAGGTCACAACTGCAGTGTCATCCGTAAGGACCATTCCATCAGCCACCCTGACTGCGACTCTCCAAGGAACAGATTCGGATGTGCGTAATGCTTCGATTCCTCTGTAAGTAGGATGTGGGTCGCTAGACCACAGAAGGTGTGTCACTTGCTCACAGATTCCTCTGACAAACACCTCTTTGTCTGCCCAACACAACCCTCAGCAACTTTCAGGGTCTTGTCACGGAAGGTCTCCCACATCACATTAGGATCGGCAGTCATACCCAAATCTGCAAGTTCCTCACACAAACTGCATGCAAACTCATTACAAACAGCCTGGTCTTGGAGTCTGGCCAAGTCCAGGCTCATTTTACTAGTAGGTGGTAACCTACTGGAAGTAAGCTGGATCCTAAGAGTAGCAGCAACAAGTCTGTGGATAGAATTCACAAACTGGGTACTTCTGTAGACCCTGCACTTTTGCAAGAGCCTCCGGCGTCTGTCCACAAGGATGTGATCGATCTCCTTCACCGCACCACCAGTATTGGAGTACCAAGTCCAATGATGCAGTTCTGGGTGCTGGAAACAGGATCTAGCGATTCGCAGCCCCTGACCTTTTGCAAAGTCAAGGAACATGGAGCCACTTTCATCATGGTCACCAGACCCATGGGGAAAGAGAGAATCCTCATAGCCAGTCCTGTCAGTGCCAGTGGCTGCAATGAAGCCACCCATGACCAGAGTATCACCACGTGGGCACCCATCAACGACCAAGCGAAGCTGCAAATAAAATGTCTCCCCCTCCAAGACATTACTCACTGCCATCACCGAGACAACAGACAAGGCACCCAGGGAGTGCTGTAAGATGAATCTCATAATACGCTCTTTGAAAGGATTTACATTGGACACCATCGGAAGAAGCCAATCCGCTACAGCAACATCTACTCGTAGAGTATGACAGCCATTAGGGCGACCAGACCAATAAAAGGTGTATCCACCTACAGAGATCTGGCCAGTCCCCGGTCTGCGCACTTCGGAGAGTGCCGTCACTGAAATGTGGAGTTTACATAGCTCCTCTGACAGTAGAGGAATATGATCATCTTGCGGGAGAGACAAGACGTTCCATGCACCTACCCATAGGGGCCACCTCAAATTGGGACCCGAGTGCTGCCGTGCAGTGGGCAATGCCTCAGCACCACACTAGTTCTGATTCCCAACAGACCTGACCCCATTGGCTCTTCAATGGTTTCAACTCTTCCAGGGATAGGGCTCCCTAGGGCTTTCCCCCATCCCCTTCATGATGCGAGCAGCCTTCCTATGGGAGGCTGCAGCAGAGCTACTCCCAAGGAGAACAAAAAGGAGTCCTTTCCGTCGTCTCGGAGCTGTGTGAGGTTTTTTTATGGTGGCTGGAGTGCCAATCCTGCCACCAACTCCCATGATTTCCCTGCAGGTCGGAAGACCACTTGCAGGGCCAGATGGAGTTTAACGCCATACCCAGGGCCAGGCTCAAGATGGTTTGTGCAGAAATTGATTTTTTATGGAACGGCACTATGATTAACAATGCTGGCAAAAGCAATTGCATCAACTTCATGGGGCTACAGAAGGTAGGAATGCTTAATGTCCTGAACCATACGGCCCACTATGCAAAAAAGCTTCCAAATTCTAGCACCCCACTACCCACCGCAGGATAAAAGCAGCCTCCCATCTCAGACAGATTTCAGCTTTCCCACAGTGGCTGACCAAGCAGTCCTTTTAAAGGTAGCCATCTGAAATCCATGAGAGATGACCTGTTTACTGTATGCGTAACGTTCTACCAAGAAGATTCCTGCAGTCCTGTGCATCGAATAGGACTGTCAAGTGAGTTTTACTGGTGTCATTACTGATAATAAACATTAAAGATGGACTCTGTAAAAATTAGTGCAGTAAGAGAGGAGCTGTTATTTACTATATTTGTTTTACATGATGTTAAAAGGATCATTTGTTGCATTTAACTTACAGTGTTAGAAAATAGCAGTTGATAATCTTTTGCATGTGGGTTTAAATGTTACATAATAGGGATTGATAATGTTTTGTATTTGAGTTGTAATGTTATAAAATATACATTGATAATGTTCGGTTATGCTAAGGCTGTGCTGTTCTGTGCCCTGACTAGTATACTTAAGGTTTCCTCCATGGCTTATATTTAAATTTCTTTATTATGTCTTTTTTGTTTGTTTTTCAGTGTTGTTCATTGGTTACAATTATTTTGGATACTATTGTTCTGTCCATTTATTATTTGCCTAATTATGTCATTTCTGTTAATATTACTGTATCTATTTGTTATTTAGCTTGTGTAATTATGGTCTGTAATGTTCCTTGTGTTTTGAGGGTGGATCCCTAAGAGGCCTCGCCACACTTACCTCACCGCTAAGGGACCTTTAAAGGCAGGCTGGGCAAACAAGTTCCTTACTGTTCATTGAATGAGCTTACTAGGAGTTTTTGTTAGCATTGCTGTCTGATAATTCTGCTCTCTCTTAGATTACTGCTTTCGGATTGTGTATTGGATTTGGTTACCTTTTAGGCAGTTCCTTTTAGCTTTTTGTAGCATTTTTGTTGTTCTTGCTATTTTTACCTTTTGTTTTTTTACTTTTTTTTTGATTGCTATGAATGCATATTTGTCCTCCAACTCCACCAACTTCTGTTTTGTATACAGCAAAAGAAGCATGAACTGTTGTGACTAGTTCAATAGTAACATAAGGTAGGGACAAAATTTTCTTTTACATACATAAGCCACATTTTCTATACCAGTGTTTCTCAAACTTTTTGGTTTCATGCCCCACTTTTTTCCTTTACTATCTTTGCAACCCACTAAGAGGGGCAGACCCTCTTGTTGAATCGTGGCGCGATCGTCAGAGCAGGGAAGATCTTCCTTGTCTAATCAAGCACAATCTTCAGAGCTGGAGGATCCCCTTTGTGAATCTACTGTGGGAAGGGGAGGTGGGATCAAGGATGGCTGTCGGAGTTGCAACCCACCTTGACCCACCACAACCCAGTGGTTGATAGACACTGCTGAACATCGTAATCAGCAGGGTCTGAGATGGTGACTACTAGTAGTAGCTACCACATCATTTCTGACTTGTAGGTGATCTTGCTGTCTACAAGTTCAGCCAATAACTACTTCATACCTGATAACAGCAGGTGGATACCAGCCACTGGTCTCTTTTTACTTTGCAGCAAATGATATGGACAATTAACTATTTAATTATTTACTTTGATGTCTACATTGGTTTGAAGGAAATGACTCATTTAGACACGGTTTGGCATTGCTGAAGTCTTCACATGAAGATAATTGAGAAGATCTTTTCCTCTTAAGTGGTAAAAGCAATATTTCTGACCAGGCGTCACAAATTTATAAATCCACTTTGTGAATATCTCCATTTGGGATAGTGAAGAGAGCTATTGGAGCATGTAAACATATGTTTTTTTAATGTTGCCTTCACATTCTTAGTGCTATATGTACTGTATGTCTGTCATTTTTCAGTTAGAAGTCTCGTTTGTAGTAAATAACTGTAGGCACACATTTGAATTACAGATTTTTCTACCTAGAACTTTCCAGCTGGCTCCCTCACCTTCTTTGTGTGGCCTTTCATTTGCATCACCAACCAGATAAGATATTAAAGCTGTGATAAAACAATTTCCTACTTGTTTAACTAGCAGTAGCACACAGTCAATAGTAGAAAAGATTTTTTGTGAATCTGGGAGCTTTATAATTTAGTAATGCACATATTCACAAAGTTTAAAGGCCTATGTTCCACAATTGGCCTTATGTCCAATTGCTAAGTGCTGTAAGCTGCTTTGTGAAATATTTTTTATACTGTAGATTACTAAATAATGGAAGTATGTTAAATAAGAAATACATTCTTTTTCAAATATATCAAACTTATCCTTTAATCCACACCTTCATTTCTTATTTCTTTTATCTTTGCTTCCCATATCATGACCACACAGCTTGATAATATTTAAACAGACCATTATGTGTTCCTCTTTATGTGTATTCACAATGTTCTAGAAACTTGTAAACAACAATAACAACATTTATTTATATAGCACATTTTCATACAAATAATGCAGCTCAAAGTGCTTTACATGATGAAGAAAGAGAAAAAAGACAAAGTAAGAATTAAAATAAGAGAACACAAAATGAACATAGAATAAGTGTACAGTCCGATGGCCAGGGAGGACAGAAAAAACAAAAAAAAAACTCCAGACGGCTGGAGAAAAAATAAAATCTGCAGGGGTTCCAGGCGACGAGACCGCCCAGACCCCTCTGGGCATTCTACCTAACATACTGTAAATGATCAGTCCTCATTGCATTCAGGGTTCTCATAGAAGGACTTGATGATGATGGTCACGTGGACTTCTGGAGTGTAGTGACATCACGGTGCTTTGATTAGGTGGTGGTGGTGCAGATCGCCACCCCAGAAAACCGGAAAGAGAACAGAAGAGAGAGTAGGGATAAAAGTCTGTAATTGCACTGCTGTTTACCTTGTTAGAGCACTCTGTGCCTGCACTTGGTGAAGAGCGCCACACAAAAATAAACTGAATTGAATTCTGCGTTGATCTGCAGTCTAGGGCCTTTTTTTAAAACATAATTTATTAACCAAAGCAGCAGGGCCGCTAGTGTTTTTTTTTTTTTTTTAGCAGAAGCAGTCGAAAGCCTGAAGTTCATCATCTGGATGTTTTGACAACACTGAGCTCAGAGCTCCCTTTCATTCGTTCAGGAAAGTGCTGTTCACAGAAAAAAACCTGTGGCATGAAACGCGCTTACCCGAATGTGGTTACTCATTAGCAAAGGAGCTGTCTGTTTGCTTCTGTTGCAGAAAGCCTTCTGCCCATTCTGTATAAAGGACACTTGGATGTTTCCAGTCATTTTCAAAGACCCTCAGAACTGACTGGCAAACGGGTTCCATTTGAAATACTCTGCAGTATTGGGCATGTGACAAGGCCATGACTTTGGCATGCAGAATGTGCTCACTTTCAGCTTCTTCAGAGATGACTACTATGCAGCTGGTAACTGATTAAATGAATTCATTATATAAAAATATGCAGACTAAATTATAGTAACAGCTTGACATTTTGTGGAGGCGTGAAAATGTTTTAGTAAACAGTAGCTATCTGAAACAAAATCTTCATTAATGCAGCTGTCACAACCATGGAAATAAGAAAATAATACTATTTAACACAGTTGTAAGCTAAAGAATTGATTTATGATGTATTATTTCTTTAGTGCCTTCAATACCATCCAGCCATCCCTGTTAAGGGGTAAACTCAGAGATATGCAGGTGAATGAGCCAATGGTGTCCTGGATAATGCACTATCTGCCAAACAGACCACAATTTGTGAGGCTTATGGACTGTGTTTGTGATATGGATGTGAGAAACACTGGAGCACCACAAGGAACTGTCCTGTCTCCTTTTCAGTTCACTCTGTACACCTCTGACTACAAATATAACACCAGGCCTTGTCAGCCAATCAGTTAGTGTCCAACCCGCTATATCCTAACACAGGGTCACGGGGGTCTGCTGGAGCCAATCCCAGCCAGCACAGGGTGCAAGGCAGGAACAAACCCCGGGCAGGGCACACACACACACACACCAAGCACACACTAGGGACAATTTAGGATCGCCAGTGCACCTAACCTGCATGTCTTTGGACTGTACCCGGAGGAAACCCACATAGACATGGGGAGAACATACAAACTCCACACAGGGAGGAAGCGACCCCAGGTCTCCTTACTGCGAGGCAGCAATGCTACCACTGTACCACCACAGGTCATGTCACTTACAGAAATTCTCAGATGATTCTACACTTATGGGGTGTATCAATAAGGAGCATGAGATGAAGTATAGGAACCAGGTGGAGAACTTTGTTTCTTGGTACAAAGAAAATTGTCTGCAACTTAACATCAGCAAAACCAAAGAACTGATTATTGACTTTTGCCACACCAAAGAACTTCTGTGTCCAATCACTATTCAAGGGATGGATGTGGAAGTGTACTTGGCGGTCCACTTCAATGACAAGTTGGACTGGTCTAATAATACAGAAGAACTATATAAAAAAGTGAATGTGTTCCTTTAATGTAGGTAGTAATATCCTTTACATGTTTGTGAGCTTGGGTCTGAACACCATCAGACTAACACCAGCACTTTACCAAAAACACACGTTTATTAATATGAATAAGTCCCACACAGCACACAGTGCCCCCAGCACCAATCACCCTCTCCACGGGTCTCTCTTCCAGTGTCCGTGGGTCGCCTTTCCTCTCCTCACGGGAGCTTCATCCTGCTCCCACTCCCGACTCTAGCTCTCTGATTGGAGTGAGGCGGCTCCTTTTATTCCAACCCGGATGTGCTCCAGGTGCCTGATGACACTCTTCCGGCAGCACTTCCTGGTGTGGCGGAAGTGCTGCCCTTGCACCCGGAAGCACTCCGGCCGTCCCTGGAAGGTCCTTCCTCCGCCCTCCCAGGTGTGGTGGAAGTGTCGATCTCCCAGGCTTCACGACGCTCGGGGCGCCCATTGGCGATGGCCACGGGCCCCATTGGGCTTGAACCTCCTTGCTCCTTCCCCGTGGTCCCCTCAACATCAAGGGTGGTTGCCCTCTTGTGGCCCAGGGAACGTATAGACCACCTCCTGGTCCTTCCAGGCGCCCCGGCTGGGTCTGACCCCAAGCCTCCTGTGACATGTTCTATAACTTTGCGACAGCCAGAGAGTTTTTCTGTGTTGTAGTGTAATGGGCTTGTCACATCATTTTAAGAGTGGCCTATCAAATCAACAAGCTAATTATGGAGGTAGGCTCAACTATGGGAGACCCCCTGAATGTAGTAGCAAAGGAGAAAATTTAAATAAAACTGAGTGTCATTATGAACAATGCTGCACATCCCCTCTCTGACACACCAACACTGAGAACTTTAAGCCAACGAGCTGCCCAGCAGAAGTGTGCCAAGAAACACTATGGGAGCTCCTTTATAACAACATCAATATGCCTGCCTAATGCCTCACTGTGACATCTCTTTTACCATTAGCCATGTCAGAAGTTTTCACCATTTTTTTGTAATTCTTCTGTCTATTTGAGGGGGATTGTTGTTTTTGTATGTTACAATATTTCTGTCCCTTTGGCACAAATTATTGTCTTTCTATCTTCCTATTTATTACTTCATATAGTGTCTTTTATTGTAAGAAAAATTGCCAATTTTTTTAGGTAAACAATTACAATGCAAAGCGAATCCAATTGTGAGAGTGCAAAAACAGGCTAACAGAAAAATTCAGAATAAGATAGCGGCAGACATAACGGTCACTTGATGAATTAAGAGCAATAGGTTCAGAACAAAAGTGGCACAGTGAATGGCATTGCTTCCTCCAGGGAGATGGATTCAGATCTATCCTAGATTGGTCTGATATGCATAAGTGAGGCAGCCCATCCAGGGACAGCCTTCAGCTCGCTGCCACCGGAAGAGGTGGCTTTAGAAAGCACAGATGTATGGGTGTAATCGTGAGATATACTCATTGTTAGCTCTATATTATCCTTTCAAAATGGAAAAGGAGATTTAGAATATATTTCAGTAGACTTATAATATAAGCTTAATTTGAATACATTCTGTCTGTCTTTTCATGTTTTTGGCTTAATTTGATCTTATTTATCTGTTTTGGACACTAGTATTTCATTCAACCCTCAATCTGTTTGTTCAACATGCTGTCAGACGTGTGCACATGGAGACAACTTAAGGGTTTTGTTGAAAGTAATTACCCACTGAACCAGGGACTGGCAATGTGTTCTAATGCCTTCTCTCTTCCTACCACTGCAGAACAGAAGGTTGACGGCCGTTCCACCACTGACATCACTTCCATTATCCGTCACCGGGTCTTTGCCAGCTACAGTGAGCCGGAGGAACTATATAAATATATAAAACAGTCTAGAGCTGAAAGGTACAGTGCTAAAAGATAGCAATGTTAAATGAATCCTCACAAGGCACGTAATGTTAGTGCATCATCAAATAAGAATCAAATTTTTAGATTTTATACAATGCCTTCACTGACCAGCTTCTTTAGTGGGCTAGCTGCTTTAGCAGTCAGCTGACGGGCAGCTTTCATTCTGCGCCCGTGTTTCTACGTACTCACTTTATGCTGCTAAAAGCTGGCAAGAAGCTGATTTTGCAACAGTCGAGAGTTATGAAACAGGAAAGGAGGAAAGACGTCGCTGTGCTGGGAAAGTAGAACTTTTACTTTACTTGATCGTGGATTTTATGTTTAAAGATAATCCCAGGAGATGTGTGAAATGTAGCTAAGTTAGTTTATATGAAGGAATTAGAATGGTATGAGTCCATTGCCTTGTGATGAGTGGGTAGGAAATGCTTTAAATGCCTCTGTGCAATTAGTTTGTCAAGTCAGTGGTGAGGATAGGTGTCACTATTGTGCATATTGCAAAGTTTTTTATTCTCTCCATGATGTTGGCTCTCTTAAAGGTATTTTACAACCTTTTTAAGACAGGGAGAGTTTCGGCACTGAGGTGAGGAGTTGTGGGTTTTGACTGCTACAAAGCCATTGGACCAATTATCCAGCATTCTTCTTTCTACCATTATCTTTTTTTGGCAACTTTGGACTATGTGCATTTTTTGAACCCTTGCTTGTAACTATTGTGCATGAATGTTTTGTATAATGTATTGAATATGTCCATTTTTGTTGGATACGACAATATTGTGTTGCTTGATTGTTGCATATTTGTATGGATTTTTTACCTCTTCCTGACAACTTCTTTTTCTTGATTTTTGTTCTTTATTTCACCAACTAATACTGGATTATGATTCTTGCTGCAATAAACATCGGTGACTTTGGTTTCAAAATACTTTACAGGTGCCAGTCATAAAATTAGAATATCATGACAAAGTTGATTTATTTCAGTAATTCCATTCAAAAAGTGAAACTTGTATATTAGATTCATTCATTACACACAGACTGATGTATTTCAAATGTTTATTTCTTTGAATTTTGATGATTATAACTGACAACTAATGAAAGTCCCAAATTCAGTATCTCGGAAAATTAGAATATTGTGAAAAGGTTCAATATTGAAGACACCTGGTGCCACCCTCTAATCAGCTAATTAACTCAAAACATCAGCAAAAGCCTTTAAATGGTCTCTCAGTCTAGTTCTGTAGGCTACACAATCATGGGGAAGACTGCTGACTTGACAGTTGTCCAAAAGACGACCATTGACACCTTGCACAAGGAGGGCAAGACACAAAAGGTCATTGTTAAAGATGCCGGCTGTTCACAGAGCTCTGTGTCCAAGCACATTAATAGAGAGGCGAAAGGAAGGACAAGATGTGGTAGAAAAAAGTGTACAAGCAATAGGGATAACCGCACGCTGGACAGGATTGTGAAACAAAACCCATTCAAAACTGTGGGGGAGATTCACAAAGAGTGGACTGCAGCTGGAGTTAGTGCTTCAAGAACCACCACACACAAACGTATGCAAGACATGGGTTTCAGCTGTCACATTCCTTATGTCAAGCCACTTTTGAACAAGAGACAGTGTCAGAAGCGTCTCGACTGGACTGCTGCTGTGTGGTCCAAAGTTATGTTCTCTGATGAAAGTAAATTTTGCATTTCCTTTGGAAATCAAGGTCCCAGAGTCTGGAGGAAGAGAGGAGAGGCACAGAATCCACGTTGCTTGAGGTCCAGGGTAAAGTTTCCACAGTCAGTGATGGTTTGGGGTGCCATGTCATCTGCTGGTGTTGGTCCATTGTGTTTTCTGAGGTCCAAGGTCAACGCAGCCATCTACCAGGAAGTTTTAGAGCACTTCGTGCTTCCTGCTGCTGACGAACTTTATGGAGATGCAGATTTCATTTTCCAACAGGACCATGGTATCCCAGCAAACTCGCCTGACCTTAACCCCATAGAAAATCTATGGGGTATTGTGAAGAGGAAGATGCAATACGCCATACCCAACAATTCAGAAGAGCTGAAGGCCACTATCAGAGCAACATGGGCTCTCATAACACCTGAGCAGTGCCACAGACTGATCGAATCCATGCCACGCCACATTGCTGCAGTACTCCAGGCCAAAGGAGCCCCAACTAAATATTGCTGTGAGTGCTGTACATGCTCATACATTTCATGTTCATACCTTTCAGTTGGCCAACATTTCTAAAAATCCTTTTTTTGCATTGGTCTTAACTGATATTCTAATTTTCCGAGATACTGAATTTGGGACTTTCATTAGTTGTCAGTTATAATCATCAAAATTAAAAGAAATAAACATTTGAAATACATCAGTCTGTGTGTAATGAATGAATCTAATTAATATACAAGTTTCACTTTATGAATGGAATTACTGAAATAAATCAACTTTGTCATGATATTCTAATTTTATGACCGGCACCTGTATGCTTTATCGATGTTTTGGGACATCTTGAGCACCGGCTATGAATTACTAGTGGGCCCTGACTTAAGATAGTGTATCGTGACAATCTGTCCTCCTGGACCTGCCCCTTCCTGCCTGGAACCCATATGTCGAGAAGTTCGGCCATTTTGAGTTCAATTCAATTCTGAGTTCCTGTCTGAACACTTTGATGCTGTTTTGTCTCCTCTTTGCAATGCAAAAATGGTTGAATTAAGTTTCGTAACATTTTGCATGTAGGTTGCCATTGGTCCAGCTTGGAATATAGGTTATACGGCATTTCAAAAACTTCACTGGGGTGGGACGGTGTAATGGGGCGGGGGTGCAACTCAAAAAATACACATTATTTCAAAATAGCTGAATTGATCTTAATAATGTTTTGCATGTATAAAAAAGGTGAACCAACGTACAATCTAAGATAAACTAGGGAGGATGTAAGGTTTATAAAAAATGCATCACTCCGGAATGGCGGAGGCGAAGTTAATTAAGGTTTGCATGCATATTACTGTTGATATAACTTAACATCTAGACTTCATGGTCTTTCAAATGTTACCTTGAAAAACAGGGTTCAAAACCTAAACCATATTATCAAACCAAAATCACATTATTATTTAGGCTTTGCCCTACTTACAGTGAAGCTACATTGCACATCAGTGTTTCAAAGGAAACAATGGTTGGGGGCAATATGATAAGGGACCAACTGAAAAACTGTGCATCACTCCAAAATAGCATATGAATTTTCACAAAATTATTTATTTACTGTACATTGCTGTTGATACGTTTTAAAATATAGGCTTTGTGAAGTGTTGTAAATTTCACTCGGTTGTAATAATAGAAAGGCTAACACCACAGAAACCACACATTAGACTAAAACAGTTGAGGAGATACATGTATATTACAGGTAACCTAACTTAACATGCAGAGTTTATGCAGTTCATCAATTGGGGTTCAATAGAGAGAACAACACAACAAACAGCACTTCTGATTAACTTACATGCTGTATCAATGATTCAATTATTCAACAGGCTATCCAGATTATTATCTTTGAAACCACACTAAATCAGGGAATTCAAAGAAGTGGCATTTGTGGTCCCAAAGGAATTACCACACTTATGGAATCCACTCATACACAAAAAACCCCAAAAAACTTCCTGACTCATGAGAGCATAGAAAATGATAGCAAGGCAGTGTAGATGACAAAGGGGACACTTGCATTTCAGCTAGCAATGACAAAAGAGTCAATATTTAAAATACATAGAAATGTTTGCTTACTTACCTTAACCCATTATAAAAAATATACCCTAGCAATGCTGGGTACTTCAGCTAGTACAGTTTAAAATGAATTGCACTCTAGCCATAAACATGTTACTTATTAGAATACAACTGTAGAAAAGCTAAACAGCACAGTAGTTAGCCTTACTGCCTCACAAGTCCAGAAGAACTGATTGAAATCTTGGTAGGTAACTTATGGCTGAATTCTTCACATCTCATTGCTTTCATTCCAGGTCCCAAGGATGTGTAATTGGCAAATTTATAAAAGGCCTGCTTTGAGTAAGTGCACCCTGAGATGGACTGACTTCCTGTCCAGAGTTAGTTCCTGCTTGGTGTGAGGGATGGCCCATGTCCTTACCAGGGCGTGACTCCCTGAGGATGGAAGGACAGGGGACAGAGCGTGCAGAGGGCATTTCTCCCTAGAGCGCTAGATGGCAGCCCCCCCTAGATTTAAGCAGTGCCTCGGATTCCCATAGGGCAGCATGGGGCATGGAGTTCTGGACTCTGCCCTGTTGGGTTCCTGAGGTGCTGCCAGGGGGTGCTGCAGGGACTGGGGAGCTCTACTTCATGGGGTTTCTGTCTCACCCAGAAGTGCTTTCGGATCACATCTACGGAGCACTGGAAGTACTCCTTCTCATAAGCGTTGTCCACCTTTCTCCCAGCAAAAGGAGCCAGAGTCGGGAGAAAGGTGGACAATGCTTACCAGGAGTAGTGAAGAAGACAGTGACCAGTGTGAGAAGGAAGAAAACAGTTGTGCTATGCAGTGCTTTATTGTGCTTGTGGCTGAGGTGGTGGGAAACGCTTGTGAGAAGAGTTTTCCCACAGTTAAAGAGTCTTTGCCTTTTAAACTTGTGTCTGAGCCTGCTTGTGTTGGGCATTTGGGGAACTGGAGTGCCCCCTGGTGTGCACACTGGCCACCAAAGCAACTAGGATAGACCTCGATACTCCACAACAAGTACAGGAATAGGTGGAATACATGCATAATAGCGTCCTGAATAGGATCCTGTCTTCTGCCAAATGGTGTCAGTATGAAATCTGACTTCATATAACACTTTAATGGTAAAAATTGATGAGCGGATCAATTATGTAATATTAATGTTAATAGTTCTTCAGCCATTACTTAATCCATGATAAGAAAACAGTTTCATAAATGAGCAGTATATTTAACAAAGCTCATTAGGTAAAAAAAATCTGATGTTTACTAAATTCCATTCTACAAAATATGTGTTGCTATTTATAAATAAATGAAAAAAAAAGAAAATAATACATATCAGTAATGGATATTTCAGTTAGCATCATACTGCCTGCGCCAACTAGAATGAAATGAACGAATACAAGGCATCTAGGATGCCGATAATGAAAGCAGCCTCTTTTTTCAGGAACACTCGCAGCCCACTTCATTTTTGTTTGCTAAGCAACAGAAACCGAGACTCTCAAATGGTAAGAGATTAACTGACAAGTACTCATTCAAGCTTTTTTTTTATTATGATGTACTGTGTAAGAACAGCTTGTAATACCTCATCTATTTATATGAAGACACAAACAAACTAGTGACTTCTTTTATTATTTTCTGTCAAGCTGCCCTTGTGCTATTATACTAACCATAAATGGTCAAAAAATGGTTTTAGCACTTATGGAAATTGGGAGTATTTTGCAGTTTTCGCGTTACAAATATATTTCTCTTGTATGTCACAGATAAAATAAAAAGAATCTGCTGTCGAATTCTCTTTGCCTGGAAATCTTAAGTAGGGAACATTAGAGATTTTACCACATGTGGATCAAGTACAGGGTCACCATTTATGTCCTGGTAGTGTCAAGAACAAAATATTAAGACTAATTGCTTTAACTCAGTATTGAACTTTCTAGACGTGTAATGTTCTATGAGGGGAATGTGGGGGTACAAGGTTGTATCACATATCATGAGCACTGCATACTATATTTATTCATCTTATTGGTTAGCAATTCTGGGTATGTACAAAGTACTTCATTAGAAATCCATTACTTTTTTCCTCCATGTTCTGTTTGGTTTTTTTTCTGTGATTTAACTACAAAATAATCTAATTAGAATAATTTTGAGCTGCCCCATGACACTACTGTATCACACCCCCAGAGTACCAGCCTGGTCACTCTCGGTATAGAGCTTTAATGTTCTGGCCAAGTCTAGGTGGGATTTTCTCCTTGCCCTCCAGTTTTACTGCTGTATCTGAAAAATATTTATGTTTGAGTAAATATCTTTCAATTTTTGCTAATTGAGTGAGTGTGTGCTGTTCAGACAACAAATGCATTAACCTGCCAGGGCAAGAGGGGGCACCAGCACTAAAAATGCTGTCTTTTTTATTGTTTGTGTGTAGTTCAGAGAAGATGTCCATTGATGGCACAAAAGCCACGCCCATGTTATCTAAACTCCACCTTTTCTGGGCTTTCAGAAGATGGCATTTCAGTCCAAGGAACACAGTCCTGCATGATGAAGCTCCCCAACCCAGACCTACTCCAGAGAGTTAATTTGTTTGAGAAGTCTGCAAAGACAATTGTTACACCTAATTTCTTTTGTGCCACTGTGCACCCAGTTTATTTCTGTTTTTTGGACACAACAACAACAGCAACATTTATTTATATAGCACATTTTCATACAAATGATGTAGCTCAAAGAGCTTTACATAATGAAGAAAGAGAAAAACGACAAAATAAATAAGAAAATAAAATTAGGGAACACTAATTAACATAGAATAAAAGTAAGGTTCAATGACCAAGGAGGACAGAAAAAACAAAAAAAACTCCAGACGGCTGGAGAAAAAAAATAAAATCTGTAGGGGTTCCAGAGCATGACACCGCCCAGGCCCCTGTAGGCATTCTACCTAACATAAATGACCTCAATCAGTCCTCATGGTATTCTGGGTTCACATGGAAGAACTTGATGATGACGGTCCTGTGGACTTCTCACCTGTAATCCATCAATGTAGGGACATCATGGTGCTTTGATCAGGTGGTGGTGGCGTAGATTGACACCACAGAAAACTGGAAAAAGAACAGCAGAGAAAGTAGGGGTTAGTATGGGTTAAGGAGCCACCAGAAATGATAATGATAATTAAATGCATATACAGAGTATCAGGATTAAACTAAAATGAAGCTATGAGAAAGATAATGTGTTTTAGCAGTTATTTTAAAGTGTTCCACCATATCAGCCTTGCGAATTTCTATTGGTAAACTATTCCAGATTTTAGGTGTATAACAGCAGAAGTCCGCCTCACCACTTCTTTTGAGTTTAGATCTTGGAATAATAAGCAGACACTCATTTGAAGATCTAAGATTACGATTTGGAGTGTAAGGTGAAACACATTCTGAAATATAGGATGGAGTGAGATTATTTAAGGCTTTGTAAACCATAAGCAGTATTTTAAAGTTAATTCTAAATGACACAGGTAACCAGTGTAGTGACATCATTACTGGGGTGATGTGCTTGGATTTTCTTTTCCTATTTAAGATTCTAGCAGCTGCATTCTGCAATAGTTGCAATCGATTGATGTTTTTTGTGGGTAGTCCTGAGAGGAGTGCATTACAGTAATCTAGCCGACTGAAAACAAAAGCGTGAACTTATTTGTCATAACCTAGCAGATTTAAAAGAGATCTAACTTTTGCTATATTTCTTAAGTGAAACAATGCTGTCCTAGTAATCTGATTAATATGCAATTTAAAGTTCAGGTCAGAGTCAATAGTTACCCCTAAATTCTTTACCTCTGACTTGATTTTTAATCCTAATGGATCAAGTTTATTTCTAATAACCTCATTATATCCATTTTTGCCAATCACTAAAATTTCTGTTTTCTGACACCCCATTGGCACCCCAAGTTTTCTTTGTGTCTAATTTGCTTCATTTGCTCATCACAGTGTGCTTAAGTGTGTCCTGCCATGGAACAACACCCTATTTAGGGTTATGTAATGTAGGATCCAAAATCCTGCGGGAGAGGCTTAGTTCCCTACAATTGGATTAAGCAGTAGATGCATAATGGAGGAATGAATGGATGAACAGAACAGTTTTGGTGAGAAATTACCATAAAGCCAAGCCCAGCTTGTCAACTCATGCTCTCTCAACTCTATTACTCAAGCGGTTCTCTGAGTTTTCTTATCATTTCAGTTTTTTTTAGAGAAGTTGTTGGCAAATGGCAAGAACAGCCTTGCTATGGCAAAATTGCAATACATGTAATTAAGAACTATATTTCCTAAATGGATAGTTGTTAATGTTCACTTTCTTTCTTTCTTTCTTTCTTTCTTTCTTTCTTTGTATCACTAACCAGGACTGGATACTAGTCCATTGCAGAGCTCACTGACACAGCACCAAATGCATTTAGAGTAATCTAACCAAGTAGCAACTTGAGAGGACGCCCACATAAACAAGATGAGGTCAAGCAGACGTGACAGAGTAATCAACCCAATCAAGGATCCAATCTGGATCAATGCATTCAAAATGAGAAACGTCAGTTTTACTTTCATTTACTGGTGAGTCATAGGTTACAAGCAAGTTCTGTTTCTGTAGACATTTATAACCTGATTCTGCGCCGAATGTGCACTAAAAATGTCTGCTAAAGGAAAAATGTCAAAACCGCACAATGGGCTATTAGTTATTTTACAGAAAGTGTTTCAAACTCATTTATAAAATAACAGTGAAACAATATTACTGTACTTTAAATCACAAAACACAAAACTTAAGCTAAACAGAACCACAGGGAGGTACAACATGTTGACATTACACTTAAACATCCTGCATACAGAATCTCACGGAGTTGAAAAAGGCATAATTACTAAATTCATCATTAACAGATAGTTACTGTATGAGATGTGTGCTGCCTCGTGTCACAGTGCAACTTGACAATCAAATGTATCTCATAAAAAACTAACGCCAGTTTGTATGAGTAACCTGAAATGTCAGCAATCAAATGTAGGATAACTCCACAATAGGATATAGAAAAGAGTAAAGCAATAAAATAAAAGAAAATGAATAATAATAGTTCCTTACATAAATGAATGATAAATACAAGATAATGAGGATCAGAATAGCACCACCCAACTAGTAGTCAAATTCTTCTAAACCGATAGGTGCATGATTTGTCATATTACTAATTATGTTGTATACGAGTAGTGAGAAAGATCTACCCTTACCTAATGCAATGATCACTAAACATAAAATATGTTTTTCAGAAATAAAGTATTGAATGTCCCAGGGTAAAGTGTCCCAGTATACCCATCTCCACCATTAATGCATGATGAATGCAGATTATTATGGGCATCAACACCAAATCCATCCCATAGACCCACGGCTGCTATAAATCACACTTTTGGAAGACAGTGTCACAAAACAACTGTGTAAAAAAAATACCTAGGTGATGGATCCCATAAGGTCTCCTGTATAAGATGGAACTGTTCCAACTGCAGGTTACAGAGTCCAGGACAGAAAATATCGCTGCTGTAGGAAGACACATTTTCTGACGCAATTCAGAACCGACCTGGTCCCTTTCTGATGGATCATATAATCCAAAGTAAACAGCAAAGCAGCTTTGAATTGTGGAACAATTTTATTTAACTGTCGTGGAGTCATCCTACTTTGATCGCTGGTGTCTCCATAGTTTGAAATTCCGGGTAACTAATACCTTTAGTTCTATACAAGGTCCATTTTGTTGTGTAAGTTGTACTGTGACATGGAGTACTGGGAAGGACCCCCCTCCAGATGAAACGTGGTGCCGCTTAATCATAGCCTCACACACACTGTGCCACTTTACAGTCACTAATCAGTATGACCAGCATGTCTTTGGCATGTGAGAAGATAAGCTGTGTACCAAAAGGAAAACTCAAAAAGACCACAGAAAAAGAAGCTCAGAATGGCCAAAATTTGAACCCAGTCTCATGGAGCTGTGAGGCTACAGTGTGAACTGCTCTATCACAATGTCTCAAGTTATATTTTGCATCTGCAAAAAAAATGTGATTAGAGATCAAGAAGATTGCCCAGAAAATATATTTTTGAATTAGACTGTCCATTTCCTCTATAATAAATCCGACCTGCTGGGCTGCATCCCCATGAGTCTACATTTTCATCATTATTAGATGCTACCTAATGTAACTTTATATTGGCCAGCGGCAATTACAATGATCTTGTGCAAACTAAAACAAACCTATTTGTGAATATTTATACAGGCAGTAATTAAAGCCTCATTACTGGCCTCCTGTTGCTTCAGCTCAGCAGTCCAATTGACAGAACGAGCCGAGGAAAGTCAGGTTATTTGCTATTGGTGACCCCAAGTGGTTGCACAGAATTATTTTCCCTGGTGTCTATTCAAGTGCTAGCTGCTTTCACTCAGCCTAAGGCTTACTTTGTGAATCACGTTTACAGGAGGACGAAAATGCTTAAAGAGCCGCTCTAACATTTCATTTTTTTTGTTTTGTTTTTCCAAGGTGGCCAGGAAAGGTCTCACTTTTTCCTTATAAGGCACCATTCTAGTGCTAAAACAAAGTTATCTATCTAGCCATCTAATTATCTTTCTCCATAGCAGCATTGTCAGACACCTTCCATTCTAAAGGTCCTCTTAAGAGGACAAAAACTGTCATTGTGGCCTTCTTACTGCACAGTAACATGTCAGGCAAATCAAAAGAGCTACGTATTTGTGGGCATCACTGGGTGAGCCTCTGCTAAGACCTTGTCGTTTCTCATGATGCTGGTGTATATTACTGAGTGCAAAGGCCGTGGTCTTCAAAATACATTATCATTACAACTCTTTTCATTTAGATAAGGATGTCACAGTGCTGCAGCAGCACTTACTAATTCCTCACATGGGTTCACAGGCATCTAGGGATCAGTAGACCCTGTCAGGACAACTTGTGGTGCAGTGACAGCATTGGCAGCCTACAGGGTAGGTGGAAAAAGTGCAATCTTCCACCAGGGCACTAGAAAGCAGGCCACCCAGCAGGTGTCTGGATATGCATAATATACTATTCACCCTGAAAAAGAAGACATGCTGCTTTGGCAAGCTGGCAAAATACCTACTGGCCAACAGAGAGCCACACACCTCCCTTAAGTTGGAGAAGTAAAGGCCTGTTGTCCTTTTAAGGCTGATGTCTGAGAGGACTAGCAGAAGTTCAATGACTACTCTTAGGTGGCAGCATATGAACACCAGGTAGGTGGTGTAGGTCAGGTCTGGTCAGGTCAGGTTAGGGAGAATGCACTGGTACAGCACATTACCGCATTCACCTCACACCAAAACAGCTCGGGATCCTGGTTGGCAACCCCCCAGGCAGACATGCGGTCCAGTCCCACCCTCCAGAAATGACACCTCTGCTGCAGCCAGGTGTTATGTGGGCAACCCCTTGGCCTGATCCAGTCGCTCTGGTCCTCAACAATGAGGATCCTGCAAGCCGGATCACCCTCTGAGAATCGCACCACATAGCTGTAGTGCCATAACTGACACTCCCTCACAATGTAGGTAATGTGCCTCATTTGGGATACTGTGAGCAACCGCTCATTCGACACAAAGTCAAACTAGCGGTACCTAAGGATTCTTCAAAGAGACACAGTACCAAAGGAGTCCAGTCTTCATGTCAGGTCACTGGATAGTGTCCATTTCTCGCAAACATATAGCAAGACATGAAGCATCAGGACTCTAAAGACTTGGACCTTCATCCTTTTGCATAGATATCGGGAACATCACATACCCCTTTCCAGCAACCTCATTACCCAACCCCCATGCTCTCCCAATTTGTCAAATGAGACATGAGACTTGAATCTAAGTGCCGAGGTAAGTAAACCTCTCGACAAGGTTGACACTCTCTCCACAGACAAACACACTGTTGATGGCTGTGGCCAAGAGGTCATTAAAGGCCTAGATCTTAGTTTTCATCCAGGACACTCACAAGCCCAGACACTCAGACTCCTCGCTCAGTCTCTCTAGAGCCCCGATCAGAGCCTCCATTGACTCTGTGAAGGTAGACATGTGAGGCATAGCTTTTTCTTAAGTTTCCAAAGAGTAAAGGGTGTTGTTATACCAGGATCTGCTGGAGGGAATTCCTAAAAAGAAAATAAGGCAGTCTGTGAACCCAGGATAAGGACTGAAGTTAACCCATCACTATCTAAATCAAGTCCTTCAGATCTTGACATGTTGATATTTTGGAGAATCAAGGTGAATAGGATGGATGAGCTTGTTGGGCTGAATGGCCTGTTCTTATCTGATCTGTCCTCTTGTAAGAGGAAGGGGATTTAAAGCTGAAACAAAGTACATCTGAATGTAGAACCAAGAGGACAGATCGGGGCAAATCTTAGTGATCAGAGAAAGAGGTCAGGACCAAAGAGAGAGAGGATGTGGGAAAAGGAGAGGGTCTGTGATACTGTGATACAGACCACCCCACCTGACAGACCTGTTTAGGCAGGCCCAGAGAGGCAGAAGGGCTTAGCTTAGTTTTTTGTATTTCTTCACAGTTTGTGTTCTCCCTTTCTGTGACACTCCCTTGTGTGTTTTCAAACAAAACAAATACACCATTCCATTAACCTTTGAACCCTGTGCTGTTGTGTCATGTGTTTTTAATGTGTAAGAGGTGATAAAAACACTCTGAGCCTGAGACTAAGAGGTATTCAAGGGTGCTATTTCTGTAAATAGCCAATGATTAGCTGTTATATATTAAAATATCTAAATTAGACGTTTCTAGCATATGTAGTTTATTTAATGTATTTCTTGTTTAAGAATCAAATCAAGATCTTTGGTGAATCATTACATCTTCAAATGGAAAAAGAAAATCTAGAATAAGACAAAGACCAACACAGAAATCTGACCCCAAGACCTATGCTAGACATAGACTACATCAAGCTGGCACTTGCCCTGAAAGCCTGGCCATTATAATGAATAAAACTGGGACACTGGGTCAAATGCTGCATAAATCATGGCCGCTCTATCAAATGAATTATACAAGAAATAAACTGTGGCAAAGCGTGTCAAGTTCCTTGTTCCAGTAAAGGGTCGCAAAACATCTTGGTGGCCATTTAAAATTCAGCAGCACTCGGCATTGCTGGCACCAGACATGTATAAGCTGTCACAGGCACTGCAAAGGGTACAGCCCCCCTATTTCAGTATGTTTTAAAGTTAATTAGTTTTGTAAAATGTCACCCGCAATACACATATTGCCAGTTAGGGGGTAATTAGCCTTTAGTAGGCCTACACTGACACATCTCTCAGAAGATTCCTCCATTTAATGACATTCTGAATCAAAACATCTGTCCTTGAACAAGCACTTCCTCAGTTTAATCCTCTCTCTCCTGGTGCAGCTCCATTTCTTTTTGGATAAACTTGAAATAATTTATAGAGTACCTCTTGATCTCTCTGTATCCTTCTGTCAAGACTGTAGAGATATGCTGTACATGAATATAAAAAAATTCTCAATGAGCCTAAGCAAGCACTTCTAGAAATGCTGTCAGCACTCATTCATTTTTTTATAACAAATCCATAAATATCATCTCTTAGGCATTCCTATAAATTCACAACAACAATGAAGGATAAGAATAAAAAAAGCCTTGATCCTGCTGTGCAAGTAAATGGGTCAAATGATTACAAGAATTAAATATTCAATAACATTGTAATAATACAATTATTGTGTGCAATCAAGCACTTTTAAATTCTATTTATTTGAAAAGGTGATCAATAGGCTAGAATTCTCCTTCAACTGCAAGGCACCATGGTAAGATCCCAATATATTTTTTCCTTGCAATGACTGATGCTGAGACAAGAGCCTTAAGTGGTCACACAAAGAAGGATTCCGTCCCATTCCCATGATCCCCTCATGCTTTTTTGACCACAGTATCAGGAAACATGGTAACCAGTCACTCTCTGCATTTCTCTGTATAGTGCGATGTATACAAGGGACCAACATGAAATGTAGGTGCAAAGAAAAATCAACAAATGATTTTAGATTCCATGTTTTTGGTAAGTTTGTCCAGATATTTGTATGTCTCTCTATTATAAAAAAAAATCCTGGAAAGGAAAAGCAGGGCGATGAGACGTGATCTTCTTGGAAGACACTTAAAAGACCCGCGAGACGCAAACAATATCAAATTAGAGCATGGCCAGCAAAACACTCAGTCGTGTAAAAGCACGTAGCACATACAGATCCTGTACTCTCAGCACATACAGTATAAAGCGTATAAGGACAATACGTTCTAGATAAAACGTCAACGACTAAGCAAAGAAGAAAGAGCAGCGTGGAATAAAAAGACCCAAAAGCGTTGGAGAGAAAAAAAGGCAGATAAGAGATTATGAAAGCAGTGGAATTCAAAAGGCTCAAGCAAACGATGGCGTGAGACACATACAGAGAAACGTAAAGAATATGAAAGCAGTAAAATTTGAAAGTATTGTAGCGTCCCAGCCAGGTTGAAGGCTTTTTTGTTTCAAGTGACTGTTAGGTCCGATTGAGGGAGGGTGGAGTACAACACGGAAGACTGATAGCAGGGCATTGATTGATGCGGTGGGGGGGGGGGGAACCCGTGGGATAAGGGGTTGGAGAGGGTTCTAGAAAGTTGTGTTTGGGGTTATGAAGTTGGCGATTGTTCAAGTAAAACTTTTGAGACACTTTATTACGTCAGTTGCTACAGTATCAAAAAAAAGATAGTAAAGATCGCATTAGCGCAAAGGAAATGAATCATCAGGACCAGGTGTAATTGAAAAAACAGCAGGACAAAGCGAGGTCAGAAATAAAAGGCAAAGAGCAGAAAACAAAGCCTTTTCGCCTTCGCATCATTCAATGCACAAAACGTAGATTTACACAATAATGGACCATACGCTATGACAATCTGTGGTTCCACAACAGTTAAAGCAAAGACAAGTTTAATTTCAAAGAAAACACAGTTCGGTCAGGTGTATATTTATGATCACAGAGAAGTGATCACAACGCGAGCAGCAGAGACACGAAGTGGCTAAAAGGACAACGGCTGTACAGGCTTTAAAATGATCATCCCCCCTTCACAACTCGAGCAGCTTGATACATCCTGCAAGAAAGAGATTTAACCACGCCCGGGGCCGGAAATAAAGGACAAGTATTGTTTTTACCACGTCACGTAAGACATCATTTAAAACAAGTCCATAGACATCTAACCTAGCAGTTGTTGGATAGCTTTTGGCAGACGTGCTTCATGTGCTCCCAGCTCTTAAAACAATGACAAGAGACAAACAAAACATGTAGCTTGCCAGCAGCAGAAAGACAGCAGATAATCCGATGGCATATCCTTACCGTGTGTTCAGCAGCCCCCTACCCCCCCTTCACAACAAGTTATACGTCTTGTGAGAAAGAAATGTAACCACGCCCGGAGCCGGAAATAAAGGACAAGTATTGTTTTTACAAAAGTTTTTAAAGTAAAAGTGAAAATAATGTGTATGTAACAATTACCATGAAAATAACATACAATAATATCTCTTTTAATTGTATATCCGGTAAACCAAACACGGGGGAGGGCGAGCGAAGCGATCAGGGGGCGGAGCCCCCAGTACAGTAAAAAAAGTGAACTGGCAGATCACAACATTGTCTCCTGACAAATATCGAACCGGAGGAAGAGAACACTACCCTCTAGACACTACGTTTCTTCTGTCTTTCATTGTGTATGATGGGATTGTGGTGGATATTACAATTGGTTGTTTTATTAATCTGCTTTTGCATGATTGTTTGTATTGTGTTTATTTTAATGCTTTTTTTTACAACAGTTTGGCGCAACCTCTGTTGTTTTAAATGTGCCTTTATAAATAAATAATCGAATCTCTAATCTTTGGTCCATGTAATGAATGTGTAGGGCTGTACCATCCCATATACCGATTGGACAGCACACAGGCAGCCTATAGTATCTGGCTTTTTCGGGTCTATGAATGACACAGGGTTGTGAAAGTATCAGGTGATAATCTTTAAAAAAAAATCCCAGACACATACATTTTTCTAGACTTGAAATGAAGTAACAATCCCTGGCCTGCAGAACTCCAACGAGTTGACCTTTGGGAGGCTACTTAGGGATCAAAAACGTTACTGGCTAGAGACAGTGAAGAAATGGGAGGTAAGACAAGTCATTTATGCAGTATGACTGAGAGAATGTGGACTAGCCACCTAATATGGCAGATGATGTGAACAGCCTGTTTAGTGAGGCCCAGATTTCCATTGGCTTTTGTTTATTTTGTATTTTTGCTACACCGTTTTTTTCCTCCTGTGTGTAATATTTGTGCAATAAAGCCACTGTTTTCGATTTTTGGCTTCTTTGTCTTTCCCTGGAATTTGATTACTCTGTGACAGCGCCATTTAGTGTTCACAACAGTTTCATGTACTGCTTTGTTTTTTATAGAATTACACAAAATTTTCAAAATTGGTCTCAGTAGCAAAATGTGGGATTTACTCATTATTTGCTTATACTGTAATATACTTATAACACCAGCTTTTCTGTATCTCTCTATTATAAAAAAAAAATCTTGGAAGGCTTGGAAGGAGACTACATGTGATTTTCTTGGAGACACTTTAACGTCCTGTCAGAGACACTTTAATGTCCCGGGAGACAAGGCAGTGAGACAAAAAGACAGCTGCTGCATAGGCTTTTAAATGTTCAACATGCAGCGCGACAAGCAGAACACACAGCTCCTTAGCATGCATTCAGCCTCCCCTTCACAACGCGAGTGGCAGAGATGTGATGTAGCTGGCACGCGGTGCGCTGCATGCCCCAAAGGGGGGGAGGGTACAGGCGAGCAAAGCGAGCAGGGGGCATAGCACCCTAGTCTTTTATAAGATAGTCAACCCTCTCATTATCCTGTGGAGCAGAGCATTTCCTGTAAGATAAAAAGTCTGTGTCAGCATAAACTGCTTAAATGCTTTAATTAAATTTGTACGTTTGGACAATTCATGAACTACTTAATGTTCTTCTTACCTGTGTAGCACTCGTACTTACCAGCAACAAATTACATTTTCTTCATCTTCAGCCAGGTCTGATGACAGTACAGTCAGTTTTATTTTGCAAATTTCATGCCCTTATTGTATTGTATCCAAATGAAAAAGGTTAGAACTGGATTTAATTCTCAATCCAGTTATGTCTGGTAAGCAATGGCACATTCTGCACGTCTTTTGTGATTCACTGATCTGAAAATTAATTACATTTTTCTGCCAAAGTCTACTTTTCTACATGGATTTTTTTTTTTTCTCGAAAGACTGGTAATACAGATGTAAAGACATTTGCCATCAAGTCAAAACCAAATCGTTTAGGGGGAAAACAAATTTCAAAGTTTGCCCCCAGTCATAAAACAATGAAAACAGAACATCAGATCCAGAAAGACCATAAGTATGTGTTACTAGGCAACAAAGTAAGCACATTTTCAAAGCCTGACACAGAAAATTAGGAATCTTCTCCAAATATCGAGAGTTCCCCTCACATCCAAAAACATGCAAGTTAGTTTTATTGGCAATATTAATTTGACATAATAGGAGTGAATGTGTGTGTGTGATATGCATTGTGACAGACTAGCACTAATCTTCTACTGCTCATTCTTGCATTGTGCTCAGTTTCTCTGGGTTAGGCTCTGGCTCCTGTAGTCTATAATTAGATTAAGTTTTAGTAATTGATGGAGGCAAAGATGCAGTTCTTCTTCATTCTTGTCTTGCAACTCCTATTGCCAGGATAGGCTATAGCAGTGCATGACTTTTTAAGATTCATAAAATGGATACATGGATAAACCGACCAATTAATTCATGTGAATCGTTTATTGAATGGAACTCTTTAAGTGATTTCTTTTTTCCTAGACTATTTTTTCATCATGTACAGTTTAATACCAGTATGCTTAACCCAGAGCAGAGTGTGGGTATGTGCATGATTGAGATTTTTTTTATCCTGATCTATTCAATATAGAAAAAAGTTATTACGTGATAAAATTTTTTCTGTCTGCAGAATGTTTCCTCACTTTTTCATTACTTTATGAGCTGATACAGTTCTATAGAAAAAATATACTTCTGTATGTCATTGCTAATTTGTAGTTTATTTAATTTGGTTATTGCGGGTTTTTGTACATTGTCACACACATGCGCATGGGAGGCAGCTGGAGGGCTTAAATAATAGTAATACCACGCCAGACCAGGGGGTGGTGACCTGCACTAGCTCTCTCTCTCTGTCCTCTGCAGACTATCTTCGGGAAATCCCACTAGGTGCGGATTGGGGGGGGGTGGTTTTGATGATGTCACTTCTGGTACCGACACCATTGATGAAGTCACTTCTGGTCCCGAAGATGTCACTTCTGGTCCCGGCAACATCACTTTTGGTTCCGGTCCAGATACATCATTTCCCGTCATGACCTTTAAAACCGCCATTTTACTCAACCTAAGTCAGTTCTGTTTTGGACATTGTACCATGCACAACTCTTGGATAAAATATCCATTTTCCAGCCAGGGATTTTATATAAGTGGCTGCCCCAAACCTTTGATGTTTCCTGTGTCTTATTGTGACAACGTTTATTTTTAGTCTGTTGGCTAATCGAGTCTCTTTTACGCACACAGCTACACCACAGAAAAGACATGAGTACAATGGCTTGAAACATTATCGTTTACCTGGTACTCTTTTATCACTGATATTATCATTTATCATAAACATTACAATACAAGAAGTGACCCACAAATTTAAGGAACTGTTAAAAAAAGGCTTTATTATAAAACATACAGCAATTTCCATTTACTCACCTTTGAAATGCACTCTTTGAGATACAATGCACTTGTCCCAGCACTTCTCCCATTTCTGTTAACATTTCCTGTACTCATCTTTTGTTATCATCTCTACAGCCTCTAGCATTTTTATCCTGTATTTCTTCCATGGTAGCAAATCTTCTTCCCTTCAGTCCTAATTTTTACTTTCGGAAACAAAAAAGAAGTCATAGGTTTCAAGATCTGCCAAACACGAGGGGTGCAAAGCAATAGCAGCAATGTTTGTGGTCAATGCTCTTTGACTGCCAATGTGGTGTGTGCAGACATGATGTCATGGTGCAAAATTCAGTTTTCTGTGCACCTCTACTGTAGACATTTTTTCCTGATGCTTTCCCATAGATGCTTTAGTAGTTCATTGTAATGTCACTGATTAACAATCTATTTACAGGGAAAAAACTCATTATCAACAGTGTTCAAAAACGCAATTATCATCCTTTCATGAAAATCTGCTCTGCTGACTATCCAAAGTCACCAGAGCAACTGTACAATAGACGGCAGAAACATATTTGATTGACTACGTAGACTGATTAACCACACTTGTAGGTACAGGACATCTATCTGTACATTTAATAATTATATTTCAGTCCTGTGCTATTAACCAACTCCAGCAATCGGTTGATAGCTCCTCATACCATTACTACTAATGTTCCTTCATCAGTTTTTCCTCATCCATGATATTGATTAATTCAGGACATTAAAGTATCTTAAAGCCAGAACAGTTTGTCCGGGGGTGACTGAAATGATCAATTATAATCTTCTTTTCAGCAACATTTGGAGTTTGTATCTACAATTCATAGCAAGTGAATTTACACTTACCAGTGATCTTTAGTCTAGCGATTTCTGCAAGATTGAATTCACAGTGAAATTTAGTGTTTCACTTTGCAAAAAAAAAAAAAAATCACACACAAATTGCATTTTACTTACAATGAAATTCATGCCATTGGTACAAGAAGGAAGATGTGTAGTTCTATCTGAAAGTATTTACATGTTTTAATTTATGTGTCTGCCTGTCATTTAGTATTTAAATAAAGTTTTCAAGTTAAAAAACTGGCTAATTTCTAGTCATATATAAATATTTTGTTGAGCTAACAAATATGTTCTACTAATGTAATCCCCACCTTGCCAGATAGAGTATGTGACAGTCTTGGTGATCATAATCCTAAAGATGCATCGGAGACAGAAGAGAAACTTGAAGCTCATGGTGAGTGCATATCCTCAACTTGTTCTTTAGAATTTAAGAAACAGGAGGGGGCAGATGTTATGTAATGGTGGCAGTGAGGTGGGGTGTGGGGCTTCATGTGTAGTTTGATTTTCCTGTGGAAAAAACACAGCAATGTGCCTGATGGTGAACTTTATTGCATATTCATGGGGAAAATATGCAGTGCATGCAGTCACATTAAAAAAAACACACACACACTGGGCGCATAAACAGAATTGATTTGACTGGTGTGCATTTCAGAGTTTTAGAAAAAGAATACATGTGAACACAGAAATTTGAATGAGGCTTTAGGCAGTGTGGCCAGTAGAGGGTGTAGTAGCGCCCCCAAACCCCAGACAGAATTGCACAACGCCAAGTCTCAGTTTATTAATAAGGACAGGCTTCTCTTCACAATATACTGTAGAACACTCCAATGTTTCTCTTGCCTGTGTATCTCCTTCCTCCTTCCACTCTTCTCAGTTAGCTTTGTCCACCTCTTCCTGACGCCATATCCCTTGGCCAAGTGGAGGTCTCTCTTTTAACTCTGGTGATTGGAGCATTTCTAGAGCATAAGCTATTGCCTCTTGGAAGCACTTCTGCACCAGGCAATACACCAATTGTCCTTGTGCTGTCAATATCCAACAGCTCCACCTGGTGGCCCCCACAGAATCTAGTAGAGCAGACCCCTGGAGCCACAACTCCCATGCTGCTCTGTAGGTGCCCATACTGGGGATCACCACACAGGATGCTGTATGGGGGGACACTCCACCCCTAGCAGGTAGTTATCCACTGTCCTGACATTTCAGGTACCCAAAACCAAACAGTGTGTCCCTCTGTGGTTGCTGAGATGCCAACTTCGATGTAGCTGCTGCAAGAGCATCTTTCTTTTTCCATGTCCTGGCCTAACTGGCCTTCCTTTCCCATGGCCCTCTGGCCAGGCAGGGGAGCAAGATCCATCCCGGTAGGGACACTGGTGGGTCCCAGTGGCATAGCAAGGTCTGGTGGCACCCGGTGAGGAGTTTAAACTTGTCACCCCTATGTCCACCAAAATATAAAATGAAATTTATTGAAAAAGCAATTTTATTACTCGATTGGTTAAGTAAAGAGGGCATAATGTTAATTATTTTGTAAACAATTTTTTATGAATAAAAAAAAGTAAAATGCCTTTTTATTAATATGCCAGTTTAATGTACAATGTAAGAAATCTTTTTTCATAGTGATAGTGCCTAGTGCATAACTTTATTATTATTATAGTACAATTTAATGAAAACTCAGTTGTTTACAAGTTTCGTTCTCTAGACTCTAATCCAACAAACTGTACTTTAACATGATACTTAGAATCTCTTCTTTCTAACGTTTTGTTCTGCAAATTTTCAAATTGCGTCATCAAAATCGATACCTTCAGCTACACTATTTTCAATTGACAAAATGGCTAAGCTAGAGAGTCGTGCTTGGTTCATAGTGGATCTGAGATAATTCTTAATTAGTTTCAGTTTCGAAAAACTCCTCTCACATGATGCAACAGAAACACATAAAGTTAAGAAAAATCTTAATGCTAAAGTGAGATTGGGAACAAAAATATCATCTTGTTGCACAGAACGACTTGGGGCGATGATATATTTGTGGCAGGGATGAGACAATGAGTCACAGGTTGTTTGTTTACTTGAGCACCAGGACAGTTCAAAAGAAACGAGACAGAACACCCCCCCCACACACACACACACACACCACACAATAATACTAAATCATTACAGCATCACATCGTTCACCCGCAATTTGCTGCAATTAGGGATTGTTAAAGCCCATGTAAATTATTTGACATGTTATTTTATGTAACAAAAAGGCGCATTAATACAAAACCGGCAATTTTTTGTCACCCCCTCAGAGCTGGTACCCGGTGCGGCCTGCACCCACCGCACCCACATTCCTACGCCACTGGTGGGTCCCTGACAGCAGCAACACTCCAAAAAAAATGTTTTTAGTAAGTTTCACATTTTGCAATTGCAAAAATGTTAGTGTCTATTTTATGAAACCGTGTGCAAACTGAAACTTTCCAGTTTCATTCATCACCACTTAAGACATACATTTTTGAAATGCATTCCCAAAGAGAAACTATACAAACATGTGGAGAACATGTAGACTCTACACAGAAACCAGTTTGGCTTCTAGCAGTTTATCATTGTACCACCCTTACACACCCTGCCCATGCAATTAATCTCAATAATTTGAAATATTTATCCTGCCGGTAACAAATTTTTGGGTCATTGTAGTAGAGTGGAATGCTTCCCTTGAAGCACTTCCTATTTCTGAGCTTTAAGTGACCAAAGCTCTACAGAAGCTTCAAGATGATCTTCAAGAGCATCTAAACTAGGTTGATGCATAGTCCCCAAACATCTGCACTTTACCTATAACCTGGCATGAAGTGGAATGGAGAAGTTAAAGTGTGAAAGTCTTCAACATTCCTTAGACATTAAAACACATTTGTGATCATTCCTTTTATTTAAATTTAGAGGTGTTAGCCTTTACTAACTGGCTTTCCATTGACAGCTGTGATTTTTTTCACATTTTAAAAGCTGCAGAATATTTGGCCAGTGGCTGCTTGCCTTATCAGACACCTTCACTGGAAACTTGGCTGGGGATTAGAGACCCCACAGCCCTTTCTAAATTGAGCAGTTGAGAAGCCCAAGTAAGTGCTGCCCTGTGTTTGACTTTAATAAACTCGGCACCCGAATCAAGATACAGCACTCACGTGGCCTAAGGAGAGCCGTGGCAGTTAGCAAAGGATTCCTTGAGATTGTAGATTCAGTTTCATACTTACTCTGTTCACAACCACTGAGGATTAGGAATGCTGTTGTTATTATAGTTATTATTTTCTTTTTTGTTTGTTTGTTTTGACTAATTGCAGCTTCACCCCATTCAGAGCTATTTTCTCTCACGTGTCTGATGTCATCAGGCCCAAATTTGGATTACAGAGGTTTGAAAATGAATTAATGGGGGATAATTGTGGCCTGTTGATTGTGCCATCATCATCAAAGACTTAACTAGTCTTTTAAGGTTTTAAGGTTTGGTATTAATCACTGCTCTTTTCTGGCCATCCCTTCAATGGGTTGGTATTCCATCAAGAGCTGGTTCATACCTTGCACCCAATGCTCTTCAGACAGCCTGAGACTAACTAGAACACTGTAACTAAAAGGGAAGATTTGGGAAAAGGATGGGTAGAACTTCTTACTATCAGATGCAGCAGCATTACATGGAAGCTTGTCAATTATTGTATCAAACTCATCATAAAGTTAATCCCACCATGAATTATCCATTACCAGTAACGGCGCACTGCACAATAACGGTGCAGTGAATACACTTGACTTGAGCATTCATAGTTTTTATACTCTTTCTCTGTGCATTCGTTTGCTCAAAGGTTGATGTGCTTGCTGCTTCCTGAGCAGCTCTTCTTTTCTCCACCCTAGCGGCCCGCTTCTTCTCTTCTTTCATCAGCATCTTTTTGCGTTAAAACCGGTTAAGTCAGTGTTTGTGTTGCAATTACTTAGTACGTTTTCCTTAATTTTTTACTTAAGCTGGCACTTAAGTCTTCAATCTGCCTCAAGAATGATTTAAGATATGAAGAGGTAGGGGAAATGATGGTGAAAGTGGTAGGGGTGAGAACAGCGCCCGTACGCATGCGGGAGGAATAACCTTGGAGGTTAATCATCACCCCGAAAAACGGATAGTAGACGTCACATATTATATGTGTACCAAATTACATGTCAATAGGTCAAACGGTTTGCAAACTACAGGTGATTTAAAATCCTGGAGAGACAAATAGATAACCACGGTAGTGTATTATATATAGGGTTTAAACCTGGACGTCATTTGAGGGTTGGAGGCCAGGAACCTATTCCAGCAGCACTGTCTGCAAAACACTCACCAACCGTAAATATGGTATCCCACCATGCCCCTGCTTTAACACATCATACTGTCATCAGGTGTTTAATTGATTTGATTTCTTTAAGCGTGCCATGTATTTCAATTATAGGAGCCTTTTCTTA
Organism: Polypterus bichir lapradei; assembly: GCA_026402145.1. Lineage (NCBI taxonomy): Eukaryota > Metazoa > Chordata > Cladistia > Polypteriformes > Polypteridae > Polypterus > Polypterus bichir. Next base: position 59,430,760 of record JANRMT010062806.1, on the reverse strand, counting down.
CGTGTTTGTAAAAGTGCCTCATTCTGTCATTATGTCTCTCTCTATTTGTCTGCCGTCATGAAGCGACTTAGTTCGCTTACACTGAATTTGGTACACTTGTGCTTCAAGAAGAAACATGTCGGTTAGTCTTGTCCATTACAGGAGATGGACATCTGAAGCGGAGCTCCATTAGCAGTGGTGTTATTTTTTCTGTTATTTCTTATCATCCCGAGGTATCCTGTATTAACCCAACCCAAGGAGGTTCTATTACAGTATATGTAAGCATATATAAACATGAGCAGCAAGAAAGGGGCTCAGAAAGAAACAGAAAAGAAATTTAAGCTACATCCAAGCCTAGACAGTGTAGCGAGTGGCTGGGGGTGCTACCCAGCCAGGATGCCCAGGAGGACCAGAGGAGGGCTTGCGCCTCCTCCAGACCACGAGGGGGCGACCGCCCTGGTGGCTTTGGGGACCATGGGAATGGAGCTTGGAAGCTCAACCCTATTGGGGCCCATGGTCACTGCCAGGGGGCACCCCAACGCCTGAGGAGCCCTGGCCCTCAGCACTTCCACCACACCTGGAAGTGCTGGGGAGGAGAAAACCAGGGACACCTGGAGTGCTTCCGGGTGCGCGGCTGGTACATCCGCCACACTGGGGAGTGCCGGCGGAAGATTATCGGGAGGCACCTGGAGTATGTCCGGGTGGGGATAAAAGGGGCTGCCTTCCTCCATTCGAGGGCTGGAGTCAGGAGTGTCAGGGCAAAGTCTTGGTAGAGAGGAGTGGAGGTGGCCTGAAGCAAGAAGAGGCATTGTATGAGGGCCTGGACTTTTAGGGAGTTTGGGGGTTGTGTGCACTTGTAAATAGTGACTATGTATAATAAACGTGTGTGGGTGTTTGAAGCATCAGTGTCCACCTGTCTGTGTCTGGATCATCTCCCACAACAGGCATCAAGTCCAAGTTCAAGGTACACTGTATGGCCTTTCAGAGACTGACCTGGAACAGACAGGCGAAAGCACAGACTTCCCAGGACCCCGCTCTGCTGCATCGTCTCCAGTTGAGAGCAAAAATGGGAGCGAATGTGCAAGTGATACAGGTCACGATAGCTCGTCGATTCCAGAAGATCACTTGAAACTGGAAATGGCCTTGCAGTCTACACTTTCATCTACTCATGAGCCGGGAGCATAAATGCCAGGATAATAAAGACTTAGAAAAACATTTATATACAGTAATCGCTTTGAGGCAGCCTTTAAAGGTATGGTGGAAAAAATTGAGGAATACATTCAGGAAAATGCATCTAAATTTGAGAATAAACTGACAGCACTTGTCGATCAGCTGGTAGACGTTAAGCAGACATTCACGACTCGAATTGAAACAGCATAACATTTGGCATCCACCACTGACAGAAAAGCAACGGCTGCGAATTCTGAATGCAAAAAACTCAGAGACAGACTTGTGGCTCTGGAAGATGGATGCAGAAGGAATAATATTAGAATCAAAGGTCTACCTGAGAATCGTGAAAGTCCAAAACCAGTGAAATTCGTAGCTGAACTATTCTCAAAAATAATTGGAGAGGACTTTAAATCAGACACCGAGATAGCTGCAGCTTACCACATACAGGGATCAAATACCTCTAAACCTAGGACTTTTGTCATGCGTTTCGAAAAATTATAATCTAAATTTAATGTAATGTCACTTCTCAGAAAGAAACAAGAGATTATATTTGAAAATAACCACATTCGTATCTTCCCTGATTTCTCACCCTTAACAGCTGCTAAACATGCTGCTTTTTACAACATTAAACAGCGGTTACGGAACTCCGAGATCAGATACAGCCTCTTGTATCCTGCCAAAACTGAAAGTGAACATTCAAGGCAAACATTACATCTATACCGCTATGGAGGAAGCAGAAAAAAAGTTAAGAAAACTGAGCACTACACTCTTTTGAAATACAATCGTGAGTTGCACCCTGTCATGGCATGGCAAGAAGATCTTACCTGCTGCCTGATCTGCTTGCAATGATACTGGTACCGTAATTATAAATCCTTTTCCCTTCTCTGCCACTTTCTGTTTATGTTTTAATTACAATTATATTTTATATTAAATATATAAATAAATAATAATATTATTTATTTTCTTTTTTTATGGAGACTGTTTAACATCATACCCTTGGCTTATTGTTATTGTTATTATTGTATTAGGGTTTACTATGCTTATCCAGGGCCACTTTTTAACACCAGTTCCTGGGTTTACTCTCTTACTATTTCAAGACTGTTAAAGATTATATTTTATGCTTATAGTATTTGGACTGTATTGGCAATAGATATCTCAATTTTTAATCCTCATACGCCCCTGCTGGGAGGCTTGTTTTGTTTTGGACGTGCTCTGTCTCTAGGTATGTCAGAGGACTGAGACTTTCTGAAGTGTGGTCCAGCCTCAAGTGGGGAAGCAAACTGGGGGGGGGGGGGGTGGTTACTAGGGGGGGAGAGAAAAAGAAGAAACATCAAGAAAGTTCCATCTCTGAAACAGAGTATGCTGTACCAGTTTTTGACATTTAAAAAGCTCCCACTCAACATAGTTTTGAAATGATCTGTCTTTAAATATCTACCTCCTTTGCTGATTAACTTTCTATTTGAAACTTACCTTTTATATTTTGTATATTTTAGACTTATACTATTTTGATAGCCATTGTTGACAGCAAAAAAAATCCCCAAAGACATGTGTGGCTTGAATCACCTCACTTCCACCTCAACTCTGTTCTCCCGCAGCTTTAAATCATACCTGGCCAGTTAAATTATCTTCATAACCGTAAAAGTGAAAAAGCAAGGGAAACAAAAAGTCACTTAACTTATTGAGTAATGAATTCAAGAGAAAAGGGCAGCCTAAGTATGTCTGTAAGCAGACAGTGAATATACAGTACATATACTTAGCATTTATATTATACTAAAAACAGCCTCCTGTCTACATTCCATGCAGATTATACTGTAAGTTATTTGCAAAGCTCCACAATGTCCTCCTATCCATCATTGTCTGTTGCAGCAAGAAATGTTAGATTGAGACTTCAAAACAGATATAAACCTTTCATTGGTGCATACTGTATTTCAAAGTTTCTTGGTAGTACTAATTTTGACATCACTTGAGTCTGCTGTCTATTGTACTGCCGAAAAACAGACAGGTGATTTATTTACTGAGCTAACCCAGGAGAAGCACCTAAAAAAATGAAACCAAAACAAATAAAAATAAACCTAACAAACAAAGAAGAGACAAGAATCGAAATTGGAAAAAAAAAGACAAAGCGGTCTCACCAAACAAAAATCAACAAAGCACAATAACAAAAGTTTTAAATATATTTTTTATTTATTTAGGAGGTTTGTATCCTCAAATTGGATAACTTAAGGAAGCCTGACCCTTTTTCTGGTTCCACTGATTACCTGCGGGTCATGACCCTAGAAGCCACACCCCCTAGAAACACAGGAAGTGGCGCCAATGGTGACTTTCAAAACACCAGCATAGATGGACCTAAACAACAGCATTCTAGACACAGAAAATACGAAATGAATTCACCCAAACCATACTCATGACAATCTATGTGGATGCTGTTTTAAACTACATAATATCACAAAATGCTATAAAACCATGCATAGAGAATGTTCTCTATGGATTCCGTATATGCAATTGAAATGTTTTATCACTCTTATTTTTGGATATGATTGAATGTTACAAAAACATTTAATAAACAAAAATGTGATGTTTGTCCATTTGATGAAGTAAATAAATAAAAATGTATGCATATTATAATTTTATTTGCTTCACATGGAATGAACTGTGGAGTATGGTGTCAAATAGGCTGAGTTATATCATCAAGGCCACATATGACATTGTGTCCCTCCCGTAAACTTTAATCTCTGGCTAATCTCTTGTACACCTCCAGCAACCCCTAAGCACATCTTGGTCGGATGCAAGACCAGCCTAACTCAAGGTAGATACACCTGGTGACACAATCAAGTGTTAAAGCACTTCAGTGCAAGCAAGTAACCATCAACACCATACCCTTTAACAACAAGGCAAAGCCATGACAACCTCCATCCTTTATCCAAGAAGGGGATAAACTGAAGACAACCCCCTCACCTTATGAGGCAGGACCACTGAATGCAGCCAGGGACAGGGAAATGTGAGAGAACTTAGGCCAAAGACTTATTTTCCCATCAGAGATTGCAACAACCACACTGTGACCAGATCTGGTTCTCTTCTCTAACTCCAGCAAACATGCCTATGTTATTGAGTCAACAGTCCCATGGGAGGATGCAGTCAACAAAGCTCATGAAGGGATGACGCTGCAATACTCCAAAACAGCAGTTGAAGAAGAGGGAAGAGGATGGAAGGTGAAAGTACACCCAGCTGAAGTTGGGTGAAGGGGCTTTGTAGCCAGTTCAACAGCAAAGTTCTTCAGGGAATTGGTGTCAGAGGCCCACAGGAAAGCAATCAAAAAGCTGTCCGACACTGCTGAAAGGAGCAGCCACTGGCTATGCCTGAAAAGGAAAGATGCTGCTTGGACTGCCAAAGTGACCAGCTGACCACGAGACACACTCCCAGGTCTGATCAGCCTGTGGTGGGTCTGCCTCAGTGAAGGGTGTTTTGTAATAAAAGGCTGAAACACCCAGTTTGGCTGGATGGCCAACTTGCGGAAGAGTCCTGGTGGGTCCAGACTTTTTCCTCTTCACAATTATTGAGGGCACTGCACTCCTGGGAACATCCAAATTTTTGGAAATGGTTTTATACCCTTGCCCTGATCAATGTTTCATCACAATTTAATTGCAAAGGTCTATAAATGTTTAATACTGCTAATGGTTTACAAAGCCTTAAATAACCTGTTCTGTCCTATATTTTGGAATGCCTGTCACCTTACACTCTGAATTGTAACCTTAGATTTTCAAATGAAGGTATGCTTATAATTCTAACAGCTAAACTTAAAAGAAGTGGTGAGGCAGCCTTCTGCTGTTATGCACCTAAATTCTATAATAGCTTGCCAATAGAAATTTGCCAGGCTAATACAGTGGAACACTTTAAAACACTGCTAAAAACTCATTATTTTAACATGGCTTTCTCATAACTACATTTTAGTGTATCCCGATAAACTATATATGCATTGAATTATCATTTTTATCATGGCTCCACAATCCGTACTAATCCCTACTTGTCTCTGCTGTCCCTTTTCCAATTTTTTTGTGGTGGCGAACTGCACCACCACCACCTGATCAAAGCACCTTGCAGTCTCTACATTGATGGAGTAAAGGCCAGAGGTCCAAATGGTCATCATCACCTAATTTTTCCATGTGAAGCCTGAAAACCACGAGGACTGATTGAGATCATTTATGTTAGGTAGAATGTCCAGTGGGGGCTGGGTGGTCTCATGGCCTTGGATCCCCTGCAGATTTTGTTTTTATTTTCTCCAAGCCTCAATTTTTATTTCTGTATTTTCTGATCTCCAGATCATTAGACCTTACTTTATTCTTTGTTACTTAGTATTGCCTGATGTTATTTTTGTTTTTTGCTTGTAAAGCACTTTGAGCTACATCATGTGTAGGAAGATGTGCTATAGAAATCAATGTTGTTTTTTGTTGTTGTTGTTGTTAGAGAAAACTCCTTGGACTTTATGGCTTGGGTTTTGTCTTAACAATGAGGGTGAATTGTGGGACATTATATACAGAGGCGTGTGCTTTTCTAAATAATGTCCAGTCAGTTCAGTTTTACTCCAGTCAAGTTCTAGACACATCTCAAGGACAATTAAGACAAACAGTTGCAGTTAACAACAATTTGCAGTATTGAAGCCAAGGGTCTGAATACTTATATAAAAGAGAGAATTCAGTTTTTTGGTTTTTAATAAATTTATAAACTTTTCTGCAAACATGTTTTCGCTTTGTCATTATGGATTATAGAGTGTAGTAGATTCATGGGTAAAAAATGGCAAATGTATCCATTTAAAACTACATCTACAATGCAATAAAGTGCCTTCAAGAACATGAAAAAGTCTAAATGCTTTCTGAAACCACTGCAAGTCTGTTAGATTTACCAGTCATGTTCTGTTGTAAAAGGTCTAGTGATGCAGTGCTTATTGACACCGCCTCATGGCTCCAGAATCCTGGGTTCAAATTCCAGTCAGGTCACAATCTGTGTCCAGTCTAGACCTTTTCCTTATATTGGGGTCGTTCTCCAGGTTTACTATTTTTCCTCCTAGAGTCAGATAAATGCTGGTAGTAAATTGGCCCAGTGTCTCTCTCAAGTGACTGTTGGCAGGTCAATGGTGTACTCTGGCCTTGTGCCCAATAAGGTCAGTTTAATCTCTGGATCAGCCATTGCCCTGAACTGAATGAAGAATGTTAGAATTGAGGTTTTGTTCTGTCAAGCCTTATGTGTGATAAACCAATGTCTGTCAGTTTGACAAGGTAAGTGCCATCTTTATATTGGGGCAAAACTGCCAAATGTGACTCATTTTGGACCATGCATGTGATGTATGGAAAAGAAGAAGATCAAAGTGTTGGCTCCTGTTCACAAGTAAGCAAGGCTGTCAAATACAACATACATTTCAACCCCAAAGGCTATTGAGTTTGCTTGTTGTAGTGCAACCACAAGACTATCTGTTGGTTAAGATGGCTGCCCATCTTGGCAGCAATGGGTGCAATCCTTGACAGACACGAGTCCATCACAGGGCACACTCAGGGACACATTGGCTCAGAGAGGGACAACCAAACACAACTACTTGTATTCTTCTCTTACCAGTAAATTACAACAGAACATACGTAATCTCTTATTATGAAAAAGCTTTTACATGGATAAGGGACAGCCTGAAGATGTAGGGCGGCTCAATGATTAGAGCTACTGTATGAGAGCTCCAGAGTCTTGGGTTTGATTCTCAGCCTGGTCCCTGTTCGAGTGGAGTTGACATGTTTATCCCCCATTCATATGGATGTTCTCAGATTTTACTTATGCCATGGCTGTGAATGTTACCTCAAGAGACAACTCTTAAACAGTGAATGGCTGTGTGACCAGTGACCAGTCATGGAGCAGAGGACTGATGATGGAACTAGGACTGTGTTGTTGTATTTTCCTGGGCTTTTAGGCAACCGATCTTTTCATGAGAACTTGCTATTCATCTCTAATTGAATGCCTTGTGGTTGATTTTGGTAACTTGCCACTATCATTTTAAAACCCGAGGAATAATTAATTAAGCTACAACTAAATGGCAAACATCGTTCTGCTGCTTAGAAGAATGACAGAAGACTTTATAAGTGCTACTGACTGACCGGCCTCGGGTCCCAGTTGGAGTAGCTCAGGTTTGTGCTGACCAGTGATTATCTTCGGTAGCAAGGAAACAGATTGACGAAAAATAAAAATTGTCCATGTTTAAATAAATGTGTGGTCCACTGGTGTCCCTTACAGAGTTGGTACCTGCTCGACGTATTAGAAATGCTGACACAGCAGACAAAGGACCACTGGGTCATAGTAATTGACTAAGCAGGTTGGAAAATACACAAATGAATGTATTCTATTTCTTACGTAGATAAATCAAAATAGTTTTCTAGGACCAAACAATACCAAATTAAATCAATTATACATACATACATACAAAAATGTTAGTTAAATTTTTCTCCATCTCCATCTTTTTTTCTATATCCTTTTTCTCCCACTTAGGGTTAGTTTTGGTTAAGGTCTCATTTAGAGGCCAACATAGCAATTTTAAATTATGATCACTGAAAGCTGTGTTTAAACAATGTAACCATAGCAAAATTCACACTATAAAGGTGGTACATGACATTAGTTTCAAAATGTACTAGATACGCACATGACCTACAGTATGGATGGGTGACTGGTAGGAGTTTAAGAGCTGCTGTCAGCACTAGTACAGGAATAAATCCTAAACAGCAGTGTGACGTGGTACTAACTATGGGTCAATGACTTCTTTTTATAGAAGCTCTTTGATTATTAAAAGAGAGGGCATGCTATTTTTGACCTGTAGACTTGGAAACTTTTGATGGCCCGTAAACAGAAGATAGACTCCCAGCTAAATATAACATCCCAATGTGTTCCACGTGTGCAACGGTTAAATAAGACGCATTGCTCCACTATCTGATACTTTATCACAGAGGAATAAGCAAAAACTCACAATCCACTGAGACTGAGGTTTAAATTAAGGAGTCTGAAACTGATGGATCATGTGATTTTGCTAAATGACATTGTCATTAGCAATTATATTATGTCTTTTGAAAATAATGTAACATCTATAAATTACTCTGTTACATATCATAACATTCTCAGTGTAAGTTTCATAGAAATCAATACTAGGCCATTGATCTCCGATAAAAATAGTCTTATTTCCATGCACGGACTTTCCTGTTACTGCATTTACAGGTTGCCGTGTAACATTCCAGTACCAGCATTCCTGATTATTAGATCAACGTGTCACTGGTTGCCATGGTGCTGTCAGTCCACTGTTACAAACAAATGATAATGCAGTTATAATGGTAGCAGCTATTTGGGCTCTGTCAGTTACAAATATAACTACCAGTGCAACTACTGTGCATGCATGGGGGCATAAAAGAGTATATATATATATATATATATTTATTATTTATATATATGTATTATTGATATATATATTGATATATATATATTTATTATATATATTATTTAGATAGATAGACTGTATATACTGTATATAGAAAAATAGATATATATACACCCACACACACACACATATAAATATATGTCTATATACACTCTCTGGCCACTTTATTAGGTACACCTGTTGAACTGCTTGTTAATGCAAATGTCTAATCAGCCAATCACATGATGTGGTGGTGCGGGTCAGCTCCATGCTCCCACTTCTGTTTTGGTAGACTGCAAGCATGAATCTATCCAGCCTTTTATCAACAGTTTAGGGCAATGGTGGTGATGTAATGGCATGTAAGATATTTTTTTGTACACTTTGGGCCCCTTGGTGTTAAAGAATCTTTCCATTTTCACTATTACCTTATCACACAACCCAAGACAAAATCCTCAAAGTGTTGGAAGCACTAGCAGCATCTGAAAACTTTCAAAAAATTTTATATATTTCATGATAATGTAGCAAACTGCTGACTCATTCACTCTGTATCTATGGCCCATAGACGTAAAGGAATATCTTGCTTTTATCTGGGATATCCTGTATAGTAAAATAAATATAAAATCTCATTTCAGTTCTTTAAATTTAAAATACCCCATGACCCTGTGGTTAGGATATAGCGGGTTGGAAAATGGATGGATGGATGAAATTTAAAATAAATAGTATATATTCCAAAAATATATAACAATTTACATATATACTTTAACTATATATATATATATATATATATATATATATACACATACACACATTGTCTCATGCATGCACTTGTGGAACAGTTTAAGGGCTTATGTGATTGTGATTCTGCACTGAGACAGGAGGGGGTCCTTTGTAATGACAACCTCTTTTCTCCTGTCCCCCCTGTAGAAAGGAAGACTGACATATTTCCAGCAGTGACGTCACTTCTGGGGTCAGACCACCTGGACCCACCTCTTTCTCCCCGAATTCATCAAAATTGGAAGAGGCACCATTTTGGGTAGCCTGACTGAGACTCAACTTTACACTGAACAATGCATTTATTATTAAGTCTTTTTCATATTTATACTATATGCAGTTTGCCTTTGAGGTGCCCCACACCTTTTTTTTGTCTCCTTACAACATACAGTATATAGGAGGCTCATATATGTGTGTGTACGTAAATATATATATATATATATACACACATATACATACATATAGTCTTGCACCATTTACAGACTCATTTGGAACTGGTCTTTTGTCAAATTGTTGGTCGCAAAGTGTAGAGGTAATTGTAACTGAGGCTCTGTGGGTCTGGTGTGGGTGAACGATATGCATATTTGAACTGCCAGTATGGAGTAGCACAAACCAATCTTTGAGACTTGGTATCCTCATTCTCGGTCCGTGGAAGTCATTGCTTTTCAGTCACTAGATCCTGTTGCTGGAGGGTCATGTGTTGGTGTCTCTGGTTCATGACCGGGTTGTGGAAGGTCATTAAAGCGAACAGTAGCACTATGTGATATTTTTCCTTGTTTCTAAGTGAGCTCATTTAACTAAGGGGTAAGTACAAATTGTTTCAGCTTGGTTGGCCATAAATTAGCACATTATTATATATTATGGAGAGGCACAATTTAAGAACCAGCAGTACAAACAATGTTTGATGGGGCCTAGGCCCTACATCTTGTATAACTTATTTTTAAATGTTGCCTGGGAAGGCATGGGTGAGTAATTCATTACAAAAATTTTTGCATTCTTGATGAATCATTTACTGTATATTAATAAATTTTTCATCAATCAGCCAGTAGAATGGGAATGTGAATATATCAGTCATCAGTCAGTCATTTTCCAATCTGTTATATCCTAACACAGGGTCACGGGGGTCTGCTGGAGCCAATCCCAGCCAACACAGGGCGCAAGGTAGGAACAAACCCCGGGCAGGGTGCCAGTCCACCACAGGGTACACACACACACCAAGCACACACTAGGGACAATTTAGGATCACCAATGCACCAAACCTGCATGTCTTTGGACTGTGGGAGGAAACTGGAGTACCCGGAGGAATATTTCAACTGATAATGATTCAGCCATGTAGCTGTCATCAAGGGATGGTACAAATCTTTGCCTTTTCAGTTTTTGCAAATGTATGTTGCATCTCTTAAGTACATCCGTTCAAGTACAATACAGCCAACAGCAGAAAGGAACATTAAGGAAAAGCAACAATGAGCTTTAGAAGCATTTGTGGGAGCCCAAACTTTCAGAATGTTTTATGTTCATGTCCACCAAGAACAGAGAATCTCATTTTATACATACGTACAGTAGGTCAAGCTACTGTTAACTGTTATGCTGCTTAATCCTAGAGAGGCTGAGAACAGCCATGTTAGGACAAATGAAGGCAACTGAAAAGTAGGATGAGTGTGTTACACTTGGGTGTGTCTGAATCCAAATTACAGAGTTGGCTGGATCTGGCAGGAGGAAACAATATGAAGAGTAAAGTGAATGACTATATATTTTTAACATGAACTCAGAACACTTGGCACCCACAAGGAAAGGAGAGTATCAAAGACCACAGCCCCAGCAAATTTCAGTTTTTATATATTTCCTAATAGAGTATTTGAGCCACCTGTTCTGACAGTGATGGATCCCAAGAGCAGCTGAGAGATACTGAAGTTTATTTTCTAGGTTTGGTATTCCCCTTAATTAAAGGACTTCCTTCAATGGTTACATGACCAGACATCGGGGCTTTCCAAGTGATGTTTCTGGAATTGTGAAAAGAATGGCCATAAAAGATCTCAGTTGTCATGCAATTTAAGAAAGGAAAGTGGTGTAGAACTTACCATGACACTACTAAGTTGGGCAAGTTGTATTTTGGTTAGTGGGGGTTCTACTGAAGAAATCTAAAAGAGACATAAAAATCATTTCTGAATTGGACTTGGACATCTGAGATTTTAAACAAATGACAGGCTGAATCTTTACCGCTAGCACAGACAAAGGAGTCAAAGCTGATGCTGCCATCAAGAATGTCCCCATGGAAACTCTCCTTGGAAGTGGTAAGCAGCATGAACAATCCAGGACTGAGAATTCTTGTTGGGCTTCCTGAACTGAGTTGGTCAACCCAAAAAGATGAACATCAATTTTAACATCTGTACGGAGTTTAAACTTCTCTTCCTGTGTTCCTTCTCTAATCCAAAAGCATGTTAGGGTTAATTAAAGTATAATTTGGCCTGATATGAACGTGCGTGTTTCTTGATGGAATGATGTACTGTATCTACCTAAGAAAAAGGAAAATGGCATTGTATTGTGCTATAGAAGTGCTAACACCAGTGGTACACTGCAATTATTCTCTTAATACAATAACTAGTAATATATTACCCTTTCATTATGTCCCATCTGAACGGATTAACAAGTCAGCCTACTGCTTAACACATTGGCATCCATGTATCTTAATGATTATGGAAAATCCAAAGTGGACAGATGGGATTTAGCCTCATGCTTATAAATAGTAGCTTTGATAGTAAGAACAGGCAGCTGCTTCTTTATTTAGAGCTTCCTTTCAATCGCACACTTTTTATGTGTCATAATGGTGGCCTATTGGGAATCCTTTCCCTCCCCTGGTGAAGTCATCTGATAAGACGGGGGGCTCTCAGCTTTCATTTGGTGAGCTGATTGACTCAGCACAGGTGTTGTATGCAGCAACGAATGCCATTAGCTCCCCAGAAAAACTGATTCATTAAACTAGAATATGAGCCTTCTACTGCTGCCCAGGAGTCAGTGGACACGGGCAAGTTGGTAAAGCTTTTGAAATTGGTGCTAATTATTTTGGGCAGTATCAAAAATGTGATATGACTGTATGCCAGAATAAAATTTGTGGAACAAAACAAGCTTAATGGTAAAAGATATCTCCTGTGTAAGCACACTTTCATCATAGATATGACAGAAGTGAGACTTTGGAGGGACAGCTACATGAAAGCAACTTCAGAAACATACGAGAATTTAATATACAGAATACTTTCTCAAAATAGAACCTTGTGTGTTGAGTCAGTGGCTGAAAGGCTTTCCCAGTATAGATATGAGTAAAAAATCACACTGAGCCGCCCGTCACACTTTCCTATGTCAGTGATCTTAAACTTGCTCTGCCACCGCTTATGGCCTCTGCACAATGGGCTGCTGCTGCATCTCTTCCTTGCATTGTCCACCTCACCAGTTTCCATGCTGTGATGAAACATTGCTTAAAATACGGGAAGAAAAATCAAGAGATACAAAAGTGGACTAAACTTTGCTGAGTATTTTACATTTCAATCTCATGGTTATAAAAAAGTATAATTTCCTTGAATCTTTTTATACAATATTGAAACACCTGAAAGGAAAAAATGCTTAAGGGGTCACGAACTGAAGATGTTTCATACTATTTTAGTTTGTTTTTCACTCTTCTGTTGGCTTCAAACCAAAATTCCTTCAAAGCAAAGGGCATCAGTGTGTGAAAGCTGGCAGAAAATGTCCGCTTGCTGCAGAGCATCTATTTATTAGCATTTTTTTGCATTGTTTCAAAACAAAGACAACACAAACTTAATTGACCCACTGTATCCTAACACAGGGTCACGGGGGTCTGCTGGAGCCAATCCCAGCCAACACAGGGTGCAAGGCAGGAAACAAACTCCCGGCAGGGCGCCAGCCCACCACAGGGCACACACACACACACCAAGCACAAACTAGGGACAATTTAGGATCGCCAATGCACCAAACCTGCATGTCTTTGGACTGTGGGAGGAAACCAGAGTACCCGGAGGAATATTTCAACTGATAAAGATTCAGCCATGTAGCCTCTATGTTCAGCATTTAGTTTTGTCACACAAGGAATATTATTTGTGTTTTGCTACTTTCGGTAAATGTGTTGCTCCCCTTTGAAATAAAAATCATATATTTTTTTTAACTTTGTGCAACAGTAATTAAAATGAAGGCATCTTCAATCGAGAGTTTGAAGAGAAATGTGAAACCTAGGAGCTACAGGAGGACAATATTTGTAAACTACAGCATTTGAAATATTCCTCACTGCTTAATACAGTAAATGCTGTCATACGTCCGTCTATCTGTTCATCACCCATTTCGTGATCTCAGGGGCCTGCATATCAGGAACAAGGCAATAACCAAGTCTACGGACCATCGCTGAATTCATGTATTCACATTAGAAAAAGGTCACATTAAGCATTTGATATTTAGCAAATCAAACTCTTTTTACATTCCGGAATTACATCCAACACAAATGATTATGTTAAATATAATTTTGCTGCCTTTAGATCATAACTTCCTCACAAGTGGTAAGGTAGTTCTACTCTGGAGAGATGTGCTTGGATTTTCTTTTCCTAGTTAAGATTCTAGCAGCTGCATTCTGCACTTGTTATAATCGATTGATGTAGCCCTGAGAGGAGTGCATTACAGTAATCTAGCTGACTGAAAACAATTTCTCAGCATCTTGTAAAGTTATAAGAGATCTAACTTTTGCCGTTTTTCTTAAGTTAAAAAATGCTGTCTTGGTAATCTGATGTGATTTAAAACGTAGGCCAGAGTCAATAATTACCCTTAAATTCTATACCTCTGTTCTAACTTTTAAGACTAATCGATCAAGTTTATTTCTAATTATATCCATTTTTGCCAATCACTTAGATTTCTGTTTTCTCCTTATTTAGTTTGAGAAAATTACTACTCATTCACTCAGAAACACAAGTAAGACCGCCTTCTGCTGTTATGCACCTAAAATTGGGAATAGTTTACCAATAGAAATTCGCCAGGCTAATATGTTGGAGCACTTTAAAAAACTGCTAAAAACACTACTTTAACATGGCTTTCTCATAGCTTCGTTTTATTGTAACCCTGATATTCACTATATACATTTAATTATCATTTTTTTTTTGTGTCTCCAAAATCCGTACTAACCCCTACTTTCTCTGCTGTTCTTTTTCCGGTTTTCTGTGGTGGTGATCTGTGCCACCTCCACCCCATCAAAGCACCGTGCTGTCCCTACATTGATGGATTGAAGGTCAGATGTCCACATGACCATCATCATTTAATTCTTACACGTGGAGCCTGAAAACCATGAGGACTGATTGAGATCATTTATGTTAGGAAGAATGCCCAGTGGGGTCTGGTTGGGGTTTTTTTTTTTTTTTTGCTTTTTCTGTCCTCCTGGCCATCGGACTTTACTTTATTCTTTGTTACTTGATATTGCCAAATCTTATTTTTATATTTTTATGTTTTCCTTCTTCATCTTGTAAACACTTTGAGATACATCATTTGTATGAAAAAGTGCTATATAAATAAATGTTCTTCTTGTTGTTACTCACTCATCATGGCACAGAGAGTGGTGATGCGTTTCATGTTGATTAAGTACACAGAAATTCTGCAGTCTGTACACATGACAAAAACGACCCCATAATCAAATAATGCTTTTTTTTTCTGTCCTGTCAAATATTTTAGGTGTTTGCTCTATATTTGAATCCATATCTGGCAAGAGAATTGCAGTGTCACATCTAGTTTTTGAGAGATGAAGGCTTAAAATAAAAAGCACTACTTTAGAGAATAATTTTTTTAATTTTTAAAATGAATTATTGGACCTGAAAAAATGATAAATTACACATATAGTAGTTTCAAATGGAATTGCTACTTACTAAAAGCTGTCACTTGGTTGTTACGTCCTCTTATAATTCTCAGAAGGTATTTCATGTTGGAATGACCAACAGAGGTCTGCTTACTCCACTTTCCATTATCAAGCCTTTCCCTTTCAGTGATGTCCTGATGAATCCTCTCTCCATGCTCATCAGTGTCCGCTCCAATTTCCTCAGGAAACAAATTCAAATGATAGTGTAGGAAGACTTGTTGCATCCAAGTGTTAGGTAGGTAGGTGCCTTTAAATTCTCAAGAAAACTGAGAAATTATTATGATAAAGAATGGGTGTGTATTCTTTAACCGTTTGCTTATCTGTTACCTGGCCAAGACAACGGTTGGATTAGCCCGACTTTGCATATGTCTACAAAAAACATTTAAACAACAACTTTTCCTCCTCAGGACAATAAAAAGTATCTCTCTGGCTTTCTAAATTTACATTTCTGGCTATTTTTGAAAGAAGAAGAAAAGAGAAAAAAAATGCTGTTTGAGAGAAAAGCTGCACAGCAAGGACTTGATTTTGTGTTCTTTCCACCTTAATTAATGTTAAGAACGAGAAAGACTGCCATTATTCAGTTCAAAATGTACTTCAAGTAATATTCTGAGCATGAAAAATGCTCATGCCATGAAACAAACATGCCTCATTTTCAAAGAATTGACAATAGTTTTTCAAAACGGCACTTTCACTAAACATCTCTAACTCTTTATCTGTTGATTTCTAAAAGAAATATCTTAAAAAAAATTCTGCCACTTTTCTGAAACCTCCTATTCATCTTACCAAACAAGTTTTAAATCACAGCAATAAATGCTTAATTGTCAGAAATAACAAACCAAAATGGCACTATTGTGATGTGGAGTCTCATGGCTAAATATGGTTCCGGCCTCCATAAATAACCATAAGCAGGCCAGGAATTTCACTGAAAACTCCAGATGAGACTAATCCCAGAACAGCTTTCCATAGAAAACTACATACTAAATAAAGAAAGCTGGCAAAAAATTAGATATATCCCAAAATGATAAAAAAAAAAAAAAACACACACACAAGGGAGGGGATTACCATAAACACCTGGCTTGTGCGTAAAAGGATAAACAAAGGATCTTTATAATTAAAGAATAAGACCAAAATGCTCAGCAGTGCAAAAATAGCCAAGAAGGAGTTGCCTAAAAAGCAATTCTATGGCAAACAAGTAGCTAAACACAATCCATAATTCAATTCCTCAAACAGAACCAAGAAGTAAGAAAAATAGATAGATAGATAGATAGATAGATAGATAGATAGATAGATAGATA
>JANRMT010062806.1:59367334-59412722 GCA_026402145.1 Polypterus bichir lapradei | reverse complement strand
TGTGTGTGTGTGTGTGTGTGTGTGTGTGTGTGTGTGTGTGTGTGTGTGTATGTAAACACAACAACTTGAGTATGATTTTACTTACGTCAACCAAATTTTGCATACAAGTATTAGGTACAAAAGATAGATTTCTGTCAACTTTTGGGCTACTTCCATTAACCAGAAATGGTACTTTACCTTTTATTCATGCAACTGCAGAGTCTGATTTATTCAACTTTACTTCTGTAATAATTGTTCGATCTAGTATTGATTTGATTTAATTTGTTGTTGATGTTGATGTACAATACAATACAATACAATACAATTTATTTTTGTATAGCCCAAAATCAGGCCCTGCCTTTTGACAGCCCCCCAGCCTTGACTCTCTAAGAAGACAAAAAAACCTTGTAGGGAAAAAATGGAAGAAACCTTGGGAAAGGCAGTTCAAAGAGAGACCCCTTTCCAGGTAGGTTGGGCGTGCAGTGGGTGTCAAAAAGAAGGGGGTCAATACAATACAGTACAATGCACAGAACAGAACAAATCCTCAATACAGTATAAAAATAAAAATTTTACAAGTACGAAGCAGAATTTAACAATAGATGTTATCACATAATATGTACATAATATAAAAATATAATCATTGTCCTGCAGTTTACTCCTCAAATATCCAACCCCATATCTGAGTATATGAAAAAATCTAGGGGAGACCACTCCCGTTTTTTTTTACATTGACTTCACGCCAATTGCCCCTAAAGATGAGCATGTTAGGTCAAGCGATGACTTTAAATTGGCCTGGTATGATCAGATGTGGTGCACCTATGCAGCTCCGATGTTCCATTAAGGCATTACCTTCTTAATTTTAAGCAGGGCTGTTTGAGATTAGACCAAGCATTGGAAATTGAGGGTTAAGAAAATAGTTTGATTATTTTACGATGACTTACATTTTATCCTTTTGAATTGGGCACTAGTAACTACTTGCGAATTTTAAAATGTAATGTTACCTATTAGAATGAGCAGATTTGGCATGCAATAAATGGCGCTGCTGCCTCAGAACACCACAGTCCTGATTTTGAATGACAACCTATCAACTTTCTGTGTATATCTTCTCACTGTGCCTTTGTACATTTTTTCCCCAGGTACTCTACTCCTTTTTGTCTCCCAGATGCTAAGTTGTGCACATTAGTTTAAATGTTCATTTTAAATAAGCCCTGTGTGATTGCACCTTGTGCCCGATGCTGTCATGACAGCCTCTGGGTCCACTAAATTGGATTAAGCAATTGTCGATGGATAAGCCAATAAAATTAGGGCCCTTGGGCTCTGCCTCTTATAATTTTTCAAGATAGGCATCAGATATAAATTTTGTACCAATAGTAGACCTCAAATAGATGATGTTTTAAGTATCTTGTGGGTTTATTTAAAAAAAAAAAAAATCACCATTAGTCACTCAAATTTCCAGATTTCCACAGTACTTTGTGCAGAAGCAATCTTTTCAGTCAAGGGCACACAATGTATATGGAAATGATGTAAATGATCGGCATCAAATAAAATATGTTTGCTTCAGACTACAGAAGGCACCGCCATTGTCACTGCGCCCACGATCATGAAATGTCATAGCAGGTAAATGCAAAACAGTCTGCAGGCTGGCTCCTTATAATCAGTGAGGCAAATTATCTCAGGTAAATGTCAAGTGCTTTGTGATGGAGCTTACTATGAAGAGCACTTAAAAAGGGCTGCTGTGGCACTGATGGATTCAGCTATATGAATCAACGCATCAGTTAACTAAAATCAAGATTTTTCAAAGCAAGTAAATTAGCAATTGCAGACCCATTGTTCTTGTGTAAGCCAAAAAATATAAACAGATGACTTGAATAAAATAGACTCCAAATGACTCATAATTGCTGATTTTCTTTCAAACATGCTTATTACTTTGCTTATTTTTTCATTACTAAAAACACATCTTTGTTATGACATTGTCTTCTGTAGTCCGCATTAATAATAATGCCTCCATAATGGATATTGGATTAAATTGTAACGTCTTCTCCAAATGCGATGTGCTGGCAGCATTTCCACAATAGGGTTAGTGATATTTTTAGAAAGAAGCAGATAAATATGCAACAGAATGCGCTTTAAATTTCAGGATCTATTAATACCCAAGCTTCGGGGTCATTAATGACTTCTACTGTATACCCTCATCACTTATCTTTTTCCATTATTAAGGAGGCTCCCAGATGCTATTTAAAGAGCTTTGTTTCGTAGAGGAAGAAATCCATACCAGCTGAATAAATGTCTAATATTTCTTTGGAACTCAGAAACAATTGACTCACTAAGCAAAATAGGACACCTGCATGTCTCCAATAATAGGACGACGCTTCTGGAGAAGCCCCAGAAAGAAAAGGCATCCGTCCTATTACTTTCCCACCAAGCCCCCAAAGATGCAAAGGACTGCTGTGGTGAGCATTAAAGGCTAAGCTGACGTGGATCAAACTTTTGCTGATGATTGCACACAAATGAACAGTCCTTGCATACCTAATGCAATCAATGCAGTTTTTGGAAAGCAGTATGCAAAAAATAGAATATGCAAGCAGGCAGCCATCATACTTGCTAACTGTTGTTGTTGTTACAAAAGGTCATAAACATACAGTTTGGTCCATAAGTATTTGGACAGCGACACAATTTTCATAATTTTGGCTCTGTATGCCACCCCATTGAATATGAAATTAAGCAATCATTATGTGAGGAATTTGGACAGACTAACATATTCAGAAATATAATGATCATATTCCATATTTACTTGAAAATACATAACAGTCAATGACTGCCTGAAGTGGAACCCATGGCCATCTCCAAGTGCTGCGTTTCCACCCTAGTGATACTTTGCCAGGCCTTTACTGCAGTTATCTTCAGTTGCTGCTTCTTTGCTGAACTCTCTGCTGTCATTTTTATCTTTAGCAAGTGAAATGCATGTTTAGTTGGGTTGAGGTCAGTTGATTTACTTGGCCATTGAAGAATATTCTGCTACTTTGATTTTTTTTGTTTTTTTTTTTCAATGAAAGCACTTGGTTTGCTTTCACAGTGTATTTTGACTCATTGTCCATCTGTACTATGAAGTGTCATCCTATCAGTTTTGCAGCATTTGGCTGAATCTGAGCAGATAGTATAGCCCTGCACACTTAAGAAATCATCCTGCTGCTTCTTCTTTACATCATCAATAAACACTACTGACTGGCTTTCATTCACAGTCAAGCATGATCAGCCCATTAAACTGCCTCTACCATGTTTCACAGATGATGTGGCATCCATCGGATCATTATGCTATTTCTTCTCTTCTCCTAACTCTTCTCTTTCCAACAATCTGGTATATATTGATCTTAGTTTCTTCTGTCCAAAGAAAATTGTTCCAGAAATGGACAGGCTTTTTAAAACTGTTTTTTGACAAAGTTTAATCTGCCCTTCCTATGCTTGAGGTTTACCAGTGGTTTGCACCTTGTGGTAAACTTTGCAACATTGCAGGTCGAAAGGATGACTAGATATCCAAGTCAAAATTTCGCAAGTCACAATGTATTTATTGTTAATAAATCTTTTTTTCTCATATATCACCTCCAATGACATCAGTTCTTTTCAAAGGAGACAGCATCTATCCTGTAACTGGGAAGCTCACATTGGCCGAGTAATCCAATTTAGTATTCAGACAGAGAATGAGCAGCTCAGCGTCTTAAGCTAAGACAGAAGAATTTTCTTTAATTCTGTTTTATAGATTATAGCATAGCTGTGAATAATATGTTCATTAGTTTTTGACTTGCTGAGAAATGAACAGGTCATTTATTTACTGAGCTAAACCAGGAGAAGTGCATAAAAATGAATAATAACTACTATAAAAGAGAACACAGAAACAAGAAAAAGGCTTGGGGAACCATCCCGTATATTGTCTTTAGTATTAGTTGATTTCTCAGTAGAGTGATATCAAAAGGTTTGAGTCCAAGATGGAACTGACTGGGGAAGGCAAGTGACTGACTTTATAGGCAGTGGGAAGGAAGAGGACGGTTCAACAGGGCACCGGTGGAAGTGAGGTCAGCAGGGGGGTGTGGTTTGGAGAGAGACGTGGAAGCTGGTTAGATCTTAGCTGGTGTTTCCTTCTATGGTTCTGCAGAGGAGGGAGAAAAGACATTAGTGCACTTCATCAATCCCTAACCTGTTGTTTTACCTTTACTTAAATCCATAGACTGCCTCCCATGCACACATGTGTGACACTACCAAATCCTAGCAGAAGACAAGAATTGAAGTCAAAAAAACAGGCAAAGAGGCCAAACCATGCGGGTTTGCAGGTTTGTCCTGGGTATGACATTAAAGTGCTTTAAAGTGGTCCTCCAACTAACTGTTGGGCATGGTCGTGGGGTCCAGCGGCTATGAAGCATCTGTTGGTGAAAAAAGATTCACTGAGCTTGACTTTAGTAACGATGATATGATCTTCGCGGAGTCAATACAGGCTCTGATCAGGGCTCTCGAGAAACTGAGTGAGGAGTCTGACTGTCTGGGCTTGTGAGTGTCCTGGATAAAAATCAAGATCCAGGCCTTTAATGACCTCTTGGGTACAGCCATCAGCAGTGTGTCTGTCTGCAGAGAGAGTGTCGACCTTGTTGAGAGGTTTACTTACCTCGACAGTGACATTTGTGACTCTGGTGACTTTTCCTGTGATGTCAGTAGACAGATTGGGAGAGCATGGAGGGGTAGGTCATGGTGTCGGTGGAAAGGAGTGTGTGGCACTCTCAATATATTTGCAAAAGGATGAAGGTCCAAGTCTTTAGAGTCCTGATGCTTCCTGTTTTGCTATATGTTTGCAAGACATGGACACTATCCAGTGACCTGAGACAAAGACTGGACTGTGTCCCTTCGGGGAAATCTTGGGTGCCATTGGTTTGACTTTGTGACGAATGTGGACGAAGGTTCGAGGCAAACAGCAGGCAGACAGCAAATGTAAAGTAAAAAGCAATTTCTTTATTCTTGATGGCAGAAAGACCACTCCAGCCCTGTCAGTTAGTGTCACTGACAGTCACCAGCAATAGCCCAGTCTTGGGGGGGTGAGTTTCCTTTTTATAACAGAAATTTATACATCTTACGGAGATAGCCTATCATGAGACAAGGTTACACAATTCTTTGGGGGGATTCGGTAATATGCCCAAAAATGACAACACATTTGTTCAACCACTAAAGATGAAGTGAAAAAGTCTGTTGCTGCTGATTTTACAATCCTAGATGTTTGTTAAGATTAACAGTTTCCTGAGTACAGACTAAAACGTCAGCAGTTTGACAGAAATCTTCTTCCCCTCCCTAGGTCAAAAGGTCCTCAGCCCAAGATTCTTTGTTCAACTATTATTTAATATATTGATTAAAATTTTTATTATCCCACACGAATGAGCGGTTGCTCATGGAGTCCCAAATGAGACACATTACCTGCATTGTCAAGGAGCATCAGTTACAGCACTACGGCCATGTGGTGTGATTCTCCAAGGGTGATCTGGCTTGCAGGAACCTCATTGTTGCAGACCTGAGATAGATAGATAGATAGATAGATAGATAGATAGATAGATAGATAGATAGATAGATAGATAGATAGATAGATAGATAGTACTTATTTGTCCCACAGAGAACTGTATTGCAAAGAATTTGAAAATCTGAGAAAAATATTATTATAAGTGTATATAATTCCAGCTTAATCAACCATACTCTGCCTACAATGCTTTCAAAACACTTGCCAGAGGCATCTAAACTCTTGATAACTATTGCAAATGTAGTAACACATTTGGAATTTCTTTAACACATATTCCACAGATAAGTCTCTTATCTAATGTGCAATTCTCTTTTCAGCTTGTCATCTTGCCTGAATTCACACAGCATGTGTTCAATTGCCTTCAAATTGAGGTCAATCAATTAAGGAATGCAAACAAAACCTGGAGTGCATTTTGCTTAATTGTTCGCCCACTTATCAGTACTTTGTTGACTATAAAAGGTATCCCCATGTGGAGGTTCTTGATCCTGAATTAATTGAGGAACAATGAGAAGAGGACGAGGTAGAGGTAGGTGAGGGAGAAGGAGAGGAAGTTAAGAGGGATGAGGAGGGGGATGATAGAGGACTGGTGGAGGTACGTACAAGGAGTAGTGAGGGGGAGAAGAGCAGGATGGGAAAAACACACAGAATTGTGTCAAATCTCTCTAAGTCCAGTCAAATGACTATAGAGCGACAGTGGCTGCAATCTTTCAAACGTTTTTGAAAGTGACCAGGTCATGGCACTCTGAGCATTAAAATTCTGAACATCACCATGAACTATCCTGAGGCAATATAGGTTGATGTGTGACAGTCTCAAATGTTTATTTTCTTTTCATACATTTCTCAGAATGGAATGGAGACCACATTCAGGTGCATGTGCGTGTCTACTGTCTGAAGAACAAGAACATGCTGTGGAGAACATTGTGTTACAGAATAACACTATTTCACCTTTGAGTAATCTAGCAAAGGATAATCCAAGACAACGATGATTCCACAATATTCAGCAATGCACAAGTGTGTAAAGTGCCCTTTGACAGGAACTCAGGAAGGGCAAAGGAGATGTGGTTTCAGTTTGTTTGTGAGTGTATTCAGATTGTGGTACTTCTATGAATAACAGTGTTATATCACTACTTACATGCATTGTCAGTTTTATAGTTCCATATGTAATTGTGCGTGTGCTTCTTTGTAGAGAATTCAGATGCCAGCCAAGGAGATCATCAACCCATCTATATTGACAAAGCTGGATTCAACCTCAACAAAAGAAGGAAAGGAGGCAGAAACATCACAAGTCAGCGCGCCACAGTAAATGTCCCAAGAGGCAAAATTACAAACTGTGCTGCATTGTCAATGGATGTAATTGTGGCCCACGATGCTGTTTTTGGGCAATACAATACTGCACAGTTCTTTAAATGTTCTCCATGATGCTCTCATTCCACAAAGACAGAGTGACCAGCAACAACTAAATGGAAGACAGTTTGCTGTAGCCTGGGACAGTGTTCAATTCCACTGCTTAGTTCTTGTACATTAGGGGTTGGAAACACCACCTACATTTCATGATGGTGTTCCTGCTACCACACTCTCCATCTTTACTTTCTCGTATACAAAGTATAGGGAAAGTATTGTAATCGTCCAAAGATTTGATGTCGAGATTTTGATGAATCTCAATGTTTTAGACTTCCCTGTGTCTGAAAATACCATTTTTGGAATTATGTCTGTGTGTGGGTGTGTGTGTCTGTGTGTGTGTATGTAAACATGATAACTTGAGTACGCTTTCACTTAGGTCAACCAAATTTTGCATATAAGTATTAGGTATAAAACGTAGATTTATATCAACTTTTGGATTACTGTATTTTAGTTAACAGGAAGTGGTACTTTACATTGTATTTATGCAACTTCAGACTCCGATATATTAAACTTTACTTTTGTAATAATAGTTCAATTTAATTATTGATTTGTTATTGATGGTTCTTTAATGTACATAATATAAAAATATAATCATTGTCTTGAGGTTTACTCCTCAAATATCCATCCCCGTATCTGAGTATATGAGAAAGCCTAGAGGAGACCACTCCCGATTTTTATATCTAGTGGAAGAGTTCTTATCCTCAAATGAAGCACTATATAATACAACACTGATTTTTTTTCAATTGATGCATATAAACTATTCCCTTCTTAAAAGAGAGATACAGAAGTGTTTTTTTTGTTTTCTGAGTTTCTTAAAAATCAAAATGGTACCTGACACACTAAAAAAATCAATCTATCAATCTACCATGAATTTATACCATTGTTCAAAAATGATGCCACCATACATGTTTAACATGTAATAAAAATCTAAACAAGTAAACATAAATATGGAAAATGTGCATACAATATTATATATCCATTTATATATAATATCTTGAGATAAGTAAAGTGGACAAGTTTTGCAAAACTGAACCTACATTTTTTGTTTTGCTGGTGATTTCACAATAGCTAAACACAACACTCACTAAAAAGTTATTTTGTGGATTGTAACATTTTTGGGGGTGGAAAACAAGAAATATTGTGTCTTAAAGCCTCATTCACACTGCTATGTTTTATCTTGTTCTTTTTAGCAGTTGTGAAATTCATATAATCTGTTTCATATCTGTCAAATCAATTCTATTCATGCTTCTCATTCACATCACTGCAAAGAAGTGCAGTGCATATTTTTAAAAAAGTTGAAATGCTCAACATTTCCAAACAAAGACACTAAAACACACCATTGTGCATTTGACTCTGTTTTCTACACAGAACAACTCACTGTATGGGAAGCTTCCACACCCAAACAAATCCCCCAGCAGCCACCCTTCACTGTTTCTTGATTGCTGCTGAACAAGCTGAGGACATTAATGCTACATACGCTGTGGATCTTCAAGTTTCTTTTCTGTCCCTGATGCATCTTTAGGATTGTCATCATAATTGGAAAATTGGAAATCATACTAACAGATATCTACACATCACAGGAAATGGCTCTAGTGATCTTAATTCACATACCAAATGACCGATAGAGGTACAGTATGTGGAATGAATGGATTAAAATGCTTCCAGACAGAAACTAAACACCTTTCTTCTTCTGTCAATGTGATGCATTTCAATGGAAGCAAAATGCCTTTTGTTTTTTGAATTTTTTTGCTAAGTGAAACACTGAACCTCATCTTTAATTCAATTTTGGGCAGACTGTTCTGGTCATCCCTAATAGTAACCTGCTGGTGGGGAGAATCGGACTGAAGAGAACTGATGCCAGAGCTGTGCCAGTTTTCATTTGTTTAAACTGAAACAAACAGTTTTATTGCATTCCAGACAGCACTAATAACTTACAAAGCTTTTAAAACAATAATAATGCTCTTGTAGAGTGGGTCGAAGTCTTTTCTGTTTTAGAAAATGTATCTTTTATTGCCTTTTCTCTGTCAGCATAATTTGACTTGATGTATATACAGCACCCTTCAAAGGGAGATTCTCCTTTCACTGTCTCTAAATACAAATTGAACTTCTCCTTTCTGGTATCAAGTAGCCAGAAGGGGTAGGCCTGGGTCAACCTTCTGCAGATCTCACAGAGTGTACCCTCTCACTGGAAGCTCCTGTGAATGCCAGATCATGTGGACTTCCAGATCATCTCTGAGAAAAAGAGCAAACACACTTTGAGGCATAAAGAGCTCACCATACTAGACCCTGGTATTTGTGCATCTACCAGGATGTCTCAAGAAAGCGGAGTGGCCTTTAAGGGGCGTTGGCAAGGATTCCCAAACCTCAAAATGATCACTAAAGAGATCAACCTACTATAAAGAAATGTTTATTAATGAAAAAAATAACAGGACAAAAGGGAAAAATGTATCCATCCACCTTTTGTCTAAACTTACTTGTCTAGAGCAGGGCTGTGGGTAAGCTTAAGCTATCCCAGCAAGCATTAGGCACAAAGTAGGAACAATCCCTGGATAGGGTGCCAGTCTACCACATGGTGAACAAACAGACATAAAAACACACACTAGGGTAAAGACAGAAACAGTAACACGCAAACAGACTGCATCACTGGGCCTATCTAAGAGTGTGTATTCATGTCTATCCAGTGTGGTGCCTAACACACTTAATTACCTTTTATATACTGTGAGCTTTGTTATATCTCCCTCTGGATCATCTCTCACCCTTTCTCTGGACTTGTCCTGCCAGTTACACTCTTGTCCTACTCACACTTCATCTCCAAGTCCAATAATGGGCTAGTCAGAAGAAGCATTTAAGTTCTGACAAGGTACTATTTACAGGGTTACCCCTAAATTAATTCTGGGGTCAGAAATACCCTCTGGAACTTCTGGAAGATCATCCTACTAGAATTCGCTCAAGTAGCTGTTAGTTTTCTTGCACTTCCCAGTTAAAGTACCAGGCACTCCCCAGGTATCCTGTCCAACATAAAGCATGGCAGTAGGCCATGTATAATGTAAAGTGCCTCGTTGCTGCCATCTTATGAGAAGGGGACTTCTACAACATTATTTATCATCCCCCATGTGTCATATGTCTATATTCATGCCTTTGGATTTATTATTTCCAGGGATACCCCCTATATATATATACTCTACAGCCCCCTGGCACTAGTTCTTTGACACTGCAGTCTTTTGCCTCTTCAAAATATATATTGTGGACGCTGGCCCAGACACAGACAGACGGACATCATATTTCACCCAACACACGTTTATTAAACTAATATTTACAGTGCACAAACCCCAGTGCCTCCAGCACCGATTCCCCCAATGTCCAGGCCTCACAGTCTCTGTGCCTCTCTTTCCTGGCCGCCTCCAGTCCTCACTCCAGCTCCGTCCTCTTCCACCCGACATCTGCAGTCGGCGGCCCCTTAAGTAGGAACCCGGATGGGCTCCAGCTGCTTCCCGGCACTCCCCCTTGGACACACCCCTGTGTGGCGGAAGTGCTGGCTGTGCACCCGGAAGCCGTCCGGGTGTCTCCTGTCTTCTTCCCCCCAGCACTTCCTGGTGTGGCGGAAGTGCAGGGCTCCAGGGTTCCTCAGGCACCGGGGCACCGCCTGGCGGTGGCCACGGGTCCCTACAGGGCTGGGCTTCCAAGCCCTTTACCCGAGGCCCACAACATAACCAGGACGGACGCCCCCTCGCGGTCTGGAGGAGGCACAAGCCCTCCTCCGGTCCTCCTGGGCGTCCCGGCCGGGCTCCAGGCCCGGCCGGGGACCACCATATATTGTATTATATTTTGTATATACTGTGCATGTTGCTTTAACTGCTTATGTTTTAACAGTATGTTTTGTGTTTAAACATTTTTTTTCATGCTATCTATCTTACTACCTATCTATCTGTCTGTCTATATAATTATTATTTATTGTAAATATTGTTTATTACTATAAGAATAAAATGACTTGAAATGAAAATTAAATAGATTGAAATATGAATTCATAGAACAGTAGTCACATTTAGGAAATACAGTCCAACATTTAGCCAATTAAAGTGCAGCATGAGGCAGCTATGTGGTCAAATTTTTGTCCATTTAAGCATCTCCTTATATTATATTAACTAATACAGCTGGGCTCTTTTAAGACTCTCAGGTGCCCTTCAGTATCAGAAACTGGAAGGATGAATTGAAGTTTGGATGGAAGCAGCATGATCAAAAAGAGAATTCTGAAACCATTTCATTCATGTAATTGAGCAGGTTTCAGTCAGCTAAGACACGGTTCTTGACTTTTATGTAAAGGAGACCCCCTAGTGGCTGTTATTTTTAATCACATACAGTATTCAGATTAGAGTTTTTTTTGTCGATTGTTTAGATGTATTTCTGAAAACATTAATCTCATTCTCAAAACAGTGCCTCAAAACATCAGAGTATTAATGCATCTGGCTAAAGCACTATTTCATTTCACATTGTATTTATATCTTTTATAAAATGATAAAAACAAATTTTGCAACACACTAGGCACAATTGTCATTGCACAGAAGCAATTCGCAGATGAGTGTGACATGATAATAGGATGTAATTGTACTTTTGTCACTTTGTAGTGGTCCGGTGCCATTCAGATTCACACCGTTGATAGGACGGTGATTTATTTATTTTTTCAGTGGGGACTCCAGGAATGCACCCAGCCTTGGCCCGACCCACACACACTATCCGACAGAGACACAAACCAAACAAATGTGTGAAATATATTAAGTGGAAAATCAATTATCAACATCAAAAATCAGACAACTCTCCCGTTCCCCTTCGGTGATACAAATATTACACACAACAATCAACCCCGACAATAAACACTCACAACAATGTCCTTATCACAGTTTCAATGTGGTAGAAATGGATGAAATGGTATGGAGTAAAGCTGACAATGATGATCCTGGGAACACGTTCTGTAAGAAATGAATTAAACAGTCCTACCGGTAGTCCTGAGGGGTGAGATTTGTGGGAGCACGGTGACAAATCCACCACTGTTCCCACAACAGGCAGGCAAGAAATGATCCAGGGTATAAATGACTTCACAGTGGTTACGTTGGACAGGACACATGGGATACACAGAAACACAGACCTTCTTTTCTTATTGCTTTTCAAGTTTCCCGCTGGCCCTTCTTGTCCCCAGCAGCTCTTGCACCCGTTTCAGACATCCTCTTCGAGGCTGCTGGGAAATTAAGTGCTTCCAGTGGCGGAACTGCTACAACTTGGTTATGCACAGTTTAAACTTCTAGCGACACAGATGTTCATTGAGTAAATCATTACATGCAAATGCTATACAGAATGAGCAGGGTGCTGAAAGTGTGGTTGAGTGAAGAATCACAAGTCCCAAAGAAAGAAATGCTGGGGTGCCATCCCAGCTGTCCCCATTTTCTTCTTAACAAATAACAAAAATACAAGTGCCCAATGGCAGAGACAATGAAATAAATGAAAATAAAAGATAGCCGCAGTCAGGCTTGGTATCATTTGTTGCCTCTTTCTCTTTAGGTCAATTGTGCAGGAGCTCCTTCCCCAGTTGTACTCTTTTTCACCTCCTTCCATCAATCCCATGACTTGTAGGAGGGAAACTGGAAGGGATGGAGTCAGGTACCCTCACTGGGCGTCTTCTCAGTGCTGTGGGAGGAAATGAAGAGGACATGATTAGTGACAGCTCCTCCTCTTGACCCAAGGTGCAATCACGTACCTTAGAGGAGCCCTGAGGGTGATCCACAGACACGCATTCATGACAAAAGGCATGCAGAGTCCCTGAAACAGCTGCACAAGGAACAGTAAGAGGGTGAAGGTGCTAGGACATCTTTATGGACCAAAAAGTAATGGTTTTTCCTTCCAGTGTGTCTCCATGAATGTGTCTTTTGGACAATGCAACAGAAAGTGGAATGGAGCAGATGGACTGTTACTGCTTTGTTGTATGATATGATGTTCTTCACCATTTGGATTTTATACTATGTAAACTGCTTTGTGTGTTTTCAGAGTGATGGAGCTGGGGGGCAAGTGACACACTACACATGTCTGCGTAAGCGGATGAAGTTGGATACAACCTGAATATAGTCCGGCAACATGGCAAGAACATCATAGGGCATCCACTCTGGATACTGTATATCAGGGCAGTGTGGGGCCAGCATAACTTTGTATACCGCAGTATCAGAAAATAGTGTTATCCACCATGTTCCTACCATTGGGCATTACAACACAGAGCAGCCTATAGATGTCTAAAATGGCCTCTTCAATGCTCTGATTCCTTTAGTGGCAAGGCCTGACTTTCCAAGTGATATGATCATTTGGGATATTATCAGGTTTCACCGCTCTTGTGCTGTGAAAGAGTAGTTTGCTGCCCAAATACACATGTTGATGGAGTTTCTGCCCCTCTACTCACCTTTCCTCAATTCAACTGAGGATTTTTTTTAGTGTGAAGACTGAAGGTGATTGATTACCAGCTCCATATCCGAATGAACCTACTGGAGGCAACAGATGCTGTTTGTTACAACATCACAGCTGAGGGATACCGAGGAGGACTGAGACTTGTGAGACTGCTTCTTCCCTCATTGGCTTCCAAGGCAAAAAATCTGATTGTTATGTTGACAAAATCTTGTGCATCAACATAGAGGAGAGAATTGATGGCTAATAAAACACATTAGCCTTTAATTTTTTGATCATTTCAGTATTTGTGGTTTAGACATTGTTTTTTAGTCTATATTGTGCTTTATTCATATTCTATGCAAATTGTGTTTTTTTTTTTTTTGCATTTTTGTTATAACCCTGTAACGTTAATCTGTTATAATCTCCCACTCACTTTTAGTTTCCACTGTACCCATTGTGGCAGACGGCTGGGGAACCTACCCAGATGGGACACCTGGATGGACCATGAGAGGGACAGAGGGACAATACCTCCCCAAGGCCACATGAGGGCAGCCGCCCTGGTCTGCATGGGGGCCACAGGAACAGAGCTAGGAAGCTCATCCCTGTTGGGGCCCATGACCACTGCCAGGGGGCGCCCAGAGGATTAAGGAGCCCTGGAATACAGCACTTCCACCACAACCGGAAGTGCTGCCGGAAGACTATCAGAAAGCACCTGGAACACATCCGGGGCACTATAAAAGAGGCCACATCACTCCATTAGATGAGCCGGAGTCGGGAGGAAGGAGACGGAGCTTTTGAGGAGTGGATTAGAGGCGAGAAAAGAAAAAGAGTAAGAGAAGGAGAAGAAGAAGAGAGACTATTGGAGTCTGTGCACTGTGTTGTGGGTACAGGTGTGTTCAGAGAAATAAATGTGTGTGTTTTTGGACATTTGGTGTCTGTCTGTCTGTGCCCGGTGGCTGGCTTTTCCACACCATATATATGAATACTGTAATACAATACATTTTTTCTGATTTGTGCCTGTTAAACAATATTTTTCATTTTCAGGAACTCAACATAGAATGTCCAATTGTGATTAACACTTAGCACATTTTGTTTCAAGGTCTACATTCAGTACCATTTTGTTTCAGGGTCCTTTTGGTAACAGTTTTATGGTGATTGAACGGCTTTGTGTGGTTTGACATATGATGTTTGTTTTGAATGCTGTAGTTTCTTTTAAATAGGTGGTATAGTTTTGCAAGAAATAATTTGATAATTGCATTTAACATTTTGAGAATTTGGCTAGTGTTATGAGAAATGCATCTAAGCAGTTTAAAAAAACTGAAAGGTGGGTTCAAAAATTGAATGGAGGTGTAATGTTAAGGTTTGAAGCTGTAACTCAAATGGAGAGATGATAATGTATCTCTGTCATTGTATAAAGAACAGAAAAATATTTTTCCAGTGGGGAATATGATAAGCTCTAACATTCACTTTCAGTGTGTGATGAATGTCGGAGGTGACACACAGAAAATTAGGACTATAGGTACTATAAATCTGAATAATCATTCACCAAAAATAATTCTAGGAGTGCTTTAGAATAGTGAAAACTGGCACAAGAAGGTCCTGGGTGACTTGTACTTGGCCACACTGACAAACATTATTTATGCTCATCTAGCAGCACAACTGTCAACATCTGCACAGCACAAATATCTGGTGGCACCAGGAAATAACCAGCCCTGGACTGAGTGCCAATCCATGGCAGGCCACATTCATTCATTTACTGTGGGTCGATTTAGAGATGTTAACTAACCAGAAGTGCATACTTTTCAAATATGACAAGAACCTGTATCCCACAGATATGAACTCAGACACATGAAAAGGGCTTTTTGAAGTAGCAGTATTAACCACTATGTTACTATTCTGTCTTACTTCCTCAGTGCATTACTATAATAGGCAAGCACAAAGAGCGAGTAATTAGTCCAAGCTTAAACGGTCAAAAGCACAAGTAAAGAAAAAATCCAGTAGCCTTGTGTAAATACAGAAATAAAAGTTAGAAAATTCTGAGATGTCTGACTGAGCAGTAGGGTTGGAGGGATGGATTTCAGAGCTTTGAATGGACTAATTGAAATTATCACACATGCGCATCAGAGGATTACCTTGCAGGCTCACCTGAGGTACATAGTGCACTCCAGGACGAGAGGGGGCGCTGGCATTAATCATATCCTCTTCCTTTCTCTCCACAGTGCCTAGAAGATGCCTAGTGAGGACAACTGACTCCGCCCCTTCCAGACCCTGGCCTATAAAGCTCAAGCCAGCTGGAAGAAGTCATCATTCTGTGAATTGAGCATCCCACAGGAAGGAGCTCCATCCTTTTTGACCCTCTTTTGGAGAATGTTACACTTAAGCCTGAAAGAGGCTATTTTTTATACTTTTGTTTCTTTATTTGTGCCATAGAGTGCCTTTGGTTATGTTTGGATCGACAGAGTTAAACAAAGATATCCAGGTTGGCACCCCAAAATGTATATTTTATGACTTGTTATTTGTTACAGGAACACAAGATATTGAGAAATAAAGAGGAAATGAAGAAAAATACACAAAGGCTCTTATGTGGCACCAGACAGAACTCTCAAAGTACTCAGTGTCAAAACAATGCAGTGTTTTACTGTATTTGTCAGAACTGACGATATGAAAGAGAAGCACTTTAAGGTGAACCAGCCTTCTTGCAAGATATCTTGTGTGATATTTTAAGTCGATGGATTTAGAATGACTTCATTTTAAGGTAGAAAAAATGTGAAACAAAAAAAATGAAAAATTATTTTAAAAACATATCTTTTCATTTGTGTGTACTATATTTATTACATAGAGAGTCTGAGCATAAATATAAATACTGTACTGCTAAAGCATGGTGACAATGAAGATGGAATTCAGAAATCTGACTAAGAATATGAAGCATGGAAAAAGCAAAGGGCTGCTTTAGTGTGGGAGAGTAATGAAGTTGATGGCTATTAGTGGGCAGCTAGGGAGATTCCAGTTAGTCCTCATAGTTAATCCAATCTGTAAGTGAGAACATACCTTAAAGACGACAGTATAGCTTACCATGCATATTTCTCTACTGACTAAATAAGACAAATTAATATAACAGACTGCACATTATTTGAGCCCTTGAACTTCTGGTCCACCAAAGTAGCTTCTCTTTTAGTGGTCACTGCAACACAGTGTGAATTCTCCAGTTAATTATGTTATTTCTTTGTCTCTTTATTCTTAAATGTTTTTTATCTTCTTGCTAATCACATTTCTTTATTTTTAGCTTATGTCTATGTAGAGCAAAATTTGAATAAATTCAATCAATGCAAGAATTTAAATCATTACAACTGATTTAAATATACAAAGATGAATGAACAAGTTAAAAATTTGAATGCACTGCATTACACTCAGGAGCAGTTTGAAACTTTGAGCATTTTTAATTTGTGTTTAGTTGCTACGTCAGTCAGTCAGTTATCACATATTTGGTGATTAAACATTTTTGTACCAGTGAATCATATAATAAAGCAGAAATAATGGAATGTAATCACATTATGAACATTTTGTTCAATGTATGCTTTTTTACAGTACCTTACAATATCATGCAGCTGAAAAAGGCTTGCAGTGGCTCAATAGTTTTCATAGACAGCAGTGAGAGGTAAGGATTGCATCAATTCAAGTGCTGTTGTTAGTTGTGGAGGGTCTGTGGCTAACTGATGCTGAAAATTCTTTAAAAAAACGTTTCAAAGAAGTACCCAATGAAGAGATAAAATCTACGTTAAAGTTTCAATCTAAAATTGTTGGCTTAAACAGACCATGATGGACAGCACATGATTGCTGAGCTTTAAAATTCATTTGAACTGTCAGAGAAAGACTAATTCATTATATCCTACATATAATGCAGCAGTGAGGTTATTTTTCTTTTAAAACAGTAAACACGAAATGGGCAAATTAACCTAATCTAGCAACAATACTATACAGAGCAGACAATGTAGTGCCAAAAAGTTCAAAGGGTTATGAAAGTGCCAGGCTCGGTTATAGTAGACACAATGGCATAGGGATAATATGTAAGAAATATTGTCCCTATGCCATTGTGTCTACTATAACTTGCTAGGGGGACGAAGGGCTCATGGTGATAGAATGACCCAGTGACAAAAGGTGCATTAGGACAGTCAGATGTAGCCATAATGACATGTAATGTTGCCATCACCTTGTTTTCTGCCACTATTTTATGATTTTATGGTACAATACAAGATGAACTATCTATTTTTCTATTGTCTGAAACCATGATTTCAATCTTCAAATAATCTCAGTAGCAAGAGGTGCAAATGGGGACCCAGTCCAGGACAGGATATATCACAGTATGGTCCTAGTCCTAAACAGGGAGGTGATCCAAGAGGAGTGACTTTGACTTCCTCGTTATGATTTTCACCTTTTCAAACAATCTACAGGGAAGCCTCTTCATTGTGAGGTATTTTAACCTGTCCCAGGCATTAGATTTTTGTGGAGGTACACACCACAAACCCTCATCAACTGCTTATCCTGAAGGGCAATGGCAAAAGGGAAGACCTTATTCTGTGGCTGGCAGTTACAGAACTCTTTAAAAAAAACTATCTAGTGCTACTATAGAGCCCTTTAACTGGATTTTGTGGCTTAGGAGATCAAAAGAACATTAGATGAATCCTTAATAGTTTTTATCTGTGGAGTATAATGAAAATGTTAAATCTCCTTAATAAAAATTGAAAACTAGCATTCAGTAGAATGGACTGGATTGAATCGATTGAATTTGAATTATATACACTCACTGGGTAAATTATTAGGAATACCTGTACACCTGCCTATCCATGCATTTATCTAATCAGCCAATCAACAGTGCAGTACACAAAAATATACACATACAGGTCAGGAATGCCAGTTAATATTCACTTCAAACACCAGAATTTGGATAAAATGTGATCTTGGTGATTTCGGATGTGGCATGATTGTTTGAATATTTCTTATCATTGCTGGTCTCCTGGGATTTTCAAGAACAAAAGTCTCTAGAGTTTACTTGGAACAGTGCAAAAAATAAAAAAACACCCAGCGAGCATCAGTTCTGCAGACAGAAACACCTTATTGATGACAGAGGTCACAGGAGAATGGCCAAACTGGTTTGAGCTGACAGGAAGGCTACAATAATTCAGATATCTACTCTGTACATCTGTGGTGAGGAAATACACATAACGTCAAACCCGTGAGACGGATGGGCTACAACAGCAGAATACCTTTCCTGACGAACAAGAACAAAAAACCTGAGGCTGCAGTGGGCACAAGCTCACCAAAACTGGGCAGCTGAAGACTGAAAAATGTAGCTATGTCTGATGAATCTTGATTTCTGCTGAGGCACAGAATTTGGCGCCAACTGCTTGAATCCATGCCTCCAACCTACCTTGTGTCAAAAGTTCAAGCTGGTGGTTGTGGTAAAATGGTGTGGGGAGTGTTTTCTTGGGCCCATTAATAACCAATCAATCATCACTTGAATGTTAAGGCCTGTTTGAATATTATTTTTTTTTCTTTATTTCACCTTATATAATTTCTCGCATTAGGAATTTGTTAGTTTTCACATACCCCTTGGGGTCAGAACACAGGGTCAGCCATTATACAGCACCCCTGGAGCAATTGAAGGTTAAGGGCCATGCTCAAGGGCCCAGCAGAGTAGGATCTCTTTTGGCAGTGACGAGGATTTGAACCGGCAACCTTCAGGATACCAGTGCAGATCCTTAGCCTCAAAGCCACTACTCTGACCAATATTGTTGTTGACCATGTGGATGTCTTCATGGCCACATTTTGCCCATTTTCTAATAGTTACAACCAGCATGCTAATGCACCATATCACAAAGCAAAAGTCATCTCAAACTGGTTCAGTGAACATAACAGTGAGTTCTGTATTCTTCAGGGGCCTTCCCAGTCACTAGATTGGAATCCAATAGAACACATTTAGGATGTGGCAGAACGGGCAACTCACAGCATAAATTTGCAGCTGACAAATCTGCAGAATGTTCGTGACGTAATAATATCTGCATGAACTAGAATCTCAAAGAAATGTTTACAGAATCTTGTGTAAGTCATGCCATGAAGAACTGATGTTGTTTTGAGAGCAAAAGGAGGCCCCACCCAGTATTAGTACAGTGGTCCTAAAAATTTGCTCTTGAGTATGTTCTACAGTTACCTCTGTGCCCTGTGGCAAGAATGAAGTCACTATTCCTCTTGTGTGTCATAAAGAGTGACCAAAGGTGGGTGGCCTCTGGAAGGGCATCTTTTATTAAAGCATTCTGCTGCATGTACCCAGTGACTTTGGGTACAACTGGGCAATCTCATTGAACCTGGGAAATGGCTATAGCTGCATTTCAAGTAAGACTTTATTTTGTTATTAGATCATGAAAAACCTTGTGGATGTTGTTTTTTGATACTGTAATATGAGACAAAAAAGGAAAACGCAGAACAGAGAAGCAGTCATTCTTTACATTTGAATCTTCATTCATAATTACAAAATTCTAAATATGAACAGTATACCCATATGGATCACTGTGATTTTTTATTTCTTGAAAAACAGAGCTCTGAATGGCATAAAATATCGAACAAAAAGTGAAATTGTGGCACTGAAAATCAACAATGAAAGGTTGGTCTTATACGTTGCATGTAGAATAGAGCTGTATTGAGAGTTAATGCATACATTATGGCACTTAATTGGAGTCATCAGAAAAACTTATTAACTAAGAAGTTGGGAACATTCACCTATAGTCCCTTAGGAGAGGAAACCCTGCATCCTTGTAGCTGGCACATCCACATACTACAGTAATCTCCATTGTCTTCCCAAAGTTCAGCTCCATTTCTTTTTTCCTTCGGGCCATCAGCATGCCAAGGATAGGTGCGGTGCTGGCCCTGTCATTTGATTCTCACCGGAACATCATTTTGATCAGAATGGTGAATACGAGTACATCATCTGAAATAAAGAACCACAAGACAGAAAGTGGCGAGAACACGGGTGACAATGATAACATGCATCACACCCTGAAAATGACACTTTTTTGTATACTTAGAAGTCAACATTTACACTATACATTTGAAAGATTTATATTGTTAAATGTATATTATAGTTGACTAGAAAGCAAATATAAAATTATTGGAGACAAATCAGTTATTTTTTCATATGTACCCGTGTAAAATAATCTAATCTGTTTCCATTATTTTATTTTTTTAAATTGTATGAACCGTTTGAAATGTTTAAAAAAGTAATTATAAACATGGACTTGTATATTTCCTTGACAACAGCTCCCCCAAGTGGTGAATATGTTTAGGTCTTTTGTCTATCATTTTATGTTTCATTCAAACATTATGTTTAATGTATGTTAATCCACATTAACAGATTTACAGTATAGGGTCATTATTGTTAACTGTACAGAGTGCAATTCTTACTACTAACACGTCACCACTCTCTGGCACCATAATCATAAGTAGAACTAACTTACCTCGAAACATTTGTCTTCCTTACCTAAAAACAATCGTAGGTTTCATCTATGAAGAAAACGTGAGAGACTTGAAAGAAATAGAATTTGAAAATTATGCAAAGAATTAGTATGATGGATCTGATTTATTACTTTACATTAAGGTTTTCAACATGAACACTGGTACACAGATGGGAAAACTGTTAATTAGTAGTAGTAGTAAGAGATGGAGTAATATGTACTGTATATTTATTTTTTTTTTTCTCAATGCAGGAACTTTTAGTGCCATTTGTAAAATCAAGTGGTTACCTTTCATATTACTTTAAGTTCATTAGCAATCAAAGATCAGCAGTTGTTATAGGTATAATATACAAAACACATTTGAAGATTTAAATGTACTTATCACTTGTTTTTAATAATAACTTGATGAAAATCACATTTAATCAGTTATTTCAAATAATAATAAATATAATTATATACCCAATTACATACTTGAAAACAGCTCAAAACACAATAAACAAAAAATACAGTACAATTTAACTTACTTTTTTGAGACGGATATAATGTAAAAAGGCACTATATATGCGCATAACCCGACACAGACTGACACGGAGGCACGTGTAAAATCAACAAAAGATTTATTTTTTCTTCAGCTGAGGTCCGCATCTGCCCCGTGTCCCTCAGCCCTAACACAGTCCCAAGCACACTAAAATAAACCAAAATAAAGCACACCACACTCTTCTTCCTCCACCACTCTTCCCAGGCAACCTTGTCCTCCTCCTCCTGACTCTGGCTCCCGAGTGGTGGCCGCTGGCTCCTTTTATTAAGCACCCAGAAGTGCTCCAGATTCTTGATTCTTGAAGTCCCGGCTGCAATTCCGGGTGTGGTGAAAATACAAGGGACCAGCGGTTTCCGCTGCAGCACGCCTGCGGAACTTAACACTCTGCACCAAACTCACACTCCCATGAAGCCCTGCGGGAATCGGAGGCACCACTGCAACCCAGGGAGGCTGCCATCTAGCGTCCAGGGGGAGGTATTGGGTCTCCCATTATAGCTCCCCCGGAACATATGCTGAAGGGGCATCCCGGCTGGGGCCCGCCACAATATATATATAGAGAGAGATATACATACTGGACATCTATACTGATATGGACTGGGAAATGTGTTAGGAACAAAAGGATGCCACATTGCTTGATGGAAATGAAAATTATCAACCTACAGAGGGCTGAAGTCAAAGACACCCCAAAAATCAAAGTGAAAAAATGATGCAGCAGGCTAGTCCATTTTACTGAAATTTCATTGCAGCAACTCAAAATCGTACTTAGTAGTTTGTATGGCCCTCACGTGCTTGTATGCAAGCGTGACAACGTCGAGGGGGGCATGTTCCTATTGAGATGACAGATGGTGTCCTGGGGGAGCTTCTCCTAGATCTGGACCAGGGCATCACTGAGCTCCTGGACAGTCTGAGGTGCAACCTGGTGGCGTTGGATGGACCGAAACATAATGTCCCAGATGTGTTCTATTGGATTTAGGTCAGGCGAGTGTGGGGGCCTGTCAATGGTATCGATTCCTTCATTCTCCAGGAACTGCCTACATACTCTCACCACATGAGGCCAGGCATTGTCGTGCACCAGGAGGAACCCAGAACCCACAGAACCAACGTAGTGTCTGACAATGGGTCCAAGGATTTCATCTCGATACATAATGGCAGTCAAGGTGCTGTTGTCTAGCCTGTAGAGGTCTGTGTGTCCCACCATGGATATGCCTCCCCAGACCATCACTGACCCACTACCAAATCGGTCATGCTGAACGATGTTACAGGCAGCATAACGTTCTCCACGGCTTCTCCAGACCTTTTCCCGTCTGTCACATGTGCTCAGGGTGAACGTGCTCTCATCTGTAAAAAGCACAGGATGTCAGTGGTGGAACTGCCAATTCTGGTATTCTATGGCAAATGCCAATCAAGCTCCACGGTGCCAGGCAGTGAGCACAGGGCCCACTAGAGGACGTCGGGCCCTCAGGCCACCCTCATGAAGTCTGTTTCTGATTGTTTGGTCAGAGACATTCACACCAGTGGCCTGCTGGAGGTCATTTTGTAGAACTCTGGCAGTACTCGTCCTGTTCCTTCTTGCCCAAAGGAGCAGATACCGGTCCTGCCGATGGGTTAAGGACCTGCTACGGCCATGTCCAGCTCTCCTAGAGTAACTGCCTGTCTCCTGGAATCTCCTCCAGTTCCTTGAGACTGTGCTGAGAGACACAGCAAACCTTCAAGCAATGCCACGTATTGATATGCCATCCTGGAGAAGCTGGACTACCTGTGCAACCTCTGTAGGATCCAGGTATCGCCGTATGCTACCAGTAGTGACACTGACATTAACCAAATGCAAAACTAGTGAAAAAATAGTCTGAAAAGATGAGGAGGGAAAAATGTCAGTGGCCTCCACCTGTTAAACCATTCCTGTTTTGGGGGTCATGTCATTGTTGCCCCTGTAGCAGCTGAAACTGATTAACAACCCCCTCTGCTACATAACTGACCAGATCAATAGCCCAGACGTTTCATTGACTTCATGCTATACTCTGATTAAAAAGTTTTCCTTTAATTTTTTTAAGCAGTATATATATATATATATCAAAGGAAAGAGGGGCAAACTAGAAAATAATGGAAGTGATCAAGCGGAGAAAAGTTAGAAAACCACAAAAAAGCTGATGCTGAGAATCTGTCCTGTCTTTTGCCTAAACTAAATGGCTAAACCAAAAATCAGTGTCGAAGTCAGAAAACGGGAAAGTAACACTAATAAAGAACATTATTAACCATGCACAGAGGTTTCGTTTAATTTATCCTCAAACTTGAATAACCACAAAGTGCCAACCTTTTATCTCTGAGTGGTGATAATGTCAATACCATGTACTTCCTATCTCCAACATAACAACTACCTGTAATGGTCAAAACGACAGCATCTGGGAAAACAAAGATAGCATAGATAGAAAAAAAAATTCAAAAACTGATGCCAAATTTGACTTCTGCAATCCCAAAAACCTATCTCCAGATACTGTGGCGGGAGGCGATTTATACGTCCCCTGGGCCACGAGGGAGCAACCACCCTGGATAGCAAGGGGACCACGGGGAAGATGGAGGAAGGACCTTCCAGCAATGCCCGGAGTGCTTCTGGGTGCTCATGCAGCACTTCTGCCACACCAGGAAGTGCCAACGGAAGAACGTCCGCGAGCACACGGAGCACGTCCAGGTGACTATAAAGGGGGCCGCCTTCCTACAGTCGGGGAGTGAGAGTCAGGTGCTGGAGGAGGACGAAGCTCCAGTGGCGGAGGGAAGAAAGGCGGCCCATGGACATTGAAAGGCCCGAGTAAGGGTAATTGGTGTGGGGCACTGTGTGTGTGCAAAACTGTAAATAAACGGGTGTTTTATACAAATACTGGTGTCAGTCTGATGGTGTTCGGACTAGCTCTCACAATACATAATGTAACTATCCACTGTCATGCACATGTGCATAGGCGACAGCTAAAGGGTTCCGAAAACAGGAATTCCCTGCCACTCCAGGGGTTGATGCTGTGTGCTAATGCCTTTTCTCTTCCTCCCTCTGCAGACTGGAAAATTGACGGCTATACCATCACTGACATCATGTTTCTGTGTCTGTCCAACTGTCTCTGCATGTTTTTGCTTTGTTTTCAAACCTTAAATTATAGGGGATCACCATTGTGGTGCCCCAACTCTTTGGCATGGCCTGTCTGATCTATCACACCATGTAGTCTTGTCAAAGACAGGAAATACAACAAATTTCAAATTTTTGACCTGTCTTGCTGTTCATGTACATTCAGCACCTTTTCTCTGTATCCTCATGTGTTTAAACCTCTCTTGACCAGCACTCCCTCTGTCGAGCACATTCCCATGAAGCCTGCATCTCAGACTGTCATTATTTTGTTCATTTACTGTTTGCTTTTATACTTCTCATCTGCGGAGGTAACTCTTAGTGTTGCTCCTATAGCCTTATTCCTCCTCATGTGTCTTATAGTTGCACTTCCACTTTTAATTGCATCACCAAAGTCAAACTGACCATTCAGATTGCTCGCAGGGCCTGGATACACACACACAAAGACTTTAGTGTTTTATTATACAGAAGATAACCAGTGCTCCAAGAGATGAGTAATTCATTTAAAATTAGCATAAATCATAACAGCTCCATTGGATTCATGGTCCCACAATGGTCTTCACACATGTCATCTTCCAGCTGACAAGAATGTAGTCAAGCCGTTGTAACTTTGCTGCTGTTTATAAATACAGGTAGTCCCCAGGTTACGGACATCCGACTTACGACTTACGAACGGGGCCGCAGCTGCGACGTATGCGCCTCGGTAACTGCTACTCCATCATCTTTGGCCTGGGGACGCTGCAAGCAGTGGCTGGATGGAGGCTGGAGGGGCATGATTTCGCTGCTCGAGCAGTGTAGTGTCCCTCGGGTGGCTCCCAGCAGCAAGCGGTGACCCGTGGTCCATAATCACCAGGGCCACAGCTATTACTGGTGTGCAGGACAGAGGCTTTATGGGGCAGTTCGCTGTCCGCCCACTATGCCGCTGCAGCTACTGCTCCTGACTGAATGCAGGCTGAATAGAGCAGAGGGGGGCGTTTCACTGCCCGCCCAACACACACGGCTGCCCGGTTCGTTCTCAGTGGGCGGCCGGTAATGCTGCAAGCAGTGACCCAGTTGTGGCTGAATGGAAGCTATTGAGGGTGAAAGGGGCAGCGGGGGGTAGCATTGTAGTGTGCTTCGAGTGTCTGCCTGTTGAATGGGGGTGGTGGTGGGCAATTAACTACCCACCTTTGGCCGCACGGTGTTCATTCTCAGTGGGGGGATGCTGCAGGCAGCATACTGTAGTGGAGGTGACTGCCACTACATAGCAAGAAGTTGTCTCTCGTTCAGTACATCAGACGTGCTGACGTCGGGTGCCTTCCTGCTGTGACAGTGCTGTGCAGAAGAGCTCATCTTAACCTTTTGTCTTCACCCTTCAAGAATGCCTCTGAAACACAAATCTGATGCAAGTGCTGGTGATACAGTAAAGAAGAGAAAAACCATCACCATGGAAAATAAAGTAGAAAAAGAGGTGAAACTCCATCATCCATTGGCAGAGCACTTGGTTACAGTCGGTCAACAATAGCATTTATTAAAATAATGTACCTGTTCTGACTTACATACAAATTCAACTTAAGTACAAACCTACAGTCTCTATCTCGTACATAACCCGCGAACTTCACTTCAGTTTTGTTCAGCTCAAATCAAAGCAGTCAACTAGAGACAAGGTGTGAGCAGGTATTGAATTGTGGGCTGATGGCAGTGTTTGATGTTAGTTAGAAACTTCTGTCCCTTAACAGAAAAGCATCATAGTAACTATTAAATAAAGTGCAAGTTGAGAAAAGTCAAGCAAAGTGACACCTTTTATTGGCTAACTAAAAAGATTACAATATGCAAGCTTTTGAGGCAACTCAGGCCCCTTCTTCAGGCAAGATGTAATACAGAAACTGGAGTTCCCTGTGTTTATATACACACACAAGTAACAACATTGGTAAATCTTTAAGTGAGACATCTTAAATGTAAAAAATTAATAGATTCCTGCAGGCTAGGGTTCATTTAACAAGAGAGAGAAGAACAATGTATGGTCAAGATCTTTGGATAAGATAACTGTCCAAAAAAGTCTTTTGAAGTTTCTGATGAGTTTTTCCATACAATGTGGATCTGTAGTCAGGTTGTCTGTATCAGTCTGAGAGATGCAAACAATCATCATACCTGGCCATAAAACTCTTGTCTCTATTTAAACCA
This sequence comes from Polypterus bichir lapradei, assembly GCA_026402145.1. Taxonomy (NCBI): domain Eukaryota; kingdom Metazoa; phylum Chordata; class Cladistia; order Polypteriformes; family Polypteridae; genus Polypterus; species Polypterus bichir. Next base: position 59,386,068 of record JANRMT010062806.1, on the reverse strand, counting down.
TGTTGTAATGTATTAAATTTTAGCAAGAGTTTGACTTCCCATTCTTTTCGTTCTTGCTGTGTTCTGAAGTTGCCCATAAGCACTGTGACTTTAAAGTCCCTCTCACAGTGTCCATGGTTGTTGAAGTGGGCCGCTACAGGAACATCTGTGTTGCCACGTTTAATGTGGAACCTGCGTAAATTCATTCTCTGGTGGAGTGTTTGTCCAGTTTCTCCCACATAGAGTGCAGTGTCAACATTAGATGATCTGCAGGAAAATTATCCCTTTATGTGATGTTCAAGTCGGCAGTGTGGTATAACTATACGGTCTGTATTATAAATGCGAGCACACGTTTTACATCCTTTTCTGTAGGCAGGGAGATGTGGCATTTTCTGTTTGTTCATTTAGGGAGCTTTGGACAATTAGTTGCTGAAGGTTTGGTGGTTGTCTGTATGCCAGGAGGGGAGGTTCAGGAAATATATTTTTCAGTGTTTGGTCATTGTTTACCATTGGCTGAAGTTCTTTTATAAATTTTCGAAGTGCTTCAAGATGTGGGTTGTACAGGGTGGTCAAGATCTAATTATGCAGATCCAGATCATCTGGATGACTTTGATTTATGTGGGGACGATTCCAGTTTGGCACAAAGATGATTCTTCATTTCGTCAGTTCGCACACTTCTCGATGGTCTGGGATTTTTCAGGTGATTTTCTATGTAATAAACTTAATAAGTTATAGCGTAATGAAAATTGCATAATTAGATCTGGACCACCCTATAGGTGACAATGAGGGGGATGCAGTTCTTGCTGTCTTTGATTTATATTCCAGAAGGTTGTCTCTGGGTATGGCAGTAGCTCTTATTTGAGTGTCTGTTGTTTTGGGAGTATATCCTTTCCTAATGAAATCTTGTCTGAGCTCCTGCAGTTGTTCATCCCGGTCTGTCGGGTCTGAGCAAATACGATTGTGCCGTATTGCTTGGCTGAAAATAATGGAGCATCTTATATGCTTGGGGTGGAAGCTATCACTTCTTAGGTAGGTCCGTCTGTCTGTTGGTTTGTGTAAAACAGAAGTTACAGGGGTGTTGTCTTTCAGTTGAATGGTGGTGTCAAGGAAGCTGACTTCTGTGTTTGAGTAATTCAGCTTCAGCTTTACGTTGGGGTGAAAAGAATTATATTCATTATGAAAATGCAGTGGAAGGAATTTGTATTGTGAGCAGTGTAAAATATTAGCCAAAAAAAAGCCAGTAAAACAACAGCATAAATGTAGTAAAAATGACAAATGTATGAGAAAGTAATGCTTTAGTGTTCCTGGTTGCAATAGATAAGCTCTTGAAGAAAGAAATATACACCTGGTTCTGGTGTTAGTAGACAAGAAGAAAATTGAGATGAGCGACTCACTGATCAAGCCCAGCAATGTACAAAAACAATTCAAAGGGTTAATGTAATACTGAGTGGTGTTTAGTGCAACTTAAGTGAGCAAATCTGTCTCCACTCTAGAAGAACAGGCAAGAAAAAATGTGAGTACTGTAATTGGGAACATATGAATTGCCTAAGCAATACTAATAAAAGTATTTGGAATTACAAAGAGAACAATTGAAGCTGAAGCGATACACATGTTTCTAAGTTCACTTGGGAGTAAATACAAACACAGCAGTAAATATAAAACCAGTGTCCTAGGAGCACATATTCAGATTACAGCAATGTCTCCTCTTTGCTTGTATTTTCTTTATATTTGTAAATTTCCCTCACTCCCGTTCTTTAATACTGTTTTATGTTTGTGGTTTTTCCCTGCTTCCTTAGTGATTTGTGACAAACGGATATCAGCAAGAGTGAAAGGGAAGGTCTACAGGATGGTAGTGAGACCAGCTATGTTATATGAGTTGGAGATGGTGGCACTGACCAGAAAGCAGGAGACAGAGCTGGAGGTAGCAGAGTTAAAGATGCTAAAATTTGCATTGGGTGTGACAAGGATGGACAGGATTAGAAATGAGTACATTAGAGGGTCAGCTCAGGTTGGATGGTTGGGAGACAAAATCAGAGAGGCAAGATTGCATTGGTTTGGACATGTGCAAAGAAGAGATGCTGAGCACATTAGGAGAAGGATATTAAGGATAGAGCTGCCAGGCAAGAGGAAAGAGGAAGGCCTACGTGAAGGTTTATGGATGTGGTGAAAGAGGACATGCAGGTAATGGGTGTAACAGAAAAAGATGCAGAGGACAGAAAGATATGGAAGAAGATGATCCGCTGTGGCGACCCCTAACGGGAGAATCTGAAAGAAGAAGAAGACGTTTTACCCTGCTCCCTTACCTTAATGTATGTCTGTCTGCAGGAGCGAGAAGTTATTTGCTATTAGTAGTGACGAGCAAAATGATTTGTGCAAAACTGAATTTGTCTGAAAACTCAACTTTTTACTTTGCAAAGTGGTAAGAAGTTAAGCAAAATTACACCTTTTCTTTGCTAACTAGAAAGATTACAATATGCAAACCTTCAAGACAACTCAGGCCCCTTCTTCAGGCCAAGATGTAATCTTGATGTAATTTACTTTGCAAAAAAAATTCTCAGAATATCACAGAAGATGGAAAACGTTTATTTCCTGTCTTGAAGCGTTTTCATGCTCTAATTCCACATGTGCCTGCCAGTCATTCAGTGATAAATAATGATCTTAAGAGGGGGAAAAAATCACTGTAAATGTGCATATCTTCAACTAGAATAAGGCAATTGTTAGGTGCCGACAGGAGGGGAGGGAGGTGGCAGTGGCAACTTTCTGTGTCCTGAGTAATCCTGTGGACAAAACAAGAGTGATGAGCCTGGTGTGCGTCTTTGTATGGAAAATATGCAGCATGTTACATTTTTTAAAATAGACTCCTCCGTGGTGATGTGAATAAGACACAGAAATAGTTCATATTACATGAGTGGCACAGCTGTAGAAAAGAACACGGGTATACATCATAATGTGAACAAGGCAGTATTCCTGTTTCCCCATACACAAAAAAAAACCTTTAACACCCCCCAAAAACTCATTTTAGTGAGTTTCATATTTCACAGTAGCAATATTGCCTGCAAAATAAATTTTAGTGTCATTTTTGTGAAAATACATGTTAAACAAAACTTGCATGTTTCATTCATCAATCGCTAGTACGATTCCTTTAGGGCCACATTCACCGAAGATGATGGTACAGTATAAGGCTCTCTGCTGCCTCAGCTTTTAGCTGTGACATTTGTTAATAAGAGCTGCTGCTGTCCTTTAGCTCTAGTCGTCACACACGTGCGAATAGGAGGCAGCTAAAGAGCTTAAGTAACAGTAATACTATGCCAGACCAGGGGGTGGCAGAGTGTGCTGACTGTCTCTCTCAGTCTCTTGCAGACCATTCTCGGGAAATCCCATTGGGTTCTGGCGCCACTGATGACGTCACTTCCGGTTCCGGGGCCCACTGATGACGGCACTTCCGGTTCTGGTGCCACTGATGACGGCCCTTCCGGTCCCAAAGACATCACTTCCCGTTCCGACCTGGATGACCTCATTTCCTCTCCCAACCTTTAAAACCGCCATCTTACCTCCACTTGATCAGTTCTGTTTTGGACTCTTGCTTTGTAAACATTGCAAACCTTTTTCAAACCTTTGGCAGCCAGGAACATATTATACGGGTGGCTGCCCCAAACCTTTGTGACTGTCTGGAGTCAATTTTGTTACATAGTCTTCTTTTGCAGATTTCTGAATTTTCTTGTCTGGCAGTACTTTTTTGTGGATTTCAGTTTTTGCTTTTGTTCATTCATTTTTAGATATTGGCTATGATTGTTTTTCTTTTCTTAATATTGTTCTAGTTAGCTCTTGTTTCATTTCATTGGAGTTCTTATTTGATTAATTCTTCCATTGACTGTTCTGTTTTGCTTTTTAAATAATTACTAAAGTATACTTTTACAGATTTAAATTTGGAAACATTTTGTGGTTTTGGCCTTTCCATTGTGTCAGCTGTGATAGGGCTATGTACTATATCGTCAATAAAAAAATGGCAAATGATGCGGTGGGCTGGCGCCCTGCCCAGGGTTTGTTTCCTGCCTTGCACCCTGTGTTGGCTGGGATTGGCTCCAGCAGACCCCCATGACCCTGTAGTTTGGATATAGCAGGTTGGATAATGGATGGATGGATGAATGTGCTGAAATTAAGTGTAAGATTTCTTTTATGCAAATTATGTCAGACACAGCAGTGTACGGAGGGTGTTTTTCCTTATTAAACCATTTTCTTTCCTCCAGCATTTCATGAGGCCATTCCATCACTGTGGAGTCACAGCTGATAGTCACTTCCTTGGTGCCTGGTGTAATTACCCCATCTTCTGGTATGGTTTATAAATTGTGGCACGCATGGTCTTCTTGTTCTTTGTGCTTGTGTCCAGCTCTGTGGTGTTGTCTTTTGTTTGCTTGAGGGAGCTAGTTATCATAGAATCCAAATCAGTTTTATTCATCCGCACTTAATTTATATAGCTGAATCCAGCAGAGTTGGTCAGGCAAAGGCAGTTCACCAATAGGCTATCATTTAAATTGTTTTTGGATAGATGTCAATATGGATGCCTGGGGTGTGACACCTTTGCGTGGGTGTCTGTCTATGTCTGTGTATTTTCCAACAGTACTTGATTTGGTGATTTTCCTCACGATTTCCAAAAGATCCCACCACCTTTGTACAGCCACTTATTTTTTAAGACGAGAGATCGTATCCCTAATACATTTGTAAAAATTCACTGTGGTGGGCCGCATTTTTACAAATGTGTAGGATTTTGCTTATCATGTAATAGAACATTTTCCAGCACAATAGTATGACTTTAGGGAAAAACTCTGGCATGAGTGGAATAATATATAGAATCACAATTTAAATAAAATAATGTAAAAGATATCACTCTCATGTCACTTCTGGGATTTCTGTCTTTATAAAAGTAAATGTACTTCATGTTCATTATTGTGCAAGAGGGTGAAGGAATGGGAGCTGAAAGAGCGGCCAGGAGATGTATGCCACTCTTCCACTTGAAAACAAATCTAGCAGTTCATACTTCAAGCAGAAAGACTATGGCCCTAACTCAATAATTTACATTCTGTTATTACAGATGAGAAAGTTCTATTACAAGTTACCTTGCAGAGGTAAAAGATTATACCATTATCTAAATAACTATTTCAAACTTGTATTTCATTAAAATTAAGAAAACACCTAAGTGAATTTAACATTAACAATAACCATCTAAGATTGGCTCTTACAAGTAAACATATATTAATGGGTTGTAAGGCTGACGGTTACTTGGCTCACTCTGGTTCACTTTATCTATTAGTATATGGATGTTGATCTGATTGCAAAACTACATAAAGAAGACAAAAACACAATAATTCAGAAATTACTACGGCAGGAAAATGGTTTTCTAACAAATTTGAAATAAAACAGCTAATCTATTTTTGAAACAATTCTACATGTAACCATTGAATTACCCTATACACATCAGTTTAGAAAAACAGGATTGCTAGATGTCAGAAGTAAAACAATGTGAATACAGGAGATGAAGAAAGGTGAAATGGTGTAAAACAAAACAAAAGTGAATGACAATGTTGCAGTAAAATCCATATATAAACAGTATTTTATGAATGAGTCATTTAAATTTCAAATGTGAAATGGTATATTAACATTCTGGTTTACTAGAGAAATTATACAACTCTAAATCATTTTTCTTGTTAGTATTAACTAATTTATTCATTTTTTGTGCCCACTTCAAGAGTGGAACAACCTACCGTAGAAACAATGCGTGTCATACAGGAACCAAAATTGGATGGGTCGCCAATCCATCATTGTGCACATTAACATAAATTCCAAGTGCATCAATTACCTCCAGTTTATATTATGTATATTTAGACCTAAATGAAAAGCAATTGAATTAACTAAAACTACAAGGATAAAATATGACTCTATATCACTATAATCTAACGGTGAAGTTAATGTTTAAAAGAAAAAAATTTTTACACTAAAGCTCTCAGAAAATATTCTGTTTAATAAAAATAAATAAAATAACAGAAACAACAGAATGAGTAATAAATACGTATTCATTTCCTGACCCCACTTCTTTTTTAGATGGTCACAAGAAGTAAATGGCTATTCAGGCAGCATCCAAAACAAGAAAGGATGCGACTCCCGGAGTTTAGCATTTTTTGTCCTCAGCACACCCCAATCATTTAATTTTTGACGTTAAATCAGCGAGCTTACAACATGTGTTTTAATTGAGGCAACCTATATTCTGCAATTATATTAAGGCTAATAGAACAATTAAAATTACAAGACTGGACAGTTGCCAGTGTCCGAACCATTTAAGATTTAACCCAGGCTAACACACAACTAAAAGTTTTCAAGATCACATAGAATTTGGCCTGTTGTAATCAACCACTTGTAGGAAAACGTAAATTTCTACAGCACGAAAGGTTTAGGTGACTTCTTAATGGGGTCTGTATTGATACTGTACACCACATACTAATTTCAAAAGTATTTGGAATTTTTATAATGAAATGTGGTAAAGAAAGGGACTTGGACATCTCAGACAAAGGTCAGGAACTGCCAGCTAAATGAACAGCAGCTTGAATATCACTGAGTAAATGAATGGAGGTGTAGGGGGTCACAGAACAGGAGCTGCACAGAAACTGACAAGGCATTTCAGCAACATAATCCATACCCAGCACTAGTTTACATAGTCAGATTTATTTGGCTGGAAACTGAAATGCAAGCACTTTGAATTATTATTAGTACTTGTTAACTGGCAGACACCTTTACCCAAGGCTAATATTTAAAACAGTTGGATATGGGACAGTTATGTATTTTTTTATTCCTAAAGCCCTGGCAGATTAATTGAGTTGTATACAGTGTAGTGACTGCAGGAATAGAGTTGACAGCAAGGTTTAAAGTTCACAGCCCCTGTCACTACACCTTACCTGCAGAAGGTAGTATACAATAAGCCTGAAAGAATAATGGATAAATGTTGCAAATGTGACACTGAATCAACCTCTTCTTATCCATTTTATATTGTGGTACACAGACGCAATGATTTAAATGATCAACTGTGATAACACCTGCAGGTCCATTGACTGTCAAAACGTTGGAGTAATTACAAACTAAACCAGTCCTCCATGCAAGTTAAAATCATTTTTCTTTCTGTTAATGACCTATGTGCTACTTCACTGCACTCTTTCTACCTGACATAATTTATGATTTGTGCAAACATTCTTATTGAAAAAGTGAATTATCCAAAATGATGTACTTCTAAAAGTTATAAAATAAGCACAACAGTAACATACACTGTAATAAATACTTACACAACTAATTACCTGGTTTAAAACAACAATAAAAGAGCTAAATGATTTAAGTTTTAATCATAAAGTCATAATTACTTAATACATTTCAAAACTGATTTATTTGCTATGGTAAAGATAACATAAAGATGCCACATATATTGCATTTAGATTCAGTGAGTAATACTGGAGGATTATCAGAAAAGTGTAAGCTAATATGAAGCAAATTTTATGACTGTTCTGTAGCAGAGTCACACTCTACTGTAAATATTTCATACTTTAAGACATCCTTTGTGAGATTTCTCCACAGTGCATTTATCGTGCAATGTCCATACAAAGTTTTGGCAAGTAAAATAGACAAACACATAATTTTTCTGTTGACAAAGAGGCTGAAAAATAGTGCTATCAGAATGAAGACTTTCTGAACAAGAGAGTTGTTCTTTGTTGTTAAAAGTATTTCTTTGAGCTCTTCAAAACCAAACAAGGATGGTAAACATTACAGTTTACTGCAGAAATGCCTTTTGAATGAATAAAGTTCATATAATGAGAAACCTATTAATTTATGTTTAAATTTGAGTCAAACTTCTATATAGTGTCAAATGAGAGCAAAACTGCTGAAACTGTTCTTAAGTGTGTACCTGATCATCTGTGGTAATTGAGTAGTAATATATGATTTGCGTTCATAACAAAGCTTGTTAAACATGATATAAAAAGAAATGACCCTTCAAAAACAAGCATGAAAAGGTTAAGAAAATAATCACTGATTGAAATGAAACACAAAAGACTCCTTACAATAAAATACATTTTTGTATAAAAATATATTTTTTATAAAATCACGTTCTTTAAATATTGACATGATTTTTAAGTCTTCTTCAGTTTTTGGGCATTTTAACAAAAATAGGAACACTGCTTCAAGCGAACACTTAAAAAACATATACATACCAAATTATCAGAATTCCAAAATTCTCATATATAAGTTGATGATTGTCCATTCAAATTTCTTTCAAAGCTCTTTTAAAAAAATTTTGTTATGATGACTCTTAGGAGATGTTCAGCATTTTTCTCAGTCTCTTGCCACTACAATTGTCCCCAGGAGTTCCTCTTTATGTCTACTGATCTTCTCCATGTGATTTTTAGACTTGTCTTTTCTTATTCTTGATTCTTGTGTTCTTGTTAATGTACTTTTATAATGTTGGATCAGTTTATATATATGGTTTTTGTCACTGAATGTTTTTTCTAATTTCCATTATACAATTTCTAATTATGGTAACCTAACTAACTGGTATTACTTTCTTTTTAAATAAAGTCTCAATTTACATTCCAACAAATAATACATACATATTATTTAAAAAATTCCAGAGCACTATCACAAACAATGAATTGTAATTCAAACAGTTGTTTAGACTGCACACATAACACATCAGACCCCTTCACTTTTTTCACATTTTGCTATGTTGCAGCTTTATACTAAAATCATTATTTTTTTTCCAACATCAAGCAACACTTAATACCCCAGAATGAAAATGTCATAAAAAATAACAAAACTGAAATATCGCATGACACAAATATTCAGACCCTTTGCTATGACACTTAAATTTTGGCTTGAGATGTTCGTACACCTTGTTTGGAGTTCACTTTTAATAAATGTAATTGATTGCACTTGGTTAGGAAAGGCACACACCTGCCTGCAAGTTCCACACTTGAAAATTTGTATAAGAGCAAAGTAAGAAATCAAAGGAATTGCCATTCTTGGTGTATATCTGGGGAAGGCTACAAGAAATGTCTCCATCAATGAACATTCTCAAGAGCACAGTGGCTTTCATAATTTTTAAACTGAAAAAGTTTGGAACAACTATGACACAGCTGAGCAACTGAGGGAGAATGGCTTTGGTAAGTGGTCATCAAGAACCGGGTAGTCACTATGCCTGAGCTCAAAGAACCTGTGTGGAGACAGGTTGAAATTTCCAGAAGGGCAACCATCACTGCAACATTCCCCAAATTTGGGCTTTATAGCAGACTGGCCAGATGGAAGCCTTTCCTCAGTAAAAGATACATGACAGCATGCTGGGAGTTTGCAAAATGGCTCCTAAAGGACTCTCAAGACTGTGAGAAGAAAGATTCTCTGATCTAATGAAACCAAGTTTGAACTGTTTTACCTCAACTCTACACTGAAAAAAATGGCATGTCAGATTAAAATTTAAAAAAAAAGATATGTACATCGGTTGCAAGAAGAAGAAGAAACATACAACATTCAGTTAACACTAAAACATAAAATACAACTTTAAAGGTGGATGGAGGCTCCAGTTATTATACCCAGATTTAATAATAGTGTTAAGTTTTGAGATTAAGTGTGTGTAGATAGATTCAAAATTGGCCATCTGTTAATGTCTTGCAAAACGTTAGTCAATCCACTCCAGTTTATTTGAGTTGGTGCCTCAAGATATTTAAGTCAAAAGGATAACTAAGGATATTTACAGTACAGGCCAAAAGTTTGGACACACCTCCTCATTCAATGTGTTTTCTTTATTTTAATGACCATTTACAGCACTCCATCACTCTCCTTCTTGGTCAAATAGCCCTTACACAGCCTGGAGGTGTGTTTGGGGTCATTGTCCTGGTGAAAAATAAATGATCGTCCAACTAACCTGACTTCTGCACAACACAACTGCTGGTCCCAACCACATTGATAAAGCAAGGAATTCCACTAAATAACCCTGATAAGGCACACCTGTGAAGTGAAAACCATTTCAGGTGACTACCTGTTGAAGCTCATCGAGAGAATGCCAAGAGTGTGCAAAGCAGTAATCAGAGCAAAGGGTGGCTATTTTGAAGAAACTAGAATATAAAAGATGTTTTCAGTTATTTCACCTTTTTTTTGTTAAGTACATAACTCCACATGTGTTCATTCATAGTTTTGATGCCTTCAGTCGTGAAAATAAAGAAAACACATTGAATGAGGAGGTGTGTCCAAACTTTTGGCCTGTACTGTATATAATCTCATGCTCTCCAGGGCAGTGGTTCCCAAACTTAGTCCTGGGGACCCACTGGAGCTGCAGGTTTTTGTTCCAACCATACTCACAATCAATGATAATAATTGATCTCATTTAATTAAATGGTATTTTTTTTCTCTTCTCTTATTCTGGATTCAGAAAGCACAGCAGTATGACTTTGACATTCAAAAAACATTTACAAATATTTCTGTTTTTACTGTAGGTTTAAATGCCTAATTCTCTTTTGTTATTTCACATTTTCTTTGTAGTTAGGAGTAATTTCCTAAATGAGAAAAGCTCATAAAATGCTACTATTCGTACTCCTAAAAGATTTTTAATCAGTTAGGACAGTTTTTTTTTTTTCCACACTGTGACACCTGGAAAATACAGGAGCTCGCTTGTAAGACCCAAGGACATCTACATATGAAGATTATTCTTATTTTTCACTTCTTCAGCTTTTTTCTTTTGTCAGAAGGTTTTGTTTTTTCACAAAATAAGTTTGTTTTGATTTTGAGAACAAAGTCCTCTTTTGTTTGATATTGTTTTAAATTAAAATCAAAATATGTAATCAGATGTCTGCTATAAAAGTGTTATTTTAGTTACTTTGAGGTTTTTCTGGCCCCCTTCTCATTTTGTACCTGATGGCATGTCAACTAACAGGTAGCAAAATCTCTTAAAGCACCATAATTACATTATTTCACATGGATGTATTCTGCAGTTTACTATAAATACAAACATGAATTATTTCATTATTCAGCAACCTATATTAATTCTATGACAAAAAAAAAACTAAAGTGTTCTGAGTAAATCTGAGCTAAAATAGACAACAATTACAGTAATGTCATCTCTGTACATCCTGGCCAGATCATCAGGCAAGCTTACCATGGCAGCTAATCGTTCTTGCTCAATTTCTTTGTATTCATTGGTGCCAATGGCATGGCGGATTAAATGAGTGGCAACATTAGTATCATAAGGGGACACAGTTCTTGTTCTTCGCTTCATCAAAAGACTATGCATCTCTCCTAAACTAAACTGCTTCTCACTAGTAGAAACTGGCTCATTGGCATGAATTCCAGTTAAATGCTCTGCCACCAGCATAACTGCCTCCTCGTTACTCAGCATATCCCAGAGGCCATCAGAGGCCAAAATGAGGAACTTATCCTGAGGTCTCAACCTGTGGCAAGTTACCTCTGGCTCTACTTTCAAATATGGTGGTGTATGATAATTGGGAGGCGAATACTGCTGAATGTTTAGGGATTCTAAATCAAAGCCATTTTCTAAAATACTCTTTTGAAGTTCCTTGCTCCATTTAAAGCGGACATCCCCAAAGGCCCTAAAAGGCATTAAAAGTCCAAGCAATCTGTTCTCAACTATAACTGTGTCCTTCTCTTCCAAGGGATGCTCGGACAAAACACGTAACACTTCTGCGTCATTTAAAGCATTGTGGTCATTAGTCAAAGGCAAAGATGACCAGCTTCCGTCTTCATTTTGAACTCCTAGTACTGCTCGGCAATCTCCCGTGTTGGCAATATGCAAGTCGCCATTTTCCACATGAGCTACACAGGCAGTGGAGCCAGCAAATGCTACCTGAATAGCTGTATTCTTCATCAGGTCATTGTTCAAAGGAATCTGGGCTTCCAGGGAAATATCAGAGTCCAGCCTCTTAAAAGCATGAGAGAGTGCATCCTTTTTACTCAATCCCTCAGCATTATCAGAGTCTATAAGCTCCTGCCAGAAAACTCTGAGTTGGTCTATATAAAGAGATGCAGATTCCCTGTAAATGTAATCATTTGAGTGTTTATACCATTGTAGAATGGGCAAAACTGGTTTCATATGCTCCATTGCAAATTCAATGTCCACCAGATTTTTTTGAGGCATAAGAGCCATTGCAATGTAATAAAGAAGGCGTTCACTCACAGCCTGTGCACAAGCAAAACCAGCATGTCCATCAAATACACCAAACATCATGCCTTTAGTCTGCATGCAAGTGGCTACACTCCTTCGGTCCTCTGTAGGTGAGTTTGCTGGGAGCTGATTGCTCTCAAATTTAAGCACAGAACTGAGACTTCTGCCATCAAATTCTGGGATCCTGACTGACATTTCATTGGCTCTGAGGATCGTGTTGATTTGAACAGGAGAGAGCTGGCATTGAAATACCTCTTGGGTGAAGGAACATCTTGGATCCTTCCTTAATCGGAAAACTACATTTTCAGTATCTCTAAAAATTCTTGCTGTCAAAGTATGTTGTGGTTTCATCTGCCTCCACTTCCAAATTAGTTTTCTTGAGTACTGTCGGCATTGCTTTTGGAAATAATCAGTTTTCTTCTTCACACTGTGCAAAAAAAAGCATGACACAGTGCTGAACATCTTCTACTCTTCTTGAGGACCTTAAAAAAAGGAAATTATTATTGAATCGATGCAGGTGCACTACAGGCAATCAGTATAACTTCTAAAACAAATTATGTGCTCATTCAATTTTTCACCAATTAATCCATGCAAAGGTGAAGCATATTCCTGGAGTCAAGGTTGCATAATAGAAATAGACTTAGCTGAGACCTTAGGGTCCAGGCAGTCCCATAAACTGAAACAATTCCAAGTCAATAATTGGGGGACAATTTCTGTACTGGGGAAACACACGCAGATTAAGGAGATGATTCAAACAAGTCAAAGAATCTGTGAAAAATATTCAGTTACACCAACTCATGAATAAATGATATCACTGCGTAACATTCTTAAGACTGCTTAATCCAGTTTGGTTAAGAAGGAACACTATTTTAAAAATTATGGCATAACTGCAAAATGTACAAAACTACAATACACACAGATAAAATCACATTACCCTGAAAACATAATCTTTTAATACATGATTAAAGTAGTATATCCTTGCCATATTACTGTTATCCTCAGCATTAACATGTGTAATTGAAATTAGAGCAAAAACTGCTTTTACCTATTTAGCCCACCTACTAACCCTGAAGTTGTAACTCACTGTGCAGAAAACATGTCAGACACATGTGATCACCTAAACTTATCTAAGAAGAGTCTATTCTATTACTACCCCCTGCAAAACATTTTGCCTCACCCCGAGTAAATGTATACTGAATCTAGACCGGAAATTACTAAAACAGTCTAAGATAGTAAGATACTAAACTGCATTGTAACTGAGAAGCAAGATTTTTGAATCACATCAAAAAATCTCTACCTTCTGTATTAAATAAAGACAGTATGAGCTCCTCACTTTAAAACTATGCGCATGCACTCAATATGGTAAGACTAACAATAATGCTAACCTCTGATATTCAACAAGCAAAGGTAAATGATCACCAACAGACTTGAAGTCAGGCATCACTTACTGAGTTTCTTAGTGTAGGGGATCTACTAAACAAACCTTTGAATATTCCTCTTATAAGCAGTCACATCTACTGTGTGTCTCCATCAAGCAGAGCAAGAGTGGTTGCATCATCAGAACACTTCATAATGTGGTTGTTTTAAGCTTCTACTAAATAATTTGCTTGTTCATTATATAAACAAAACTGGGGAGCTCACACATCCTTAGGGGACACTTGTAATCATAATCAAATGTATATTCAGAGGGACTCTAACTCTGACTTATCTGATATGTTGTTTCAAAAATTAATAACGTCATTTTATAAAAAAAAAAACAGACAACCAACTGTAGCACTATATTAGAAAGAATGACTTGTGGGTGCAGGGTATTCAATTGTCATAGCACAGTAAGCAGAACATATACCTGCAACCTATCAAATAATTAACTAAAATGGCATTAGCCTTTTTGTGCTTAAGGTGTTTGATAAAAAGATGAAACAGATTCTAACAACATCAGCAATGATTTTTGTGCAAACACCTGAGAGGGACATTGAAACAAAATACTTCATAGGTCTGAAGTAATGAGATTTCACACTGTCCTTATTCAAGCCTTTAATGTTCTCTTCTCACCTCCAGCTGAGTATCCAGGTTTATTAAAGTTTAGAAGACTTCACCAATAATCAAGAGATGAAATCTTTAGGTGGCACTGTTTAAACTGAGGACAAAAAAATGAGAGAATAGCTAGTACCTTGCAGTCTCTTCGTGCATCCATTTGCTTTAAATAGACTCAGCTTTACACCCATGACCCCAGACAAGAAAACACTAGGGGGCAGGAGATATGGATAAACAGATATCTGTGTGTGAATACACTTATAACTGCCACAAACACCAGATGGCGTAGCTAGTTAACCATTCTTCGATATATATGCAGAGAGTTTGTTTTGTTATTTAGCATTTTGGTATTGATCTTTGGTATTTTACACCTAGAGGCTCTGAAGTGTAGCTGTTTTTTATATAAAGAACATTTGAGTAGGACTACATGACACAGATGCTTTAGCTATGAATAAGCGCTTGCACCTGGCACACTTAAACTTCAAGAACATTTGTTGGGAAAGTTCAAATTTCGTTGACATATCTAAAATAGAGCATTCTGTACAATTTTCTGAAATTTCAAAAACTCCCACTGAAAAGCAGAGGTAAATTTACAAACTCTTCAGTATTAAAACTGAAAAACATTCTAAGCAAGTTTAATTATGGATAAATTTACTATTTCAAATTCATTTTGCCCTGCGAGGGGCTGATGCCCAGCTTAGGTGCTGTGCCCACCCTGTGCCCTATTTTTGCTGGGATGGGCTCCAGCACAGCTGTGATTCCTGCCCTGAACATGCAGATTAGAAAAATGAATGAATGAAAAATTTACCTTGAGAGAGGTTACTTCAACTTGTAAACGTTGTACATTTTTGTCTTTTAGCCATCCAGCAGCTGCTCTTAACAGTAAAATCAGGAAACATTGGCATATTCATGTACACTGCACTGGCATGTGCTAGAGTGAACCTCTGTCTCAGCAGCTCATTTCTCTTGTGTCTTCAAATTGTTGTGGGCAAGTTACATGATGTTCCTGCCAATAAAAGTAAAAAAATGCAAGCAACATAAGTTCCCTAGCCATGACTTGGTGACACATTTTGCATATAGTAAATAAATGTACACTGCAGATTTCTGCTACAATAGAAAAACATACAGGTGCATTTTCTGTAAATCATAATCTACACTAATAAAAGGCAAAGCCCTCACTGACTGACTGACTCACTCACTCACTCACTCACTCATCACTAATTCTCCAAGTTCCCGTGTGGGTAGAAGGCTGAAATTTGGCAGGCTCATTCCTTACAGCTTACTTACAAAAGTTGGGCAGGTTTCATTTCGAAATTCTATGCGTAATGGTCATAACTGGAAGCTATTTTTCTCCATATAATGTAATGGAGTTGAGCTGGATGGCCGTGGGGGCGGAGTTTCGTGTGACATCATCACGCCTCCTACGTAAGTACGTAGAGAACAAGGAAGACCTCCAAACAGCGCTGAACAAAAAACACCATTTCACAATTGAGAAGGCAGAAAAAGATTATGAAGCAAGTGATGCATACAAGCATATTCATAAATACAAGCATATTCATAAGTACAGCTACTGCGGAAACAAAGCACGGCGTGAACCGTAAGTTTATATTAAGTTTATAGACACACTCCCGCTGCCGTTTGTCATGCCTACGGCGAATGACGGTATTCGCCAGATACAAGTTTACTGAGAAGACACGAGGTATAAACGAGACTTTGGATCACTTTGTAACGGAGTTAAAATTGCTGTAGCAAGAAACTGAACAAAACGTTAATGTTTTACTATTAATAACTTATAGACTACATTTTATTTTTTTCCCTTGCACTCAGTGAGCGAGGCCAATGCATATTCATAAGTGCAGCTACTGCGGAAACAAGGCACGGCGTGAACCGTAAGTTTACATTAAGTTTATAGACACACTCCCGCTGTCGTTTGTCATGCCTACGACGAATGACGGTATTCGCGACATACAAGTTTACTGAGAAGACACGAGGTATAAACGAGACTTTGGATCACTTTGTAACAGAGTTAAAATTGCTGTAGCAAGAAACATTTAAGTGCCGGGTCTTAGCTACCATTAAATAAACACATCCTCCAAATACGAACCTGATTGCAAGAAATAATGATGATCAAATCCTTGATGACAGCAACACTCACAAAACAATTACTGTATATTGACAATCATGTTACGTTATTTTTAAAATGTTCCCTTTTCTTTTTCATAACTTCTTTAACACACTACTTCTCCGCTGTGAAACGCGGGTATATATGTATATATATACCCCGATCTACATACTCTCAAATAGACAAGCCACACGCCGTGGCGCAATGGAAGAGTCTTCGCTTCTAGCCGTAGGTCCAAACATCCGAGGTTTGATTCCCAAGAGGGGATGCACTGAGTATGTACGCGCGCTTCCCGATTCATTTTAGCCTCGTATCCCCTTGGTTTGAGATGTATGAAAAAATATGCGGTTAACGCAGAATCATGTTACGTTATTTTTAAAATGTTTCCTTTTCTTAGCACAAGCACAGCTGAGAAGCTTCGATGCATGTACTCCATAACGCGTTAAAAAAAATAACGCATTTAATCACACTTTCAATTCCAAGCAAAGGGGAACTTTTGTCAATGCATGATTTCCTGGTACATCGACAGTACCGCCGCTCCCTATACACAGAGTACACAGTCTGCGTAGGGCACCAACTCCCAGGGGGCACCATCCCAGCTGCTCAAAAAAATCGTTTTTATATATTATAATAATAAATTAATATTAGTAATATACATATACAAATAAACAAAAATATAAACGTATATATTGCATTTTACGGTGAACGCAGAGTAGGCTAAGCACACATGATGACGCGCGCGCCCCCACCTCTGTTACGGCTGCCTATTTGGCCAAAAATGATAATATTTGAACAATATGCCTGCTCCTGGAAAGAGACATCAACAGTCCGGCGCCGAGAAACGAAAGAAAAAAAAAGCCTAAGATGAAGCTCGTGCATGTACCCAAATCTCTGGATTGCCCTGCGCATAGCAGTGACGCTCCCTGTAACTGTTGCCTCTGCTGACCAAAGTTTTTCTAAAATGAAGCTCATCAAAACGTACTTGCGCTCATCTATGGCACAAGAGCGCATGAGTGGTCTGGCAATTGTCAGCATCAACTCTGAATTAGCAAAGGCTTTATCATATGAAGAGCTCATTTACGACTTTGCCTCAAGAAAAAGCAGAAGTGTGCCTTTGTAAATTTTGAACTTTGGAAAGCTCCAGCAGATGACAGTGTTGATTTTATTTCAGTTTACTATTGTTTATTTTATTTATTATAAATGTTTAATTTAAAGTGTAATTTTAGTTTGTATTTTTGCTGTAGAGCTACAATTGTAATTTATAAATGATACAATTTATTTATGTATTTACTTTTATTTGAATAAAGTTCTATTTTGGCCCCTATAGTGGGTGTTTTTTTTATTATTTTATTTTTACTTCCGTAATATTTGGGGGAGGGGCACAAAAGTAAATTTCTGCTTAGGGCACCCATTTGGCCAGCATCAGCCCTGTACATCGATTACATTGATGCACACTGAAAAGCAAGCAAAATTAGATGCATTACAGAAAGCAGACTTTGTGGCTCTTACTGGGGATCATTGGACTTCCGTGACCGTTAGTAATTCTAATTACATCTATTTACAAAATGTTCAATGATCACACTGTTTTATCCTAATGTACAAAATAATTTTGGCTAAGGTTAAAGAGTTTAAAGATGAAGCTGGTCAAATTACCTTTTATGTTTCTGACTTATTTTTTTAAGAAGAAAAACTGCACTTTATGTTGAAATTTTGGTTATTATTATTTAAAGACAATACCATTCTGAAAATGTACTTAAAGTACTTAAAGTACCGCTTTATTTTTAAGTCTGCCCAATTTTAGCCAGGGATGATATTTTTGTTTCTGTTTTGAATTGAAATGCAGTTTAAATGCATTTTTTTTCAGAAATTAAAAGAGCTTGAGTTTACAATATTCATGTCCATGTCTATTATTTGATTCTGTTGCCCACTAAAACCCTTTTAAATTAAAAAAAAAACATTTGCGATTTGGGGCAAATTTTCATGTGTGATTACATACGATTAATCAAGATTAATTATTACACAGCCTCTAATTAATTGGATTAATTTTTTTAATCGAGTCCCACTTCTAGATGGAGATGTAGATATATATATGTAGATATATATATATGTAGATTTGTTTGTATATATATATACAGTGTATATACAGTATATATGGAGATATGTATATGTATATATATGTATATATATATGTGTGTGTGTATGTGTGTGTGTGTGTGTGTATATATATATGTGTATATATATATATATATATATGTATGTGTGTGTATATATATATATGTATGTGTGTGTATATATATATATATATATATATATGTATGTGTGTGTATATATATATGTATGTGTGTGTATATATATATATATGTCTATTAATGTCTATATTTGTATATGTGTGTATATATATAT
>JANRMT010062806.1:59346610-59367234 GCA_026402145.1 Polypterus bichir lapradei | reverse complement strand
GTATATATATATATATATATATATATATATATATATACACATCCATCTGGCAGGAGAAGGCTTGATGGCGGTCCGCCAGTTTTCAGTCACGGACGATTGTGTGTTGGTTCGTTCCGTGCATTGTTACAATGTTGCTTTTCTTGCTGATTTATTACATTACTGATTTTTCAAATGTTAATTTTCTCCCTGTGCTTAAAAATCATTAAAAAACCAGCCTGATTATGCGGCGTATGGTACACCGTGGGTTGGCTAGTGATTCAATATTTCTCTGACGCTATAATTTATCAGCAACTAGCCGTCCCCCATGACTTCGCCCTCGAAGAAGTGAAACAGTACAGTGAGGAGGGCCCTGCCTGGCTCCCTACTCCAGACGTCACACTGCTCCCTCCCATCGGCCCACAGCCTCTGTCTCGGATTAGCATGAATATATCACTCCTGCAAGCGAACTATGATTCTTAGCGCGATGAGAGTCGCAAAATCAACTGGAATGTTCAAGCAAATTCTAGAAAAAAGCCCGATCTAAGTCCGTTAAGTAGTTCTCTTATTCGTTAGCTAATTGGATGTAAGATACGCCCAGAAGCTAGTGCATGAGTGAGGAGGGCCCCGACCCCTCGGCCCACTGCGTCTCTCTCAGATTTGCACAAGAAAATCGGTACCACAAGCGAACTGTGATACTTAGTGTGATGGAATCAGCCGGAATGTTCAAGCAAATTACAGAAAAAAACCCAATCTAAATCCGTAAAGTAGTTCTCTCTTGAAAAGTGGACAGATAGACAGACAGACATTGGACTTATATATAAAAAGAGAGAGAGAGAGAGAGAGAGAAGTGCTATTATCACGTTATACACTATGGGTGAGTGCAGCCAATAATTTTACCTTAAGACTTTGTGCTTTGGGCTCCATTTTCCACTACATGATGTGGTAAAGAGCTGCTTTAAACTATGCCTTTAATGTACATGTATAACACATGTAATTGAATTATATTATGTTTTGTTTTTAATATGACTAACTATAACAAAAATATTAAATGGAATATGGTAACTAGCTCTTTGATGAAGTCACTTGAAAATTAAAAACACTCCAAATTTCAAAACAATTGACCAAGTCTCCGAATGCATGCATGCTTTTCCTTATCCCTATCTTTTCCAAAATCAAAAATGAGAATATTAAAAGTAATCTGACTGCTAGATTTTCAGCACTTTAAATGAACTAAGCCCCCCCCCTTTATGCTAATGCCAGTATCCTACAAAATGTCCAACCTACCCTGTGTTATGTAACAAAATTAGTATTATCCACGTTATGATGCATTCTGTTAGCAGACAGGCACTGTTACAGATGGTTAATCTAGCTGTTTCACCAAGTAAAAGAATCAGAATTTAATTTAAATTCCAATATGTGTACTCTGTGAACCCTCCTGTTAGAAATCTGAAATGTCAGCTAATCCACCACAGGACATTCTCTTACACTGAGGGTATCCCAGACTAAAAGTACCAAAGAAAACTAAACTGTTTAATTATTACCCAGGATACTAATATAAATAGTAGACATGTTTACTCAATGAACTGTATTGCAGTTTAACAAATAAAGCTGTTATTTTTAACTAAATAAACAAGAGCAGATCAGTTCTTTACCAAGAATTTAGGAATAAGTGAACAAAAACTTACAAAATTGAGCAAAGTACGTGTTAACTAGAGGCACCGGGCCTTGCTATATTTCCTGACCCTCAACTTTAATTTACTTGGCCTGAAGAACCACCAAACACCTCTTCTTATAGTATATTTACCAGTGACACCAGCAAACTTTTGAAACAGACGACCATCCTTGCTTTTTCCCTGAAACAAATGATGTGATATGAATACTGGGTGACACTGTGGCTCATTGGTTACAAATTCTGCCTTTCTGCTCAAAAGTCCTGGGTTTTGTTTTCTGGCAGTACAAGTACAGACCCTGCACATGCTTCATTGCTACACACATTTTCCAGATAAGTATTGCCCTAAGCTCAAGTGTATTACATTAATTGTACACTATAATTTGTTTGTGCACATTTAGCACGCCCTGTGATGAGTATACTTCTTATACAAGGTTGCTCCTTGAATTGCTTCCAATGCAAACAGTATACGCACACATTCCATGTGACCCTGTGATGGTAAAAACAAGTTCAAAAATTGGACATGCCGGTGTTAACACTTGGTTACTTTAGAATTACCTTGTACAGTTATTATTTTCAAGAAAAAAAATTATTCTGGTGGTTTATTACATACCACATGAATTAACATCTGTCATGTATGCATTAGTATGCTGTTTTTTTGAGAAACTCATATAAAATGTAAACATTTAACCATTTTAATCTAGCAATTGATTACACACCATCCATTTTCTAAACGTACTTTGTACACTACAATGTTGCATGAAGTCTTGTCTTTTTTTTTTGGTTTCTTTCCTGGCTTAAATTTTTCACTTAATTGCATTTCAGATGTTAACTACATAAAAAAACAATAATAAGTATACACCACACTACAGTGTCTCACAGCTCCCAAAACCTTAGTGCAAAACATGGCCGGGTGTATCTGTGTGGCGTTTGCATATTGGTCTTGTGACTATATGGGATTTCTCCTGGAGCAAGCAGGCTGGCTTGTGATTATAAATTAGCCGAATAGGAAAGAGTGTGTCCTGTAATGGGGTGCCATGCATTGTTTCCTTGAAATGCTTCTTTAAAATTGGATTAACTAGGTTTACTAAACGGAAGGATGGGTGAATTGATGTGAATTGGTGTGTATGTCTCGGGAGTATCAGGCGCAAAGCTGAAAACAACGCCTGACGGATCAGCAGTCCACGCAGTGTATTATTAAAATGAGACGGTAAATGACTCAAAAGGATTACACGAGCAACTTGGACCTAAATCTATGTATCTATCTAAAACTGATATACCACAAACTAAAATTTTGGTGAGGAATCTGTGCGAGATCTGCCATGCTGCGGAGAAACGAGAAGAGGACACATGAGGGCGGGCTGAGTAACTGATAGGCACGCGGAAAACGTCTTCAGCCAGCGCTGTAATTGGGGGCAAGAAATAATTTAACTAAATATTTAAAATTCCAAATGCAATGTACGTGACTAAGATATGTGTTTTTAAATACCCATCAGAAAGTCCTAAAATGAAAAGTTAAGATAAACATTCCATCCTACATAAATAAATGGGAGGCAAGCAGCTACGACATCACCATTTCGTTATTACTCATACTGCAACAAATAAAAAACGATAGTAAACAGTTCCTGTCACATATACAAATATATAAGGTCATTCAAAAAGACCATTTCCCCTCGGGGATTAAAACAGTGTAACAAATACCAAACAAATAAAATAAAATGAAAGCCTACAACGGAAAAGGTTACATTTATAACGGTTAAAACATAGCGCGGAACGTCAAGCTTTGCAAAAAAAAAATCACCTACTACGATATCAGAATTACAGCGCATCATTACTTAAGTATTACTTTACTCACGGTTTGGGTCATTCTTTCATAACTGCCCAATAACCGAAGGTACCAATTTTCCTTCTGCACATACACAATTCTTAACTAAACCAACTTCCTTTCGTCATCGTGTTAAAACAAAGCAAGCACCGCCCACAACGTTCCAAGTGATTGGGCAGTGCATGTTACCTGCGGTCTGATTGGTCCAACGACTGTCTGGCGAAGATAAAGTAGATAAATTCATTAGTTGTATTACAGTTATTTTACAAAGCGTGTGACAATCTATTAATCTTCATTTTCTGTACTGAAGTTTCTAGTGCATAGTTGCTATTAAAACCTTTAACTAAGGAGAACCCGATATGTAATGATTACAGTGCTGAAATCTGTGGATTGTAATTTGATAAGGTGGGCGCCGTGAGTAATATTTTAACCTGTTTATATACAAACGGGATCTGTATTCTAAAACAGCAACATGGAGTTTTAAACCTTATTGTTAAGAAGACTAAAGATGAAAGCACAACTTCTCATTTCCTACTGACCAGAAAGATCATTCTTGTGAGGACAAAGTTCTGTTTGAAACAAACTCAGCATTTTAAATATTTTTTGTACGTTTTACAGACCGTCTAAAATTTTTTAGCTTAATGTAATAAGCATGAGAACTGCATTCCTGCGCTGTTCATGACGAGTTTAAAAATATTACTACATTTGGTAGAACAAACAAGACATTTCTGTTGAATACACCCCACCAGGAAAAAATACATTTTACCGAGCAATCTTTTGAGATATTTCAGTTTTGACTTTCAAACACTGTTATTTTTGGTAATCCAAGAAGACATGTGGGAAATAACATAGACTGTATTTTGTTTCTTGATTCCAGATTAGGAGACCTTATAGATTAAACACACAAGTGAATCCTCAACACAAGATATGTAGCCCCAAATGGACATGGTGTTGAGTTTGTAGAGTGACACAATTACATTAGACAGCATTAAACACCTTGATTGACAAGAAGGTACATACACAGCATGACATATGGGGGGGCATCATAATGTTGAGAGAAAGGCATGTACTAAGCATGAGACTCATAGGGCTCTGAGGATGACAGACAGCAGATGAGATGGAATGAAAATCATAATTCAGCAGGAGTCACACAACAGTATGTGATGGGTGCCATGCATGATGAAAAGAGATATAGCCAAATAACATATAGTATTAAAATTGCTCTGCATCTTACAGTTGCTAATATATGACTCCACTACTGTATGTGAAAGTAAGCTTACATTTTTCATGGCTGTCCCCTCTGTCTTAATTTACATGAAAAATTGTGATTGGCAGACTTTTTTGGTTGAGGGATACACCCATAATCGGGATATATATTAATCAGTGTTTATGTAGTTTTTCAGATGATGAACATCAAAGTAGACTACATTGCATTGTAATTCCATGTGCTTATTTTCTCAGATGGAGCACAGAAGGGTTAAGTGAGTTACTCACGGTCACAAACTGAGCTAATGGTGAAATCTCAGCATGCATTTATTTCTCCAAATCCAATTCATTAGTCACTGAGATGCCTGAAAAGTGATGACAGATTGCTTACTGTATAAACTTATAGCACGTGTTTAGTCATTTTTTTCATTCATTTGAGTCGGGTTAGGACATTCCAGAGCAAAGGCAGCACGATTGTTTTGGCAGTCCTTAGGTGTGCTTCAGCTGTCCAGGACGTAGCCATTGATGTATAGACCAGGAACGATTCTTTTAATTCAAAGTCAATAGAGCAGGTATGAAGCAGGTAAAAATGCATTTTTTGAAAAAGCATAAACACTGCTGGCCAATTAGAATTGCAACACCAAGAAAGACATGCAATATTAAAATAATATTTATATGGCAGATTACTTATGATACATGGCATTCATAATTAGAAGTGCAGCTCGGTCATACATGCAGAATGCACAATAATGACTATTTGGTGTATCCCACAACAAGCAGAAATCACCACTTATACATAGTCTAACATGGACAGGAAGAAACACAGAATATGTATTTGTGGAATGGCATGCAATACAGCATCTATATGTACCCAAAGTTAATAATAATAAAAATAATAATACTAATAATACTAATACTACTACTACTAATAATAATAATAATAATAATAATAATAATAATGTCTTTATATAGCACCTTTCCCATGCTCAAAGCACTTCACATAAATTCAGAAAAAACAACAGTGCACATACAACATTGGATACAAATAAAAACTGTATAAAACACTCAGAATAAGAGACCGTAAAACCATAAGATACAAAAATACAAGGACCATAAGCAAACCATTTATAAATAACATAATTTGTGATACAAACACAAATCTTCCTGGACATTTGGACAGAGAGGCTAAGCTAAAATAATGGTCAGAATGTCAGGGTAAGGTAGACACCTTCCTAAACAAATGAGTTTTAAGCCGTATTTTGAAATAATGAATTGAGTGGGGAAACCTCATTAATTTAGGAAGTTCGTTCCAAAGTCTGGGTATGTAGAACTGAAGGCTCAAGTTCATCAATGGCAACCATTGGTGAACTCTGGGAGAGTAATACCAGATATGTTCAACAAGGACAATTCAGTGACTATGCAAGCCAAGGATGATGGGGCATATGGTGGTGATTTAGGAACTACAGTATATGACATTTCAGCCACATGTGGTCAGGCATTATCCTTTTGTAATATAGCACCAAGGCACCTCCACAGATAGGGTTTCCACCTTAGCCTCTAATATTTCTATGAGACAAGGACAGAAGTGAAACCTAATGGTGCCCCACACCAAAACAGTGGGTGCTGGGCCCACATAGTATTGTAAAATGCATGCATAAGGCTTTTGCTATGGTGCCTCCATAAACATATCTGTCCATCATGGTGCATTAAACTGAATCTGGACTTGTGCAAAAACACAATGTAATTCCATCATTCTGCCATTAGCGATGTTCTTGTCACCATCAGAGTCACAGAAACGTGTGCTTGAGGGTCAAGGGTATCCGAAATAATGGGTAGTGAGCGAGAACACCCTACTGCTCAAACAGCTCGAAACAGTGTACGTGGACACCTGTTGACGTGTAACAGATCCCATCTGTTGGACTTGGGCCTCTGATGTGGTTGTTGGTCCATCACTACCATGTGCACGGATGGATGTCTCTCCTCCAGTTTTTTG
The DNA here is from genome assembly GCA_026402145.1 of Polypterus bichir lapradei. Taxonomy (NCBI): domain Eukaryota; kingdom Metazoa; phylum Chordata; class Cladistia; order Polypteriformes; family Polypteridae; genus Polypterus; species Polypterus bichir. Next base: position 59,360,562 of record JANRMT010062806.1, on the reverse strand, counting down.
TGCTTTTGTGGTTCCCACCCTCCTATACCCACTGATGCTATATTCTCGTTATTCTCTTCCATTTGCAGGCATCTTTTACACCAGGTGACATAATTTGCAGATGTCATTTGTATATGTGCAGCATTTGAAACCATTTTCATGGTCTGCCATGAGATATCCATGTTGCAATTTTTGGACCAATATGACATGTGTTGTAATTTTAATTGCCAGCAGTTTATTAATCTGACAAAGCATGCTTTCTCTTTTAGTCTGCTGACTATATTTGAGACTATAAAGCAAATTCTACAAACAGTAGTTACACTTGCAAACCCACCTCCACTTCTTTTCCTGGGAATCTAAAAGTGTCAAACAAGTCATCAGACTGTTTAAACAATGGAAAAAAATGCCTCTTGTTCACTTTCACAATTTTAAGAAACCTTGGGCTTTATCCATTTTCCAGCTTATCAGTCGACAGCCTTCACCAATCAGATCACCAATAAAGAGGCAAGGACTCTGGAGGTTGTCTGTCAGGTGATGAGCCTCCGACATTTGGCTTGTCTGGCGTCTGAAGCTTAAAGTTTGCTTAGCAAACATTGTTGCACATTGTGTCTGAGAGGCTATTCTGCCAAGCTAATTGATGCATAGATAACTTCACTTTGAAATAGTATGAGAAAGAAGGTCTTACAGCCTTGTGTGTCTTGGAGTTACCATGTAATAGTATTTTTGGCAAAGTCATCATCATCAAGCTTGAGCTAAAATGATGCATGAAATCCCAAATTCTGAACAGCTTCTGTTTTACATGGTGAAAGTATTATTTTTATTAACAGGAGTTTCTAGCATTTCAAGTAAACTTTTTGAAAAAATGGCATTTTCTTACAGTGTTCAAATGATCAATTTCAGCTTTTTTGTTCTGCTGTCCCTTCTGCATGCTCAGATAAAAATTAAACTCATTGCAGATTGCAGTCATTTGCCATTATCCAGGAAGGCAGATGTTGCTGTTAAGCCCATGGAGTTCAAGCAGATTGATAGTTCAATCCCATCTCTTTCTGATCCATTGGAAATTGTGTAACCTGTTAGAGCTTCACCTGTCAAGAAATGTTTAAGTAGATAATTCTACTCTGTCTGCACCTTGTATGGCAGTGTTAATCAACTGTCCAATGATAATAATAATATTACTCATATCAGAAGTTTGCAGAAATTGAGTACATTTCTCTGTTATGGTAAAATACAGAGTAAAATAAATGTTCAATCCTGTCAAAATATGACTGCAATGCATTTAATACTAAGATCAAGTATATTTTATTTTTATTATAATGCAAATTGATTTTTAGGAGAGGAAGGATCCAGAGGTTTTAAGATAAGGTTTTAAGTTTGACTAGTTATGACCATTGGTCATGGTGCCAGAGTTGCATGTTAGTCACTATAACTCTGTGCATGTGACAATAATCTTAAACTTAAGCAAGTAAATATTTTAAATAAGTTACTTACTTGTATGAAAAAATAAAATGATTAACATCACTAGCTGACAACACCACATTTAATACAGCAACATATGAGGGAATCAGTGAGACAACGTAAAAGCAGTACTTAGTAAAGAATTGTTTAAGCACCAAAATTTAGTCCTGTCATTAGCTAGTGCTGAAGCATTTGTCTGGCTATTGCAGTCAGTCAATCAGTCGTTATCAAACCCGCTATATCCTAACACAGGGTCACGGGGGTCTGCTTGAGCCAATCCTAGCCAACACAAGGGCGCAAGGCAGGAACAAACCCCAGGCAGGGCGCCAGCCCACCACAGGGCATACACACACACACCAAGCACACACTAGGGACAATTTAGGATCGCCAATGCACCTAACCTGCATGTCTTTGGACTGTGAGAGGAAACCGGAGCACCCAGAGGAAACCTACGCAGACATGGGGAGAACATGCAAGCTCCACGCATGAAGGACCCAGGAAGCAAACCCAGGTCTCCTTAACTGTGAGACAGCAGCTCTACCACTGTGCCACAGTGCCGCCCGGCTCTTATAGTATTTTACTAAATTTGTATGAGAAGAACGCACAGTTTCCTGGCAACATATGAATCAACCTATCCATCCATTTTTCTGTGCAGAAATCTGAAAAGGAATGCATGATGTCCTTGCATCAGGAAAGTGTTCCTCCTGTGCATTGTTCTTACTGCTGTGATATCAAGATTAATCAATTCCATTTAAGTATTATGTAAATCTTTTCATCATGGACTTCATGAAAGAAGCTTCTAACACTGCTCAGTATCACAGCCTTGCAGGTATTTTTACGTTTGCAGGCTTAATTTCAGTTTGCAGCCCTGTAAGACTTTCTTTAGTTATTTCGTGCTGTTTTTCTTTTCTTCATTACTCACACTATATTGGTGTGGTTCCGGATGAAACTAGACAGTTCACTGCATTACTGGCAGTAATATTATCTCCATTTAGTCAAATGTTTCTTCCGGATTTTTAAATGCTTGATAAAGCACCTTGTTAATCTAATTTCTTTATGACCCTTTCCAATTGTTTCATGTCTGAGATCCAAGACCAATTTGTAAGCTATTTTTCTTAATGGATCAACTCTAACTAATAAAGCACACTTATCTGTGAAATTCACAAGATGAAATAAGACATATCATGTCTGACTGAAACATTGCAAGAGTTGAATTGTTATTTTCATAGAATTAGTGGACCCTTCCTGGATTCTCCTGTGTCTCCCAGCCTTGTAAATCAGGGTGAGGTGGTGGCATTGTCTTAATTTAACAGATTATTTTTCTTTTGATTATCTGGTTATTCAGTTGCTAGGTTATCAGACTCTGACTATTGTTGCAGTGCAGAGCCTATCTGAACCATCTTACAAAGTTTAATCCTGTACTGTCATCTGTTCTTATTTCAGTTAATGCCCTCTCCACCAATATTTTAATGACTGGTGATTTAGTATTCATTATGACTTTGTAGATGTTTACTCTTGATTCTCAAAATGTTATATATTATTCAGTACATTACCTCACTAACAGTAAAATATATACATTCGATCTTGTATACTTACCTGGATTTTCTTTAACTGGAAATCTGATCGCATTTCACTTCACTTTCACTTCAACAGTGACAGCACCCTGAGCTGGACAGACCAAGCCATCCTATCATGAAGTAATATTAACAGAAAAATCTAAAATTGCATAGTATGATGTTAGTGTAGATAAGTGTATATTTAGATTTTAAGCAAAACTCTTCCTAGTGTCCTCATATACTGTAACATTTGTGCTTTCTCTGGTCCCGTTTTACTAATGGCCATTTGGTTGAGTTAAAGCCTTTAGTATTACCTTCATTAACTAGGTTGGATGAAAACAAGATAAGAATATAATTTTTACTGAACATATCATCATAATGGAAGAATGTAACTCTTTAGTTACTTTAATGTTACATTGACTCTATAAATGTTTACTGTTTATGCTCTGAATGAGAAAAGCATAAATGCTCACTACCATCCAGATACCACAAACCAATCACAGGCTCATTGTAATGTTTCTCCTTCTAGTGTCTGACAGTCATCTTTAACTGATAAGTCAAATTAACTCCATACAGTGGTCTATTTAGTTTTTAATCTAGGAGATAAGTAAGCCTGCTGCAATTCTAGGCACTCTAAGGCGTAGCCACACTAATACAGTTTCATTTAGAAGAACAGATTTTAGTCTTCATTTTGACTTTCATCGACAGTAACTCTGTATTTTTAACCCATGAAAACTAACACTTTTGACAATGCTCTCTAGAGCCAGTTAGGTTTAAAAATGCCAGTGCGGCATTTCAGTGCATATGGGCGAAAACTAAGATTTCTGAAAGTTTAACTCCTTTGCACTCTGGTTGGTTTGTGCTTATTATGTGGTTCTTCCTTGATTGGACCCTGCTCACTACAACCTCTCATTACCTGATGAGTCACTTTTCACGGAAGAAAAATATATTCCAATATAGTGGGCATAGAAAAGTTGCTTTCCATGGCACTTTTTGTGTTGATTACCTATATGTATCCAAATTGTGTTTTATACAATTTTTAGAAATCATGGTCAAGCAACTAGTCACACTGCACAAATGTGACTCATCGGTCAAACTGCAGTCATATTTGTTTCAATTGACATGTAACATGTGGGTGCTCAGACTGTATGTGTTCAATGTGCATTCACTGTATTTGCTGTGCAATGCCCTTCTGGAAATTTCATGGTGACATCAGACTGCTCAAACTACAGGATAGTCAACTGAAATTTCTGATTTGATAGAAATTCTTCCACTCATGAGACAACCCAATTATAAAATGCTGTATGTGAAACAACGGCCAATGAAGCTGAAATTCAGCCAACTCAGAAAATCAGTTGGCAATTGCATATTTGGTTTAAAGTCTCACTGCCTATGCCTGGGTTACATCATAATCATTTTTGGTCATTTTAGTGTGGATGAAAATACTTTCGTGAACAATGTGGAAATGCTAGTGTAACCGGGGATCATTTCTGTTTAAAAATGCAGGTTTTAAATGAAAATGTGGTAGTGTGGACATACCGTAGCTTCAGTTTTAGGCTGCCAGGCTTTATTTAAAAAAAAGGCCTTTTAAACCTTGAACTGCTAACCCATTTGGCTTCACTAATCTGTGCTGACAAGAAAAACACAGCAACAGTATCATTGTAAAGGGCTGTCAGAATTCCAAATTATTTTACAAGCATAACATAATATCCTCGGTTTTCATAGGGCTAGAGATTATGCCAGCACTACTGACAATAAAACAGAAAACAACCCTGGACAGGGTTCCAGTCCATCGCAGGTCGAGCTCTTACACACACTCACAAAAGGGCCAATTTCAAAGCACTAATTATCTAACTATTGAATACATTTCATGCCCAAACCTTCAATCACCTCTTGCGACTGGCAACATTGGCCAGAAGATGTCATCAGGTGACGTCCAACTTTCATTGGATGTTTCAACCCTAAACCATAATCCTTCAGTTGGTGTGTAGGCAGTGGTGGCCAGTCACTGCCCATCTTCTAGCTTCCAGCTCATCTCCTCCTACCTACTCCAGAGCCAACAGGAGGCTCTTTCTACTGCCTTGCCCATCCTGTGAGCAGCTACTTTCCTTTCCCTTCCTACTTTTCTCAGGGCTGTGAATATCTTCCACACTGATTGTGCCGGGAAACTTCTGCAACCTGGAAATAACTAGACATAACACCCTTTGTCCTTGCATTGGTGGATCCTGATACTTGTTGGCTTTCCTCTCTGAGACCTTTTCACATTTATCTTCCAATGGAACAGTCAGTTCTGTCAGGATGATCCTCTTCACCTCCATTGACCATATGACTATGTCAGACCTTAGTGTTGTTTGAACAACATAGGAAAATGTAGCTTCCTAACCAGGTCCACTGTCATCTCCCATGATTGAACCAGCTGCAAAAGGCTCTTCTTGGTCTTTTTGGAGGAGGGTGGATTCTACAGGTCATGGCACCATCTACAGTATATCTTCCCTGACTAAGCACAAACTTTCACCCCGCCAACATGTGTGCCAATGTTCCTCACTCCCCACTTACCTTGCACAGTGGGTCCTCCCTTATTACCCACCTGTGTATGTTAGTTGGTGTTGGCAATGTATTGCACCCTGATCAGAGCAGGAAAGAAATATGGAAGGGCTCCATCTTCCAAAATTTTAGCCAGGTGATCTTCCATTTTTGGCAGGCCCCACTTCATCCAGGCTCCTTGTGACCCAGGTTCCACAACCCTTGCTCTTCGCCCTTCGCCCTTCCTCCTCTAGGACCTCTAGGACCTTGGCTTGAATCATATCTCTCTTTTGCTTTTGGTCTGCTTTTCCCCATTGCTGGAAATCAGTGGTTCCAAGCCCTTGTCTCCCCAAGCACAGGTTCCCAAAAACATCCTTTAACTTCTTAACTGCTTTCCACCTGAATAGCAGTCATGTCTGCTGCCCACTTACATCCAGATCTTTTTGTGATGCCTGCACCTCTGACTTTTCTGTCACTAGATTGTCTGTACATCAACACAGCCCTTCACTTGCCAGCTTGAACTCCTCAACCACTGATGACAAGGGTATCTGCAACTGACCAGACCTAATATATAACCCTGCTGACAATGAAGCTTGGTGGAATTCTGAGCCATTCTGAGCCACTTCATAAGTTGTCAGTAGCCAAACCAGTCTTGGTAGCAGACCATGATGGAAGAGCTAGGCCTTGTATTTTACTGTCTCTGTCTTCCTCAACCATTCATCCGCCTGTTTCTTGGTCCTGGTTACATTGGTTTTGTCAGTGAGAGAGGTATTATTCCACTTCCCTAGGCATTTTACTGGGTTTTCCTCAATTGATAGTATAACTGCCCCCTGGACATGGAACTGGAAGTTGCTGGTCACTTTCCTAATTCTGGTCACCATACTTCTTGGCTTCTTTTTTTTAAAATTCATTCATGCCCACATTACCAAATCATCAAGTGCGTCCAAGACCCATCTTGCTTGTACATGGAATGAAGTTGTTATAGTTAGATCATCCATAAAACCTCTTATTGAAGACTGGGAAGTGCCAAACTTCATTATTGGCCCCATGGATTGCCTGTTATAAACAGATCAATTACCATGATAAACAAGATGGGGGAGATAGTACAACCCGTTATGATGCCCTCTTCGTAATCCTTTTATTGGGTTATGTAGTGAGCTGTCTTTAATTGTATCTTGAATCCTTCAATGTATCTGGTGATAATACCCCTGATATGAGTGTTAATATGGTAGTGTTCCATAGACAGACTACGGCTAGATTACCTTTGCTTTCCTTTGCTTCATGGATAAGCTGGTTAAGGACACCCACAAGTTCTAAGTGCCCAGCAGAGCCTGGAATTCCACCTTTCTGGACTGATGTATCAATGTAGCTGTTCTTCACCATATAAGCAGTCAACCTTTTAGCCAGGGCAGAGAAAAATTTTTTTTACATTGAACACTAAGGAGAGAAATGGTATGGAACTGGCTGATCCCCAAAGAGTCAGCTTCCTTTGGTACAAAGCAGGCCTCTGTCCTTTTCCAGGATGATAGAATCACACCCTTCACCCACAAATTCTGCGAGTTTCAAAGTCTGCAGAAGAGCTTTGGCATCTCTTAAATACTTTATAAGGTAGCCACTTGGTCCCGGGCCTTATGTACTATGTTTTGCAGTACTCTTCCTGTTGGTGCCCTAATATCGAGCTCTTCTCATGCATTGGTGAACCCATATGGGTCCTTTATAAACTGTGCTCGCCTGACCTCCTTCTTCTTTCTCAACTTCTATAACCTTTCAGACCTTATTAATCTGCACAATTGCCCTCTAAGTTTCCTAGTCAGATTTTTAGTACGCTCCTTTTCATCAGCATTAGCTCTTTGAAACTGCCTGTATAGAGTCTTTATTTTTTTCCTCAACCACAATATTACCCTCTCCATCCTATTTAGTTGATGTTCGAGCATTACCCCTTTTCTCCTTTACGGCAAATTGTTCCTTGGCCATAGTGTAAACGATTGTGGTCATATAGTCAATTTCCCTATCAGCAGTTCCTGCTAACGTGGTGTCTAAAACTCTGTTGAGGTCGTTGTCTAATTGTTCCCATTCAGTATTGGCATTCACTGGTAGCCATTTCACTTCCTCCCTCGCTGGTTGGGTGCCTGGGGTAGCATTAGAAGAAGCTATCTTGAGGTTTTGGGGTGAAACAGCTGCTGAGAGCTCTCTTGTATTTTGGACGACTTCCTGGCTGGATTCCTCCTGCGCCTCATGTCATGTCTCCACTCTGCACTGCAACCGCTACTCCCCTCCTCCACATTTGTTCCTAGATTGATACTGTATATCCTAATTTCTCCTTGTGTTCTGGCAAACCTTCCCACAATGGCACTTGACTTCTAGCACTTCCCCTCTAAGCATGGTTTGAGTGTGCCTTCTCATAGACGATGTGTTTCCTGTGGCCATTGCCATTGTAATGGCCGATTTATACTTCACGCTCAGAATGTGTACGCGCCCGCATCATGGCTGCCACGCATTCCTAGTGTTCATTTCACGCGTCCTCTGAGCAAGGAATTAACGCGACGTGTGCGCGAGTTGCAGTACCAGCAAAAAGTCGGGGGCGCAGTGTGCTAAATGTGGGAACGTGATGTCAGAGTCTCTGTTTACTATCTATATGTGACAGCATGTTTACATTGTTGCTATATGAAAAACAATATAGCTTTGCTGTTTGATGAATGGTTCAAAGTAGTGAAGCAAAATGCCGACATACAGATGCATTCGTGGTGCTTTTATATTCAAGTGTCGCATATTCCCGATCGTAATGGCACGATACATTTTAAAAGTCTCACATACCATCTTTTGTGCCGTCTTTTTTTTTTGCAACATGTATAGCGCTGTATTTGAGCCACTGAGAAAAAAATAAAGGACACGGTTAAAACGTGTATTTTGTGATTAAAGTGGAAATTTCGGCTTTAATCTCGAAATGTCCACTTTAACCTCGTAGTTTACTTTATCATTAATGCAGACCATCGTAAACGTCATCCCAGTTTTTAATTGCAACGAGCTTCTTGGACCTGACAGCAGCAGCAAGCAGCAATAGATCACCACAGAGAACACATGACATGTATGATATTCCAACTCTCTGCACATTTAGAATCTTTAGATTTGTACTTGATACTACTTTCATGATGAAATGCATTAAAGTGTGTATGTTACATTTTACATATAATGTCGTTTAAATAATGAATACTGTTAATAATTACACACATGGGGGGAATAATTACACACATGGGGGTGTAACGGTGGTGGAGCGATAGCACTGCTGTCTCGCAGGAAGTTATGTTGCTAGTATTTCCTGCTTGTATTCTACACTGTGCTCCGGTTTCCTTCCAAAGATATGCAGATTTGGGGATTTGGTGCCGCTAAAATGACGCTAGTGTATGAAGTGCTTGTATTCACCTTGCGATGAGCCGAGGCCTCGTCCAGGGATTGTTTCTCACTCGTGCTCAATGCTTGCTGGAATGGACACATCCCTGGATTGATGGATTTAATCAATTAACATAATTTTCAGAGATATTCCGGTAAGGTGTCATCAGAATTTAATTAGTGTTCCAGGCAATTCACAACACAGAGAAGCCGAACATGTTCTCACCGTGATAATATCTCGCACTGCCACCTGGTGGATTCCTCCACATTTACGTAAAGTACACGCGCAAGTATAAACACTACAACGCTTGCGTAGCAGGAGCGTCCGCTGCAGCATGCGTCGCGTCACGTGAAGTATAACTCCGGCCTAAGTGTCCTGTTGAGTCTCTCACCCCAAACCTCAGGAAACTCTGGGGGTATTGCTCATTGTTTTGTTGCTGAGCTTTGCTGGAGCCCTCTTACAATTGCTGCGACTGAGGTTGCAGGCATTACTTATCCATACCAGTCTTTCCTAACCTAAATCAGAGCTTGAAGTGGAATAATACTTATTAATTTTTCATATAGCAACATACCAGCACTGTTTGTTGCATATCACCTCGCATCATGCTTATCTGAGGCACCCCGATGACACCTACACCTTGGTTGTGGCCGTCAAAACTCCAAGGGGAACCACTCCACCATTGTGTTTGTGAAAAGTTCGATGAAGAACTGTGAAGCAGCCTTTAGCTTATTTACTGTATTGCCTTTTCATAATGTCTATCCTCCCATGGTTAGTAATTGCCTCATTCTTTACATGTGTTCATACACACACTGCCAGCAGGCAGTCATCTACACTGTAACTGCTGTGATATTCAGCTGCTGTCATCTGGATTGTTATTGCATGCTGCCAGAGCACACACATAGACGCCCACTCCTACATCTTAAGACAAAATTAAACATGTTTTATACGCACTCCCTGACTGTTACCAATGGACCAGCAGCGTGATCAGCAAAAATACTAACTAATGAGCCAGGCATTTATCCATTCAACCATCTATCTATCTTTAATCAAACTTGTTTAAACCCCTAGTGGTCACACAGGGAATTCCAAAAGGACATATTTAGGACAGTTTTATAACTTTTTCAAAATTATATCAGAAAGTACTATACTTTGTCATATAAATTAAACTTTACAGATGAGTAACAATGGGTAATATTACCAACTTCCATCTTCCACCTTCTCTGTGAGGAATATGCTGTTTCTTCTAGGTACCCCAACTTTTTTTCTGAGGGCACCGACAGATGTTTGTTTGATTGACAATTCTAAATTGGCCACCTGTGTGTGTAGAATAATAAATTACATTTATATAGTTACTCAAAGCGCTTTACCTAGACAGGAAAGTATCACTTCAAAGAACACCAATGTGCAGCATCCATTTGGAGGATGCAACAACATCCATTTCGCATCAACACATTCACCACACATTAGCTATTGACTCACCACCCATTAGCGTGGTGAAAGGTTGAAAGAGATAGCCAATTTGAGACAGAAAATGATTAGGAAGCCAGAATGGATGAGTTTGCGATGGACCATTGCCAGGGCATTAGGGACACCCTGCTATTTTCAAAAGATGTTCAGGGATCTTTTATGGCTATAGAGAGTCAAGACCTTTGTTTTATGTCTCATCCGAAGGACAGCACCATTTTTACTGCACAGTGCCCCCATCACTGCACTGGAACAGTGGAACCCACACACAGATCACAGGGTAGCACCCTCTGCAGACCTCACCAACACCCCTTGATTGGTTCTCGGCCTTGTGAATTTTGCTAATATAGATCCAGCCCCTGTAGCCTTGAGTTCCATAATGAGATGATGGACAAATGACTTGTACGTGTAAGGGGATAAGCTATCTCTCTTCTACATAATCATGGATCAAGCAGGTTTTAAAAGTTAGTGGATGAATGTTTTTTTTTTCCCATGTGGCACTTTGGTAATTATTCCTGCTTCACATTCCCAGTGACCTCAGCTTGGTTACACATTTTGTCATATTTGTACCTTATCTCTCTCTGTCTGCGTGAGTATTTACTCTGATGTCCTCCCTCATCACAAAGACCTGCATGTTGTTTTGACTGTCGATTACTTCTTGGCCTGGTGTTGATGAGTGTGTGCCGTGCAATTGACTGGCATACCATTCAGGGCAGGTTACAGCCAGTCCAAATGCCCAGAATGGATTAAACAGTCTCATAGAATAAATAGGTGAGTAATCTTCCTTGCATCATGGTGGTACAGTAGTTAGTGCTTCTGCCTCACGGCATAGGAGAGTGGGATTTGATTTCCTTTCTGATCACTAGCTGAGTAGATTTTTCATATTTTTTCCATGTGCTCTGCTCTTCTACATCCCACAGGTACACTTTTTAGGTTAATCAGCATTTTATGTATATCTGCCTGCTAATATAAGTAAGATATGCCTCTTCAGTCTCAGCTTTTAAATCCAAGCTGATGACTCACTACTTTAGTCTAGCATACCCTGACTAGAGCTTCCAATTAGCTGTGCATACTGCATCTTTGTTTGTCAGACATTTGGGCAGCAATACAAGTAATACAATATTTAAAAACCGTTACTAACCCACCTCTATTCTGCTTTTCTTCTTGGTATCTGGATGTGGTACTTGGGCTGCTTTCACATTACCAGGCTGAAGTGACTCAAATCCAATTTTTTGCCTTAAACACAAATCTGATGTTTCCAGGGCTGTATGGACACAGAAATCCAATACTTTCTAAATTCACTTTCATATATGGTCCTAGATCAGATATGTGTCCAATTTGCGGCAATTTAATATGAATGAGAACAGTCAGATTGGAATCAGATTGGAATGTGGTTTTTTGCCTTTAAGCATGGACTGAGCACTACCATCCTCATCCAGCACCAACAGCGGTAAAAGGGAGGAGAGCTACAGCTGTGACAATAGTCATGATCCCACCATTGCAATCTCCTTTCTCATACTCACACATCTCTTGGTACAGGAATACCAGCAAGAAAACAGTAAAAGCTAGCCATCTGGCTTTTTTTTGCCTTCGTCACCTAATCATGTACAGCTGCTGAACAGTTTGCAGTCCAGTCTTCCAGAACAAAACGTGATGCATACACTTGCTATTAGTGCATTCATTTTGTTGGTTTTAATACCAGAAGTTGTCTCACAAACAAGAAGCTTTTTGTAGTTCATGAAGCAGATGAGTTGTGCATAAATGTTTCAGAGGACAGATGTATTTACATTACTGTTAGATGCAAGTCACTTGTACTTATGAATGTGAATCTTTAAGATCGCCAAATCCGATCAGAGCAAAACATCAGAACTGAACAGTGAGACTTGTAATGTGAACATAGCCTTTGTGCTGCAGTTCCCCCTGCTATGCTCTCCTGCATATGGAAAAGTCATCTCGGATAAAGGATCGTTGGAATCTTTGGATGAAAAGATTCCTTCATCAGATTGGACAGCCAACACAGACTCCACTGTAGAAAACCAATGAGTGGGAAGTAGACAGGTAGGCCAAGGTCTCCAGGAATGTGACTTAGTTTTTGACTTTCTGTTTTAAAACTTTAATCTCCTTCATTGTCAACTGGCCATAGTTCTTCAACTAATTAATGGACAGTTATTGTTGGTTTCCATTTATTGTTTTATAAATGTCTACCTTGTTCACCATGTATTTTAACAAATCTGCATTTTTATGTGTACTTTCTATATTTAGTAATTAGTAGAATCTATACTTGGATTTTAGCTGAAAATTGTTAACAGCGCACAGTGAAAAGCACCGTACAAAAATTAGTTGTAATTTTTATATGTAATTAGGGTATTTGTGGGTGCAAGTGTAGTCTGAAAAAACAGGAATTCCATGGGTTGGTTCCAATGCATCTCCCACACAATATGACTAAGATAAATTCTGCCTCCCTGCATCCTTTCATAACGTGAATGCATGAAAGCTCATTCCTGTATCTTTGTATGAACTTTAATTTTATAAGGTGCATATCTGAAACTGACATTTAGTCTTGACATGTCATGTATTCAAAGTTGGTATGTATTCTTTTGCTTTTGTGTGTGTTGTTGTTTCTTTTTTACCAGTTTACGGGTATAATTGTGTCTGTACATGAATTATATATATATATATATATATATATATATATATATATATATATATATATATATATATATACAGGGTGAGTCAAAATTATGTTAACACTAATGGATTATTTTTATCTCAACCATAGTTTTCCAGGTCAATGGATAGGTCATGGTGGACCATTGCCATGGTAAATAATAAGCCTCTTCCAGGTTTCAGTGATCAGATGCTCCCTGATGACTTCACATCCAGTCCACTACAGATGACCTCACTTCCGCCTTCCCTCTGTTTCATCACCTCCATTTCATCATTTGCTGTATTTGTCATTTCCTGTCTGCCCGCTATAAATTCCCCCATTGTTTGCAACTACCATTTGTCTTTGATTGATGTCTGTTATGCAACTAATTTCAGTGCTGTTGACTCATCAGCGAAATACAGTACGGGACAGTATCCTTAAACTTTATGAGTGTTTCAGTGTTGTTTATGTCTTCACAATATATATATATATATTTTAGAGTTAGGGTATATGTATATTGTAATAATAACAACAAGCACACGGCATAAAGGTTTGGGGTTTTGGGCCCCGTACACTGTAACAAAAAGGTCAAATGAATCTCCAAAACTGAAAATTTACATCAGACAAACAGGGATGGGTGGATGGACATTTTAATTAGGTGGACCGGAAATTAGGGACATGGAATGCTGGGAAGGCACGGTTCTGGATGGGTAATGAACGTTATCAATGAGGGACCCGATGAGAGAAAGGAGCCCGGAAGTGATGGTGCTTTGTTTGTCTGGGATGGATTATGGCGTTGGCGCTTTGTCCCTTCTATGAAAAGAGGGAGAGAGAGGTTAGTACCCCGCCTTTGTCCCCTGGCACAACTTGTCGCAATGCGCTTTGGGTCCTTAAGCTGCTCCCCATGCGCTTGTGCATGACAATATATATATATATATAT
>JANRMT010062806.1:59330961-59341610 GCA_026402145.1 Polypterus bichir lapradei | reverse complement strand
ATAATAATTCAAATAACATATTCTGGATGCCTTGTCTCTATTATGTATAGAAGCAGATGTGTTACGTAAGATTGATTATGAAGATCTAATCAAAGAGTTTGCAAGGAAAAAAGTAGGAGAAAATTATTAAGATAAAAATAAAATGAAGCAAACAAAAATAAATATTATTTTCCTTCTTACTATAAGTATGTTTTGTTTAATTTCGAATTTTCGATAATAAAATAAAATTTTATTTTCTAGTTTGTTATTGTTTTAATATTTTGAATTACTAGTGTAAGGGGGCACCAAAATTACTTAGTGCTTAGGGCATCTAAGGGTCTTAATCTGGCCCTAAAACTACCAGAACATATAGTTGAAGCAGAAACTTTGACAACTTTTAAGAAGTATTTGGATGAGATATTGGGACAGCTTAGTTATTAGTTAAGCAGACAAACTTGATTAACTGAATTGTCTCCTCTCCTTTGTCAAATTCTTGTGTTCTTATGCTTCTCAAATGGGGTCTTTAGTGCAGATCAGTATATAGAGAAAGAAGGAACAGACACAGAGGAAGATCCTAATGACTTGAATTGTTCCTCCAAACTGTACACATCTGCTTTTCAAAACATTGCATAAAAAAACTGCCATTTGTGAATAGCATGTGAAAGAGAAGTCAGTAGTAGCAGCAGGTTAATGAAATACAAAGCAGCAAGAAGTACTTGCCATATTCATACATATGCATTGCATTCACGATAAACTATTAGAGACCCCTGAGTTTTTCTTTCTTTTTTTAAAAAAAAGCAGTGCAAGTGTTTATTTAAAATGCTGGTCCTCTACCACTGCTAAATGATATCTTTACATCCTAGAAAATGCTGTAGTGATGTCCTGGTCTCTGCCCTGCAGGAAGTTCCTCATCTTGACACGTACTGAACAGCAGTCGTACATTATGTGCTGGTACATGAAATGACAAAAAGCCAGGATGTGCCTCACTGCATACTTGTGACGTTGCCTACGAGAACATAAAGTGCCACTCATTCAGATAAACTTTGTTACTGTGACTGAGCCGCATGTGGAAAATGGAACAGACCACCTTGTTACCCATTTAGTAGACAGAGACCTGGTGCTGCCTGAACAAATAAAGCTTCAGAATGAAGATAAATATCCCCATTAATGAATGCCTGCCTGCATTAAATTGATCATTTCTAAGGATTATGGTCTAATGGAAGGTTTATACAAAAAAAAAAAAATCTCTACACGCGCATTTCACATGTACTCTGGGCTTATCAAGACACCTGTTGTTTTGGTCCATTAAGGATGAAGAGTGACAAAAACATATTGTCCTTCTTTTTTGTGTCTGTCTCTTTTTCTCTAGCATTTCCCTTTTTTATAACAACAGTAGAATTGAAGCCAGAATAGGTAAGTTGTTAACACCAGGCAAACAGTTTGGGCCTCTCATTTATGGACCTTTGAATGGAATTTCAAGTTCATAATAGATGACAACCAAATCTTTAACCTGATTTGGCACCTTTTTAATAGATGTTTATGCAGTATTATAAAATTTCAAATGGCCTGTTCTTCTTCTGCAACTTTTGACAGAATATTAGACAAGAACCAGGAAACAATCCATCACAAGTGAACACCAACCGGGGAGGTTTTGTGGGCGGGAAAGAAACAGATAAAGTAATACCGTCACCTAAAGGCTCAGCTGAGGAAAATGAGATTAAAGTCTGTAACCCGGTCAAAGAGGAAACATATTTGCAGAAAATCATGCTTGTAGCCATCCAAGCAAAGAATGAACCAATGTGTTAACAACAGAATGAGATGTTGGTCATCGTTTATGTAATGCAGCCTGTTGTACATCACAGACTGTCATAGTTTTAAGGTTTCACTTTGTACAGACTTTGTTTTGATTGTTTTTTTTTTGGTTTTATTTGCATTATTAATTTTCACACTATTATTCTGAATTAGGGTGGAGTGGTGGCTCTGAGGCTAAGTTGCCGGAAGGTTGCCGGTTCAGATCCCGTAAATGCCAGAAGTGACTCCACTCCATTGGGCCACAGAGCAAGGCCCTTAACCTGCAATCGCTCTGTCCTGGGTTTGACGTTACTCTGCATCCAGTCCTGCAAGCAGATCCTCCAACTTGAAGGGAAAACTCAGGGATTGGTGACAGGATTAGCACTACAGACACTGTAAAAAACTTGCTGAGGTGTCACCCGCTGCACAGCTGCACTCGGATCTCAATCTGAGTGGTTTGCCGTATGGTGGGTGCAGCAATGTGCTGTAATCAATGCATGCTCCCAACCTCTACTTTGAATTACCTTTCTGCCATTTTGTTTTTCATGGTCACTATTATTTTTGGGACTTGCTGTTACCAATGCTCCTGGTTCCTACCCAGTGATAATGAAAAATTGCCTTCATGTGCCTTAATTACAGCAACTGTATGATAGTCAGCGTCCAGGACTTCCTGGTTTTGGAAATTTGTGCATATTGTGGTGAATCTGTGCAGTTTAGCTGGTAAATCCTTCTCAGCTCGTTTTCTTTGCAATCTCTTTTGACAATGAATTTTGGTTAGTGCTTTTGGTTTAGATGATTTAGCAGTGGTGTTTTAGGAATGAAAATTCTAGTAGAGCCTTGGATAGAGAGAGATACACTGTCAGAAGGGCTGGAAACATCCTGAGGAACCTGTAAAGGATATATATTTGTGTGTCAGTAAGAAAGAGAAAGAGAGAGATGATCAAGCAATGATGCTGCCTCTGACTGCAAGTGAGTGGTGTGATGCAGAGCTGGTGATGTGAATGTGTAGGCCAGGGATGTGACAGATAAAATATTCTAGAAGCCACATAGATGGAGCTGTTGAAGATTGCAGTGGCAAGAAGGAGGGCACCTTAGGAAAGAGACAGTCCCCAGTAAACCTCACAGGAGGAGTGATGGAGAGACACTGCATTTCATAAGGTATTAGGCTAGCAACACCAGTGATGATAAAATGACAGCTGAATAAAACCACAAAATATCACACAACATAAAGGTTCATCAATATATTGTTTTGTCTTTCCATAAAACCACCAGGGACAATATTAAAAGATATCTTAACATCAAATACTAACATTGAAAGTAAACATACAAATAATTCATAGATTTCCCATTTTTGTTCAAAATTGCATTGTATATACAGTATGTAAACAACATAATTCATGATCATGATGATGACTACTCCAAAATACAGAGGTTTGAATATTCACACACCCTTTAAATTATGCCATAAAATCTCAAGTCTCAATGTATAGTTGAAATGTTCAAAGTACATATGTGCACACCTGAGCAAAAGTATACTTAGAATACAGCAGAAGCAAAGGACAGGCTAGTGGCACCAAGCAAAAAGAAAATTTCATATTTTCCAAATAGATTTAGATAAAAAATTGCTTTGAGCATATCATGGAAAATTGGAAAAACTTGATTATGATTCTAGGATGCCAGCCTCAAAGTCAGAGTTTCAAAGGAAAAGCCACATCTGAAACTGGCAAATAGAAAGAAAAGATTGAAATGGGCAAAAGAATAAAGACAATGGACAGAAGATGACTGGAAAATCATTTTATGGTCAGCATCCTGGAATCATCTTTACTTGCTGCACATGACGCTGTTATTTGGTGTGTATTTAAGGAAGACGCCAACTGAAGACCTGTAAGACATTTGTTTCTCTCATGTCCTTATCCTTTTTGCAGTGGAATAACCTTCATTCTGCAATAAAAAACAATAAAGTGACATAACATGATTCTTGAGAAGCTGTTTCATTTTAGCCATTTTTGAACTCAGAACTGAACTTTAGGAATGCCAGTATCTTGCAACACAAGTGAACAGAATAACAGATTTCAGCAGGGCTAATGCAATTACAAAGATTTCTCTAATAACCAGTTGGCATGTATACCTGATAATTAAGGATAAACTAAGTGAGTTTATCATTAGGAAACTTCAAGGAATGGCTGCTAAATATGGGACTTTGCAGTTATATGTGAATAATGATGTTAGTTTTGTAGGCATCGTGCACCGGCAGTAAAAAAAAGGTTCAAATTTATTTCCATGCCAAAATGGAGAGAAGTTAAAACACAGAACATTTCAGCAGTATAGCCTTCATCAGGAGTGTGCTGAAAAGAAAAAAGCAGATAACTTGTATAGGCGGGGAAGGAGGGAACAAAGCCAGGGCAGATAAAACAAGAAAGCATGAGAGTAGGTTTGAAATAGCTGCCATTATAGAGATGATGAAGGGGAGAGATAAAAAAGTTAGTTAATCTTTAAGACCTGGAGAAATATGTGACCCCAGGCTGAGAATAAGCTTAGCTTCTTCTGTTTTTCTTTGAAGCCATGTGAAAGAATACAAACTGAGAGATCAGTGCGGCTATGATCAAGCGATGTGAAGTGCCCTACAATTGGTTTTGTGAGGTCTTTGATTTTAACATCTCAAAAGCGCTCCCTGAGGTTGTTTTCCAGCCATCTCGCTGTTTCACTGTGTATAAAACTAGATTAAACCATAGGAAGATATCACTGGGCTAGTGGTAAATGTGAATGTATGTTGTCTCTGTCGTTCACTGTGATAATAATAGTTGATATGAGGTTGAAAGGATTAGCCTTTCACAAAATGATGAACTGTAAAATATACATTTAAAAAATAATGTTGTGCCATCACACCCAGTTTACTGGACCCCCATTAATCATTTTAATAATGAAAAACCACAGGAGATTCTGATTTCTGTAGTAAATACTGTACACCAAAAGCAGTAAATGTGCCTAACAACAACGATCACTCCATCAGAACCACGGATGAGGCTACACAGCATCCACCTTGTCAAAATGAATAACTGAAGTAAGTTAATATTGACACATGTAACCTGTTCTTCACACACACATTTATATGTTTAATTGGGGTCTTTTTAGGAGTCTTTTCAGCCACAGAAGGTTTATCCATCATAAGTACAGGGTTGCTTTTGGTCAGACGATGTTAACAACAGCACCATTACTCTTTGTTGTTTAAAATCACCTTCATGAGGGGTTGGTTTAGAAATATGACACTCACTGAACCATCTAATTGTTCCCCTGCATGTTTAAGCAAAATTCACGCATGGTTGTCCCCAGACATCGCTGTGAATTCTCTACATTGTTGATCAAGTTTTTCTCTACTCCTTTTCTACTCCATTATTATTTTTTCTCCTTCTTGAGGTTGGGGAGCATTCACCGGTAGTGCGTTGCTGCACCCACTGCACAACTAACCACCTGGATTGGGATCCTAGTGCAGTGGGTGACACCTCAGCACCACATTGGAACAGTGTGAGTTTTTTTACGGTGGCTGGAGTGCCAATCCTGCCACCAACCTCCATGTTTTCCCTGTACGTTGGAGGACCTGCTTGCAGGGCTGGATGAAGATTAACGTCATTCAGGTTAAGGGCCCAAGGGCCCAATGGAGTAGTCACTTATGGCGTTTACAAGATTCAAACCAGCAATCTTCTGATCCCTAGCCTCAGAGCCACCACTCTGCCAGCTTCCCCATTCTCCCATCTGATAGGTGGGGATACTCACCCTATACTAATGAAGAGCAGAAATTTGACAAAACACAGACAGTGCTAATTTTAAAAATGTAGTCCATGAAACATTATAATATGTTATGTGGCCTTACATAGATACTATGGTTGAAATCGACATCTTAATTAAAGAAAGAAACTTATCCTCTAACAAGACAAATCTGATAAAATCTTTAAGTCAGCTATCAGGTAGGAGAAAAAGTTGTCTATCTGCAACATTTATTATACCTGTAGCACCCCACTGAGGAGGGAACATCTCTCACAGCATTCTGTTACATTATGATGAGAATGGTCACATATTCTTCTTCTTCTTATTTAAAGACGGTTGGCAAACCAACGTAAGGTGCATTACCGCCACCAACTGGACTGGAGTGTGATGCAAAAAGGGGAGAAAGAACACTGTGACTCAAAATACTTATATTCACCAATGATTTCCTCTTTAATAATAGTTTTTAAATAACAGAATATGGATCTATGATTCAATATACTCTCATCTCCATACCTTTCTAGTGTAGGCCTATTTTATAAGCAACTGAATATACATAACAGTGTCAATCAATGCGTACATTTACTCTGGTTGGCTCATTAGTTTACACCCAAACCTTAGTTTACACCCAACCTTATATAAAATAAAAGTCTATTTTATGATATTATGGTTCTTTTTATATCCTTTGGGTTGAGCCACAGCCCTTGATATTTCTGAGTATATAAGACCTGTCAAATCTCATTGAATACAGGACATCTGATTTCTTAGTCATCCTTCAGTACATTTTGTGTTTTCCATATTTGTCTCTGTTGTTCACTTGACCTTTATCTTGTTTGCTGAACAAGTGCTGCACTTAAGACAGTCTCATTATTTACATATGTCTGCTTCCACAACAAATAAGGAATGAAAATCAAAACTGAATTTGTTTTAAAAAAATTGTATTTTTAGTGAGATATTCTACTCTAAAGTTTATTCACCAAGAACCACAGGTACATTTCCACAGTAAGCATGTCACTCATGAAAGCAAAGGTGAAATTAGAAAATGCAAGCTCAGGAAAATGGCATAAATGATGTGGAGTGACTGGGACCACTTCATCTTCAGCTCCACATAAACTCCTGACAGTGATCATCTGTCACCTCATGTCTGTGTCATACCTTTCATTGCAGGTTAGATGCCTATTCTAGTCTTTGAAGTGGTGTTATGTGTATGATTTGAACTCTCTTATTAAGGCTGTTTCTGGGCACAGGTGGTCTAGGCAAGAGCACCCTCTAGTGGTCAGGGATCATTACTGCAACCATGTGTGGAGATTCCTAACTTTATTTTGTTTAGAGAAATTTGTACTCACCAGACTGGACCAACAAAGTGTAATTGCAGACTGCAGTACCTATGAAGTCAGTCATGTAAGGGCACCCATCGCATTAGACTATAATTAAGATTAGGATTGTGGGAGGTTTATCTGACTGAACAAGGGTTTTGTGACTGACATTGTGGGCATTACCTGACCTATGTCATAGGTATTGCAGGCTGCAGTTGGACCATTCTTGACTGGAGCACAAAGAAATGTTTATGTCATGTGCCTCAGCAGAGCCTGCACTGTCTGCACACAACGCAATCTGTTGCTCAATTACCAACCCTGGGCAATGTGACATTTTTTTAAATAATACAGACCTACAAACACTCAGACTGAAAGCAAATGTCTGATTATATCATTTCATATTATTTACTAGCAATGTTCGGTCTTAACGTGTGATGACCTGCATAGTCCAACAATAACAGAACAACAATGATGTTGATGATAATAATAATCCTCAAATTGTAGCATATAGAAGAGACAGATGAAATAAAATGAAACGATCAAAATAGCAACAGGACTGTAGCTCTTGATTGAAATGCTACAAACATTAACCCAAACTATGGTCACCTGGACACTTTATGTTTTTTTTTTGGACAGGTAGATTGCATTATTTGCATACATTAGTATACAGTAAATAGGAATTGTGGGTAAAGATTCCTATTTAAAGATAATCATTATAGTCTCAGATTCACTGAATGTTGTCATTATGCTAAGTTTTCAAATTATTTAATTAATTTAAATGACATGTATATGTTATGGTAATGTCTTAGTAAAATAAAAAAGTATATGTACAATGTCACCATCATCAAAAGGTACATGTTTAGCTGGTAGTTTAAACCGTTAATAATAGAACCTAAACACAGTTTTTGTAATCATTTAAGTGTTTTTTAATTTTTCTTTAGAGAAATGTTGAAAGCAATACATAAATAAAGACTACTAATACAGCCTGATTCCTATTTATTTTCTGAAATGACACCCCTCAAGAGTGCATTTTTCTGAGACAGTCTTGTAAACAGACATTGCTATAGCTTGACATTCTCATATTGTGAATTCAAGGTCCTAAATACAGTGGAACCTTGGATTGCAAGCATAATTCATTCCAGAAACGTGCTTGTAATCCAAAGCACTCATATATCAAAGCAAATTTCCCCAAAAGAAATAATGGAAACTCAGATGATTCGTTCCACAACGCAAAACTATTCATATAAAAATGATTAATACAAAATGTAAAGTAAAAATACATAAAACAAATTAACCTGCACTTTACCTTTGAAAAGAATCATGGCTGGTGTGAGGGAGACGAGAGAGAGGAGGATTATTGTGTAGGACGGCTTTCACTCTAACTAACGGAATCACTGCTATCTGTTGGCTCACTGGAATCTTCCTCTTTTTTTGTGACTTTAACAAGGAACCTCTCCAATGACAGTTGCTTTTGCCTGAAGAGTCACTACACTTGGACACAAAATAAAAAAATGCTTTATGCACTGTAGGGTTTCTAAATTCTTTTGGGATTCCACCCAAGAGGACGACACGCGGAAGAGCAACCACAGGCTTCCAGCGCTGTAGCAGTTCGCCGTAAAAGCGAATCCGAAAAGATCGAGGACATGCTATAAGCACCTGCTGTTGATGAGTGATACAAGGAACATTATAAAATCAGGGCACAGTATTTCTTGGCCACTAACCTGGCCATAACACTGCCTGACTTCTGTGTCTGTATAGGAGAGTGGCAGATCCCGCTACAATAAATAACCGTGCTGTTCCTGTTTCAAGCTGAAAAAAGCTGGTGTTGCTAAAGTTCTGAAACTCAGCTTTGTGTTTTGGGGTACAAGATAGGGACTCACATGTTACAACACACATGTGGCCACAATGCTATACTAAACAGTATACGCTTGTATGGGTGTTGACTATATGAGTGAGGCACGCCGACTAAAAACGAGAGTGGGAGATGATTTCACACAGTCCCGCAGTGAGAGAGAGAGAAGAACCATCAGCTCAGTTGTGATCACGTGACACTCGGCAGACAACGCATATACGTACTACTCGTATTGCAAGACCTCTCGTTTATCAAGTTAAAACTTATTTAAAAATTGAGCTCATCTTGCAAAACAGTCGCAAACCAAGTTACTCGAAGTCCAAGACTCCACTGTACTTCACTGTCCCCAGTCCCGTCTCCAAGTCTCAATGTGCAGGTCTGGCAGTGATGATTCTTCTCAAAGCAAAAGGAATGGTTACAACTTCACCTAGGGCAGCAAAAATCTCAGAACTATTGTTCATTAATACAAGGATACATATTATATAAAGTATATTTTAGACTAGCCAAAGGCATGCTTTGAACTGCTTTTCCAAATCCGTGTCATAAGCCTGAGCCACTCTGCATGTAATACTACCTAACAGGGCCTCAATCATAGTCCCAGAGCTCCAAAATTTAGAATGGTAATGTTTGTAGGCGTGCATGAAAACAGAAAGGGGTTAGCCAGCATAAAATACCCTGCTGCACTTGCAGTGAATTTATTTTAGAGGCTGTAGGTTTATTTCAAAGGCATACAAGAACACCAGGCTCATGCTGATTCCGCCTCACACTGACTTTGTTTCTTTTTGCCAGCAGGTAGAGCTAAAAGCTCATGTCTAATGCATTCTGGGAATGTACTTTCTTTCTCTTTCTCTCACAAGCAACAGAGAGAATGCAGGAATTGGAAGTATAACTTTTCTCTATAATTACTTATGGGAGCTCTTGAGGGTCATTAGGGACATCAATTTGTCATCTGCATTCAGGTTTGGAGCTGGGTTTTCTGCTAATGGTTTATGATTTGTGAGTGCAAATTGAATGCTCATGGGGAATGCTTTTTAAAATAACACTTTATCTTATAAAGTTTAGATTCTTGGTCAAGTCACAACAAAGTGTTAAATACTGATTGAATATGACGCTCCAATGAACATTAGTCACGCCCATGTCACTTCAGGTCAGATACTTAGAACTGGCACTGGTGGATCATTTAAAGATGACACATAGCCATAGCACCGTCCACTCCATAAAGCAGCCTTTTAGTATGCAATATTTATGCCTTCAGTCATTTTTAAAAAGACTGTTGTAGGGCTTTAGTGATGCGCAAAGCCTGTTAAGACAGAGATGTAGACTTACAGCTGCACATAACCACCACCTGCATTTCTGAGAGAATGGCCGAACTGCAGCTCGTACCGTCACTTTGGTCAGTCCTTTGTACTTTATTGTTAACAAAGGTGTTAATCAGAGTTGAGCTGACACCTCTGCAGAGGTTTCAACAGACAAGAAGGTGCCCAGATGAACAATAATTTTAGGATTGCGACCGCAAACTTTATCCTGTCGGGATGCAATGGATAAAATAATGCCCCTATAAGCAAGTACTAGATCTGTAACTAAAAAAAGGACCTTGATCCAATCACCAGAGCTTACAGTTTCCTTAAAAAACAGATGGATTCATCCCTTCTTTCTCTTTATGATAGATGAAAGTTGAGGATCTGTTCCTTTGTGAGAGCTATTGGCTGACAATCTGTTCTTCTTTGGGAATTGAAAGCTAATGAGCTTCTCTCTCTTTGGGGGAGTTGAAAACTGACAAGCTGCTCTTGCTGGCATGAAAAGCTTCCCAGTCTCTTTGGAATAAAAAGCTCACAAACTTTCTTTGGCCTACTCTCCATAGAGCCTTGGAGCTGGACACTCTAAACTAGCTCAGAATCCACTCTGCCAAGCCAAGCTGTCTGCCAGTGACTGTGCCCAGTCTGAGAAGACTC
>JANRMT010062806.1:59233851-59330951 GCA_026402145.1 Polypterus bichir lapradei | reverse complement strand
CAATTTCCTACATTAATTTGGCATCCCTAAGACATGGATAGAAGAGTTGAGGGTAAAGTACTGCAAGACATGGTTTGTTCAATATTAGTGCTACTCCACATTAGAGCATCATAATGAGGACAAGCAAGCGGCTTTTATTTTATACTGTGCCTTTCTATAGATACTTCCCCTATCAAAATGGTGCTGGGTTTAGCTTTAAAACCCATGCACCTCAACTAAATAATGAGGGCTCAATGTTGAATGGATGGTCGTTCTGTAGTTAACACTATCATCAAGCTCTTAACAAAACAAAGCTCTAATACAGTTGTTCATTTATTTTTTTTTCTTGACCCACCACAACACAAGCAGATTAAGTGACATACTGAGATCACACAGACAATCAAAAAAGGCAATTAAACTTACAACTGTGTGTTTTATAGTCAAGAGCCTTGGGCACTCAGCCTCACAGCCTGCACATTTAATCATGGTGCCGGAGAGTGGCGACGTGATTAGAACATGTAAGTAAGAATTTCACTGTGACAATAATGGGCCCATAAACTTATTTAAATAATGGTAACGTTTAACAGATACACACTATCTAGAAAACTAGGCCACAATGCTTCAAAAAGAAAAAAAAATCTTTTCATGCATCTGCAAAAAATTCATGAAGGGCTAAAAGCAATATTGCACTCCAAAAAGCAATTGATTGCATATGACAGCAGTGGATAAAATGCAATAATAATGGCTGTCATACCACTAAAAAAAGACCACTTTCACACCAATGGCGTGTGACTCACTGCTGTTTCAGCATCTTTGCTTCTGGCTGACAGCTTTTCATAAGTGCCTATTTTCCAAGGATTTACTTAAACTTTAAATGGTTGCTTTTTAATACTTTCTTTTCAAGCAATCTTCATATTATATAGCATCTTTGAACAGTTACACAATCCCAGAGTACTTATACAAATATTTATATTTATTTTGTAGAGCTGAAGGTAAGGCAGTATAATGTTCCAATGCCCACAGCTGTGGGCATCTTGCCTTATCTGGGACATCTATAGTCATAAACCAAGATGGACCAGGGTGAGACAGCAGACAAGCAAGTTCAAAACAATGGAAGTTTATTAAAACAAGGAATATTAAAAGAACAAGAAGTGTAAAACAGGTCAGGTTGGGGAGCATGTACTGGTGAAGCACATTGCCGCACCCACCACACGATGAAACAGCTCGGGATCCTGGTTGGCAAATCCCCAGGCAGACACGCAGTCTAGTCCCACCTATCTGCTGCACCCAGGTATTACGTGGGTGTCCCTTTCAACAATGGTCGTAGTGCCATAGCTTATATTCCCCCACAATGCAGGAAATGTGCCTTATTTAGGATTCTGTGAGTAACTGCTCATTCGACACAAAGTCAAACCACTGGTTCTAAGGATTCTCTGTAGAGACACAGTACTGAAGGAGTCCAGTTTTCATCACAGGTCACTGGATAGCATCCATGTCTCGCCACCATATAGCAAAGCAGAAAGCACCAAGACTCTAAAGTCTTAGACCTTTGTCCTTTTGCATAGATATCAGGAGCGCCACACACCCTTTTCCAGCGACCTCATGATCCCCCAATGCTCTCCCAATTCATCTACTGACTTCACAGGCAGAGTCACCAGAGACATGAATGTCACTGCTGAATTAAATAAACACTCAACAACGTCGACACTCTCTCAGCAGACAGACACACTGCTGATGGCTGTGCCCATCAAAGGCCTGTGTCATTAAAGACCTGGATCTTGGTTTTTATCCTGGACAGTCACAAGCCCAGACACTCAGAATTCTTGCTCAGTCTCCAGAGATCCCTGATCAGAGCCTTCATTGACTCTGCAAACATCATAGCATCATTGGCAAAGTCAAGATCCATGAATCTCTCTTCACCAATAGATGCCCCATAGCCACTGGACCCCACGACTCTGTCCAACACCCAGTCCATGCAAGCACTGAACAGAGTAGGAGCAAGAGCACACCCCTGACGAACCCCAGAATCAATTGGGAAAAACCCAGAGGTTCTGCCTCCACTCTGCACAGCACTCACAGTAAAATGATATCCAGCAACTTTGAGGGGAATGTCAGGAGATCCCACAGGGCAGATCGATCAACTACATGAAAGCTTAACGAAAATTGACAAAGGCTGCAAAGAAACTCGCATTTGTGTTACATGAGAAACCTTAGTGCCAGGATGCAGTCGATGGTAGACTTCTTAGGCATAAAACCAGACTGCTCTGGTCGTTGGTAGGTGAGCAAGTGATCACAGATGCTATTGAGGATGACCCTAGCAAGGACCTTACCAGGCATCGAGAGCTTTGTTATCCCCCTGTAGTTGATACAATCCAGGCGATCACCCTTTCCTTTCCAGATAGGGATGACAAGTCCCATTTTCAAGTCAGTTAGAATGATGCCTGTTTCCCAAATGAAAGCAAAGATTGTTTGCAATGCCAGGAGGACAGCCTTATCACCAGCCTGAAGAACATCACCCCAAATACTACAGATCCCTGCAGCCTTCCCTACCCTCAGCTGGTTTACGACCCCTGCAATCTCACTGTGATTGGGTAATTCGCAGCTAATTTGAGGATCAACTTTAAATAGCTGTTCAAAGTAGCCAGCCCAGCGGGTTACAACTACAGTGGCATCCGTAAGGACTGTTCCATCAGCTGCCCTGACTGTGACTCTCCAAGTAACAGATTCGGATGTGCTTCATGCTTCAATTCCTCTGTAAGCAGGGCGTGGGTCACTAGACCATAGATGGTGTGTCTCTTGCTCACAAATTCCTCTATCAAATGGCTCCTTATCTGCCCTTAGAACCCTCACAGCCATCCCTCTCAGTTCCTGGTTCAGACTGGAGTTACCATCAAGCTGTGCACTGAGACTTCTCTCAGTGATGTTCATGGTGCCCTGCAAGATGAAACACCTCCTTCTGGGAACACTGGTAACACCAAAACAACCCTCAGCAACTTTCAGGGTCTTGTCATGGAAGGTCTCTCACATCACATTAGGATCAGCAGTTGCACCCAAGTCTGTAAGTTCTTCACACAAACTGAGTGTAAACTTGTTAGAAACAGCCTGATCTTGGAATCTGGCCAGGTCCAGCCTCATTTTCCGAGTAGGTGGTAGCCTACTGGATCTAAGTTGGATCTTCAAAGTAGCAACAAGTCTGTGGTCAGAATTCACAAACTGGTCACTTCTGTAGACCCTGCAGTTTTGTAAGAGCCTTCAGCATCGATTTCCTTCACTGCACCATCAGTATTGGAATACCAAGTCCAACAATGCGGCTCAGGATGCTGGAAAAAGTATCCAGAGATCCACAGCCCCCTGGCCTTTTGCAAAGTCAAGAAATATGGAATCAATTTCACCACGGTTGCCAGACCCATGGGGACCAAAGCAATCCTCATAACCAGCCCTGTTAGTGCCAGTGGTCGCACTGAAGTCACCCAAGAGCAGAGGAGTGCCACCTCACAGGCACCCATCAATCACCATTGTAGTTGCGAATAAAATGTCTCCCCCACCGTGACATCACTTACCGTGGTCAGAGTATACACTGAGACAACAGACAAGGCACCCAGAGAGTGCCTTAATCTGAGTCTCATAATACACTTTGTCACACACATGCGATTCAGTGGCATTCAGCAAAACCCAAGGTGAGTAAAATATCACGAGACGAAGGGTTACTGAAGGGTACTAACGCCTCTCTCTCTCTCCTCAGAAGAAGAAAAATAATTCCAGAACCCAAAATGGCTGTTCAACAACTTCTGCTTCCATCCCTCCATTGATGACGTCACTCCCAGTCCCGTTACGATGACATCACTTCTGTCTATATAATTTCCTGTAGCCATGTTTTTTTTGTATAAATACCCCTTCATACCTTTTCTCAATGTTGAATGTTTATTTTGAACCTATTTGATTCAATTTCTTTTGACATGTCCACTGGACATTATATTGGGCTATTCCCCAAACGATTGTAATGACTTGGAGTCGATTTATTTTCTACAACAGCTTGTTGAAAGGAGTGATGTTGGACACCATTGGAAGGAGCTGCTATAGATGATGAAATACCAGCTCATTTTTTTGGTGATTCATCTTGCTGAAGTAACTTGTCCTGTGCCTTTGCCATAGCAATATGCGTGCAGTTGACAGCTCTGATTACATTTGGAAAACCAGACGTTGCTGCAAATTGTGCTTTGATGTGTCTCAGTTCAGCCACAGTGTAAGAAAATCTTATATATCTGGATGACAAGCAGATAATACCATCCCATACAGCTGGCATGGTGTGACTCAGTGATGTTTGTGAAGTACCCGAACGGTCAGCAAGTTCATGTTGAAAAGCTCATGTGGCTAAAAACCCGAGAGTCGACAGAGCTTGCAAAGGAGCAGGTAGAGCACAATTTCTCAAAGTCAGCCTTCAAGAGGATAGCTCTTAGAAATCGAAATCGACTTAGAAGTCAGATATCCTCATCTATAAATACAAGTTATCTTCTAATTCATTCATTTGTGATGTCTTCTAACAATTGTGTCATGCGGCTGGGGGTGGTACCCAGCCGGGACGCCCAGGAGGACCGGAGGAGGGCTTGTGCCTCCTCCAGACCACGAGGGGGCAACCGCCCTGGTTGTGTTGGGGCCAGGCGGCGCCCCAGTGCCTGAAGAACCCTGGACCTCAGCACTTCCGCCACACCAGGAAGTGCTGGGGGGAAGAGGACTGGGGACACCCGGAGGGCTTCCGGGTGCGCAGCCGGCACTTCTGCCACATGGGGGTGTGTCCACGGAAGATAGCCAGGAAGCAGCTGGAGCCCATCCGGGCTTGTATATAAGGGGCCGCCTCCCTACATTCGAGAGCAAGAGTCGGGTGGAAGTGGACAGAGCTGGAGAGAGGAGTGGAGGCGGCCAGAAGGAAGGCACGAGAGACTGTGAGGCCTGGACTTTGGGGATCGGTGCTGGAGGCACTGGGTTGTGCACTGAACTTTATTGTAAATAGTGTATATAATAAACGTGTGTTGGGTGAGAAAACAATGTCTGCCTGTCTGTGTCCGGGTCCAGTTCCACACAATGCTAAAGTAACTATGGTAGTTGGAATAGTTTGGCCATTCTGTGCACAATTAAATTGTTACAGAATAATTACAACCAAGTGAATTCAATTTGTAAACGATGTGCAATTAATTTTGGTGTATTTGATAAATCTTGTGTCATTGATGCAAATCTAAAAAAGAAAAACAGACCACAGAAACAGTAACACTGCTTTGACGCTGGATGCTGCCCATGTGCAAAACCAAGCAGAAACTTGTGTATGCATGATGTGAGGTTGCTGTCAAAATGTGCATGGTTTTACGTCGAGTTTAGTTTTTATACATCTCAAAGTGAGCATGGAAACGGGCGTAGATAACATTTTTGTGCATACGCACTGTTTATACATGAGGCCCCAGAACTATACACAGTAGTTCAAATGAGGTCTCAACAGTGTGTTATAAAGCTTCAGCATGACCTCCTTGGACTTCTACTTTACACATCGTGCTATATAACCTAGCATTCTGTTAGCCTTCTTAATGGCTTCTCAACACTGTCAGGAATTTAATAGTATCGAGTCCACTACAACTCCTAACTCCTTCTCATAAGGTGTATTTTCAATTTTTAGACCTCCTATTGTGTATTCAAACCTAATATTTTTACTTTCTACCTATAATACTTTACATTTACTGACATTAAACTTCATCTGCCACAAATCTGTCCAAGCCTGTATGTTGTCTAAGTCCCTTTGTGATGATTCAACAGATTCCAGATTATCTGCCAATCCACCTATCTTGGTATCATCTGCAAACTTAACTAACTTGTTACTTATTTTCCAATCTAAATCATTTATACAGTGGGTACGGAGAGTATTCAGACCCCCTTCAATTTTTCACTCTTTGTTATATTGCAGCCATTTGCTAAAATCATTTAAATTAATTTTTTTCCTCATTAACGTACACACAGCACCCCATATTGACAGACAAAAAAAAGAATTTTTGAAATTGCAGCAGATTTATTAAAAAAGAAAAACTGAAATATCACATGGTCCTAAGTATTCAGACCCTTTGCTCAGTATTTAGTAGAAGCACCCTTTTGAGCTAATACAGCCATGAATCTTCTTGGGAAAGATGCAAGTTTTTCACACCTGGATTTGGGGATCCTCTGCCATTCTTCCTTGCAGATCCTCTCCAGTTCTGTCAGGTTGGATGGTAAATGTTGGTGGACAGCCATTTTTAGGTCTCTCCAGAGATGCTCAATTGGGTTTAAGTCAGGGCTCTGGCTGGGCCATTCAAGAACAGTCACAGAGTTGTTGTGAAGCCACTCCTTCATTATTTTAGCTGTGTGCTTAGGGTCATTGTCTTGTTGGAAGGTAAACCTTCGGCCCAGTCTGATGTCCTTAGCACTCTGGAGAAGGTTTTTCTCCAGGATATCCCTGTACTTGGCCGCATTAATCTTTCCCTCGATTGCAACCAGTCGTCCTGTCCTTGCAGCTGAAAAACACCCCCACAGCATGATGCTGCCACCGCCATGCTTCACTGTGGGGACTGTATTGGACAAGTGATGAGCAGTGCCTGGTTGTCTCCACACATACCGCTTAGAATTAAGGCCAAAAAGTTCTATCTTGGTCTCATCGGACCAGAGAATCTTCAGGTGTCTTTTAGCAAACTCCATGCGGGCTGTCATGTGTCTTGCACTGAGGAGATGCTTCCGACAGGCCACTCTGCTATAAAGCCCTGACTGGTGGAGGGCTGCAGTGATGGTTGACTTTCTACAACTTTCTCCCATCTCCTGACTGCATCTCTGGAGCTCAGCCAAAGTGATCTTTGGGTTCTTCTTTACCTCTCTCACCAAGGCTCTTCTCCCCCGGTAGCTCAGCTTGGCCGGACGGCCAGCTCTAGGAAGGGTTCTGGTCATCCCAAACATCTTCCATTTAAGGATTATGGAGGCCACTGTGCTCTTGGGAACCTTAAGTGCAGCAGAAATTTTTTTGCAACCTTGGCCAGATCTGTGCCTTGCCACAATTCTGTCTCTGAGCTCTTCAGGCAGTTCCTTTGACCTCATGATTCTCATTTGCTCTGACATGCATTGTGAGCTCTAAGGTCTTATATAGACAGGTGTGTGGCTTTCCTAATCAAGTCCAATCAGTATAATCAAACACAGCTGGACTCAAATGAAGGTGATCTCAAGGATGAACATGTAAACTCCACACAAATATAAATATATGAGTGTCACAGCAAAGGGTCTGAATACTTAGGACCATGTGATATTTCAGTTTTTCTTTTTTAATAAATCTGAACAATTTCAAAAATTCTTTTTTTTGTCTGTCAATATGGGGTGCTGTGTGTACATTAATGAGGAAAAAAATTAATATAAATGATTTTAGCAAATGGCTGCAATATAACAAAGAGTGAAAAATTAAAGGGGGTCTGAATACTTTCCGTACCCACTGTATATATTAAAAATAGCTGCGGCCCTAGCACTGACCCCTGTGGAACTCCACTCTTAACATCGGACAATTCTGATGAGGTTCCTCGCACCATCACCCTCCGCTTCCCGTGTCTGTGCCAGTTTTGCACCCATCTACAAACATCATCCTGAACTCCCACTTCTTTCAGTTTAATGTCAGACCTCTCATTTGTCACCTTATCAAAGGGTTTCTGAAAGCAAAGATGAATTATATAATATTCTCCACTTTAATGATATCCTTTTGTTGCCTCCTAATAGAATTCCAGCATGTTAGTAAAACGTGACCTTCCTCTTCTGAACCCATGCTGACTGTTCAGAAAAACTCCTGTACTTGCTGTGTGTTGCTCAGTCTTTTCCTTAACAATTCCTTCCATAATTTTCCTGTTATGCACATTAAACTTATTGGTTTGTAGTTCCTAGAATTTGCCTGGTCACCCTTTTTATATAATGGGATAATGTTTGCTGTTTTCTAGTCTTTTGGAATTTCCCCAGTGCACAGTGATACCCTAAAAATAGGCGAGAAAGGTTTATATATGTACTCGCTAACCTCCTCAAGAAGATAAATATTATATGATTCTGGTGAGTTCTTTAATTTCAGTGTATTTAATCTAAGCAGTACTACTCTCTATAAAATTTCTAAATCCCTCAGTACCTCCTTAATTACCCACTGGGAATGTATCTACTTCCTCACTTGTGAAGACATCTGAAAAATGTGAGTTTAGAGCATCTATATTTCCTAATTCCCCTTTACTATTCCTGACGCACTTCACCTCCTCCTTGACCGTTCTTTGACTATTAAAATACTGAAAAAAACTGTTTGGGCCATCTTTCACCTTATCTGCTATATTCCTTTCTAACTGCTTTTTAGCCTTCCTAATATCTTTCTTAATGGTTGCCCTCATGTTCTCATACGCCCTACAATTGTGATCAATTTTGTAAAGGTCCATGGCACGGTGTTCACTGCAAAAGGAAGCTGTAAAAAGAAAGTGTGTTTCTGTTCATTTGTAATCTTGAGTCAACAGGGGCCACCAGAGGGTACTGTGACTTCAGAAGTGGCATTTATGTAATCTAGGGTGGACAACCTGTTGGAGATCAGCTCCATATTTCCTATTATGGATTAACAGGTCATATTCAGCCAGAGGTAAATGAACCATTAAAATCTACCTTAATAAAAGGATAAGGATTGGCGTGTCTGTCTCGTTGCTATGTCTCTGTGATTCCAATAGATGGTACATCACAAACATTAATACTGCTCTTACAAATCCCATAACAAATGACATATAACAGAGACTTATGCATTGCATGGTGCACAGCAAATGTTAACATTGAAGTCTATGTTGATTACTTACATTTTAACATTCCTTACACAAGGTAGCACATATATTAAATAAATAAATGAAACAAAGAACAGCCCCACCAGACTCATTTTGCCACAGGCAGGTAAAGTGACCATCTTGGGATCACTTGATGAGTCATTCTGAGTTGTAAGCATCATCCATGAGTTTCCAGTAAGTTTGTCAGAGCCACTAGGCTTCACCACGTGCATGCATCGAAGCACTGGCATATTCATCAGATGCACGCAGGATGAGTTAGTGGCATGTGAAAAAGCAGAAGAACATTTCAAATGTGTACAGATAAATAAGTATATAGCTCCTAGAAAACAAGATTTAGAAGATTTAACTTTACAAACTTAATAAAAAGTGCAACATTGAAATGCACAAAATAAACAACTGAAATGTGAAACAGTGATGTTCTGTGATCATATCATTCTTACCAAGAAATTTGCAATACTGTACCAAGAACGTAATGTGTGTCAGAGCAGTCTAGATAGCCAATTTGGAATGTTTTTCTTGAAGACACACTTTAACGTACTGTATTACATTATACAACTAGATGGATGGGTATAAAGCTCACAATGGTTGACCTCTGCATACATGATGGAATTAGTTTTGTCAATCTAGACATTCATTATCAAGCCAGTCCGGTGTCATAAAGGACGCTTGTATCTGAACAGATTTACACTCAAGGCAAGAACGAGCTCTGAGTAAGTCGCCAGTCTATCACAGAGGAATGAAATGTGTGTTATTTGACAAATATATTGTGATGGGTGACCAGCTAGGAAGAGTTTGTCATTGGCAAGGACAGACCCACGGTGCCATAAAAAAAGAGGACAGGAGAAAGCAAGACAGAGAGAGAGAGAGAGAGACCAACACTGGCAGGGCAATTTGCTATTTCATGTTATTAAATTTATAATTAATTTTGATGAAATCAATAGAAATTTTAAAGTTATATCATTTTTAGCATTGACCTTTGGGAGATAACTCTCATTAAGCCTATTAAAATTCCAATTTTGCAATATAATAAGACAGATGGTACTTTATACAGGCACTTACTGTATGTGTATGTACTCTATTTAGACATGTTGTGTGTGTCTTCTGTCACAGGGTGATTGATCCCAAAGACATAACTATAAACCAACAAGGGCCTTTCCATTTGCCAACAAAATAATAAGAACTAACTGGCCTGAGTAAAGGTGTAACTCACGTCAGTATAGAGAGATGTTAACGTAATCTGGATTAAAAGGGATTTTTTCGTGGTTGAATGTGATGAAATGAGCCTCCAGAGTTTCTCACATCAATGGAGGGACCCTAACAGCTTATTGGGAGACAAGTGGGATTTTCCTCCCCAGTAGGTGGCAGTGATCTTATTATATAAGAGAGAACCTAAGAAGTGTGGACTAAGGATTAAGGAGCCAGCCAATCAATTAAAATGGTTTTGGTTCAATCTCTGGTGTGCATTCTACCTGGACTCTAATAATCTAAAATATGTAGTCAATTATACAGTACAACAGCTCTGTGCTTGTAAAGCAGCACCAAATGGTGTTCACTATAAAAGAAAGCTATAAAAAGAAAGAGTACTTCTGTTCATTTGGATTCCTCAAGAAAGTATGGTGTTGAGTCAATAGGAGCCACCAGAGGGTACTGTGGCTTCAAAAGTGGCATTTATATGATCTGGGATGGAAACCCCTGCTGGAGACTATAGCACCATATTTCCTGTTGGGGATTAAATGGTCACGTCCAGCCTGAGGTAAATTAACTTTGAAGGTGGAAAGGAGAAGAATGCCTCTTAGGCAAGATGGTTAGCTTTTTGAAAAAGCTAACTGGAGGGTACATGTAGGTGAGCTGTGGTGGAGTTTATGTGTGTAAAATTAGGCTGACTGCACATGTGTGCAAAGCACTATGGTACAGAAATCAGTCGTGTTACTTCAGTTCCAATCCCAGCAATGTCCCGTGTGTGCAGAGTTTTTCTCAGAGGTCTGACTTTGCTTTCTGTACATCCCAAGCACGGGCTTGTTTAGCTTAAGAACTCTCAGTGGTCCTTGAATAAGTAATTGTGAGTGTATGCAGCAATGTGCCCGTTGATGGACTGGCGTTTAATCCAGAATTGGTTCCTTGCTTGCAGGTTGCATGGTACTAGACATGGTTTAATAACTGAAGGATATGGATGCATGTTCAGGTATCTCCTTCCCCACTTAACAGTCTTCATCCTTTTGTTCTTATATAAAGTAAAAAATGAGTGGACAGATGATTTTCCAGAAATGAGTTTAGAAATGTGGATCTACATTTACTCTTTGACCTTAAGTTGGAATTAGCTGAAAGAGAAAAAAATTAAACAAATATATGACCTACTTTTACCTGTGCTTCCATATTAGATTTTTAAAGCCTCAATTTTTTTAATTTCTAGTGTTTTCTATGGTTAAATAAAACATGTTTGCAATTGCTTGAATATCCTTACTGAACATAAACGTGGTCTTCCTGTTCAGAGTTCAGTGAAGCTGGCAGAGGCTTCAGGTCCCTGCAACCTTACATTGAAAAAAGTGGGTTCAGAAAATTTGAGCCCACCCTACAACTTTTAAAGCTCTTGGGCCACACACGTTATAACTCTGTTGAGTTTTCCTTTAGTTTTTTATACTTTAGTTTTTCTCATCCTTCCTAAAATATTTTAGCTGATGGGAAATCTGGAAAAGCACAATTGATTAAAAGTATCACCCACGCTGCTAGATCCCTTGAAGTTGACATTTTTTATCTGATCAGAGGCAAAGTTGTATGCTATAACAAAGGCGGAGTTTTAATGAATTGGTCACGGAGTGCATAAAAAGAGCCTTTTTTCTGCCCAAATTCCTACAATGTTTGAGCCTCTATCTTCAGCCACTGAAGTGAACAGTAGACCTCAATGGAGTCCTCATTTACCATTCAAATAACGTGGCTGACCTCTTGAGAGGGTAGGAGGAAGGCAGAAGCTGAAAGGAAATTAATTCATACCATTTGAATTTAGATAGCCAGTCAAGTATTAATTTTGATCAATCCCAAAGGCATAAGAGAAGAATACTCACAAACATGAGCAGTGTATTTTGGTTTGGCTCACCTTGACAGGTCTCCAATGTCCCTTACATGTTCTCTAGTGCTTATTTCTAGTGTCTGTTTTAGCAAGGCTTCTAAATTCTTTCTAATCATTTTCCCCAATTTTGGCCACTCATTCACCAGGTTGCATACTGCTGTTCTACAATTATCCAACTGTTCCTCTGATCGCAAGTTTCATTCCAAAGATCTATGCAAACAAACGACACTGATGACTTGTCTGTCCTCATATGTGTTGGACTGGGCCCTGGTACTTTCCATGTGAGTTTATGTGACATGTGTTTGTGGGTAGGCCGGGTCCAAGTAAAGATGTAAGTCCACTAAAGGCTTTCCTAAAAAATAATTAACAAAAATATGAATCCACCACTCCTATAACTGAAGAGCAGGCTCTGCAGCAGATACTTCCATTCCTGGAGACCTAACAGCAAGTATCTGGGCTAACATTCATTTCCTTGCCTCGAAAGCTTGCATATTGTAATCTTTTTAGTTAGCCAATAAAAGGTGTCATTTTGCTTGGCTTTTCTCTACATTCATAATGGCTAACACGGTACAACACCCTAGTACTACAATATGAGAAATTTTTGACCCATAATGACTTATCATGGACCTTACTATGTAATGTGGATCATCTGGACCTCTAACATCCATGATATTCAGCCTTAATAAATGTGCATGTATACAAATCAATTATTCAGCCTTTCAAAGGCAGTAAGTGATAATAATATGATAGGCACTGTAGTTCCTTTTAATACAATGCTGTGCATGTTTAATTCTTGGCATAGTTCTTCCTATTGACTGTTGAAGTATCTGTGGAGTAGAGAGGGGACAGAGAGATGCTGGACTTCCTGTACATGGATCTCTTCCTGCTTTGGCACATTAATAAGTTGTGTGCATATTTTGGAGTCATTGCATGAGACATAAATTAACCATTCATGTGACATGATTGAAATATTTCTATGAAACTTTATTATACTACCATCCCCGGTTTTGGTTTACTGGATATAAAATTTAAAGAGATTGTTATTTTCATTTCATTCATTTTTTATTTCTTGATATTTGCCAGTAATAAAGCTGTAGTGAGTGAGTTATCCCCTAACCCCCAGCAATCGATCTGCCAGCACAGTCGTGCCTGACCCTTTTTCAGACATCCAATAAGATGCTGCCTGACAAAGCACATTCTGTACAAAGGGTTAACATTTTAACAGGTATGGCAAGTTCAGCCACAGTCTTGTGCTTTTTTTTCCATTTTGTCATGGTACATAAAACAAGTGACATGAAACAGAGCAGACAAGCCTCCCCTTTTATTTGCAAGGTCCAAAACCCCCATGATCTTTATTCCTTGTTGCTGCATTATATGTTTTGTACCTCCGAATGAACATTCATTGGTTGTCAGCTCTCATGCACACAGAGCCTGCAGTTACGACCAAAGACAAAGTAGATCGTTGACTAGTTGGAGTGAGTCACTGTGGACATGTCACATTACATGACTGCCTTCATAGGAGCACGCTGCCAACTCCGACTCCCTAAGATTATATAAACGAAGGCTATAACTGAAAATCACTGCAAAAGTAGCATAATGTGACATGGCTTTATACCACACTTGCACAACATAAAGCTGTGTTGTTTTTACACAGGCATATAAGCCATCAAATACTAACCCTGAATCGGTTTGTGCACTGTGGATGTCTTCATTCATTAGTGTCTCCGTTTAAGTATGTCTCAGCTTTAAGTATGGCCACCTGCAACCAGATGCAAGAGTAATATATCGTAAAATGATACCATGAAAATAATGTATTAAAAAACTGTGGGAACGGAGAAAGCCTTAGATAAGGATGTGTATTGTTAGCTCTTTGTAAGATAGGAGATTCATAATCATAGACACCAGGCTATCATCCTTTTGGGATATTAAGAGTGTTTAGAAACCTTCACAATATTTCCTAAGTGCACGTTTATATGGTGCAGTACTTATTGTCATGGTAGTCTAAGTTAAATACAGTGACATTTATTTGTTTTGTAGTTGTTGATCCCAAATGTGTCTTCTTCCCCAGCTTCTTCTCGTAGTGGACATTTTCTTAAAATCTTGAGGACAGAGAGAGAATTAATTCATTGTGGGTAAAGGACCCCATTAAGACGCATTCACTACCACATGAAATGAACCAAATGAAGTGCTTGTCTAGCTATCTGCTTATTAAGCACAGCAAGTCGTATCTCCTCTGTTTTTTGTGCTAAATGGAGCAGATAAATGCCTAGGGGCCCCCAACTGACTAAGGGGCTTTGTCATGGGGGGAAAAAGTCGATAGATTAATTTCTTCAAATGCAATTCTTTAACCTCTTAGGAAAATTAAACTATTACTACTTTATGGATGAACCATATATTACCTGCAGGGATGGAGTAGCCATTGGGACTAACGCGAAAACACCGACCGATCTCTCACGCCCCCTCTCTCTCTCTCTCTCTCTCTCTCTCTCTCTCTCTCTCTGCGTGTGTGCTCTCGAGCCTCAAGCTGTACAACAGGGCAAACTCGGCAAAGAGTGGAGGGAGAGAGAGAGAGAGAGAGAGAGCGAGAGAGAGAGAGAGGGGAGACGTGACTGGTCCACGCTACATCCTTAGTGCACGTGTCCAATCACGAATCACGCGATAGTGTTGACCCTCGGCTACCCCATACTGTGCAAATGAGAAACATCCGCGAGAGGAGAGATGAGACAGATAACTTTTTTTTTTTTAATTAAATAAACAAATAAGCGATTTGTGTGCCAGGGTCATCGTGTAGAAGTGATCAGCACAATGACATTCGTTGTTGTTTGTCTCGTGGGAAGGACTGACAAATACAGTAGCATTTTTTAGCCTATTCATTACTAGGACGTGAACTTTCAAACACGTTTAGTGGATTGTCGCTCTTTTTGACATTCTGTTTATTTAAGTTTCCACCTTAATAAAATGTTAAGTGGCCGCCCGTCTATGTGTCAGTTCGGTTGCTATATCTGTATTATTCCAAGAGATGTCAAAACATTTTTAGTAGTAAAATGCACTGCATTTGTCATTCTAATAGATGGCGGATCACAAACATTAGCGAATCCCATACCAAATGGTGTATAGCAGACATATGCACTTTGAGCTACTGTTTGTATGAATATGTGCTATATAAATAAATGTTGTTGTTGTTGTTGTTATATGCATTGCATTGTCTATGCTAATTATGGTGCAACACCTCTTGTTCAACTAGTTTATTAATAAAAGCACACTGTACTTTGCCATTCATTGTTGTCGGCCCTGGGATCTGCTGTGCTCATCGCCAATTATTAGTGATTTGGATATAATTAAGAGGTCAAACTCACCGAGTTAAAAAGCAAAAGACAAAAAAAAAATACAGCAAATTACAGCTGTTTCTTAATTGTTCATACATATAACTGTAACTGTGACATCACTGCAGTTTTCTTAATTCAAAACAAGAGAAGTAATACAGGTTATAAAAGTTAACAATGAGATCACTTAAAGGAAAAAATGATTCAATGATAGTGAAAAAAGGTAAAGAGTGATTCATTGGCTAGGGATCATAACTGAACCTGGACAACAGTGCACTGACTTTACTTACAAATCAGTAGAGAGTCATATGTTCAAATCCATGGAAGGGTGAAAGAATAGCTAGTGTCTGGCCAGTTGTGGTGTGCCTGTCTGGACAACAGTTGTGGGCCAGTTTTTTGATTTAAGTCGATCCCTGAATACCTGCCACTAATGCCAGTAAGAAATGCTCTTTATCAAAACAGCCTTTGGCATCAACTAGACTGAGGTCTATAGTACAACAGGAAAAGCTCAAAACCGATGCCAATTGAAAGTGATACTCTTCAACATCTAGATTTAACAGGAATCATAAAAGCATTTTGCTGTAAAGAACACCAGAATAAAAAGCTTATGGAAGTAAGAAAATATATTATGTGATTGTGCTATTGTGTGTGTTTTGCAGTCACCTAAGGTTTTGTAGATGTTGTGGGTTGACTGGTCAGGCAGCAATAAGCCACTGTGTATTGTAGAAGTGATCTTGTTGCTCATGCTGTGTTGTTTACAACTGATTCATATGGCATATTCACTCAGTCACAGTTGCCAATATCATATGGTTGGTGTAAAAGTCAGGCAGGTGTTTCATAATGCACATGTCTACATCTCATAATATACAGTATAGCATTATATATAAGCAATATTGTGTGCATTAAATACCACACAGTGATTTGATTTTAAGCTTGCTATGGATGACTACCTGAAGTTAAGGCGTGGAGAGGTGGGCCACTTGTATTAACAAGAAGGTCATAGGAGGCCTAGCAGCACTCAGGTTAGGTGAACATGGCCATGTTTTTGGAATGCCATTGGACTTCCCTCCAGCTCCACAATGCTAATGCTTGCAAAACTAAATGCAGGAAAGCAATCCCTGAACCCAAAGCACAACAGGGCATGTCCCTCCAACAAAACTAGAGGAGTGTCTTCCCCTTATTCATTGGTCAAGAGTCCTTTCTACAATCCAAACCATCATTCCCATGAGCACATGCG
This sequence comes from Polypterus bichir lapradei, assembly GCA_026402145.1. Classification (NCBI taxonomy): domain Eukaryota; kingdom Metazoa; phylum Chordata; class Cladistia; order Polypteriformes; family Polypteridae; genus Polypterus; species Polypterus bichir. The sequence continues at coordinate 59,314,511 of JANRMT010062806.1, read as the reverse complement.
TCCTCTGCTTGTACTTCTCTGATTTTTTATTTAATAATAGTTTATCAAAAATGCATGCATTTTGCCCATTGTCAGCATATGACTGAGTGACTAGATGTATGGATCAGGCAACATAGGTAACGTGAGATTTTGCCATAATTATATTACTTAAATTGTTTGCTGTGCTCCAGCATTAGTTTCCATTGATGCCATTCTAGCAGAAAGTTAACATAAGATTAATTTTTTTTCTTCTCCATCACTACAAAGTACAGTAACATTAAAAAATATATATTTGGGTGGAGTATTCCTTTAAAGGTGGGCGTGGCACTGCTTACATCTCCCAGCAGATGGCAATTTTGTGTAAAAATTAAAATACCATATATACTCGCATATGAGTCGGGTCTTGAAACCCAAAAAATCGATCATAAAATCAGACCCCGACTTATATGCCTGTTCAAAAATTATTTTTACATCTTCTTGCATTCCTCCAATCTCACAACAGTTTCTCAAACACAGCAGCACAGTTACTAATTTCTTTTGCCATTTCAACGACTTTTAATTTAAAACTAGCTTCATATTTTCTTCTGATCAAACACTCCATCATAGATAAGGGATGCTCTTACAATAAAGGTGTATGAGGGTGTGAGATACAAAAAACACAAATCTGTGCAAACATCACTTCGGAATAGTTTGGGTACTACCGTGTGGTCACGTAGGCACAATACATAGAAAAAAAAGGCAGTGTGCTCCGTTGTTACTCTCTCAGGTGGGCATTAGCATATCATAATTTCTTGGACCAATAACGGGAGTTTTCCACATTCGATTTATACGTGCGGCATTATAAAATACCAGAAATTATACGGTAAAATCAAGTCCCAACTTATCCGCAGGAGAACTTAAATGTGAGTATATACGGTAAGTAGTAAACTTGCTTTAAAATTTTCATTTATGTTTATATCAAACTAAAAACAGTCATCATAATCATACTTTTCAAATATTTCATTATATGCTAATTACAATTTCTTATCCAGAAAAATATTTCTTTTCGGTGTATGTGAAATTTTCTTTGTGGCTGGCACCTCTAGACTGTGCCTGGGTGGCTTGGGCAGTGCTATGTACTGTATCCATTTAAATGTATGTATATTATTGTTGTTTTTGTTCTGTTTCATTCATTATTGTTCATATTTTTAGGCATTTTCTGTGATTTGTGTAAATATGTACTGCCTTTTTAAATGTGCCTCCATTCTGTGTGCTGTGTGGTGTCACCAATCCAGAACCCCTCTCTGGCTATTTAGACCAGAGTTAAGTTGAGTCAGATCAGGATATTATTATGTATGAAGGTGTTTTTTGGTATTGTTTTTCTTAGGATTTTTATTAAATTATTGTTAATAAAAATTCTGATTCTGGCAACCCCTTTTTCCTCTTTTTGCTGTTTTGTCACTAAACACTTAATTCATTTACAAAGATCCTCAGTTTGTCTCTCTCTGTACACAAGACAAGTTTAGGGTCACCCTGCCTTTGTGGGGATTTTGATATATTTTGTGTCTTTTCATGTTATTTGGCTCCCCATGTTTGGGACTTTCTTGGCTGAAAGCCAGCAGGTAGTAATTCTGAACAAGCTGGACTGCGTGAACATCTTCTGAGCTAGTCAGTGAAGTTCCTGGCACATGAGAAGCCTGAACGTTTCAGCTCCACCTTTGGGCTTTTAGATGGGAGCCCTTTTAATCAAATCAAAAAATGGATTGATTTTTTTTAATGATGTAATTTAAAAGATGTGTGAAGTTGCATATCTCAATATTTTGAAGCAGTCATCATGTTTGTCATGAATCACCTTGATTACTATAATAGAGTACAACACAATTTAGCAGTTTGTCCACTGAACTGAAATTGAAAATATGTGATGATTAATTAGAATTTCTACTTTTCACAATTAGCATTTAAAGTTCATGTTAATATTTTTCTTTGCTATATGATAGCACAATACTTTATGAAATGCAGTGCCTGTCCTTCATCCCCTCATACAAGGTTTACTAGAGGCTGTCTCCTTCTTCAGCTGCCCTCCAGCACCGTTGCTTTTTCTGTGACACCTCAATTGCCTGCACAGGCACAGGCCAGCTCCACCTCACAGTACTCATCTGGGGTCAAAGGCAACACCATCTGCACTCTTTTACCGCAACTGTTTTTGACAATCCAAGCCAGGATCCTTTCCAAGGTTCAACAGCAGCCGTGTAAACAGAGAAGCAGGTCTCCTAAGTACTCTTTAAGTGTCATCTCTCTTTCTCACACGTACTGTACTCTGCATGGCTTCTCATGATTTCTTCATCAGTACTGAAATGAAATATGTTTACATGCGTTTTAATAACCTAGTCATTCACAGAAACCCGGTTTCTTCAATTCAAAGAAACAGGGTTATTGGTCCCCTCAGTAACCAGGTTAATGTGCATAAATTTCTCTGCAGGTATCTCAGTTATTTAGCCATGTAAACCCTTAACAGGGTTACAGTTAGAGGATTTTATAGTATCTATTGCACTCTGTTAGCCTTTGCACATGTTATCATCACACATGCCTTCAGCAGCCACAGGTACAAGCATCCACAACATAAAGATTCTGAGGCAAATGGTTGGGTGTTCGCATTATTCCTCCTCCTGGTTCAAATAATCTGTCTCAATATTTCAGAAATCTTTAAATTTATTCTGATGAACTGAACGTACAATGCTAAGCTCAGCAGTACAACCTCAAGAGCAATGTTGGGGTAACAAACTAAAAGTGTGCCATGTTGTCTGATTAATTTTTAATGTAACATGTAACCTAATGCAATACTTATTTTATACCAGCGTTATTATTATCTAAGAAACAGTAGATATAAGGCAAGAAGCACTCGTACCATATGTCTATCCTTTGCAGGGCTCAATCACATAGCTAAGCAGAAAAGAGTGGGCTGCATACTATAAATAAAGTGTCAGTTTAGTTTTCATCCAGCTATCTACTATAGACATGATTAAACTGTGTGATCGGGAGACATGGTGCCCAGTGTTCATGCCGTGAATCATTAGTGGCTCAGGTGGAGGATGTAAAAAAGGCATGGATGTTATTCACTTCAAATTACATGAAGGACTAAACATATTTATAAAACAGAAGAAAATGGTTATAGGCTTCATGCTTTTATCAGATTCACGGTGACAGGTAACTGCTGTGGCAGACGACCAGGGACCTTGTCCCACTGGGACACCTGGAGAAGGGAAGGACCGGGAGAGGGGCAATATCTTCCCTGGTGCGCAAGAGGGAAGCCCCCTAGATTACATCAGGGCCACGGATTGGGAGCTTGGAAGCTCAACCCTGTTGAGCCTGTAGCCCTGGATGGCAACAGTAAGTGCTGCCGGAAGAGGAACCCAATGTACCTGGAGTGCTTCCGAGTGCCCATGCAGCACTTCTGCCACACCAGGAAGTGCTGCAGGAAGTTCATCAGGGTGCACCTGGAGCACATCCGGGTGAAACATAAAAGGGGCCTCCTCACTCCATTCGAGGAGCCAGAGTCGGGAGGCAGAGGACGGAGCTTGCGAGTGGAGGAGTGAGGGTGGCAGTAAAAAGAAGAGAAAAGAAAGGAAAGAGAAAGGAAGAATTGAGCATTGTGACTTTGAGCATTGTGTGGTGCTGTAAAAGGAAAGAAGATAAACGTGTGTGTGTTTTGGATTTCTGGTTGTCTCAGTATCTGTCTGTGTCCGGGCTTCTTTCATACTATGTTTAACTCTTTTTTGCATAGTTTAATGATGTCAAAGCGTTTTGCAAAAGAAGAACTCCAGAAGCTTACTTGTGCATGTAAATGTAGGCTAAACCAGGTTTCTGCCTTTTCCCAGGTTTGTGTGTGCATGTAAACTCATTTAGATTCTCTCTCTAACGTCTCTGTGGCCCCGCCACAATTTTCATTCCAAAAAAACCAATGGTCACACGACATGTACAGTAGAAAGTGCTGACACGGTAAAGCTTTACTACTAGACAAAGTGACAAATGGACAGGGTAAAACAGAAAATGGTCAAACCTTTATTGAGCTTTTTTTGCACAGGAACTCCGCAAAATCTGCTTAACCCTTTAAGTCCAGTTAACACGAAGTCAACATGAAATTAAATTATCCTACATGTCAACATAGCACAACATAATATCCATCATTCCACTTCTAGTGCATCCTCAATTCAGGAGCCTACACTGGCAGCAGTGGGCACAATGCAAAAAAAACAACCCATATGATGCCATGTTTTTGTAGGCCACTCTCTAGTTTAGTCATACTGAGCTGATTAAGCATCTTTGTTAGCTCAACATACATATCCTTAAATATATTTTCCATGTGCAAGTTTTCAGGAAATTTTCAGATTGACTATCATATTTCAAATTCCACACAGACAGAAGCCAAACCCTGGTCCCTTGAACTTTTAGGCATCAGCACTAACCAATGCATCACAATGCTACCTTCAAAGTAATACTATGGGGAAACTTGTGGATGCCTTTGGTTAGAATGGGCTAGCTTCCATGTTAATTCACAATACACCTTGACCCTGCAGCCACAACTGGCCAACATTTCTGGCCAAAGTGGATAGGTTGGAAAGAATTGGGATCATTAGAGAATTGTTTACAGGAGAGAAAATCTAACAGAAAAAGAATCCAAGATTCCATACAACATTGTAGAGCTTCATCTGTATTCATAGAACGGAGATACCAGAAGGCAACATCATCATACATCACATAGAAATTAAATGCTGCATACACAAGACAGAGATCACTAGAAAAGCAGCCACAATTGTTGTCTAACTGCCAACATTTATGATACACAGAAGCAAGTTGAGAGCTTAGGAGGAGAATGGATTGCTACAAAAGCAACTCATCCTACATACTGACTAAATTCATTAATCATTATTGAGAACCTCTCGCAGGAGAAAAAAGAATTTGCCTACATCCTAGAAAGGTGAATAAGGCAATTAAAATGCCACACAACCTCCTTTACATAGCGGAGTGATGATGCTGCTCCAGCTGACAAAAGCCAATTTGTCAACATCATCAACAGCAAATCAGGCTACTGAACAATTAAAATATATAGAGAATCTGCCTACATTTAACACATTAACACATTGCATCAGTGCGTAATGAAATTCACAAAAGAAAAAAAAAAGATCAGGGGAGCTAAGTGTTCTCTCTGCATTAATAATGGGTGCTTTTTGAGACCAAAGCAAGATTCAAAAATGCTTTTATTTAAAAAAAGTTCAAGTTCTTTTACTGCCATTGCACTTACAGCACAATGAGACTGCAGTAGCATGAGCAGTGCAAACACAGTAGATAAAAGAAAGTACATATGTAAAATAAAGTGATTATAAACCAGTAGTACAACACAATTTAAGAGCAAACAATGGCAGATATTACAAAATACAATGAAGTACAAACAGGGCAAAACGCATAGTAGCCAAAGAAAAAGAAAAGTGGGAACAATATAATGAAAGTGACTATAAATAAGATGATGTGCAATACCATTTAAATTGCAAACAATAGCAGATATTGTAAAATAAAAAAGGGTAAATGAATGCATGTGGTTTAATGTGGTCACGTGTTACAGTCCATCTGTGTCTGGTTCAGCCTGACGACCGCATTTGGGTAGAAACAGTTTTTCAGTCTGGAGCTGTGTGCTTTGATTGATTTGATCCTGTACCTTCTAAATGATGGCAGAAGGTCACACAGATGGTGACTTTGCTAGCCTTGAGATTATTTGTTGCTCTGTGTTAACAGGAAGAGTTGTCTTGCAGAGGAGTAAGCTGAGTTGCCAATGCCCTCCAGAATGTTTGGGACAAAGACACATTTTTCTATGATTTACCTGTCTGCTCCTTAGTTTAAAATTATAAATCAAACCATTCAGACATGATTAAAGTGCACATTGCAGACAGTTCATTTTAGGATTTTTTTTTTTGCACAAACCCCTAGCCGCCAATTTCAAGGCGTCATAATATTTGGGAGATAGCAATGGTGGATATATTAAGGAAGTCATATTTGGTACTTTGTTGCAATTCCCTTCCATGTAATGACTAATTGAAGTCTGAGATTCATAGACATCACCAGTTGTTAATGTGTGTATTGAATTGTAAAGTGTCCTTAAGTGTATGAAAGGTGCTACATAAATAAAACGTATTATTATTATTAGTAGTTGTATAGTATCTTCTCTACTAATGCTCGGACAAGCCTCTAATGCAGCCATCTTTAGCTCCTGCTTGTTTTGGACACTTGTCACCTTAAGGTTTCTCTTCAGCTTATGGAATCAGGTGATTGGCTTGGCCATTCAAGAATTTTACATTTTGTAGCTTTGAAAAGCTCTTGTGTTGTCTTAGCAGTTTTTAAGGCATTTACTGGAACTTGAGCAGATAACACATTTCTATACAACTCAGAACTGATTTGTAATTTTAAATTGTGGAGCAGAGGGAAAATCAAGGAAGACTATGTCTTTGTTCCAAATATTATGGAGGGCACTGACCGATGGATTTTTCTGCAGGGTTATCTGCTACAGGACAATTTCCATACCAGTTTATCAGATTGTGAGTGAGAAGGCTCTAAAGAGAGCAATGATAAAGACACCACCAACCATAGTTCCAGCTTTTAAGTCTTTAAAGTACACAAGTAATAGAGTTGTGCTTTTTTGGTCAGCACTCTGGTATTGGTGGACCATGTAAGGTCTTCAGTGATGTGGGACCCTAGGAGTCTGAAGCTGGTCAATCTTCTTACTTTGGCACAATTTATGTGGATAAGGGAGGGAGGGAGTCATTCCTTCTTCTCCTGAAATCAATAATGAGCTCCTTGGTCTAGCCTGTATTCAGGGTAACATTGTTCTCTATGCGCCACACTGAGAGGCTGTGGACTTCCTCTCTGTAAATCACCAACTGAGATCAGCCCTACCACCATTGTGTCATCTGCAAACTTTACTATGGTGTTTGAGGCATGGGCTGTATTATGACCAGAAAATAATGATTTTTCAATGACAGGGACACAATCTTAATAATGGATGGCATTTTAATAAAGAGGAAAAAAATATTATACCAGGAACAGGTTTTGATTCCCAACCATACTGTATGTATTTTTCATACTTTCAATTTATAGATGTAATGTTTTTGACTGTCCTACCCATCCCATCCAACTTATGTAGCTGGGCAGCTGGGAGAGAGTTAATAGAGTTAATGCTCGGGACTGTCCATTTGGAACTGCTGGCTAAAAACATTTGAAGACCATCAGTGGAACAATTTGTTCAGGTGTCAGCAACAACCAATGAGCATGCCTCTTCAATCAAACCTAGAACCCTTGTGAGAGTTGGACAGCTACTAGGAACAAGAATCAAACTAGCCCTCAGAATGCTGGCATCCACAAATGACTGATAGCTTATAGCCTACCTGGACAAATAATTAAACTTTCAACAACATATGGCTGAGACTATCTGAAGATCTGACATCTTCCTGATCCCTGACATTTGGAGGAGACCCATGAATGGAACTTAGTTAAATATGAAGAACTGATCTGTGAGTACACCGTGCAGACTTGGAAGTGAAAGTGCATGTCCAAAGAGGTGTGCTTCAAGATTTTCATTCATAACTTCTCAAAAAACAAATTGAGCATCACTGGCACAGGGAGATGTAGAGCTATCATGAACTCTACCAAGACAGCAGAGACAGCCTCAAGATGACTCAGGATGAGAAGATCAATTCCATGGGGATATGCAGCAGATGCTTTTTGAACAAGTCTTGGTTGATCAATTATAGCTGGGTCATCTGGATGAAGGAGGTCTTATTGAATGACCTAAACCTGAACAGCCTAGATCCCATTACTGATGATATGCTTTAATTGTATCATGATATGTGTTAGTGACAGTACACACAAAAAAGGCTAAAGATTATATATTTTGGCCAGAGCCCAAGATTGCACACAAAATTTCTCCATGCATATTATAGTCTTTAATTTGTGTTCATCAAACAGAGAGAACAGAAGGCAATAATCACACTGAAACTACAGGAAATGCTATACTCACAAGAAACAGACTACCAGTTTGCATTAATGGCTCAAAATATACCATTCTACATCTTACTGACCACATGAAAATACATGGTCACTACTCACAAAATAATGAGCCAATAAAAAGAAAACAATGAAAAGCAATAAACTAATTTTAAACAAGGAGTAGGTAAAAAATGGTCCCTTATACTAGGTTACAAGATCCCAGAAATCCACAAATTGATTATGTTAAACATCACCAGCACCACTGTTGATGAGCTGAAGATCATGACCTTGTGTTCTTGCCCTGGCTGAATAGATACAAACAATGTCAAGTCAATCAGGATGATGAAAGGGAAAGAAAGACCAATCAAACAAAACAAATACCACAATCAAATAGCTCTTTAAAAGACTGGAGAAATACTTTATTATTAGCAGAACAACAGAGTAGAAGAGCCAACCACTACAGTTCAATCAGCTAAAACTGAAAGGTCTCTTTGCATTTTGGTCACACATACAAGATGGGACTTTCTCTGTACATGTAACAATAGGTTTGAAATTGAACTTGAACTCACTTGCACAACTGATGGGCTGACATACTTTCACAAACATTTCCTTGTTACTAGCAATGAAGAAGAAGAATACAGATGAGCTTGATAACAGAATCTTCGTCACATTTGCCAACAGATGTCAGAGAGCTAATGTCCAATGTGCTTGAGCAAATGGCAGTGTCCTCAGTTCAGTTTATTCTTATTAAGTATACTTCCACATAACAGTTGGCCAGACTGTACAATAATAAATACAGCATGGCTTAAAATAGAGAAGCAAACAATCCATCCATCCATTTTCCAACCTGCCATATCCTACGTACAGGTTCACGGGGGTCTGCTGGAGCCAATCCCAGGGCGCAAGGCAGGAAACAAACCCCAGGCAGGGCGCCAGCCCACTGCAAGGCATGCACACACACCCCCACACACCAAGCACACACTATGGACAATTTAGAATCACCAATGCACCTAACTTGCATGTCTTTGGAGTGTGGGAGGAAATCGGAGCACCCAGAGGAAACCCACGCAGACACAGGGAGAACATGCAAACTCCACGCATGGAGGACCTGGGAAGTAAACCCGGGTCTCCTAACTGCGAGGCAGCAGCAATACCCACTATGCCATTGTGCCGCCCTGAGACGCAAACCCATTTTTAAAATTACAGCTGTAGTGAAGATGCTACAGATTCTTACATTGTCTTCTCATAGAGAACCATGGTTGATGATGTAGTGGATACCACAGCTGGATCACAACTTCAGAGATGCATGTTTAATGCCAGTCACTGATGTTGTCATTCTTGTCACATTCAAGAAGCTCATGTAGGGATACTCTGACATCCTTCCCTGTACACATATTTGCAAGTTACTTTAAATGAGGACTGTAAACGAACCTAGTGTAGATGTTGCATAAATACCATAAAGTACATTACCAAACCTGCTAAATCCAGTTCAGCACCATGGGGTGCCAGAGCCTGTTCTAGAGGGAACAACCAACTTAGATAGCATTCTAGAGTCCGCTCAGGCATACGCCCATTTTCATGCTCAAAGAGGGTCAATTTAGAGTCACTAATCAACCTACCACACACATCTTTGATTGGACATGCCCTGTGATGTACCTACATGCCATCTAGCTCCTGCCTTGCAATCAGAACAGCTGGGACAGGCTTCACCGTTCAGTGGCACTAGAATTTAATGAGCGTATGCAGAAAATGGATAGATGTTTAGTCTCCTGTTTTGTTATTGGAAATACACCTCAGCTGGTTTATTCAGACCTGGGGTCAGTTTGCTTTCTTGAGCAATATGGAGGTGATATGCTGAAAACATCCTGAGGATGCTTAAGGAAATACAGTAGACCACATTCTCCACTATAAGCACCATTTGTTAGTTAGTTAGATTATGTTAAGTTGATAGAAGTATTTTCTTAGTTATATTACAATGTTTGCCTATATATTAGTGCATAGTAAATGAAATGTTCTATTATACCCCCAACAAGCTAAATTGTAAATGGAATATGCTAATTAAATCTTGTCATTCTGACTAGAGACTAGTTCAGTTTATGATCTGCTTTGCAGTTGGTAAGGCATGGAGGGCCTTAAATCGTATGGAATGTATTGAAAGTACTGAGCATAGTAAATATACTGACATACTAAAATGATGCTTATGTAAGTGTGCCATAGAAAAGTAATAATTTTTAAGTATAGAAAGTAATATACGTTTAACAGAAGAAAGCTAAGGCTGTAATGAAACAGAGGAGCATTTTTTGCATTTTTGCTTTTCATTCTCTGTAATAACTTTTTCTGAATTTTTGTGATTTGTTTCTTTTTTATTTCTTACTAAACCTTTTTAAAGCAAACTTTATTAGACTGAGAAATTTCTTTTGTTACGTGTTTGACTCATGCTGTATCCTACCTAATCAACTCAATAGGGACTCTGCTTTGGGAACCTGGAAAAGATGCCACTACATCCACATTTAATTGAAATGAACAAGCTCAAAATAAATTTTAAAAGGTACAACACCTTCTTCCTCATCTCTTCTTCTTCTTTCGGTTGCTCCCATTGCCTTACATTTATAAAATTTTAAATCCAACAACAAAGCACTTTAATGATATATCCACAGTTTTATGAATTCATTTTTTTATGGTTCATAGGAACCCATTTCAGTAATTGAGTTTGTGTTAAAAATAGCAGAAGTGGTAATAATTTTATTGCTACAAATGAGCAGTTTTTAAAATGTTGGTATTTAGTTTAATGGTTACATTTTCAGACTGAACCGGATGTATTGAAGGTAGGAGGTACAATGACAGTTTACCAAATTAGAAATGCAATTACTTGGGAAAAATTAATCTAACTTGTGCACACCCAGTTGTAAAAATCTAGATTTAAACTTAATTGCTTCTTATAATAAAAGTAACTCAATACCACACCATACCTTTGAGATTATTCTGTATCTTGGGAAATGCGAAGAACATCTGAACTATTTTATCTGACACAGATCATCTTTCCTAGATGTGTCAGGATTACAAAGTAGATTTAAAGGTTTCTTTCATAGTGGAGCAGAGGTGATCATTCTTGTGAAATGCAGATTTACAGGGCCTTTACTCAAACTGAACCACAGTGTCAAATCCTTTAGGGTAATAGTGTACTGCAGAAAAGCCAGATAATGCAGAGTGTAAAGCAACAAAATACTGTGCAATGCTGAAAACCCCAAACTCCCACACAAATGCCAAGATTAGAGGCATATTACTGTCTTCACCTACACACATCTCTCGTGAAAGCTTGTTTAATTAAATTAGGAGCAGCTACTGCCATTATGCCATCCTTGCACTTTGATTGCCTTGTGCTTTAAAGCTTAAAGTTGTCGTTAAGAGCACTTGGCCTTCTCCATGTTCACCTCAGATATGTCCGGAATAAGCATCACTACCAGACACCATCAGTGTTATATAATACAAAAATAAAGTTTATTAAATCTATTAACTAATTTGAAATTGTATTTTTTATTTTTCTGCTATTTTCTACCTCTTGCCACCTGAGGTTTGAATAAGACCACCATCCCTTGTGAAAAGTAACTAAAAGAGGTTCTTTGTCAGAAAAGGGCATCCAGCCTTAATATTTTCTTCTCCAAAACACAGCATGGGTGGGCACGGCCACCTACCTATGTCAAAGTTTGGGAGCCCAGTCAAACCACAGATGGAGGAATCTGATTTATAATGGCACTGCATGTGATGCACCACGTCAAAGTTGGTTTAGTGGCAGGGGAGGTGAAGGCAGATTGTGGACTATAATGTAAAAGGATTGTGTCTGGGAATATTGTAAATATGATAGGAAAAAACAGTCAGGCAAAGTTATGGAAGTGCTGAACAGAAGGTGAGTAGATGTGTTCCACATACAGGGTACAAGTTGGAAAGGTAAAGATGTGAGAATGTTAACTGAGATTGGTGAAGAACATAACTTTTCTAGCAGGGAAAAAGTGATGGCAACACTGGAGTTGGTGCACTTCCATCTGAAAAATGGGCAAAGTGTGGAGGCAAAATAAAAAGGGTGAAGTAGAATATTGTAGTTATAATGACTGTAATCAGCTAATGAATAGGATCTCAGTAAACGTGCCCCAAGTTGGCAGAAACAATGAAGAGAAAGATGAATCTTGGGACAGGTTGGTGGAGGTGATGTACCTGGGGTGTCGCAGGGAAAGGTGATTTTAAATGGTTGGCAACTTGAATGGGCATGTTAGAAACAATGTTGGTGGTTAGGAGGGAGTCCATGGAGGACTTTAGCTTCAATCCCATTAATGTTGAGGGTGAGAAGATTCTGAGGTTTGGTTATGTACCTGAAATAGCTATGTGCAACAGCTTTGTATGATATGCTGCATTCCATTTACCTCAGAAATCGAATGTCAGAGCTGAAAATGACATCACACCTGGGTTGACTGTGCTCCATTAAAACATTTAGAAAATCAATATAGACACATCCAGGAAAACCTTTGTGGTGCTTGCTAAATCAGAATAAATACCAGTTAATAACAATGCATTTCATGGTATTTTGCATATCCAAAGTCCATAGCAACATGTCCACTGACAGAAAAAAGTATTGTGTGTACAACTGATTTAATCAGACACAAATAGATGGATGTGCTACTAAACAGTATTAATACTATAGCTTTCACTAAAGTTTGCAGTCAACATTGCCATTTTAGACTGATGTCATGATCTGAAGTTGGACAAACTCAGATTTGACAGATCAGCCCCAAGTTTCCAAATTGCATTCCAGTTGAAAATTCCGACAAGGAACCTGGACGTTTCCACTTCCCACTTCAAATGGAATGCAGCAATTGTCGATTTATTAGTGAGGAAATTTGATTGGGACATAGTGAAAAATGTGTCAAGGTGATCTGTAGATAAGACATAACATTGTTTTTTTTAGGAAATCTCTTAATCAGAGGCATGAGAAAATGTTAGAGGAAGTGTGTACCAAAAGTTGAAGAAGGAGAGTGTGAGAAGTAAAAGTGCTGATAAATTGGTAACAACAGCAAATGATATGTCAAATGTATCAGGTGTATTGAATAGAAAGTTGAAGGTAATAATGAGACCACACATGAGATTCTGAGTTAACTTTGGTTCTTACTTCAGCTGATGAAAAAAATTGGGAGGGAGGTGAAACATAGCTAACCACAAGCTTGAAATTACAGGAAAAGGCTAAATAAACTGAAACTGATCATCTTGGGGAGACTTCTTATAAAATGATCATATTCCTCAAGCTATAAAAAATCTTTATCAACAGTACAAAAATGCTTACCTAAAAGGAAACCGGGAGACAATCCCGAATAAATCAGTTGAATGTGACAAAATGACAACCTGAGACAGAGACAGGAAAGAACCATCTCACCTCAAAGTATTAAACCCAGAAAATGTGCCTCTGGGTGCAGACTGTAATGCACAAGTGGACACAAGTGACTTAAGATAATGTCAAACTTGCCTGATGGTGGCATTTGATGTTGCTCAAAGACTTTCACGTAATTTTCTCAGTATCTTGCTCTTTTTCGTATGGTGGCCACAGCACAATTATCCACCAAATTGAGAGGTGACTGGTCAGTACTAGAACCACCATACAAACTGAAATGATCTGTCTTCTTTAACACACCAGAGATGCAAGGTATGACTGTAGAAGGCAGCTTAAGTCCTACAGTTAGTATACAGTATAACAATTAGGTGAAACTGCTTGTTAAATATATTTTATTATGGTTATACTTTCAGAATTGCTTTTAAATACATCCAAAGTTTTTTTTGCTCCTAATGAAAATAAAAAAGCCGACAAAAATAAAAAAATAGACATTTGTTTTCTTACATTTCATGAAGATTTCAAAACTGCCAAAATAAAAATAAAAAATACCCAGAAACTATACTAAAATATGTAATGCCCAGAATACTCCTGTGAAATTTTCAGTTTTATCACTTTAACAAAGAAAAAACAAACAGAGCACAAAAAAAAGAAATCAACCGGGAATAAATAGCTGCTCGAACTTATCTTAAATCAGTCATCCACTTGCAAAACAAAAGAACAAATGAGAACATCTATTTCTATGAGTAAAAATGAAAAGTGTTTATGGTAGTGAGCTGTAGTAAACAATGTTATTACTTACATCAAAAAGACAGGAGCACATGTCGACTCTTGTGAAATTATCTGAGTTAGCTTCATGTTCATCTTTTGTCTTTCATGACATATAATGCTGAAGCTACTTGAAATATGGGCCAAGGTTTCATTTTCTCAACTGGCACTGTCAAGACACTGTTATTATGGGTTCTTGAATTTGCATGTATGATTTAAAGAAGCAGCATTATAGAACATCAAGATCTTCAAAAGAGAACAACATTGAAGGTGCTATGTAAATAAAAACTACAGGCAAAAACAAGTTAAAGGAAATGGTTCACCAGTTTTCTTCATATTACGAAGATGGCTAACACATAGCATTTAGAAAAATGTTTCAGTTTTTGGTAATGACTCTAATATCTCAGCAGAGCTCACAAATTGCAGATGACTCAAATAATTTAATGAGCCCTTTAAAACAAGTATATAATTAAAAAGGAGCATTGTGGTCTTTGCGTATTCCATGATGCCTTAATTATGCTTAATTTTACACATTAGGACTATTGGCAAATCTTAACAGTAGACGGGGTACCTTTTTTACAATTCTACTTTTACTATTAAAGGAACAGTAAGACTATTTATAAAAATTTCTGTATGTGAATGTAGGCTGCAGTGATTTCCACCACACACCGGCAGAGTAACAATAAGGGGGGAACATGTTTTTCTACAAATCAGCTAGAGGATGTTTTATGTCATACACATATCATCCTATTCTAACCAGAAATTTATCAAGATCTAACACATTACTTTATAAAATTTCTGATTCAAATGTTGCTAGAACATGCCTGTAATGTCTAAATCACCCCAAGGGTTAAGGCCCTGAAACTAACAGTTCACAGATTTACTTAGCAGTGAGCCATGTTTTCCTACCAGGCTGTGATTGTCAACAAATAAACTAGGAAACTGGAACTTGACTAATTCAGCCGCAGCAATGACACATTAACAAATGTTACAAAGCATACTACCCAGTGGTTAATTTTGTCATAATTAAACCTTCAACAATATTAGTACTTGACCGCTCTACTGAATATGCAGAATGCCATTCCTAATAGTAATGTTTCCCATAGTGTGTAGTGTAAGAATTACTCAAAACATGTATATTTGGTGGAACAAGCACTAGAAGAGTCTTTCTTATAGGCAAACAAATTGTATGTTCATAACAACACAACTACAGTCCCCACCACAGTTCACCTAAGCAAAGTTTTTTATATTGGTCAACTGAAATCATTTAAATGTGGTATCGGAATGAATTGTCAATAGAGCAGCAAGAAATTATTGAGTATATTAGCTGGATTTAAAATATACAGCACTAATGTACCAGATGAGGTGTAACACACAGATCCCTTATTTGTATTTTGCCTTCAATTCACAGTCATTTCTGGTTCTGGTGTGTGCCCATGGCTTTAACCTCACCAGTTAGCCACTTCTTTAAATAATAATCCCATCTATCAAGCACAAACAGTGGCTCATGTAGGGATCATCTTCACTGGTTGATAATAATTGTTCTTTCACATTTCTTTATCGCATCAGTCCTAGCAATCAAATGTAATCTTTCATTTAGTTTTAGCATACGAAGACAGCCATAATAGTCATACATTATGGATTCTGTTACCATTAGTCAAATGAATGTATGCAACAGTAATTTCCCTTGAACTCGTTTAAATAAGTTTGTCCACACTGACTCAATAATAAATATTGATAACTAGAAGTACAAAATACCACCTGTTCTGTCCTGATAACTGTTGTTATCAAATTAATACTCACTAAACAACGAATGAGTTATTCGTTCTCAAGCCCCTTATGGAAATGATATTCAGTTTTTAGCACCTTTCAACAGTGCAACAGGAAAAAAAATGAACACTCAGCTATTGCATATTAAACAGACCCACATAAACATTAGTGCACCCACACTGCTTAGAATCCCCATGTGAATCACTCTATTATGTATGCCTTTAAACATCCAGTAAACTAAAGATAATAGCTTTGGGATGAATCTTCTGTACAGCAAATGTATTTCTTAGAACCAATAATTACCTAGGCTCTATCATTGTAACCCCCAAACACATTCTGTTCTTTTCATTTGGCTTTTTTTACACATTTAATTAACAGTTCTATTTATAATGTAATCATGCTAACAGCACTCACGAGATAAATTAATCTCAAGAAAATAATTTGAGAAAAGAAATCCTGTCAAAGAGACCAGAGCTTGTTTTCTATGTGTTCTATAAAGATCCAAAATGGCTATTTTCAGCAGTGTTTCTCTTTCTGGCTCTATTAAAGAAATCTATTCTGTTTGTCTTCCAGGAGTTTGAATTTAGCCTTCAGCTTTGGCATTCTGGGGAGATTTACTGTGGGCTATGAAAACAGAATACACTTGAATCACAGTCCTTCAGAATACATTTGACAAAGTCAGTGCCTGGGCTTGTCCTTATTCACAGAATGATGCTTGCACCTTCCTGCCTTTCAGTGGTTGTGGAGGCCGAAAGTTATCTATCATGGGAAGTCGATCTTCATCTTCACTGCTGAAAAGAAGCAGTCTAAACCTATGCATCTGTGCAAAAGAGAAAAAAATGTTTAGTACCTCTATTAAAAAAAGAAAAGAAAACACTCGTCAGAGTAATATTTCAGATTAAGGTAACAGAGAAAGTGTCACTGAAAACATTTATTGAACAAAAAACTAGTGCTGAAGATTCACAACAAAGCAAAATTAAAAATCAATGTTTGAGATAACAGTTAAGTTTCACAGAACAATCTGACTTCAAACCCCCTATAAATCCTCAGCTAAATCAGATGGCAGTGCCCTATATCTACATTTCAGGCCGCTTCTCTACATCTTGACTGCAGTCTTATAGTTTATAAAAATTCTTAAACAGCCAAATATAATTTGGGCTGAGCTGAGGATTGGAGAGTATCCTGAGAGCTTTTGGTGTAAAGCAAGAAACAGTCCTGAAAAGAGTGACAGTCTACCACTGAGACCCTTTACACACAATCACCCAGGGCCAATATGGAATCAGTAGACAGAAAACCACACTACATTCAGGGCAAAGAATTCAAATCCAGGGCACTGAATCTGTGATACAGCAGGACTACCAACATATTCAGGTGGAACAACATACGGAATAGTGTATAGCAAAGTTTTTACAATCAGAAAACTTGATTACAAGAATAAAAAAGTATAATTGTTTAATAATTGTGTTATTAGTAGACACACACACAGACACATATATAAAAACTTTAGTATACAAATTTAAACACCCAAAATCTCAAAGAAAATCTTGTTTCCAATTTACCATAACTAACAAGCAGATATTGAAGGGATATTCCACCCAATTACTATTTATGGTTTGTAGTGTTGGCCAAGAAAAATAGTTAAACTCAGGTTTTCAGCAGAACACTGATAGCAAAAATTCCTGATGCAATATCAACTATTTGTAAAGGTCTGTTTTAAGCTGGTTTTATCACTTATCAATCAATCTTTTATATACATTGTTGTAGTTTTTCAAAATCATTGCTTTTTT
The DNA here is from genome assembly GCA_026402145.1 of Polypterus bichir lapradei. NCBI lineage: Eukaryota > Metazoa > Chordata > Cladistia > Polypteriformes > Polypteridae > Polypterus > Polypterus bichir. The sequence goes on along the minus strand of JANRMT010062806.1, from coordinate 59,296,826 downwards.
CCATGTGATTATTTCATAATTACGTTTATATTGATCTCATTTTGCCACAAATTGTGTTCCATAAGTTTCTTCCAATCGAGATTTCTAGCCTAGTTTAATACACATTATTGAATCACAAGGGACACACAACCAAATTTTATCAACTGACAAAGTCACAACAGTAGTAATAAGCTCATGCTGACTAGCAAAATATTTACAGATGTTAGAGAATGCTTTCCTTGGCTCTTTGCAACCCAGTGGAGATGGCTAATTAGATAACATTTTAAGTACAGTAATAAAAAAAGTAAAGGATATTTTACAAACACTATGCTCTTAACATGTTTTATTTTTTAGACTGCTAGCTCCCTTGTAACCCCTTGGTTAGGCCCCTGATTAGTGAATAATATTAATTTTGGATTGTTTGATATTTACTACATATGTCAAAGTTAGTTTGTGCATTGAGAGGACTCACTCACTGGTGCACATCACTTTCATAGAATAAGATTAGGGGGTTTGCTCGTCAGTGTCACAAGGCACTGCTGTTGTATGTGCCTTAATCAACGCAAACACAAGTGAATTTACAACTGCTCTCTTATTGCATGCAAGAGAAGAACTTGAAGTGCTTGGCTTGCTCCGACTGACTCTAAATTTTTATTTGTACCTTTATTGTTTTTAGTGTTCCATGTTAACCCTCAACTCATTAAGCTACCAATGAGATTCCCTATTAATGGCATCTGATGCTTAGTTGACTATCACAGCATAAGCAATTTTATAATGCTCAGTATTTCATGTAGTTAAATTAGTTCCATGACAAATCATTTTCATACCTCATGCAAACCACACCAGGATTCACTTGGTTCACACCAAGGTACAACTGGCGTCCTCACATCTACCTAACTGAACTGGACTTTTCTGGAAATCACATCAGAGTTCCAAAAAATTGGTCCAAACAAACTAGATATGAAAACACTTATATTCACAGCAGGAGACATGTGAATTAAAGCCCTCCCATCCTGTGTAGACAATATATGTGGTGTGTGTTTACAGCAGCTATTTTTCATAAACCACAAGCATCTTTCCACCCCCGGCCAACGAACAACCTCACCACTAACTGAGGAAATGTCATTATCCATCCATCCATTATCCAACCCGTCATATCCTAACTACAGGGTCACACGGGTCTGGAGCCAGTCCCAGCCAACACAGGGTGTAGGGCAGGAAACAAATCCCAGGAAACACAGAAATGTTATTATACATCGTCAATTTTTTTAAATGATGATGTGAACTTTTAAGACATCGCACAGCCCTACCTGACACTTCATGCACTCTTCAACTGCCATACTTCGTGCAAGTATGTGAAACTGCACTTGTAAATTGTTGAAGCATTGTTCTGATGTTTTTCTTTTAAAACTTTTTTCCAGGTATTCTGAATTAATCTTCTTGTGTATTTCTTTGCTGCAGGGAGTTATTTTTTATTATTTTTGTGTGTTTAAAACACTATGAGGGGCTCAAATTATTTCTCATTATAACAAATAACCATTTTGGTTTTCCAGGGGTGCCACTATTTTGGATATTTTTTTGTGTATCATTAGTATGTGGTTGCTAGCCTAGAGACAACTGGAGATTGCAATGCATGGCATCATGTTTTTCAACAATATTAAGGTCAGTGTTGTACACTTTCTAGTTCTCGGACATTACTACAAAAACAAAGTGACAGATTTAAAGTTATTCTTTTGGGTGAAGAATTCATTCAAACAACTGCTATTCTACATCCTTCAAACTCATCCTATAACCATGGATAATGAATTAATATTTTTTTTCTAAATTCATTGCTGTTATTGTTTTTGATTCATAAACAGAGATGTTTGCAAAAAATTAAATAGTCAAATAATAAAAAATTGCCTAAAAGAATGAACATATGAGATATCTTAAAGCTGATGCAATAACTAAATACATTCTGCAGACAAAACGTGAGTTACAGTTAAGAACACAGACAGACAATATAGGACGCAAGTATTAACTGAATTAACTAATGGCGTAATGATTATAAAAAGGATGAGAGAGGATGATAAAAAATCCAGCTTCTTGTATCATTATTCACAGTAGCATCCAGAAGACTCCAGTAGTGCAATTTACACCAACACATAAATATGATTTCCATGAGCATAATTTTTTTTCAAGCAGAACCGCTGTATTTCAGCAGGGGTAGCACTGTTTTGCAGTAATTTGTGCTGCCACTCACTATCAGAGACTCCTACATTTGTGTCCACATTGATTTCTCAGTGCAGTCCAGTTTTCACCTGCATCACAAAAACATGTTAGTGAATGGACCCTGTGATGGAATTACAGGACATCCATTTCTCTTAATGTTCATGATACGGCCAGGATAGGCTAAGCTATGGCTCTCCTGCTACCAGTCTTGCATTCAAAATTCTCCATACTCCAAAGCATTTTTCCTACCTGCTTTTGTGAAATTTTGATTGGTTCTTTGAGGACAATCCATATGACGTTCTCATACAGAGGAGGTGTAGTAAGGGAACCAGGGTAAGTCCAGTAATGAAGGCTCTTTGGAAGGAGGCTTTTAGGATTAAAGCCAGGAAAGACTGCTTTTGAGCCCTAAACAAGAGAGGAAAAATATACTGTATAACTGGTGTCCTAAAATCTTTCCATAAACATACTGATACAGTATGTACTGATTCAATTACGTATTAAATTTCATTCTATATATGCCAGATTTTACATTAGATATTGAAAACATAATTACAGGATTTCAGGAAAACACTTATTTCTCTTTCGTTACCTATTCTTTATTCTCTTTAAAGTATCTGTGGAACTTCTACTATGCACAGAAATACTCTGCTCCCTCACATACACTGCTTGCCCTTTGATTGACTTAACTTGCTCAGCTAAAGAATAAACTCTGTAGCCTGAGTGTATAACATTAGTTTTATCAGTAGAGTGCACCATAACAAATTTGCACACAAAGTACCCCTTCTTATTTCAACGATGATGCTACCTTAAATAATTCAGATGCTCATTGTTAAAAATACATAAATTAGAATTTTCTTTTAAAAAAACTTCAAATTTTCTTCATAAAAATAGTTAACTTAAATCAGAAATTAATAAAACAATTTTACTTAAATATTATACACTATACCTTAAACTTCACCATGTAAAATGCATCTGTTAGCTGATGCAAACCTGGATGATCATCAGCAGTCTAAAAAACAGAGGAAACAAAGTTATTTAAGAAGACAGAATAGAGAGTCCCCCTCATCCATCAGCAAAATTCCAAATCTGCAACGATGGCTGCATGTATGTAACAGAAGACATCCAAATCTTTTTGTACATTGAAATGAAATAAGACTGTATCTTTAGGTGTTTATTAGTTAAATCAAAATGGGTTGCAAAATGTATTTGTGCAATGCACAATTGATTTTTCCATAAAATGAAACAGACTATTAATTTGTTGGCAAATGGTGTACCAGACCAATGAAAGTTAATGTAAAAGTAGTTAATAAAATCTAAAATAATTTTACCCAAATACTTTCTTTTCGTACCTCAAATTAGAATATGCACAGATAAAACTTCTTTACTTAAAGAGTACAGTTCATACTTCATATGATGTGAAAGGAGAATAAATAAAACATTCACAGTAAACCATGTAAAGTGATGATAGGAGGAGTTTGGAGTTATGAAAATGTAAACAAACCACACATTACGTTACACTCAACGGCCCCCTTATTAGGTACACCTTGCTAGTATGAGGTGCTTTCAGAACTGCCATAATTCTTTGTGGTACAGAATCAACACAGTGCTGGAAAGAATCCTCAGGGATTTTGGTCCATATTGACATGATAGCATCACAAAGGTTCTGCAGATTTTTTGGCTACACATCTATGATGTCAATCTCCCGTTCTACCACATCCTAAAGGTGCTCTATTGGACTGAGGTCTGGTGACTAATGAGGCAATTTGAGCACAGTGAAGTCGTTTCATTTTCAAGAAACCAGTTTGAGATGATTTGAGCTTTGTGACGTGGGCAATATCCTGCTGGAAGTAGCCATCAGAAGATGGGTATACTGCTGACATAAAGGTATGGATATGGTCAGCAACAATACACAGATAAGCTGTGGCATTTAAACGATGCTCAGTTGGTAATAAGAGGCCCAAAGTGTGGCAAGAAATTATCCTCTACACCATTACACCGCCACCTTAATGCTTTCAACTTGTTGACACCAAATTTTGACCCTATCATCCAAACATCACAGCAGAAACCGAGACTCATCAGATCAGGCAACGTTTTTTCAGTCTTCTACTGTCTAATTTTGGTTAGCCTGTGCAAATTGTAGCCTCAGTTGCCTATTTTTAGTTGACAAGAGTGGCACCCGATGTGGTATTCTGCTGCTGTAGCCTATCCGCTTCCAGGTTTAATGTGTTGTGCATGAGATGCTGTTTTGCATACCTTGGGTCTAATAAGTGGTTGAGTTACCTTTCTATCACCTCAAACCAGTCCGGCCATTCTCCTCTAGCTTCTAGTATCAACAAGGCATTTTTGCCCAGAGAACGGTCACTCACTGGATATTTCCCTTTTTCTGACAATTCTCTGTAAACCCTGGAGATGATTGTGTGTGAAAATCCCAGTAGATCAGTAGCTTCTGAAATACTCAGAACAGCCGATCTGGTACCAACAACCATGCTGCATTCAAAGTCACTTAAATCACTTTTCTTACCCATTCTTATGCTAGTTTTGAATTTCAGCAGGTTGTCTTGACAATGTCTACATGCCTAAATGCATTGAATTGGTGCCATGTGATTGGCTGAATAAATATTTGTGTTAACTAACAGTTGTACCTAATAAAGTGGCCGGTGAGTGTGTATTCTAAGATTAAAATGTTGAAAAGAAATATGAATCAATAATAAAAGTGAAACTCGGAAAGGAGTAAACAGAATGACCAGGCTTTATGGATTTGTTTTCTTTACTTCTCACCTCAATGAAGATGCCAATCACAGCCAGTCCATCTGGAGCAGCAGCTGCCTCAGCAAAAGTTTTATATTTTACAGCATTCCAATGAACCAAATGCAGCTAAAGAAAGATTAAAAAATAATAAATAAGGAAACTTAAACCAAACTGCTATCACTTTCATTAAAGCCAAATTATAAAGCACAGTAATGCAAACAATACTTTATTTAAAATATTTCACAGAAATGCAAACTACTTCTTCCTGCCAATTTAGCCATTTAAGTTTCCACTGCAGCAGTCATTCAATTAAGTATGCTATAGACTAAGTTGTGTTTCCCTGTTTTATACACATTTCAAATAGGACAGCATTTTTTGATCAGACAGAAATGGGCTGCATAATATACTGGTATACAAAATGTTACTTCATATACTGTCCTAGAAAACTGATAAATAAACAACCCATATGGGAGTGCTGTAAAGAGGGAGAGATTTGGTATTATTCCAAGGCCCTTATGACTGACGTGGCCCTCAAAAATATTGGAATATATTTTCATTGGCATGCTAATGAAAATACATCTAAAAGAATATATTTTCTTACGATTTAGAAATGAACGTTTTTTGGCAAAAAAAGCAATTGACAAACAATCTACATTGTATCCCCACCCCACACCCTTTGAGCCAGAATGGTTCAGCCCAACCTGCACAACCTTGTATTCTAGAGCAGTAATCCACACACTTGTTTGCCAACATTTAATGCATTTTCATTTACTTTATCAAAGACAAATTCCAGGTTCCAGAAAAGTAAAGAACAGTAAGAAAAGCCTGAAAGGGTCAATTGGTCCACCCAAGTTTTCACAAAGAAATTTTTCTCAGTGAATGATGCAAATGAACTGGTTTATAGGATTGTTCAATCTAACCCAACAACCCAAATATCAAATAAAGAACTAATTGGAAACCAGTTCTAACAAGCAGTGTAGGCATATGCATATGCCTGTTATTAAGTAATCCATGAGGAATAAAATATCACAGTAAATAAGAAACTATGTGTTTCTGTTCTTAATGATTTTAATGCTGAACCACTTTTTTAGAAGAGTACCTGTGTACAAACATTGTTAATGCACCTCACTAAATCACTTGTGCTCTGATGTCATGTGCTGATTCATACAAGTATAGCTTGTCAGATTGAATGAAACTATTCAAACACAATTCAAATTTATTTAAAAAAGGATTTAAAACAAAAGAAGCGCTTCATTGTAATAGAATAGTTCCTTGTTTTACGTTCACTAATTTTGGTATCATGTTATTCCAAAAAGGTATGCAAAGCTGCTGTATTATGCAGATTTGGTTTTGCATATTCATTGCATGATCAGCCTTGCTGTAATTTTGAATGGTCAGTTTCTTATTTTCATTACAAAAACCAATAGCCATACCGCTTAACAACGATAAGGAATGTTTTGTTTCCATTACCATTTTCCTCTTTTTGACATACAAGTTAACTCAGAAGATTTTTTATAAGCACTTCTCCTGTACCCAAAAATGAATCGGTCTGCATCCAATCCTGTTTCAAGTCACTCATAAATATGAGATTCTGGACTGTTGTTTCATAGTATGACATTCTCATTAATGCAAATGGAAAATAACTGTCATAATTCTGATGTTCCCTATATTATTTTCAAGCTTTAAAATCCCTGCTGTTCCACACTGTCTATAAAGCACTTTATATAGTATCTTTCTAACCTACTCAATTGTATGTTATTAACTAACGAAAGAGCCTTTTCAGTGTCAGTAATCTATATTTAGATACTTAAAGCAACACATAATGTCACAGAATTAGTCTTTGTCTTACGTGGCTGGTGGCTTCACACATAATACCTAGAACGATAAGGCCTAATTAAAAATATTCAGGCCACCTTTATTATAGGTTTGCTGTATCCACAAAGGAAAAAAAAGACAGTTAGTTTAATCCTGTCTGTTATTCATTGACTCCAAGTTTATCACTCAGCTGCATCCTACAGTAAAACATTAATTGGGGTCAGCAAAATCTGTTTATTTTACACCAGCTGTATTTTTTAAGATAACCACATCCTAAATATCCTGCCATTTTCTTCAAGATTTTGCTCTGTAGCATTTAACTAGTAAACCAGTGTTTCTCACTCGATCCTGGGGACCCCCTGTGGCTACAGGTTTTTGTTCCAACTAGATTCCTAATCAGTGACAACACCTGATAACACTGAGCTCATTTAATTAGCTGGATTTTTTTTTTCTTTTATTTGACATTCAGAAAAGCATAGAAGCATGATTTTTACATTTATAAGACATTTATAAATATTTCTGCTTTTGCTATAGATTTAAACGCTTAACTTTCTTAATGTTGATTTCATTATACTTTGCCCTTTCTCTGTGCAGTTTTCTCCCCTTCATTGTATCTTAATAATGACAACTTAAAACGAGCAGATCAGACACGCGGGCAAACAACACTGAATAATCAAAGGCTGCAACTACTTTAGCGTCAGACCCACTAATTAGTAAATAATGGATTAATTAAACAATTAGAGCACCTTGAAAAGTAGAATGAAAATACTGTTAAAAAGAAAAAAAAAATACATTATTCCTATATAACTGCTTGGTACATTTTAATATTTTTTTTAGCAAACTTAGTTTTCTACTTAATATATTGTTGCCTAAACACAGAACTTGGGAAATATCAGTTCACTTAATTAGCCCAGGAGTTCAATTAAAAACAGAAGCTGGTTGGAACAAAAACCTGCAGTGACAAGGTGTCCCCAGGACCGACGTTGAGAACCTCTGTAGTAAACACTCAAATACATTTTACAGAATTTAAGTTGCTTTGAAAACAAAACTAATGATGAAGACTAAACACTTACAGATCATTACAATTCAACATTTAGTTATTTCAATTGGGAGACATGAACACAGGCATGGTCTTATTTGACTGAGTCACAGTGCATTAATTTATATAAAAGAGATCTTCAGAGTCTAGCTTGTTTAAAAAATCCTGGGCCAACTCATCAGAGCTTCATATTCTTTTTATAGAGTGCACTTGTACAGGGTTTTGAAGGCAAGTAACAGTTGCCCAAGTATTGCTGTTATTTTTCCATGCTGTTTTTTGTTATTGATGTTCCCACCATTACCATAATAATATTCTATTTAAAAAACATTTACAAACAAGTAGCTCCTAGAATTTTTAACCTAAGTTTAAATATTTACTTATTTTTAATTTGAATATACAAATGTTATTTTTTGGATAATTTGACAGCTCTAAGAAGTATGAGACTTATACCAGCCTCTATAGATGAAGTTATCAATAGCTTTGAATGAGAGGTTGGTTTGGTGAGTAAACAAGGTACAGGGATGGTTTGGTCTGGGTGACAGCCCAACAGAATATCTTTTCATGGGGTCCAAAATCTCTAGTGGTGCCCCAGACCCCACATTACTATTTCCTACTCTTTTTATTCTATTTCAGTTAAGTGTAGAACTGAACGATTGAGTGCAAGTCAAAAGCCAACCTTGGGAGAGACATCACCCCACCTAAGGGCACAATTAGCATAATGTTTTGGCTAGTACTAATATCTTCAAGATATTTGAGTAAACTAGTGCACCCAGAGAAAATCCATGCAAACTTGACAAGAACACATATAGATGGTGACCAAGCTTGAAAAAGTTCACAGTACAATGGACTTATAAGGCATCAACATTAGCCATTGTGTCACTTGTAAATAAATAAATTGAACAGAATTAAATAAATCTTATGCATCCCTCCTCTGGGATCACAATGTTGTCATGGAGGAAGCCGCATGAATGAGCAGAGCTATGCTATCAAGATCTTAACAGTCATGACATTATTACCTATGGCTAATTGGTCTAAAGAGAGGGGTCAGCTAATGAAGATAAGAAGGCACCTGGTGAACAGATAATCCTGGAGGCACATGTTGGCTTACCATTAAACAGGTGACGAGTAACATCAACAGTGAAAACATTTAGATGACATAGACAAGACTTTGGATACTCAGCTCACTAGAAGGGATGGAGTAGTAGCATGTAAGGAGTATGGCTGAACTTGACACTTGTTGTCTTGTCCTAAGGGGAGTACTGATAAGCAGATGGCTACAAGACATGACATTTCAGTTTGTGCCCAAATGCATTAAAGAGAGGGTAACTCTGCTATCTTTGTGTATGTGTGAAACAGTAAAGTATATGACTGATTCAGATCAGGTAAAAATTAATGTTCAAAAAGATACCACTGTTTGGATTTGGGCCTCAAAGGAACCATCAAGTTATCCTTCTCCTTTTCAGTCAGCATAAATGAAAAACATCTACAAGAAAATTCACCTCACAACACTTAAGGAGCTAAAACTTTACACATACATGGATCTGTGCACATCTCTCTATTATAAAAAGAAATCCTGGAAAGCAAAAGCAAGGCGACGATACATGATCTTCTCGGGAGTTTTAGAAAGTCATTTAAAAGACCTGCGAGACAAAAGACACTTGCCATGGAGCATCTCGCGGGGACCATAAACATGAGACCTGGTGCCAGGAGACAGTGCCAGTGCCGTCTCGCGGGGACATGGAACATGAGATTCTTGCAAGACAGGCCCTACTTACAAAAGATATCATATAAGCACAAATTCATCAAAAAACAATCAGTCGTGTAAAAGCACGTAGTTCACACAGATCCTATGCTCTCAACACATATAAAGCGTATAAGGACAATACGGATAATAGAGACCCAAAGGCGGTGGGAGAAAAAAATGCAGATAAGAGATTATGAAACCAGTAAAATTTTAAAGTATTGCAGCGTCCCAGCCAGGTTACGGCCTTTTTGGTTTTAAGTGATTGTTTGGTCCGATTGAGGGAGGGTGGAGTACAGCACGGAAGACTGATAGTGGGGTATTGATTGATGCGTTAAGGGTGGTGCGAGACGCGGGGGATGAGGGGTTGGAGAAGGTGCTAGAAAGTTGTGTTTGGGGTTACGAAGTCAGTGATTGTTCAAGTAAAACTTTTGTGGCACTTTATCATGTCAGTCGCTACAGTATCAAAGAAAAGACAGAAAAGATTGCATTACCGAAAAACAAACAGTGATTAATCATCAGGACCAGGTGTAATTGAAAAAAGAGCAGGACAACAAAGTCTTTTCGCATTCGCATCATTCAATGCACAAAACGTGGATTTACACAATAATAGACCATACGCTATGAGAATCTATGGTCCCGGAACAGTTAAAGCAACAACAAGTTGAATTTCAAAGAATACACAATTTGGTCAGGTGTACTTATGATCACAGAGAAGCGATGCAAATTTTAACAGGCAAAAAGAAAGGTAATGTATATATTCCGCGAATAACATTACACACCAAAGGAAATTGTGATACGGCATTCGTATTAAAATGTTTACAGTTTACCGTGAGAATAGCTTTTGCTATGACAATCAATAAATCACAGTGACAAACATTAGAAAAAGTCGGATTATTTATTAGAGAAACAAAAACAATATTCACTCACGGGCAGTTATACGTTGCGTTGTCACAATGTGTCTCCAAAAAATATTGTTTTTAATGAAGCTTTAAAGTCAAAGTGCAAATAATGAAATTGAAACAATTCCAAAGAAAAAAAAAATTAAAATTGTATATCCGATTAACCAAGCACAGGGGTTGGAAAGCGAAGCGAGCAGGGGGCAAAGCCCCCTAGTATTATATATTAACAAATGAAAGTTTAAAAGGCCCTCAAAAATTACAACAAAGTAAAAACAGTCATAGGGCAGTAATGATCAATAGTCATTGATGAGTGAAAAAAATTAGCAGCTATTTATTTGCTGTAATATGTTAACTTTCAACATGCAGTAAGTCGCAAGTAAGCTACAAGACTTGTGTGGCATGGTAAAAAATTTAACTGATAAGCTTATATTAACAATTAACAAAAAATGGCAGGTAAATTAAGAATATACAGTATATACAAAAAAATCATGAATTTTATTTGTCAGGATATTTCACTATATGATAACTGTTTATGACATAGAATTTTAATAAACTTACACAGAATTTGACATTTATATGCACATATCTAGGCTGAAATACCACGAGTCTTGGACAATCCACCTTAATACTTCATGATGCAAGATGTAATTTTAGTGCTGGGGATGGAACGTAAGTGTTTAAGTCGGCAGGATGAAAGTTTTTCAGAAGTGGAAGACGTTTAAAAAAAAACAATAATAATAATAACAATAAAGAAAAAAAGAAATAAGTCCCAGGCAGCAAGTTAGAAAAAAAACTTGAGAAAATGACCCACTGAAAAATTATCACAAATGAGAAGTTTAAAATCTTCAACAATTACTATTGTATCATTGTGCAGCCCTACTAGTAAATCACCTAACCAATCTGGAAGATCAGGCACACCGGCAAAGCCATTTCGCTGCAAAAGTGAGGAAAGCTTTAGACTTATTAGGCATATTGTTGAGAGGTGGAAGGAGCTTTTTTGATTAAACCTGTGGTGGTGGTTGCAGTGGTGTCAGCACCACAAAAATCAGGTGGAAATAGTGGTTGACTGAAGTTCATTAGACAAACTAGACGTTGTGGTGTCTCGGTTAGCATTAGTCTTCAGTGTTGTGTAGAAACCAAGGAGACTACACTGCACTGGAAGACTATGGTGGTTGTCCCCATTTTCAAAAATGAGGACAAGAGGATGTCTTTCAGTTATCAAGGTATGACAATTACCATTTTTCCTAGAGTGCAGATGACCTTACCATTGAAAAATAGACCAAATTTGTCTCTTTACGTGGATGTAGAAGGAGTTCTGGACTTTTACAAGTAATGTGTACGTATTTTCTGGACCTCCAGAAGGCACATGATTAGAACACACTCTAGTATTTTGTGGGCAATATTGCAAGATTATGTTGGTCAGAGCCTGTTTTTGAATGCAATTTGCCAGGCAGATTTAGTGTAAAGTGCCATTTTTTTAAGACTGGCAAAACAACTCTGCCAAGGAGTTGCATATGCTCTTTGCTCCTACCATTTTGGTTTTAATACTCCAGCACACTCTTTGGATTGTTTTTTGTTTTCCTATTTTAAAAATGGAGCTGCAAAGCAGAGCTATTTTTTTGCTTTGTTCACGAGACAGAAACAGCATATAGCAAGTAGCCTTCTTACTTTGCCTCACTGATTACAGCTACAAGGTAAAGAAAACCATAACTCTCCAGTAACAGCACTGACAGGACTTATAAAAATATGTGTCAATAGCAAATCAGAGGAAAATGATGACAACCAGTAGATGACATGGTCAGCGGAGTAGCCTTCTTTTGTTTTGGATAATCATTAGATCTCATGGTCTGATGAGGGAGCTACTTCTGCTTTAGCAACAATGAAACACTGTGTTTTCTGAAAGAAGAATTATAGAATTATATTAATAGAAGAGAGCTGCTTTTCCTTTTTCACTTATTACAGTCCCTTTAAATTGCTCAACTTTCTCTATATTTTATAAGCTATTAACTAATTGCATTTTGTCAGATGATTAATAGCAGCACATATAGTCATAACCAAAAGTTTTGAGAATGACACAAATATTAATTTTCACAAAGTTTGCTGCCTCAAATTTTATGATGACAATGTGCATATACTCCAGAATGTTATGAAGAGTGATTGGATGAATTGCAATTAATTGCAAAGTCCCTCTTTGCCATGAAAATTAACTTAATCCCCCAAAAACCCATTTCCACTGGTGTTGTGAAGAAGGCTTCAGGGCACCCAAGAAAGTCAAGTAAGCGCCAGGACCGTCTCCTTAAGTTGATTCAGCTGCGGGATCGGGGCACCACTAATGCAGAGCTTGCTCAGGAATGGCAGCAGGCGGGTGTGCATCTACACGCACAGTGAGGCGAAGACTTTTGGACAATGGCCTGGTGGCAAGAAGGGTAGCAAAGAAGCCACTTCTCTCCAAGAAAAACATCAGGGACAGACTGATATTCTGCAAAAGGTACAGGGACTGCTGAGGACTGGGGTAAAGTCATTTTCTCCGATGAATCCCCTTTCCGCTTGTGTCTTGGAGGAACAAAACATCAAAACTTTGGGTCCATGGCCAGTAAACTCCCCTGACCTTAATCCCACTGAGAAGTTGTGGTCAATCCTCAAGAGGCGTTTGGACAAACAAAAAAAACACCAAGCACTGATTATGCAAGAATGGGCTGCCATTAGTAAGGATTTGACCCAGAAGTTGATTGACAGCATGCCAGGGCGAACTGCAGAGGTCTTGAAAAAGAAGGGCCAACACTTTGCATAAACCTAATGTAATTGTCAATAAAAGCCTTTGGAACTTATGAAATTCTTGTAATTATACTTCAGCATGCCATAGAAACATCTGAAAAAAAGATCTAAAAACACTGAAACAGCAAACTTTGTGAAAACCAATACTTGCGTCATTCTCAAAACTTTTGGCCACGACTGTACACTGTACATGGGGACTGAATCTCCTGGACTAATGGAAGATGTGCAAAGAACACAGAGGGACTGGGTGCTTTGATCTTCCATGGAGGAAAGAAGTGGGAAGTACTCTTCATCACATGCTCAGATGCCCATGGTGGGGATTGCCCATGCTGGGGAGATAATAATGGCAGAAACTTAGGATATATATTGTTGATCCTCTATTTGTCTGATTCCAGGGGCTAAATATCAGTTTATACCTCATAAAACATTATTATTTTTTGTACTTGGACTCAGTTTTCCCAAGAATAATTATTTGAATCTGATTTAAATTATGTCAAACATGACATATGTACTTATGCTAATGTAATATTTTCAAATGTTTAAAAACACTCACAGGTTACAAAGATAAGCTACTTGTTTGCCCCTTCTTTAGTATTTTAACTGTAAGATTACTTCTTTGTTCTTCACATACATTTTTTATATATTTTGCTTATAATAATATAGATCATAGAGGAGTTAAATAGACATGCCAATATAATGTACATTTCTTGCATTAAAAACTTACTACCACATTCATAACCCGCATTAGTATCTAGTTTATTGTACACAATATAGGGTTCATCCTGCAATTACTTCATAAAGCACCCTTCCATAACACCTGTAGTATCTAATGCCAAGCTCTTACCTCTGAGGCATAGGATTTGCCATTTACAGTGTGCTCCGAGCCATGTGTATTCTTACCACCCCAATGGAAATGGCATTGTTTTAGCCTATATGGTACTTGCAGGGGACCTGACTGGATCACTGTCAACACAGACAGATAAAGAATATCGTTAAAAAAGACTACATCAGGGATGAAATAACAAGGCACCTACTTAAAGCTAACATAGGAACGTAAACAAGCAATAGATAAAACAACCCTTTATTTCCAATTAATATTCATTCAGTTTGTATCTTATGAAGGCATTCAATGAAGCAGTTCACAACAGAGAGAAAGACAGGTCTAGCAGACATTGTATCCCTTCTGCAACTTTAAAATGCTTGACCTAAAGTGACATATAATGTACACTATTAACAGGAATTACTACAAATTCTCATGTTAACTTGCTGACAAAAAATGCACTCAATGATTTGTATACAGTGAAAAATTAATATGTTACAATACGTGGAATAAACCCAAGATTCTCTTAATGAAGAGTTAAAAAACCAGATATGTCATTAATGATGTACAGCAGTATCAAAAGTACACCAGTGATTAAATAACCTGCATAAATTTGACATAGGCACAAAAACGCCACATCTAAAGAAGCACTAAAGAACCATAAGAATATACTGTATGCCCAGAACTGTGATTAATAGGCATCATTTACAGAGAGAAGTCTCAAGTTGACTTCACCAAATCTATACATAAAACTACAGAAAAAAACATACAATCTTAAATTAGGAACCTGGTGTCCAATGTCTCATTATCTAATGTGAATAACTGAAATGAACAGAGGTACCACTGTTTACTCCGAGCACCTGGACCCTAGATCTATTGTTGGCTAGGGTGCAGCAGGCATTATTAATTCTGAATGTGTGGCTGTGCTTGTGTGTGAACTGATTGCTTCATCGAGGGTTGAACCCCACTTTGCCCTTAGTACTTCTGGGATAGATCCAGCCTCCCATGTAAGCAGGTTTAAACGTGAATACATTATTTACTACTAGCAGAATACCATTATTGCAAAAATATAAATTTAGGCAAAAGACAGTGGTAATGATACTTGTTTTATGTCCATAAATTAATCACAAACTTAAAAATAATATTTTATAGTGAAAAGTAAAACAAAAAATATCTCTTTGCATTAGTGAGGGTTGAAGACAGATGGATCTGTGTGTAAAAACAGCTCATAAGACCAGCTATTAAACTGCTCACAGGTATTTGGGGGAAGGGTAACTCACCGCCTGGCTGCCGAGTTGATGTCTGACGTTTAAACAGGCCTGACAAATACTTGCGACAGCACGGAAGGGCTTTAAAAAAATGCATCCACAGAAACTGGAAGCGCGGCGTCAGTTCTGAAAAGGAGGATATAGGACGGATTGCAACAAAGACGCACCACTAATTAACAAAGCTATAGCATGATAAAGTAATACACTCAACCTGCTGAAGCTTCATACACAAATTATTTTTTTTCTTAACATCTTATAGGAGTGCCATTTAATCTCTGATTCAAATAGGTTAATGCTAAATTGTAAGCAGAAATTGCCTAAAAGCACTCTGTTGATGGGTTAAATTCCCAGGTTACTGGAAACTATTAAAATTCTGGGTTTAATTTCCACTGAAACTAATGACTTATTATCGGTTAACATTACCACAGGGATTAGAGTCAAAGGCACATTCAAGCAATATAGATTAGATTAGTCCTTTTACTCCCTGGATCTGATGCTTATTTAAATTGAGTGGTAAAAGCAACATCTCTGCATTGTAAAAATGACTTTCACACACATGCTTCTGTCTTAACAGCATTAGGCATAAAACATTAGCTCACATATCATTTAAGCACCAACATATGATATTATATAGTATTTGCTGTGGATAATTACTTCTGTAACATGTGCTTATATCAAGTATCCCAGAGTTTTCCTCAAGGTAATTGAGAACTTTGATCAACAGCAGTTGCACTTAAGATGTTTGATAAATGAGAGACCATTCAGTCCATCAAGTTTATTTGGATAACTAATAATTAAGTTGACCCAGTATCTCATCCAACCTTTTAATCTCGCCTGTTACTGATTAAGACAATGTCAATATGAGGATAACAAACTGTAGCTACCTCTGGTTCTGTCTGTTAAAACACCTACCTGATCTGTGAAGTTATTGTCATTATAAAGTGAACTGACTAGATAAATTCCATTTCCATATTAAATGTATAAAATGGCTTAAAAATAAAATAACAAGAAAGCTACCCTGATTAAGGCTAATTAGGTTTGCTAATACTGTATTCTGAAGTTAGTCTGAATTTGTTGCTTACCCTAGCTACTATAGGTGGATCATTTTACTGTTAAGCTGAGGACCATAGTGGGCCTTGTAGCTCTTGAAAAAAACTTCCATCATCAAAATATCATAGAAGATTTAAGAAATGTGTAAACGTAGGGCTGATTTGAATGTCCCTAAAGTCCTTCTCTCTACAACACTGCTTTGTAATTTATTCCATGTGTCTATGGCTTTTTGCTTAAAGAAAAACTTTTAAATATTTCTACAGAATCGTCTTTTAACAAGTTTCCAACAATGCCCCCATGTTCCTGTTGTTGAAGTTAGTTTAAAGTAACAACAGGCATCTACTGTACTAATTCCTTTCATAATTTTAAACACTTCAGTCATGTCCCCTCTTAATTTCAGTTTTCTTGAACTGAAATCTCTCCCTGCTCATAGCTCTTAGTCCCTGGATCAGCCTAGTTGCTTTTCTCTGTACGTTTTCTAGCACTGCTATAGCTTTTTTGTAATATGTAGACCAAAACTGAACATGGTACTCTAGGTAAGAACTCACTACTGTATAATATAACTTAAGCATAACTTGTACTCTTGACTTGTACACACAATATATGGCCACACATCACAATATATAACCTAACATACTATGAGCTTTCTTGATCGTTTCTGAGCACATTCTGGGTATGGATAGTGATGAGTCCACTGTGACCCTAAGGTCCTTCTCATTAGCTGTACTTTCAGGTTTCAGACGTACCATTACCTTATCAAATATAAGACTTTTCCTTCCTACATGTAATACTTTACTTTTAATTACATTAAATTTTATATACCAAAAATCTGTCCAAGCCTGTATGGTGTCCAAGACCCTCTTTGACAACTTAGTTGATTCTACATTATCTGCCCTTTCAGTGGCCCCATCACCTAATCCTGAAAAAATTCACCTAACACTAACCCTTTGCTGCCTGTGTTGTGTTTGAGCCAATTTGTACCCACCCACAGATTTTGCCCCGAATTTCCATTTATTCTAATTTTAACACTAAATTTTCATTTGGTACCTTATCAAAACCTTTTTGAAAAATCAAGATAAATAATCTTTTATACACCTCTCTCAGGGGAGCACAGTGGCGCAGCTGCCTCGCAGTTAGGAGACCCGGGTTCGCATCCCAGGTCCTCCCTGCATGGAGTTTGCATGTTCTCCCTGTGTCTGCGTGGGTTTCCTCCGGGTGCCCCGATTTCCTCCCACAGTCCAAAGACATGCAGCTTAGGTGCATTGGCGATTCTAAATTGTCCCTAGTGTGTGCTTGGTGTGTGTGTGTGTGCACGCCCTGCCCGGGGTTTGTTTCCTGCCTTGCGCCCTGTGTTGGCTGGGATTGGCTCCAGCAGACCCCCGTGACCCTGTATTTAGGATATAGCCTCTCTCATCATACTCTTGCTTCCTCATAGAGCTCTAGCATATTAGTGAAACATAACCTTCCTTGTCTAAACCCATGTTGACATGTGCTCCTCAATTTTTTTCCTTAATAATTCATTCCATTAATTCACCTGTGATGCATGTTAAGCGTACTGGTCTGTAGTTACTTAGATCAGCTTACTCAGACTTTTTGTACAACAGGATAATATCTGCTAGCCTCCAGTCTATAAGAATTTCTTCAGTGTGCAGAGATTTTCGAAAAATATGTGCCAATGGTTTCTATATGTACTCAGTAATATCTTTAAGCACTCAAGGATAAATGCTATCATATCCAGGTGATGTGTTATATTTTAGACTATTTAATCCAACCAGTACTTCTCCCCCTATAATTTCCAAGTCACTTATTAGTCCCTTTAACTTTTGGGAGGTTATTGAGTTCACATGTATAAACTTCAATAAAATGGAAGTTCAAAGCATTTGCTATTTCACTGTCTGTATGTTCTGGCCTGGTTTTGCCTTTCCTTATACTCTTCATCTCTCCCTTGATGGTTCTTTTTCTACTGAAACACTGAAAGAATTTCTTTCTGAAATATTTCTTTCCAGCTGTCTTTTCTTTTAGCCTCCCTAGTATCCTTAGTAAATGTTGCTTCATATGCCTTAAAGTTTGCACTGGAGTTACTAGTCTTGTAAGCCTAATACAGATGTTTTTTCATTTGTAATTTCCTCTTTAGCTCCCTAATTATTAACATTGAAGTTTTTGTAATTTGTCGCTCCCTCTAAATTTTGGGATAGACTTGTCCTACATTAAATGTAAAATACATTAAAACCTGCCCCACATCTCCTCAACTATCTCTAAATTTAAAAGCTTTATCCCAGTTTATCTTACTTTGGTGCACCTGGTTAAAGTTTGCCTTACTGAAATTAAATTTAACTGTCTTTGTTTTAGAATATGCATACTGCCAAATATATATGATTTCTATTATATTGTGATCACTAAATACTAAAAGTTTAATTGCCTTTACCTCTTCAATATATCCTGAGTATTATAGAATAATAAATCGAAACAGGCCTCCCCACTCGTTGGTGCTTTAACATACCGTGTAAAAAAAAACAGTCATTGATCATGTCTAAAACTCCTGTCCTTATGCTCCACTATTTGTAAAGGTAGCCTAGTTAATACTTTGGTAATTAAAGCCCCCCATGACTATAATGTCTCCCCTCTAAACTTACCTTTTTAATATAATTAAAACTTAAACTATTGTCTGAATTAGCAGGTCTATAACACATTTGAAATATGAGGCCTCAATTCCTAATGCTAGATTTGCCTTGGCAAACATCTTCACTAAGATGTGGTTCACCATCTAACTAAAGAAGCCTTGCATTTAAATTCTGTATTACACAAATGGAAACTTCCCCATCTTTTTGGTTTTGCCCGTCTTTCCTAAATAATGTGCACCCATCTATGTTATACTCCTGCCCATCTCTACTATTAAGTCAAATTTCTGTTATTCCTATTACATGTATATCAAAGTTATGTTCACCTACATATCCTGCAATTCCGAATCATTTATTTTATTCTTAATATTAAGGATTTTTAACATATTACATATTCTATTATGGAAGTTTAACTTTGGGCTAAAGATTAAGTTACTATGTGTATTTGATATACTACTGTTCATCCCTTAATATGAAGTTCTAAACCTGGCCTGTCCTAAACTCCCTTGCCTTCCATTCCCTAGTTTAAACAATCTTTGGCAAACCTACTAATACTCCTCCCCAAAACATTAGTACCTCTTCTGGTACCTCTTCAAAAATAACTTGTCATGGCAGAACAAGTCTCATCTGTGCCAAGATAAATGTCCTAAAGTTTTAAATTCTTTGAACTTTAAGAACATTGCTTTCCTTTTACCTTGTAATGTAAAGATTCTTTTTTTTTTAAACTTAAAAACCTGAACCCTATTGTGGGCCTGTGAAGGCCTTGCTGCCTTCCTTTTGAGTTTTGGGGCAGGGTGCCTGGGATGTGGCTTGTTTAAAGGGCAGAACCAATGAGATGCTGGTGTGATTTTTTTAGCCTGTTCACTCAGTTTTGCCATTTTGTGCTGTGATTTGTAATAGCAGGAAATCCGCAAGTGTTACTTTCAACCATTTATCAAACCCAGTTCCATCAATGGAATGAACCCTGAAAACTTCAAGAGATCAACATGAGTTTTTTAAACATTTTTAAAATGATAAAATAAGCAATAATAGATACAGCCCTTGAAAATTAACCTTACTGAACATCAGAGTGCACAAAACAGTAAATTAAACATTACAAAAATTAGATTACCTCATTAATAATCACTCAACTTAAAATGTCCATTTGTGTCCTTGATCCAGTCTCTGATGCATTAATTGACAGTGTACAAGAAACAGTTACTGCCATTTTTCCAGTTTCTTTAAATACTGTAGTAATTAAAATACCACTTAAGACTCATCGTTAAGCTTTTATGTATTCTAGTTTTTTTCTAGAATGTTAATGTGTGTAGACATGGGAATTACCCAAGTCGATCTACAAATGAGAGGCTAAAATTTTGGGAGGGTTTATAAAGAATGATATCATCATGGTTTATGTGTTTTATCTTACCATGTGCACATACTACATTTATTATCTGATATTTTCTCTCCAATAACCTTTCAGTTCACTAATTCACTAATTCAACAATACTGATATAATAACATTTGGATTTTTAAGCATTATTATATTGGTATTGTTGAATTAGTGAATTTCAAAGTAATTCAGGATGTTTTCATTTAAAGAAAACTCTTTAAAGCCGTTTTCCTAACATGCTTTAAATATCTGTTTTGTCGGATTGTTGGATAAATTGTCAACTTAATTAAAATTTCAACATAATATACTCTTGGTGTTTTAACTGCCTAAATCTGTCCCTTCTTGTTTATATATGTCCAAATTTTACACCTTTCTGTGTGAAATCAGTCTTGTCAGTTTTAAATTGCTCTTTATTTCAGAACTCTTGTAACACAGTCCTTGTTGTGCTGTTTTCACATCACTGCACTCTGAAAGCATGCACAAATCTGTTTCTGAACTGCATCATGAGATAAAAGTGGCAATAATGAAAGCCTGTGTATGTATTTGTGTGTCTGTGTGTGTGTTTTAGCTTTTATTTTTCTGCAAATACAATTCTCTTGCCTCAAACACAAAGCATTTCCTGACATGACTTCTACTGTCAGACCTAAGAAGGACACATTCCTTGGGTGGCCAAGCACATGCCAGAGGGGGCAGGATACCTGGAAAAGCCCACTAAAGCCCATTGACCTGAAGGAGTGACTGACAGTGACCCTTGAATGAGGACCCCTGGCATTGGGTCAGCTCACAAAACTGGGAAGCATATTGGACGAAATGGGACAAAGCAGCTGTGTGTGTGGCACAGAAGAGCATGGTGTTGTCAGAGCAGCCGTTGAGGAAGCCAACAGTCCTTTTAAGGGCATCTCACCACCAGTCTGGCATAAAGTACAGATTATATTCCTCTTGTCTCCTCACAAAGTACCCCCACCGGGTCATTAAAACATAGGTACTTTTTAGTCATATTTTTCTCATGTACTGTATTATTATGCCTTCAGAAGTAATTCATGTACTTGCAGTCACACATAAGTATGGTACCGAACTTCACTCAGTACTACCATTACAGAAACAAAAGCTGCAAAAAGGACAACCTAAAAAGACATAAATTTGCAGCAACTAGTTCAAAATGCAACAGCAAAAATCTTAAGCAGTAAAAGAAAAACTGAGCACATCACATCAGTCTTCAGATCATTACATTGATTACATGTGTACTTTAGAACTGATTTTAAAATACTTGTAATCAAGCCTAAAGATAAGAACAATATTGCTCTTTCTTATATTTTGGAGTGCCTGGCCTCTTATATTACCATAAGTAATCAAAGATCTTTAACCACGGGTTT
This sequence comes from Polypterus bichir lapradei, assembly GCA_026402145.1. Taxonomy (NCBI): domain Eukaryota; kingdom Metazoa; phylum Chordata; class Cladistia; order Polypteriformes; family Polypteridae; genus Polypterus; species Polypterus bichir. Next base: position 59,275,115 of record JANRMT010062806.1, on the reverse strand, counting down.
ACTTATTATTAAAAGTGGCATGTATAAAAGAAATGGTGGGATAGTCTATTGCCACTATGCACCAAAAATCTGAAACTCAGCTGAGAACCAATTCAGAAAGAGCTAAAGATCACGGCCTGATGAAGCAAACAGCACAACATCATCTGCAAAAAGCAGTGACCCAATCCTAAGTCCACCAAACCGGACCCCATCAACACCCTGGCTGCACCTAGAAATTCTGTCTATAAAAGTTATGAACAGAATCGGTAACAAAGGGCAGCCCTGGCAGAGTCCAATTCTCACTGGAAATGGGTTCGACTTACAGCCGGCAATGTGGACCAAGCTCTGACACCAGTTGTACAGGGACCGAACAGCTCTTATCAGGAGGTCCAATACTCCATACTCCCGGAACACCACCCACAGGATTCCCCGAGTGACACGGTTGAACGCCTTTTCCAAGTCCACAAAACACATGTAGACTGGTTGGGCAAACTCCCATGCACCTTCCAGGACTCTGTCAAGAGTGTAGAGCTGGTCCACTGTTCCGCGACCAGGACGAAAACCACACTGTTCCTCCTGAATCCGAGGTTCGACTATCCGACAGACCCTCTCCAGAACCCCCGAATAGACTTTTCCAGGGAGGCTGAGGAGTGTGATCCCTCTGTAGTTGGAACACACCCTCCGGTCCCCTTTCTTAAAGAGGGGGACCACCACCCCCTCATGCGATTTTGCAGAGACGTGTCAGCCAAGACAGTCCTACAACATCCAGAGCCTTGGGCAACTCCGGGCGTATCTCATCCACCCCCAGGCCCTGCTACCAAGGAGTTTTTTAACCACCTCGGTGACCTCAGTCCCAGAGATGGGGGAGCCCACCTCCAAGTCCCCAGGCTCTACGTCCTCATTGGAAGGCATGTTACTGGGATTGAGGAGGTCTTCGAAGAACCGCCCCCACCGACCCACAACAACCAAAATCGAGGTCAGCAGCGCACCATCCCCACCATATACAATGTTGACACTGCACTGCTTCCCCCTCCTGAGATGCCAGATGGTGGACTAGAATCTCCTCAAAAACATCCAAAAGTCATTCTCCATGGCCTCCCCAAACTCCTCCCACGCCCGAGTTTTTGCCTCGGCAACCACCGAAGCCAATTCCGCTTGGCCTGCCGGTACCTATTAGCTGCCTCCAGAGTCCCACAGGACAAAAGGGTCCGGTAGGACTCCTTCTTCAGCTTGACGGCATCCCTCACCGCCGGTGTCCACCAACGGGTTCAGGGATTGCCGTCACGACAGGCAACGACCACCTTAGGCCACAGCTTCGGTCAGCCGCCTCAACAATAGAAGCACAGAACATGGCCCATTCGGACTCAATGTCCCCCACCTCCCTCGGGACGTGGTTGAAGTTCTGCTGGAGGTGTGAGTTGAAGCTACTTCTGACAGGGGACTCTGCCAGACGTTCCCAGCAGACCCTCACAACACGTTTGGGCCTACCAGGCCTGACCGGCATCCTCCCCCACCATCGAAGCCTACTCACCACCAGGTGGTGATCGGTTGACAGCTCTGCCCCTCTCTTCACCCGAGTGTCCAAGACATGTGGCCGCAAGTACGACAACACGACCACAAAGTTGATCATCGAACGGAAGCCTAGGGTGTCCTGGTGCCAAGTGCACATATGAACACCCCTATGCTTGAACATGGTGTTTGTTATGGACAATCCATGACGAGCACAGAAGTCCAATAACAAAACACCGCTCGGGTTCAGATTGGGGGGGGGGCATTCCTCCCAATCATGCCCTTCCAGGTCTCACTGTCATTGCCCACGTGAGCAATGAAGTCTCCCAGCAGTACGAGGGAGCCCCCAGAAAGTATGCCCTCTAGCACCCCCTCCAGGGACTCCAAAAACTTCAACTTCAATTACATTTTAATTGATAAATAAATTACAATTCCTATTACAGCATATTAATGTTAATATTACTTTCATTATTTTCATTATTCTTTGTTTTGATTTTGTCTCCCAGCCTTTGTTATGTGCTATGTGTTTTTTTGGGTGGTTCCCCAAGAGGCAGGACAAGCTGCCCATGCACTGTCAGGGACTACCCTCAGCCCATTAAAGATGGAGGGTTTTCCCACAGTTCCTGGCGGTTCATTCAAATGTGCTAAGGAGTCGTTAATTATTTACTGTGTCTTTTGCTTGTGACTATTGTGATTTCTAGATTTTTTTGACCTGTGCTGTTTTTTTACTTCATTTGCTAGATTTCCTGCTGTGCCTCTTGTGCCCTTTGGAATTTCACCACGTAACAGATCCTTTTTTGAAAGTACTTTTTATTGAAAATTTTTGAATTTTTTTTTTTTTATAATAGAGAGAAATCTTTTATTTACAAAGACGTTACATTGTCCTATGTGATACTAGTCAGAGTTTTGGATGGGATTTCCCCAATTGTGTCATAACAGACAGAATTGAGCGGGAGATTGGCAGGTGGATTGCAGCAGCATATGCAGTTATGCGGATGTTATATTGGGCAGTTATGGTAAAGAAACAGCTGAGAAAAAGTTTCCTTCAAAGGGTGTTTGAGCTCAGTTTTAGACATAGGGAAAGGACCCTACCATTTAGATGGGGCACAAAATAGAGCTGCTGCTCCTCCACATCGAAAGGGGTTAGTTGAGAAGGTTCAAGCATCTAATCAGGATGCCTCACTCAGGTGGTGTTTCGGGCATGTTCAACTGGGAGGCAGCCTTGTGCAGACCATGGACATGCTGGGGAGATGATATCACTGGGCTTGCCTGGGAATGCCCCCCCCCTCCCCCCCCCCCCCCCCAGGCAAGTTGGAGGAGGTGGCAGAGAAAAGGGACATCTGGGCATCTTGTCTTAGACTGCTGCTTCTGCAACCTGAACCCTGAATAGCGTCAAAAAGTGGATGGATGGATGGTTTTTGACAAAATGCTCAGTGGGTGCTAGGTTGTCTGTTGGAATGGAGGTTTGTTTCCCTCAAAATCTCACTGACTGGAGTTTTTATTTTTATTTTATTTGATTGTTTTAGTTCTTGTAAAGCACTTTAAGATGCATGTTTTATATGAAAATATGCTATATAAATAAATGTTGTTCTTGTTGTTGAGCTGAGGCCTTATTACTATCTTTTGCTCTTCTTCTTAGCAAAGTATTACTAGAACTTTATTTCTCCTGCCAAACAATGAGTAAAACAAGTTTCTTCCATAATGCCATACCCCATAACATGTAGGTCCTGCTACACATGGAGTTCAGCAACCCGTAATCAATCTACCAATAAACTACGTTCACTGTCCCAACCTAGATAAGCATTGACAATATACAGTTTATTTAATGCACATCTCATTTTTCAATCGAGACAGTCAAGTATGGAAATTCAGCTGCAATGTTTAGAGTTACTTGCTGCTCCTTAAACCTGAAAACAGCTAAATAAAATGTGATTATTTGTCAAAGAAATTTCTGGCACAATTTTTGTGATTTTTAACCTGCAGGTTCCACTGAACATTAAAACTAGTGATGTGTTCTTTAAGCATTGATGGTGCCCCTCTGGAGAAAAGTTTCACATTACATATTGATTATAACAGGATATGTCTGGAAACATGTTTATTCACATTTTGAAACAATTTATTCCAATATAGTGCTACAGTGGGGCAGAGGATAGAATCAGGCAGGAATTAACCCTAAAAAGGGTACGCATCCACTGCAGAACTTTGTATCTGGATGCAAATATCCTAATTAAAAAAGATAAAATATTCCATTGCTGCTACCCAAAATCTCAGTCCTCTTATACAAATGATAAAGTTGCAGCTGCACCTGTGTAACTTTAATATTCTCCCAGTGTCTGTGTGGGTATACTCAAAGTAAGCAAGTTTCTTCCCATCTACCAAAGATGTGAAGATTTGGCAGACTGGCATTTCCATATTTGTCTAATAAGAAAAAGTGTGTGTGTGTGTGTGCATACATCTGCCCTTTACTTTCTATGGTTTATTCATCTTTATATTGTTTGAAATTCTTTTGGGCAAATGGAGGTATGACTTTTACAAGCAATCATATTTAAAATTCCCAACACAGACATATTTGTATCATGTTCTTTTAAAAAACACTGGTACAAAAATATTACATCTAAAGTTGAATCTAATATATCCTAAGTCTGTGTGTATGTGTTATGTCAAGAAACGCTAAAGGTATTCCATTATACTAACCTACATAATACCTCACTGTGACTCTGACAACCAAATCTGAGGGTTTTGTTCCTTGTTAAGTAGTCTTCCTTTTTTTCCTTTGTTTTCAGACTATAGTGTGTGTGTAATTGTATTTATTTATTGATTTATATATTTATTGAAAGAGCTTCTTTAAAAAGCCAAATTTCCCCCTGGGGACAAATAAATAATATGCAAGGAAGTTATAAGGTGAGCTATCTTTGGGAATTGAGTAATCAGAAAATTGTGCTTTTATAGTAAAAAATGAAGGTTTAAATTCCTAGGTGATTTAAGATTAAAAGGACAAAATTTGTCTTACTGGATTTCAAGATTTTTCTGATCAACACATTCTCCTGCAGCTCTTAGCAACAATCACGTGCTATTGCAAAGTCTTTTCAGGTTAATATTTCTGAAAAGTGTCTCCATAGTTTTACTTACTGTACATATGAAGCAATTGTTGATGCTTTTCATGTAATTACAGTCATAAGAAAATACTAAGATCAGAGCCGAGCAACAAAGACTTACAATGCTAACTGAATGCTTATTTACATCAGAATCAGAATCACTTTTTGGCAAGGTACACTAACATGTACTAGAAATTTGTCTTGATAGTACTGATGCAACATACAAGTACAACACAAAACAAAAATATAAAACATGATGCAGTATACAAGGGTAACACATATATCCATCCATCCATCCATTATCCAACACGCTATATCCTAACTACAGGGTCACGGGGGTCTGCTGGCGGCAATCCCAGCCAACACAGGGCACAAGGCAGGAAACAAACCCTGGGCAGGGTGCCAGCCCACCACAGGGTGCACACACACACACACGCGCACACACCAGGGACAATTTAGGATCGCCAATGCACATAACCTGCATGTCTTTGGACTGCAGGAGGAAACCGGAGCACCCGGAGGAAACCCACGCAGACATGGGGAGAACATGCAAACTCCATGCAGGGAGGACCCGGAAAGCGAACTGCGAGGCAGCAGCGCTACCCACTATGCCACCGTGCTGCCCGTAACACATATATGTACACCTTTTAGTCTGTGTAACTGCCTACTAATATTAGCCCACAAAGGCTTATTAGAGACCATGATCAGTTTGCTCCTGAAAGCATACTTTCACCATTCGAGTTCAAATGAGCTATAGTCATGTTTTATTTATTTTCAAAAACATATTGTGGCTCCCCTCTGCTATGCTGTCTTACATTGCTTGCAACTTACAATATTTACTCCCATATTTGTTCCCAGTATTTCTTTCTCTGTGATCTATTGCTTTAAACTGTTAAACTTTACTGTGTATCAAGTGAGGGGTGTTACATAGAATAAAAATTGACAAAGAATGAATTGTGCTAGTGAGAGATACTAGAATGGGGAGTGAGATTTTGAGTGAGCACATATGTGGCTTATCAGGCACTATCCAAGCTCCATAACTCACTTTTGAGATTTTCAGGATTTGTCTCATTGATTTGAAATAATTTTGCATCATATTTAGGAACTGTCCATTCAATTTTTGATAAAAAGTTGAATAGGAGAATTCTTACTGATCACCTGAAAGGTGCAATGGGTCAAAAATTTGAAGAATAGGAGAATTCTTACTGATCACCTGAAAGGTGCAATGTTTCATCAGAAACAAGTAAGCTAGTTGACATGTCATTAATTAAGTCAAACCATGCCCACTCAGAAACACTCCCCAAATATGCTGCCAGAAAGAGGCTGCAATATATGAATTACAATACATCAATAAAATGTTGGGTGAGTTTCAGTGAGCATCTTGAGCACTGTTGTAAGACAGATCCTAATATCAACTTATGTGTATTTCATTGATACACATCCACTACAGATTCTAAAAAGGCTCAACTAATTCCCAGTGTACTTTACATAAAGTAGCATCAAGTCACATATACTAACTCATTCATTTATCTCTTCTATTCATTTTCAAACCCTTTTAATCAGTCAAAGGTCATAACAGCTAGATTTTATACCAGCAGCACTGGGCACAAGGCGGGAGTGAAATTCTCAACTTATATGTAATCAGTTTATGTACTTTTAGGACACCATGATGGAGAAATTAAACCATCACTTTAATATAATTAGCATATACCAGAACATAGGCATACTAAGGAGTCATATTTTAACAGGCCACACAAACATGGAGAGAAATGTGCATACTTTAGACAAACAGGAGCCAGGACAGCATTCAAACTAAGTCTGCTGAACTTGCAAGGCAGCAGCATTAAGCACTTCACAATCATGCCATCCTTCTTCAAAACTATACAGCTTGAAAATATGCACTTCAATAAAAAAATAACTTGAATTCTGAAATTGGACATCAAAAAACACAAAGCTTTCTATTAACTGTACTATTATGTTTCTGATAAAATAATCTACAATGCAATAAGACTGGTTCATCCAAAAATACATTCAATCCAAAAGCTAAGATACAAATCCAACTTCTGCTGTGATACATTGGTGCTACCTTTCACAGTTTGGAGACACAGCCTTATCTACTACAAAAGGCTTATATGCATGCTACTCTAAAATTTAGGGTATACTTATTAAGAAAAGGCTAAGAAATAAGGAGTGATCCAGGTGTTTACTAGTAAACACAAGTGCAAAAACTAGAATTTTAATAATGGCTTAGCATAAGGATCCATATTAAGAACACTGCTATTTAATCTTTCAATTAACAATCATCCAGACCAGTTTTCAAAACATTCTTGATTACTTGATTAAAGAGACAGAAATGATGCTTAAACCCCACTCTTTTTTACTTTCCCATATTTCTTTGAATTGATATTTAAAGTTAACATGACAACATCTGCTTTTTTGTATTTCTCTTTGAACAAGTAGTGGTCTTTTACAATGTACCTAATGGATACAAATAAGAAACTGAGTAACCAAAACCAGAAAAATAAGCATTTTTTTTTCATTTTTATTGATTTTAAAGACAGCATTAAAATGAGTAACTTGCAAGTGAATCTTATTTACAATGTTACAGCAAAATAAGATGAGATGAGATACCAGCCCTTAAATAAGCTCTATGGTACTACATAAAGAACTTCAGATATTATCTTACACAATGCTGTTGATGATGTGGACTTCTGAACAGACAGACATTCAGGGCCAGAAGGGTAAAACAATGCACAGGTGGGAAAACTTGAATTTTTAACCAATTAACACAATGCTCCAGTTCACTATGTACCAGTACTCTCTCATATCCAATCACCCCGTCCATGTTCCATTACTGTCTGATTTTATGTATATAGCAAAATATCTCCTAAGGCATAATGACAATTTATACTTAAACATAAAAAGACTGCTGTCTGAAAACCCTATAAAAGCCAAAATAAGTGATCAAGAAAGAGTCCACTATTATGAACCAATACACCTAGCCCAACAGTTACATTTTCTTTGCCAAGCCTTGAGGCTAAAGATGGGTAAAACACAGCAAACATGCATTTGACTACCTTACTACATGAAGATTATCTGGAATCAGATTTTGAAATATCACATAATTTCTCCCAAGGTGATAAAAGAGAATAATAACTGTAATGCCACAATAAATATTATTGGTAAATAAGTTGAATCTGTGATAATCATTTATCTTCATCATACTTGTAATTATATAATCTTTACAATGTTTTTTTCCTGAGGCAGCATAGTTTCACAAAGGCCAGTGCAGCAGCCTGCTGCTTCATAGATTCATCATCTTAAATTTAAACCCCATGCATGACCACTGATTTTATGTGAGGATTTTGCAGTTCTCCCTGTGTCAAAATGAGTTTTCTTGCAGGGACACCTGGAGACATGCATCTCAGGTTAAATGGTAATTGTACATTTTGTTTGTAGAGGAAATAATCAAGTGTCTGATTTGCTTATCAACATGTGCCAATTTAGTAGGTAGGTGCTTTAAAAACAACTGAACTGTAAATGCCATAACAAATGGTCAGCCTACAATCGTCTCACAGTGCAAGGAAAGCGTTAAGTCTGCCTGGGATTAGATTCCCAACCGTAGCATTTGCAAACACATTTGCACAGTATGCATTACTTGTTAAACAAAACTTAAAAGTGAAGTTTTTTCTCTGTATTAGCTGCATAGGTTTAGCATATCCAATTTGCGTTCCTTGCTGCAAAACAAGGACATTTGTATTAACATTTTAATATACTTCCATTTCAGATAACAAAACCATGGAAGCGCTTTGCTTACACAAATTAAAATAATGTGCTTCAGCCGAGTGTTAAATTTGCTTAAAGCAAAACATTTTTCTCTAGCGGTATGTATAGACATTAACATCAATGATGTTTGAGCATAATGGTTATTGTAAATAAAGCATCGCCAGTTATACAGTACATTTTCACCTGACATTTCTGAAGAAAACAATCAGAAATTGAGATGTATATCTAAATCTCACTGATCAGTCAACAAACACCAAATGTCAATTTTGTAGGGTAGTGTGATACAGTGGTTAAAGCTTTGGACTTCAAACCATGAGGCTATGGTTTCAAACCCCATCATTGAAACTGTATGACTCGTAGGTCACTTCACCCACCTTTGCTCCAATTGAAAAAAAAATAACTAATTGTATCTCAAATGTTGCAAGTTGCTTTGGATAAAAGCATCAGCCAAATAAATAAATGTAGATGTAATTTAATGCAAAATTTACCTTAGAATGGTAATGTAAAAAACACACTGAGAACTATTGATTAATTAATTAATTAATATCCTTTAAAGCAACATGTAATAACTCAAATAAAAAAACATCACATACATATACAAAAATAAAACCTGCACGCACCACAGCAACATTTTCTGAATAATATAAGATTTAACATGCTAACATTTTAAAAGTCAACAATATTATTTTACGAAAAAATTATTCCAGTAAAATTAGCCAATGTTACACAAATAATTATAGGTAAACTAGACTATACTATGACAATATTTGTTCAACAAATTTAGAAAGACACTTAAAGATAATGTCTGTCATTAGTAAAAATAAGCATTATTTTACCCAAAAATAACACTTCAAAAATATATTCAACTATAATATGAAAAGGTACAGGAAAGATTAATTATTTAATAAAAGCAAATACTGTATAATAAAAGCAAATTATGAGAGGATATATATTCAAAGGGGGAACTAAAATAGCTGATCAGGTCCAATGTCAGACTGCAGTATTACCACATGACTACCCCATACTTTAATGCTTATTGACTTACTGTAAATGCATGATGTAACAATAATGCATATTAAATGTACAGGCCAAAGTCCGTACTTATCATTGAAGTTAAGCATAAAAAACTAAAGACTGATGTTTGGGTGAACCAGCTGTCAAAACACAGCTTGCAAGACTGCTAGAAGTGGACAAATGAAGACACACGACTGTCATATGGCATTGAGAAATGAACAAGGAAGCAACCTACAGCAAGTGTACTGTATATTTAATAATGGTGAAGATCACATGGATGTGATTTCTGCTTTATCTGAAGGACAGTAGCAATGATTTTCATTTCTCTAAATTTGAGAAACTCATTGAGAAACTCATACTTCCATACTGGGTAGGCTTTAGTGCTAGTCCATTGGATTCTTATTAATACTTATAAATAAACCCAAACTCACTTATACTGAACCAATTTGTGTAACCAATTAACTTAAAATATATAGTACATCTTTGGGATAAGGACCTAGGGAAAAATTACACAAAGCCTTAAGACAGTCCACTAACCAAAACACACAAGTTGCAAAACTTGGTATTGATTTTAACAAAATGTTTCCTTGAGCACATGTTGCAAATTTTCCTGTATATTCAGCAAACATACTATTAAAAATGTACCTATCATTTGCAATAAATTATTTTTTAGATGGCTTATAGATTGAATATACAAGACAACAGAACAACATGTATTTTCTCCCTTTGGTAAACAGCAGACAACAAGTAAATAAAAGGAGTAGTATTTAACAAAGGCACTGGTAAGTGAAGTTTTACCAGTCTAGCTGTCCAGCGTGTTAGATCTTACAGCTTCTCATAAACACTCTAAAGCTGCAATTTCATTTGGCTCAAAACACTTAAGTGGCTGAGATACCATCTGATCCACCAAAAACATGGTCACAAGGTGGTTGATTATCACAATGGGTTTCAAACCTCAAGAGTCTGAATACACAAGTATGAGGTGAAAATTATGCAAATTCCCCTTCTTTTCCTAAACCACTGGAACTGAGAACAAAGACAAGCCTACAATTTCATGGAGAAAACACCTGTGATTTTCAGACAAACCATTGAAAGCTACATGTCAGTTGAGTCAAAAAAATTCAGCAAATATTTTAACATTATATATTATATATTGAGACAGACAGTAATGTGTTTTAATACTTACTGTAGATGATAAACAGAATCCTTATGACATAAGAATGAATAAAAAAAAAAAAAAAACACTATAGCCACTCCAACACTCACTAACAAAGAATGATCTGGGGGAGTTATGTGTAACAATCTTTGAAAGCAGGTGCAAATGAGTGTGAGTCTGGATTGAGTCATACATACATTTGCAGACATCACTGTCATCTAAAATTAACTAAAACTTGACTAACGTCTGAAACTTTAAAGACTCAATCCTATATACAGTATCTACTGCATATATAAATAAATTCTTTGCATTTATATAGCGCTTTTCTGACTACTCAAAGCGCTCAGCAATTGTGGGTTAAGGGCCTTGCTCAAGGGCCCAACAGAGCAGAGTCCCTATTGGCATTTATAGGATTCGAACCGGCAACCTTCCGATTGCCAGTGCAGATCCCTAGCCTCAGAGCCACCACTTGTCCTAAACTACACTAGACTCTATTATATTTCCAATTTATTTTCAAAAATCTTTTTCTTAAATAGTATATATTGTTTCAGCTAAATACTTTATTATAACATAAAAACAGTTTTGATTACTAAGTGTAAACTCCATCCATCCATCCATTATCCAACCCGCTATATCCTAACTACAGGGTCACGGGGGTCCGCTGGAGCCAATCCCAGCCAAAACAGGGCGCAAGGCAGGAAACAAACCCTGGGCAGGGCGCCAGCCCACCGCAGTAAGTGTAAATCCAGTCTGAAATAAACCACTGATTATCTCTTGGAACAGCAATGCTAATTAGCCCTCTCTGATGAGATGTAACAGGAACCAATTCTCTGGAAGCATGCTTAGCACTTTAAGTACATCCAGTAAAAACATTGTAAAGAAAAATGGTTCCCAATTTGTCCTTAGAGCAGCCTGAATTTATTGAGGTAACAAAAATTTAGCCCAGGAATATTGCCAACTGCAATGAGTTCAGTTAGTTGTGGGAGATGACCTAGTGACAATGCTCTACTCTGAATGGTTTGTTCTATCCTGTCTTAATCCGTATAAGCATCTATGGGATATGGACACTGTTGAGGCCACAGCATTGTCAATTTCTTGGAACCATTCCAGGACTCTCCTATCCTAGAGGAATGGAGCAGTATCCTCCTGAAAAAGTCTACTTACAGTGGAGCACATTGCAGCTACGAAGGGATGCACCAAGTTAGCAACAATTTAAAGATATCCTGTGACATCCAATTAATACCTTAAAAACCAACACAACTATTATACCTTCATGACCAGTTTACAATGTTGACCTCAGTGGTATAAATTAATGAACTCAATGGGTTTTCACTAGTTCCTCCAAACACAAAAAACAGCAGGAAACAAGTTTTAATTAGATTGGTGATGTATTTCCATTAAGCCAGTGTTCAGTGCTTATTTTTCTGCCTACTGAAACCACACATTCTTGTTTTCCACTAACAGGAGTGAAACTATGTTAGCCTGTCACAACCCATTTGTGGAAAGGTATGATGGGTTATGCTGTCTTACAGAGCACTTTAAGCAGAACTGTTATATTCATTTTTAGATGACTTTAACATGTCCATTTTTCCAGACAATCAGGGGCCAATAACGGATGACACAATAATGGATTAAGGGATTTTTTCCAATCATTGCAGCTGACTGATTTTTTTTTTTTTGTAGTGGCCCATTCTTAGTATCCTCACGACAGTTTATTCCCAAAACCACATAAGAGTGTCCAGTTAATGCAGTCATCAAGGTGTGTCCTGTAGCCACTATCTTGCAGTTTTCTAAGCCACTGTAATTTTGGTGTTGCCCACTGTCTAAAACTATCACACATAATCTACTGGTACCTGTCCACCTACTTTTAATCGCATTTTCTAACCGTATGATGTTGTCACTGATTCAGCAATCACGTATGTGAGAAGGGTAAAATAGGTTACAGAGAGATAAAATTGGCTATATAGAAATTCAGTTTCTAACGTATAAGTGTCCTTGGCTAGAAATCAAGGGTCCTTTAAGGTGTAAAACAGCACTGCTATTAAATTTATAATTATGTCTTCAGCAAGACACCATTAAAATACACTATTTCTACTACCATATGGGGACATCAAAACTAAAAGCTTTTTCAAAAACAAGACATAGTGAAGTAGACAAAAAATACATTTACATATAGCAGTTACTAATATAATATTTCACTATACTTAACAAAAGATGAACTGACTGAATTATAGAGCTTGACTTGCAAAGAAATAATTTTCTAAAAGGTGCAATATTAGTATGATTTTTAAAAACTTGTAAGCATGACCCGGAGGAGTTAAGTGGTGCCTATAAATAACAGTCTTGGTCTATTTTAAAGTCAGTGTTGTAAGGACACTGTACCATGCAATTACCTTAAATGAGATTCCAAATTATTTCTGTTTAAGTAGTTCAATTATATGCTATTCTTCCGCTTCCTTGCACTCAGCGCTGGTCATACTGCCTACAAGAACCTGAGGCATACTTCTTGGTTACACTTTAAAAACACATTTTAGAGTGTAAAGAAGGAATTTAAATGATCAATCACTATCAAGTAGTTGTTTCCCCCAAAAAATCAATGGAAAGTCAGCGCTACCCTTTCATCCTTTTAAAAAAATGTCAAGGAAATGATCTTTTAGTGCATGGAATAGCCTGCCAATAGGAATTCGCCAGGCTAATACTGTGGAGCACTTTAAAAAACTGCTGAAAACACATTACTTTAACATGGCCTTCTCCTAACTTCACTTTAACTTAATACTGATACTCTGTATGTTCAATTCATCATAATAACTATTCATAGTGGCTCTAAAATCCGTACTGACCCCAACTCTCTCTTCTGTTTCTTTTTCCGGTTTCTTTGTGGTGGCAGCCTGCGCCATCACCACCTAATCAAAGCATCATGATGCTCCAACATTGATGGACTGAAAGCCAGAAGTCTACGTGACCATCATCATCAAGTCCTTCCATGAGAACCCTAAATACAAGGAGGACTGTTTTCATTTATGTTAGGTAGATTGCCCAGAGGGGACTGGGTGGTCTCTTGGTCTGGAATCCCTGCAGATTTTTTTTTTTTTTCTCCAGCTGTCTAGAGTTTTTTTTTTTTTTTTTTCTGTCCACCCTGGCCATCGGACCTTACTTATTCTATGTTAATTAATGTTGACTTATTTTTATTTTTTATTGTGTCTTCTATTTTTCTATTCTTCATTTTGTAAAGCACTTTGAGCTACATTTGTTTGTATGAAAATGTGCTATATAAATAAATGTTGTTGTTGTTGTACATTTCTGCCACAAAATAGTCAATTCTCCTGAGAGAAGACATTTTCAAGACCAGTCAGTGAACAAACTAACCTACACAGAAATATACTGGGGTATGTGGATAGCACTTTAAATAGCTTAACCCTCAAGGGTTTCTTAAATTAGGACTATTTGGAGATACTGTGTGTCTATAGATATTATTCATTGCTTTTATATTATTTCAGAAATATCTAGTTAACAATAGATTTAGCTACCCTACTGTATAATAATTTTATTGCTGGGGCTGCAAGGTACTGTACTTGTTAATTAATACTGCTGTCTCATACTGTAGAACTAGCATTCTAGATTTGAATCATGTATATGCACAGTGTCCCTTTGTCTGTTTGGGTTTTTTTTCAGGTACATCATCAACATTCTAAAAACATTCATGTTAGAGTGGGTATGGTAAAGAACTGGCACCCTAAACAGAGTAGACAACTGCCTTCCTACTAGGATTAATCTGGTTTGCATAACTTTGAACTGGGTTAAGTAGGTCTAGAATGCTATATTATTGATAAACATTATTAATTTCAAGTTATAGAACAGTGTGGACAAGTGTCTCTATATCAGGTTTACAAAACAGAAAATCATCATCTTCAAATTCTGAAAGACTTCTAAAAATATATCTTTCCATTGAACCTACTGCAAATCATCTTACACATTTTACTAGAAACTGTGTAATAGTAAAATATTTTAAGTAAAGACATTTGGTTATGATTATACTATTCAAAGAAAAAAATGTTTCTGTATGATGGACTGTAGGAAAGCTTGGCTTGCAACAGGAATATGATTCAGCAAATTACTAAAGTGGGGGGGGGGAGAGACAGAGACAGAAGGGGGTGCAACTAGGGAGACAATATGCGATGCAGGATTGTCATTAAATGCCCCCATTTTGTAAAAAGTTGCTATGACACTGTACATTTCTAAAGGAACAGTCTGATACAAATTATGGCAGCTATCTCTCTATTATAAAAAAATAAAACCCTTGGACGAGATGAGACTTTTTAGCCTGGGACGAGACGTGACTTTTCAGAGAGATACTTTCACTTCCTGTGAGATGAAATTTTGTGCCAAGAGATTTAACCAAGCCCAGGGCCAGAAATAAAAGACAAAGAATAGATGACAAAGTAGAACGCCGTAAAGAATTCAAAAAATGTTGGCGTGATACGCATGCAGAGCAGGTTAGAGGTAATGAAAGTACAAAAATTCGAAAGTCTCAAAAAATGATAGTAAAGATCGCATTAGCGCAAACAAAGAGAAATGATTACTTGGTGAAATAACAGAACAGCGAAAAGAGATTGAATATATTGTTCAGATTTAAACTTTAAGTCAGAGACTTGTAGATCGTCTATTTCGTGTTGCCATCAGGGAAAAGTAGTGTTTCTTCCCAATGAAGATTCGTATCCATGAGAATTAAAAGATTTGTTGTTTGGTGAAAGTGAAATCCACTTAAGCGAGTGGCAGAGATGCAAAGTGGCTGACACTTAGCACAAGCTGGGGGGTTGGCGAGCGAAGCAAGCAGGGGACGAAGCCCCTAGTCTTTATAATAATGAACTATTATGAAAGAAAGTGTCTGCACTTTTTTATTCAAAGAAAAGAAAAACTATTGTCAAGAAGGTAGTTTCTCAGGTAATGTCTTTTCAATGTTTTTTTTTTTACTTTTGGCTAGGACTTTTTTGTCCCCAACATTGAGCTCTGTCAAACTGCTTTGTTTTGATATTGGTTACAGTCCCCAACTATTCATTCTCTTTGTTCTTTAGTAGTTTTCCCTGCCTACTTCAATCTAAGCACACACACACCTAATCTGATGCTTCCTTTATGGAACAAATAAAATTCAATGCTTAATATTCTTTTTACCTGAAATACATAACTAAACAGTGAATGGGGTTTCATATTTGGACCAAATTAAGATGCCCTATAAATTTTGAATTGGGAGGCAAGCTGGAGCAAAGGCTTACTTGTAGAAGGAAAGCATGCCAGAAGAGAGAGAGAGAGACTCGAAGCGAAGGCAGACCTTTGTAGTATTTTGAGCTTTGTTTGTTCTTTTGCATTCTCCCTTTGGTCCTCATTCTCCTGTGTGCTTTACTTTTTAGAAATGTGAAATGTAACACTGTTTGTACATTTGACCTCCATGGTGTCATTTGGAGTTGGGAGAGCCACTACCAAAAAAAAAAAATCACCCTTTTCAGTTACAAATGGTAAACACAAAACTCATGCAAACTGGAGTTTTTATTTCTTTGTCCTTCCTGACCATAGCATCGGACTTATTGTTATAATCTATAGAGACAAGATTAATTTAATCCATGATTAAGGACTCACTGTATTTGTTTCTTGTTTATCCATATTATGTGTGTATTGATTTATGCTTATTTATTTATTTATTTATTTATTCATTCATTCATTCATATACTTATTTATTTAAATCTAGTTTCCTTGAACTGCACGTTGAGCTCAATGTTTTTGTTCGAAAATGTGCTATAGAAATAAATGTTGCTGTTGTTGTTGATAGTGAGAACTTTCATAAGCATTTAAGAACACAAGTAATAAGATTAAAACATTAATTAATACAGCTAACAAACATCACCAAGTTGTAATGTATTTACAAATAGTATGCCAATTAATTGTTCTGAATTTATTTTTTAGAATAAACAATATCTGCCTGGCAAATAGTGTACTGTATATGCATGTAATGTAAATTTCAATTTGCTTCCCATCCTCCCAGTTTAATTATTACGAGATGCTGCCATTCAGTTAGGCACAGTAATGCCACTTTAACTAGTGACAGCAACTGTCTGAAGCATGATTGTCCGATCTTTACTGTTTGAGTAGTTGAACAAGCTTTTGACATTCCTTGCTCAGTTTGAGATAGAATTGAAAGTAGAAGAAGACTTGTGACTCAATATAACATTCACATTTGATTTTTGCATTAACTTTGTTATGTAGACAATGTTATCATACAGACAATTGATATTAGTGGTAATTTTACACAAAAAAATCCACTTCTGTATTATATTTCTATAAACAAAAATAAAGTAGCCCCCTCTGGTTTGTAGAAACAATTAAACAGAAAGGTTGCAAAGGAAACCTTTTATTTATTAAAATTGTCATACACCTTAGGAGTTGATTATCACAAATAATACTACTCTAGAATTTCTGAATGCAAAATATAAAACAGTCACCTAAGGAACAGTTCTTATTTTTGTCACAATAAACTGTAGTGGCTGAATTTTTTATTACACATTAGAAATATCCAGATATATCAGGTTAAATAAATCTAATTTTACAGCTGTAAATTCTACATTTTAACTACAATTAATACAATCACCAATAAATTAAAATTAAATTTCAGAAAAGCACAACAACAAACTAATATAAGAATAATAAGAGTACAGTGACACACATGCATGGTTGTAAGTTGTATAGTTAATCTGAAACAGAAGTCTTCAATTGCAAGGTTTCACATAACTAAACTTCAAGATTAGTATTACACATTTCCAATTTCTATATTTCAGGGGCTTGACCTCTCACCTTGCTTGCCTTATATCATACAACTTGACATAATAATTTTAAGCATAACTGTACTCCCTATTTCATTTACTGTTTTCAATTCACATTAATAAAGTGTGGCAGTTCTAATAAAGTAGCTTTATGTTCACTGAAATAAGTAAAATATAAGAACGAAGTGGTTAGCACTGGATTCGATAACACAACTCCCGGTTGTGTGTAGTATACATGTTCACCTTTGTCTTTATGTGTTTTTTTCTCCATTACCTACACACAAGAATTTTAGGTTACTTGGTATATTATGGGAGTCTGCATGAGTGTAACTTGCGGTGGACTGGCATTCCGTGTAGGGCTGTTCCTTGCACAGTTCCAACTGCTGTCAGTATAGAATCTAAGCAACAATGCCCATAAAATTGGATTAATAAGGTTTAGAATATTCAGAAAAAAAACAAATTACCTCCAATTCTGTTGTAAATTCTTATCAAAATGCTTGTATACTGAAGAAAATGAGCAATTTTTACATCAAAAGTGGCAAATACTGAGTTTCAATGAACAAATGAACCCAAGAAATTCCTGTATTGCTTCCTCTTGATAAGACCAAAGAAACAATGGAGACAGATTATGCAAATAAATAAATACACTTAACCATTTCTCTAACCATTTTACTCATCCATATTCTCAAAAAGACCGAACATTACTTTGTATTTATAATCTGTATCATTTAGTAATAAATTCATCAGAAGCAAAAACAGTGACTTTAAATAATGTAGAGAAGCAGTGGTGAGGCCAATAGGATGGCTGACTGGTTAAGAAATATCAGATTTTGCATTACAAAAATGCACCTATTTTAGCATGGTTTAAGCAACTGTTGCAACTTTCAAAAATAAAAATGAAAGGACTTGTTTGTCTTAAATCCATTAATCTCCATGATACATGCATATGTGTGAATTGGCTTAGAATTAAATATATTAAGGATTCTTCTTAAACTCTCCTATCCACCATGTTTTGGAACTACAACAAAAGAAATCTGCCACCAATTCAAATCACTTGTAGCCAAACAAAAACTTAAATGTTATAGTTAAATATAACCTCCACATCATTTTATTTTACATAAAATAATATATTAATTGAAGCATGCAGTACCTGTTTTGCTGTCAACATCATCAAATTCAACAATAACTGAATGCCCATCATTGAAAATGCTTAGGGAGGTGCAGCTATCATAGCAAATGGATAAAGGCAAGAGGTCAGGATCATACACAGCATCAGAGGTGACAATGTTTATGGGAGACTGCCGACTGCCTTGGGCAATTGGAAAATCAATGTGCCACTCTGATGGACCTTCAGATAAAAAAAAAAAAGTTTACTCATGTTCAGGAAAAAGTTACTAAGATATTTCTGAAATACATTTAGTTAGGCAGAAGTAAATTACACTTTTTTTAGTTTCTGAGATGTTATAGTAATATGAAAGTAAGTGATGCTTTTTTAAACAGTTTATAAGAACTGACTGATGCTAAATGATAAATATATATGTATATATATATATACAGTATTTCAAATTAATCTGAACTAAAAAAAAGAATTTTAAAATAAACAGAAACAAAGGGCACATCAATAAAACATAACCTATACTGTAAAAAGAAATTATGTTGGGGAAAAAGATCGAAAGACAATGCAAATAACGTCTTAAAACTATATAAAAGATCAAAGAAAAAAACTGTAGAAGGTACAGATATTTTATGATATGATTGTTGAAAACGTCAGCGTCTGTTTCAATCGTAAAATTTAAACTACGAATTGTACTGAGGTCAGAAAAAAATCTAGGCTAATCTAGAATTAAGTACGATTTTAATTTTAGCAAAGCATTAGTGGGAATGGAGTGACTCTGTAGCCACTGGAAGCGTTAAATTGTGGGATCTAAACGGCTGCACATACTGTACAGTGCGAAGGAATTTCGACAGCAATGCAGGTAATACCCTTAGTTTCCAGCGAAATGAAATCTAAAACCGCTTTCTTCGTAAGATCTTGGTGAGCATAATGAGCTTTTGATGTTAGACCACAGAAAAAAAAACTTACATGTGGCTAAAGTTTCACAAGCTAGTGACGGATAAAGCATTGCGATTGTATCTGACAGGGTTTTAGTTAAATGAGTTTTCCAATAAAGCACAAGATGGAAGGGGTACAATTTTAATCCAAAATGCACTTACCATTGTCTTCTCCGTAACCCCACTGCAGGCCCGTCATTGCGATTATCCCCTTAATTTTCGAAGGTCTCTTCTCTGTGGGACAAACAGAGGTACTGTCAACGCGCAAGTCACAATGAAGTCTACAGCAGGTAAAGCAAATCTCTTCAGTCTCATCTAGTCATCTGCCCGAAAGGTGCGGCGAAGTTTTAAAAAGTATGGGTGTAGAAAAAAAGAAAAGCTTCCGTCTAGCCCAGACGAATTGGAGAAAGTTATATGTTTAAGCTCCACCTTCTTCGCCGATTTCAGGAGCTACAGCCCAGTGGCGCTCTAGTCATTAATTTTTTAGATTTTTACAGGGGACTAACGCATCCTGGCCCGATTGTACTTAAACCTTTCACCCATCCCTTTTAGTTAATATCAAGACCGTTAAAAAATTAGATGAATGTATTCGCCGGTAAACCAGTGTTTAACGTACGATTGCTAATACACTTACATAGCATCCCTCTATAAAAAGACAAAATCCCTTTAAAAATAGAAAGAAGAAATCCATTGAAGATGATGATGCTGTACTGTCCAAATGATACTGTTATAAAAGGGGAAAATCCACTGAGGGCAAGAATGTCAGACGATCTACAGATGGGCTATAAAATCGCCCACTGTCACAGTAGTGCCTATGCTGATGCTGCACGCGTAACTACGTGTAGATGAAGCCAAGATTCCGGAACCGTTGACTGAGATGGCGGAGACTCTGCACCGGTGTACCCGTCCTTCTTTAAGCTTGCCAACAGCGTCAGAAGCTGCACCAACAACTGAAGACATTTATAGCCAATTGCTGCCTTCTTTATTTTAACAATATGTGCACGTCGAAATGCGTTTATCGGTTTGTTTCCCACATGCACTCAAGTGACTGGAGGTCGGTCAATCAGATTGATACGTGGCTCTACGACAGGGGGTGGGAGCGATCTTGGAACCGCTATTGCAGTTACTACATGGGAGACAAATTTGTAGTTTTACATTAGGTGCTTATTTTTTTTTTCTCAAAGAGCATCGGAGAGAAATGATTCATCACCTACCTTGAGGAACATTTCAAGAACAGTTCAAGGCACAAATCATCCAGCTCAATGAGGTGATGTGTCTCATATTCCGCAATTTTAGCCGCGGCAGTTGCTGCATTTCCGTGTAGCTCACAGACAGGATTGCTAATACACGTAACATTTTTTTAAATGACAAAAAACGGAATAATACAGGAGACCGATTATGTGTAATTGCTTTTTCTCTTCTTAGTGTTGTCTGTTGCATTACACTGTTGTATGACTAAAGAAAATAGTTAAAAGTGCGAAATTTGAATTCTTAGAAAGCACATCATGTACCGCATATTACCTGAAGATCTGCTAAAAGACGTAATTCACTTGCTGCATAGTGCAAAAAAAAAAAATAAATAAAAATAAAGAATAAAATAAAATAAAAAAATAAAATTCAACGTCGCATTTCAAAGTATAGATTATTTACTTTTCAAACTACGCGCTGGATTCATCCATAATATTTCGCTCCAAATAAAAATCAATAAACAATTCGCAATTCAGCAGAATAAAGCAATTCAATACATAGATGATCGATTTTAATAGTTGTGCCAACTACACAGTGGTATGGTAGGATGGGGTGGGGTTAACAGGGCTTTTAGCCCCTAATCTCAGGGGTCCATTTTCTGACCTTCGAGTGCCAAGCCCCCCTAGAACCCCCGTTCTGCGTCTTGACATACAGTACACTCTTCGAGTGCGAGAACCTCCAAGGAGGACAACTCCAACCCGGTTGTCCATCTGACAAACTTGTGCGACTAACGGCATTATAGTAGGGAGTTGGGGGTGGAGGGGCGAAGCCCCGAAAAAGTGCTAAAGCTAGCGACGCTCCTGTTTCTACAACGCTATTTTACCAAATTTAACCGTTGCTCACAAGAGTTATAATTAAATGAGGTTGCATACTTTACTGTAATATTCAGGTTTACAACACACCTTTTAGTCAGGTTAAAAAAAGGAAAATAAACATTTCGTGAGCAATTCAATGTTTCATGACCACTTAACTGTGAAACATACTATTCCTTATGATCAAATGGCCGTTTAATCCGACTGTTATGAAGTTGGCAATGCACAACATGACAGAAGATGGAGAAGAAAGAAGATGGGCACCGTTAAGTAGGTAATTAATAAGGGAGAAACATTACGTGGTAGCACACATTTAGAATACCAAATGTCAAATCCCAACACACAAGAAAGTGAATCAAAGTCAAAGAGCACAGGCAAAGGTCCTAGCATTGAGCTTGTTGGATTAACCCTGACACTAAAGAAAAGTTGACCTGTAAGATTTAAAACAAGTGCTGCTATGATGTCAGACTTCACTGATGCAGATCACATGACCGGCCACCACACTTGGAAAGGGTAAACAACATGGCTGTGCCCATCAAACATGCAACAAAATGATGACACCCTTAAACATAACAGATGTACAAAATGTTGGCTTGATGTCACTGCTGTAATAATAAAAATACAAATAATAAAAAAAAACAGTAAACAACACAAGCCAACATTGAAAAGACTGATACAAACTAATATTAGACTGTGATTCATTACACTGGCTAAGCCACAATGCTGCCATTCTATTGACTTACAAAGCTCTAAAATTTAATCTCCAATGCACTTACATTTCTTATTTCATATGAAATACATAAGTGATATGAGCCTTGAAATCCAGCATACTCGCTATTCAGAAACCTTCGCTGAAACTCCATTGGTAAATATTTATTTATCTTTGCATCATGAATACACTACATTTTATACAAATTTCTTACAATGAGGTTTTTTCCAAGTGTGCGTTGCAAAGGGGCACAAACTCCCTGATAACATGATTCTTTTAGCTTGAGCTTAATGTTAGATTAATAACATCAACATATTCCTCAAGTCAAACAGTGAAAAACAAAAATGCCATTAGAGTAAAAAAAGCTTGTAGCTTGGCTTTTAACGACGATTTCACATCTTGAAACAAACAGCTGTGGAGTCACCACATCAACATCATCAACAATAGTCTTTGCTACAGCAGTAGGAACAGCAAGTTTTTTGTCTTCAGCATCTGTCTCTCCAGCTGTGCAAATATGGTTTAGTTTAGAGAAAATGTCCACAGGTCCATCCATCCACCCATTATCCAACCTGCTATATCCTAACTACAGGGTCACGGGGGTCTGCTGGAGCCAATACCAGCCAACACAGGGCACAAGGCAGGAAACAAACCCCGGGCAGGGCACCAGCCCACCGCAGATGTCCACAGGTTTAATAGTTTAATTACATCAAGTCAGAAATTCTAATGTTAAAACATTGAAGACAAAAAAGATTGCCACCACAGCATATAGCACCTTCCCACTTTATTATTAGTCTATGCAAAAATGATTTACAACATCTGCCAAAAAAAGATACAACTTTAATATATGACGAATGCGCTATCAGCAAATGCTCCCAACGTTTCTCTTACTCTCATCCGAAATTCTGACAGTGTTTAGCCCTACAGCTTTAATCTTAATTATTTTTAGTTTTTTCTTGCATGATCACATTTTAAAAAGGAACTGTTTTTGCACCTCATTCTTGTTGCAAACATGGAGCTGATGCTGATCCTAGAAGCAGTTCTAGGCTTAGGTCAGAGGTGTTTACAGGATTGGGTTTAAAGCTGCCTTGACCACATAGAGTCTACAGTAAGGAGATAGGAGGTGAAAGGGCTCTAGTGACAGGAGAAAGAGGACACATTACATACAGAAAGAAAAAGAGGGCCGAAAGATAAATTGTGAAGTGTATTGCATCACATAGGTGGCGCATAGAGTCTACAGTAAGGAGATAGGAGGTGAAAGGGCTCTAGTGATAGGAGAAAGAGGACACATTACATACAGAAAGAAAAAGAGGGCCAAAAGATAAATTATGAAGTGTATTGCATCACATAGGTGACCAAGAAACAGTCAGGAGTTGAAGACGTTTATAGCTAGGGGCTGCAGGTTTTGTTGTTTTATATTATTATTGTTTGTCAGTTTTTTATATTAAGTTATTAAACATATTATCACTTTGTTGTAGGGTGACATGGTGTCACGCTGCTGACTTACAGATCAAACATTCTGTGTTTGAATCTCAAGTTTGATAGATAGATAGATAGATAGATAGATAGATAGATAGATAGATAGATACTTTATTAATCCCAAGGGGAAATTCACATAATTTAGCAGCAGCATACTGATACAAAAAAGAATATTAAATTAAAGAGTAATAAAAATGCAGGTAAAAATAGACAATAACTTTGAATAATGTTAACGTTTACCCCACAAACCAACCCCCCCCCCGGGGTTGAACTGAAGAGTCGCATAGTGTGGGGGAGGAACGATCTCCTCAGTCTGTCAGTGGAGCAGGACAGTGAAAGCAGTCTGTCGCTGAAGCTGCTCCTCTGCCTGGAAATGACACTGTTCAGTGGATGCAGTGGATTCTCCATGATTGACAGGAGCCTGCTCAGCGCCTGTCGCTCTGCCACGGATCCAGCTTCATTCCTACAATAGAGCCTTCCTTCCTCACAAGTTTGTTCAGGTGTGAGGCGTCCTTCTTCTTTATGTTGCCTCCCCAGCACACCACCGTGTAGAAGAGGGCACTCGCCACAACCATCTGGTAGAACATCTGCAGCATCTTATTGCAGTTGTTGAAGGACGCCAGCCTTCTAAGGAAGTATAGTCGGCTCTGACCTTTCTTACACAGAGCATCAGTATTGGCAGTCCAGTCCAATTTATCATCCAGCTGCACTCTCAAGTATTTAGAGGTCTGTACCCTCTGCACAAAGTCACCTCTGATGATCATGGGGTCCATGAGGGGCCTGGGCCTCCTAAAATCCACCAACAGTTCCTTGGTCTTGCTGGTGTTCAGGTGTAAGTGGTTTGAGTCGCACCATTTAACAAAGTCCTTGATTAGCTTCCTATACTCCTCCTCCTGCCCACTCCTGATGCAGCCCACGATAGCAGTGTCGTCAGCGAACTTTTGCACGTGGCAGGACTCCGAGTTGTATTGGAAGTCTGATGTATATAGGCTGAACAGGACCGGAGAAAGTACAGTCCCCTGCGGCGCTTCTGTGTTGCTGACCACAATGTCAGACCTGCAGTTCCCGAGACGCACATACTGAGGTCTGTCTGTAAGACAGTCCACGATCCATGCCACCAGGTGTGAGTTTGTGTGGAGTTTGTGTGTTCTCCCAATGTCTGCATGGGTTTTCCCACATCCTCAAAGCCATGCAAATTAGGTAAATTGGTGATGTCAAATTAACCCTGTGTGAGTGTGACTGTGTTCATGATTAAACTCTGAAATGGACTGGTGTCCCATTCAGGAATGCTTCCTGCCTTGCCCTCAGTGCTTCTAGAATAAACACTAGCCCCACCCATGATTATGTGTTGCATTTTGCAGATATGTAACTGGTCTAGTCTATTTTTTATGTATTTTGTCCGCTTAGGTTTATAAATGTGGCAGCATGGTGGTGCTGTCTTGCAGTAAGAAAACCAGGGTTCATGTCCCAGGCCCTCCCTTTATGGAGTCTGCATGTTCTCCCCATGTTTGCTTGGGTTTACTCTGATTTATCCCATTTCCTCTCACTGTTCAAAGACATGCAGATTTGGTGGATTGGTGATACTAAATTGGCCCTAGTGTATAGTTGGGATGTGTGTGTGTGTGTGTGTGTTTGTGTTCACCCTGCGATGGGCTGACATACTGTCCAAGATTTGTTCCTGCCTTGTGCCCTATGCCAGCTGTGATAAGCTCCAGCCCCCTGTTCAGGACTAACCAGGTTAGAAAATGACTGACTGTTCATAAATGTATATATTGATGTGATTAAAGCACATGTGTTTGAAAATGGCTAAGATAAATAACTGTGATACTAAAAGAGAAGGCTCCCTGAATTAAAAGAACAAGCTAGATTGGATTTTGTTTTCTAAAAAGAGCTTCTTTTATTTTATTTTGCTCTTAAATAAATCTAAGCAATGTATGAAATTCCAAATACAAACACAGAGCATGATGACATTGAATGTGTCGTATCATGGCAATGCAGTGCATAAGAAATCAAAAAAATGGCTACAACCTTTCAACATATTTATTGTCCTTTTTATTGTTTTAGACTCTTGTTCCTTTTCATGAAAGTCACCATGAAGTTAATAGCAATGGTGTGGCTGTGATCGGACATTATTTAATTTTTCCTTGTGTTGCTTATTGCTCTTTTTCAGGTGTTTTTATTCATTTCAGGTTCCCTTATGTTGTGGAGTATGTTTGTTTGTTTTTCACATTTTATTTTTGCTATTTTGCAGTTTTTTTGTGCACAGTTTCTACTGTGTGGCTCAATGACCAGAAGTGAATGATATAAAGGTCAGCTTCGTGCACTTCTTGGTTGTCCAAGAAGGTGGATAAGTAAACCATCTCTTGTCTTATTTTGTAATTTAGTGCACTGATTATGTATCATTTTTCTTTTGACTTATAACAACAGTTTAGTTTAGTTTTTTGGCTTTGTTGTCTTGATTTACAGATTTCCTTGCATGTAATTGAAAAAAAATAAAGCAACAAACACATGAAAGCTCAATTCCCCTTTTTCACTCATATGTGATACAAATTCAAAATTTTTAGAGAGGTATGATTAGCAGAAAATGACATGAAATCAAAACTTTTCAGAAAGAATGCATGCTACTTCATTACCACCATTTTGCCTCCAGAATCTCAGTATCACACCCATAATTTCCTGTCTCTACTCTCATGTTCACAGGTTTCTACGTAAATACACAGCAGTGATAAGTGTGCTCAAAGAAACAGTTATGATTTTTCAATTACATTCTCTCCTTATTGCCATCATGAGATGATGAATTTGCATACATTCTGCACTGACTCGATGTGAAACAGAGTAGCAACCAGTATCTGACTTTTAGGGTCGCATCTGTCTGACAACTTATGCTTTTATTTATTTTGCATACTGCAGGACGCATTACAGAATTGATGAATGGTAGATGGGAATGAATCCAGGCAAGACCATTCAATATTTATGGATATATAAGGCCAACTATTGAGAAGCCACCCACAAATCTGATTTAAGTAAGTTTCTCAAAGGAAACTTGAATATATTTCAATATTATAATGACTTTCACAATTTACACTTTGTTCAAACAGATCTTGCTGTCAAGTATACATGATTATATAAACGGAAATGCTACTAATGCTTAAAAGTGCCATACTGACTCTTGAATAGATTTTACATATATTGTAGGACCCAAAACATTACCAGGTTATCCCTAGCAGGAATTAACAGGGATTTGCTCATTGTCAATGATGCAGTAATTTTGTAAGTCAACAGAATCTACTGTACATACAAGGCCCCAAGTAAGAAGGAAGAAAACATGTGAGGTACACAATTACTGAGAGCGAGTCAAAACTTTTTTTTTGCCTAAAAGAAAGTTTGTGGTGAATTTATTTACTTTTGCACATATTATATTTGAAAAAAAGCTGTTTAAAACATAAATAATGCCGCGGATGACTTAAAAAAGAAAGACAAGGCAGCTATATATTAAGCAGCAAAGCACCAAAGAAAATATTATTGGATATTAATTTAATCAAAATGTAAACATAGCTCTGCATTCACCAAGTAAGTGCCATGCACCATCTCTTTCACTGCTGCTTCACTACCATTGGAGCAGGTTGTTCTCTTCACATGTTTAAAGACCAGCTTTAAGGTAGATGTCAAATTGCAAAGTACAGAAGAAAACAAGAATAAAAAAGTAAAGAAGCACCAGTACTTTAGAATTTGTTCAGTCTCCTGACGCTTTCAATTTATCAGCCTTAGAAACAAACCAAATTTGTGAAAATAACTATGGTAGTCAGAATTTAGATTGGCTTACTCATATCAATGCTTGAGCATCTGATTTGCCCCTAGTGGCATACTTTGTGTGTTGGGCTCCAAATTTGCACATAAATGACACACAAGGGATATTCCAAATAATCGTAATACAGACCTAAGTTGTAGTATTTCACTTATAGTTCTGTCAGCCAATTTTTCATCATACATTTTAAACATGATTCATGAATGTGGGTGTATGTTCCTTACTCCTACACATTAAACACTGAAACACCATCTGTTGTATTTAATCGCAAAATAAAGCAGGCTAACTCTGGTCAATGGCGCTGTAATAGTTACCAGTCAGTTGTGGGTCATCTGCTGTGCAAGTTTCTTTTTTAATTAAAAAATCCTAAACATTCTTTTGAACATTTCACATACAGTAAATGAAGAATGCCCATGGAGCAATAACTAATACAACTGTAATCCAGGGTGGGATGGCAGTCTAGTGCAAGGTATACCCAGGTACATAATCCATATTTAAATATATGCGGATGTAGTACTAGGGGATAAAATACAACTGGAACAGTGAAAAATAGCTTACTCAAAACTAGCCTTAACAAAAGACAAAGTGGAGAATGATAATCAGTTATGAAATTAAAGTGTGTTAAACTAAGTATGCGGCAAAATAAGCTACGTATGTGAACTTTAAGCACCGAATCATATTCTATCTTGTTTGTCTTATTTGATTCATAGCGGGGATGCTTGCTGTAGTCAGTTTTCATTACTTGGATGTTCTATTACATTTGAAATTATGTTTCAGATCGACTAACAATTTAAAATTTTCAGCGTTTATATTTGTATACTTGTATATCCTGCAACGTTCACTAATGTTTTCTGCTGGTGTAGCCAGGATAGATTCGACCTAAAGTGAACAATTAAAACAGTACCTATTCGAAAATATATGGATAATTAATGTCCCTGCTTTTATGCTATCTTAGAATATGTACATGTCTCCAATTTTAGTTTGTCCTATTTAGCTCTGTCTGAAAAAATAATTTTACATTTATCTTGTTGGTCTTGTGTCAACTGTTCTGTGTAGTTGGTTGTTTTATATTAGAATTTCAACTTGCTTTATTCTTCCAATAATGTGCGAGAAAAGGAATGACTGTGTGTTCGTACCGCGACCTCTTTCGATTAAACTTTGAACTACAGTCGAAAGTGCAACTACGAAAGCAGAGAACTACATTTACTTTACAGTCAACAACTGGGTTGTGTCGAATCTGCCGCAGCAGAATGAGCAGGAGAGGCGATGAAAGAGTCGTCTATGTGAACTTAAAAATATGGCAGAAACCATGAAAGCCAAGGCGACTAAAGAACAAAAATATGATCGACAGCTCAGGTAGTGAAGATAGCCGAGAGTTCAGATATAAAAACTGGTCTAAGCAGATGTCAATTTCTCGATTTTTGAAATAATGTATTATCTCGCTCCTGATATTTGAATATTTATGTTCTAATATGCCGGTAGGCCATTGAAATGTGCAGGTGGAACTAAATTGAAACGTCCAGTGTTCTTTAAAGGTAAAATGTATGTATATAAACACATCATTGAGCATCTGTTGTTGTTAGCAAATTTAAAATAGAAATTGGAACATGGGTTTTGCTGAGGTGTTTAAAAATTTCTAGTAGTTCATAATGTGCAAATGATTTTAAATATTTGGTAGTCTTACCATTGCAGAATTAAAATGAAACATGCCAGAAGCCATTGGTTACATTTTTTTCCAAACTCGGAATGTGAAAATAATTTCATGTATTTTATAAACTTGTGAGTAATTCCTTGCCCTTTATTCCTTGAAGACTGTGGGGAGATCATGGTCAAGAAGCTCTGGAGAATGCACATGTCTGCTTAATCAATGCCTCGGCGACGGGAACAGAAATAATGAAGAATTTAGTGCTTCCAGGTACAACCTCAAATACTATTATAGCCGATAATGGTGATACGCTGTTACTCGCACCGCCTGCCTCATAGTTTCTGAAAATCTAATGCATTGTTGTTCTTATAGGTCATGTCAATTGGAACATGAAGTGTTTTGTTATATGTAATGTCAGAAAGGTTTTTTAGAGTATTACTAAATTAATTTTTTGATTTATACAAAAAATGCACTTTAAAGCTCATATATTAAAGCACCAGATTTTTTTAAAAAAATGTCCATTTTATATTTGACAAAACCCAATGTTTCATCAGTTGCCTTAACCTGACATGAACACTTGTGTCAATTTTTTTATTTTGCTTCTTTATGATTTTTTTTTCTTTAAGGTATTGGAGCATTTACCATTGTGGATGGCCATTCAGTTAGTGGAGAAGATGTTGGAAATAAGTAACTAAATTATTTTTTTGTGTTTGCATGTAAGCACAACTGGCATAGAAGGAAAGAAAGCTCTGTATTGCAGGATTACCAGTTCAGTCCTTACCTCTGAATCATTGTGAAGCTTTATGCAAACTGCAAACCCCCCTATACAGTATTTAAAAAAAATGTGTTTCCATACTTGTAATGTGCCATTGAATGGTATTTACTATAGAAGAGCAATATATGAAATAAAGATTGTTTGCAAAGTCTGGTTTACTTGAGCATAATTTCACCTATTGATATAATTAGTAATTAGGGGTGACAGGTTGTCCCAGTGTTTTAGCAAGGAATGTCTCACAACTTCATTTGATTTTTGGCTTTGAATCTTAGGCCAGTCACCACTGTTTTTATGGAGTCCATATGTTATTCCTGTAGCCGCACTTTTGTTTTTTGTTTTTTTTATGCTGTGCATTATTGGTTTTCTCAGGTGCACAAAGATGTTTAAGATTTGCAGATAAAGATGATTGTTCACTGTAAATTAGCTGTGAGCATAATTTACATCAGCATACCAATTGTTAGACTGGCACCCTATTCAGGGTGGTTACTACCAAGACATGCGTCTTGGATGTTGAACTAGATTTACACTAGTAAGTTCATGCACTAGAATTCATTAGTGTAAATGGTATTTAATGAATTTACTGTCAGAGAATATTCTATCCATTCATCCATTTTCTAAATCTGCTTATCCAGAACAGGGTCACAGGGAAGCTGACTCCTATCTCTGCAAGCATTGGGTGCATGGTAGGAACAATCCCTGGACAAGGTGTCAACCCATCACAGGGTGAACACGTACACATCAGGGGCTAATTTGTCATCACCAGTCCACCTAACATGTCATTGAATCGAATCAATGAAAGTTACGTGATGCATATACATATGTTTTTGCTTTGCTTTTTATCATACAAAAATAAATATTTTAAGTGCTGTTGTATTAAAAAGTGAAAATTAAATGTTTATCTTTAACATTCCATCTGTTCTACAAATTGTCAGATGGATGAAATTTTACAGGAAGGATTTAATATGGATGGGATCAGATTGAAAAAAATGATGATTCAGAAGGACTGGACTCAACCAATTGTAGTATAGCTGAGTAAATTTAATACTACATCAAATCCTAGTATGTCCCTAGTACTCCTAAAACAAAAAGGCATACACGGCAAGTAAATGTATAAATAATTAAAAATTCTTGCATATAGCCTTCACTTTTGCTCTGCCACATTTTTCTGTGAAGAGTTTAAAGCTATTCACTTCATACAGCAAAAAGTATCAGAATTTAATCCCAAGTTTTTGATAATGGGAAACATGAGCATGGCTCATACAGAACAGTTTTTAGTAGCATGTAATCCCAGTGCAAATATAATGAAAAGGTGTCTTATGTCTCTTTGGTGTTTTGAGTTCTGTCAAATGTTCAGCTTATCAAATATTGAAAATTCTTACATTGGCACTGACATTTTTGTCTTTAATGTTTAGAATCTTTGTAACTCAATATTTTCAAACTGGTTTAAGCTATCTTTTAGGTAAATTGCAGGTTGCCTAATTTTTTAGGTTTACTTTTCTATTTTAAACATATGTTTTATATCTTAGTAGAAAATATTTATTTCCAAGGTGCTTAAATAGAAAACACAATCTTTGTTATTGCAAACATCTGATTACATATGTGTTGTTTCATTTATAGCTTCTTCCTAACTAAGACATGCTTTGGTAAGGTATGTTCATGAGTGTATTATTTTAACCTGTTACTTCTTTTTCACCTAGCAAAGTATTAAAATATTTTTTAAATCTTTTCATTTTCCTATACAGAACAGAGCTTATGCTGCCACAGAATTGTTGCAGGAACTTAACAGTGATGTGTCTGGTAATTTTGTTGAAGAGGTAAGAAGTTTGAAATGCATTACACATTTTTGACTTTAATTGTACTACTCCTGCCATATAAAATATTGGTATAAAGAGGCTAAATATTTTAATGTCTTTCCATGGGAATAATAATTTTTCTTTTGTAAGGCTAAAAAAATGTGTATTGATTTGTATGTTTAACTCCAGAGTGTTACTCTGTTGATTCAGTTCAAGGAATTATTATATTATTAAATGCAAAATATGGGGAATGTTTTTGCATTTCAAAAAAGTAGCATGTTTTCTGAATTTTCCAAGATATTTCTGCTGTTTCCTATAGAGTCCAGAAGAGCTCCTAGACAATGATCCAGAATTTTTCCAACGATTTAGTATGGTAATTGCGGTGCAGTTACCAGAAAGGTATTAGTTTTCATTTCTAGAGGTCTCAGTTATGGATTACAGTAAAAGAAGTTGGGGTGATTTCCAAAATGCCCTTAGCAAAAATGTGTAATTTTTATCTTTTTAGTACATTGCTAAAATTATCTACGATTTTGTGGAATGCTGGAATACCCCTCTTAGTCTGTCGGACATATGGGCTTGTTGGATACATGAGATTATTGACAAAGGAACACACTGGTAAGTAAACAGACCTCGTAATTCGACTGACCTTTTTTTTATTATGGTATAATGGTTAAAAATATAAAGAAATGAAACTGAGAAAAATCATTTACAGCTAAATTACTGCAAATAAAATGAAAGTATGTTTATCTTGAAAAATGTTATCAACCACAACATTAAAATCGCTGAAAGGTGAAGTGAATAACATCGATTATCTCATTGCAATGGCACCTGTCAAGGATTGGGATACATTAGACAGCAAGTGAACAGTAAAGTTCTTGAAGTTTTCTGTGATTAAAATCGGCATGCATAAGGATCTGAGCAACTTTGACAAGGACCAAATTGCGATTAGAGTGGGTTGGAGCATCTCCAAAACTGCAGGTCTTGTGGGGTATTCCTGGTATGCAGCAGTTATTATCTACCAAAAGTGGTCAAGGACATCTAGTAAACTAACCACAGGGCCATTGGTGCTCAAGGCTGATTGATCCATGTGAGGAGTGAGGGCTAGCCCATCTGGTCCGATCCCACAGAAGAGCTACTATGGCACAGATTGCTGAAACATAATGCTGGCCATGAGAGAAAGGTGTCAGAACACACAGTATATCTTGGCTTGCTGCATAGTTGCAGACTAGTCCGAGCATCCATGCTAACTCCTTTCCACCGCCGAAAGTGCCTGCAATGGGCATGCAAATGTCAGAACTAGACCGTGGTGCAATGGGAGAAGGTGTCCTCTGATGAATCAAATTTAGATCATGTGGATGGCCGGGTGCATGAGCATTGTTTACCTGAGGAAAAGGTGGCAACATGATCCACTATGGGAAGAAGACAACCAGAGGCAGTATGATACTCTGGGTAGTGTTCTTATGGGAAACCTTGGGTCCTGGCATTCATGTGGATTCTGCTTTGACATGCACCACCTACCTAATAGCTGTTGTAGACCACATACACTCCTTTGTGGCAACAGTATTCCCTGATGGCAGCTGCTTCTTTCAGCAGTTTAATGCACTCTGGCACACTGCAAAAATTCTTCAGGAATGGCTTGAGGGACATGACTAAGAATTCAAGGTGTTGTTCTGGCATACAAATTCCCCAGATCTCAATCCAGCTGAGCATGTGTGGGATGTACTAGAAAAATATGTCTGATCCATGGAGACCCCACCTCAAAACTTACAGGACTTAAAGGATCTGCTGCTAATGTCGTGGTGCCGGATACCACAGGACACCTTCAGGGGTCTTAGGGTCAGAGCTGTTTTGGTACCACGAGGGGGACCTACATAATATTAGGCAGGTGGTTCTAATGTTGTGGCTGATTGGTGTGTATACCATTTAAATTTATGTCCCATACCCATGCAATTATTCTTTCTACTTATTTATGACTTTTACACTGTCAAATACCAGTGTTCTGTTTTTGTATTTGTTAGTGTTTATTTTTGGCAACTTATAATTTGATGTAGGCTTGAGAATAAAGGAAGATGGCTTCATAACTTGAAAAATATGTTCCTGCAGGAAAGCAAAAACTAGTCAGAAAATATGTAGTTATTTGAATTGTTTCACATTTGCAGTGTAGATGAATGGTGATGTAGTTCTCAATTAATATCAAACGCTAAGAACATAACCATTTATAGGTTTAGGGTCATTATTGTCACGTGCACAGATTTTTTTTTTTTTTTTCTATGTGATCATTCTACTGCTTGGGAGATTTGTGTTTACATACATTGATCATTTGCAGTTGCATTATTTATAATAACACTGGTAAAATAATAAAGATATAATAATAAGGAAAATGTATCAAATGTTAATAATCACTAACCTAGTATTTGATAAATATATTTCCTTCTTCAGTGGTAGAATCTCATCCAGATAATGCACTGGAAGATTTACGATTGGATAAGCCGTTTACATCTCTCAAAAAACACTTTCAGAGTTTTGAGTTGGAAAATATGGATAAGAAGGTACTTTATAATATAATTTAAAAAAACTACATCCTTTAGCGATGCAATAAATCTGCACTGCAAGAAATTATAGTTTAATTTTTAATACCCCTGATTTTTCTTTTTTTTTTCCCTTGTAAATATACAGGATCATAGCCATACACCATGGATAATTGTGATAGCAAAGTATTTGGAAAAATGGTTGAGTGAGGTAGGTTGATGTTTGAATAGTGTGTGAAATCTTCTGTGTTAGTGTGTAATGTTTGTGCTTAGAATTTTTTTTTTTAAACTGCAAAGCAATTTAAAGTAGTGGTGAAAAATGAACTTCTATTTGGTAGTTTTCTCTTGTAATACATCTTGTATGGTATAAAGGGACATTTGGTGTTAACACGCAAATGATTTAAAGAGTTTATTCTGTTTAGTTTTACCTAGGAGTAAAATATGAGTATAGTTGTCTTTTTGTATTTTTTAAATTCATCAGTCAGTATTACAACTTTCTTAAATCTTAAACCAATTCTGAGTCATAGGGGTCATGCCCATCCAGCATCATTAGATGCAAGGCAGGAAACTGCCATGGATAGGTTACCAGTCTTATCACTTTATCCACTCATGCACATAGCAAAAAGCCATCAATTAACCTTACCTGCATGCTTTAAATAATGTGAAGTAAAACCTATACAAACACAGAGAGAACAAGCAAACTCAACCCAAAACAAATTACCACTTGTGTTGTGTTTGAACCCAGGATCTTGGATCCATGAAGCAGCAGCCCCATGCACTGTGCTGTAGTTGTGTGTGTGTGTGTGTGATAAATAGATATGTATAGAGATATAATTTGTGTTGAAGTGGTCATAATAAAAATGAATTGGATCAGTTTTTACGAGGCAGAGAAGACAAATACTTCTCAAAAAATCACAGTCATTTACTCTGTTTAAATAAAGCCATCATCAGCTACATTACTGAGGCACTTTTCTATGTTACAATGGCAAGTTCTAGAAAATGTGACAATACTGAGTCATTTTGGTTTTAGTCTTTTAAATTCATTAAATTTAAGTATGACAATTTGTCTTACCTCTGTAATTTCAGAACAATAACCATCTTCCTAAGTTATCTAAAGAGAAAGAGGCCTTTAAAGAACAAATACGTCAAGGTGTGTATATGTTTTTTATTTTCTCCCACAGTGTCCTTTTGTTACATTTTTTTATATCTTTATCTCATAACTTAATAGAGACAATTTTTTTTTTTTAGGAAGAAATTGCTAACCACTATTTTATGTTTTACTTACATTTTGTGTAACCTTTTTAACCACGTATACAAGTTTATTCAGTATATTTTGGCTGGTTGATGAGTAGCTTGTTAATAATTAGAAGAGTAGGATTGCATAATATATATACATTTTTACATTGCACATATTTCTTGTCTAAATCTTGCAGTGCATTTATTGCTCATTTTTAGGATACAAATTAGATTTGTATCACCATAACTTAAAAATGAATTTTCTTTGGGAATAAACTGCACTACTGTAGTTGTCACAAGAAAAACTAGCCTTTCATATTATCAGTGGCAAAAATCTGCTTAAAAATGTTAACTTGTTTCTTTCTTTATTATTTCCTGATATTTGTTCAAGTGTCAGAAATAATGGTGCTATTATTCCAGAGATCAAATTACATTAATACTGTGACCATATCAAGCAGTGTATTATGACTAAAGGAGATGTCTACCTAAATTGCCTCATTCCAGGGTTTAGGTCAACAACGTTTAATGAATATAGCTAGGGATGAACATGTACCATAATAATCTTTTATTTCACTATGAAATTTAGATAGATATAATTATCTTCTATTCGTATTTAGTAAGCAATTCACAAAAATTGAGCTATATAGAGGTATTTTTTGAAAGATGTAATTTATCCTTGCACTATTCTTGCCTGGATTTTCTGCAGTTCCCTGTGATCTTCATAAGAATAATTGTTTATAGCAGAGTAGGGCATTTTAAAGTGGTTGAAAGATTATTGATCAACAGGTACGCATCCAAAGAGAAGTAAACTGACAATAAGGTACTGTAAGAAATGGATATGTGTGTGTTTTTATTTTTATCAGCTGATACCTATCAGTCACAGGGATCCTAATATACATACAACAGACGCATTGAACAGTAAAGGTTTATATTAGTAGAAGGACCTACATGCAGTGGTCCTATAGTATAATTAGAAGCAGGAATAGCAGCTAATTCTGCTGGGGACCAGATGTGGAACCTGACTAAACCTCTTTTTCATTTCTTATATTTTTCTTTCATCTGTGAAGTACAATATGTAATTATTAAAGGATAGGCATCTTAATGTAAAAAAATAATTGACAAGAAATCTACATATTTTTGTCATGACTCTGTTTAGAACCTAGTGGGCTTTGAAAATGGTATGGTACTGTATATATATTTTAACTAGGCACCCTTTCAGCTGTACGATCCTTTATTTGAAGCTTTATTTTTTCTGTCTAAAAGATGAAGTAGAGAGCTGTGGGAAAATGTACAATGTAATTTTGCAATCTTAGTCAAAAGGAGTTTTTTGCTTTTCATGAATGCAATTTACAGCTAATTACATGCATGTTAGCAATACAAGTTGGTGTGCAGTATTCTGAGTTTCTCTAAATACCAGAACTGCCTATAAGGACCTCAATGTGAAAACAAAAAACATATCAGTGTCCCTGAGTATTCAAACACAGCTTTGAGTAATTGTTGGAAGGAGATT
This sequence comes from Polypterus bichir lapradei, assembly GCA_026402145.1. Taxonomy (NCBI): domain Eukaryota; kingdom Metazoa; phylum Chordata; class Cladistia; order Polypteriformes; family Polypteridae; genus Polypterus; species Polypterus bichir. The sequence continues at coordinate 59,238,178 of JANRMT010062806.1, read as the reverse complement.
ATTTAAAATTTTTGTTCATATTTTACTATTATGTAGTATGCACGGATGCCTTTGTGACTATGTTTTATTTGTCACTCACTTATTTAAAGTGGGAGTTCAACCTTGGATGAAGGAAGGAAATGCCTCAGGTATTTTTAAAATGCAATAATCTGTGATATGTAGTATATGGTTTGACCTCTAAAGAATGGAGGTTTGCATGAATGGAGAAAAAAATTAAACTTACTCCATTGCTGTGGCATAGTAAATGAAAAAGCTGTCTTGGACAGAATGAACATTTGTCTAAGATCGCAGCCTGTGATGTAGCACCAAGTTAACACCTCATACACCTGTGTCAAGTTAGGAAAAAGTTTTGTCAAGTCTCTTTGATGTTTAGCAGTGATTTGGAAAACACAATACCATTTTTTAAATTAGATAGTCAGAAATAAGCTTTTTTTTAGTCCATATCTGAATGGTGAAATGGTAAAGGACAAATTAAAACAACCTATCACCTTTTACAGGTTGCATACTGTATCCTGCAAATCTATCTGCCCATCTGTGTACTCTATTAACTGTGTATTGTGAAATATTTGCATTGAACACAAAATTTGAAAAGAAATTGTATTTCTTTGCGTAAGCATTCTTATAGGCCCGCTTTCTCATAACTTCACATTTGCTGTACTACTTAAAGTTGAAATGTTGACTAACTTGGGAATTCATATTTTGGCAACTTTGGCTGTAGTTTCTGCCAAATGTGGTGTTTAAAAAATTAAGCACTATTAACGACAGGGCTCAGTTATTATTTGGATTCAGAAAAATGTAAGTGCCTTGAGCATGGGAAAGGCGCTATATAAATAAAATGTATTATTATTAAAAATAATTTTTGATTAGTTGTTAGATTTTAAATATAAAAAGAAGACCCAAAAATAAAGCATTGAACTGAGAAAAATAGAAATGGAGTTAAGGAGTCACATAGTTCAGTGTGGTACATCTGTGTGCATGGGTTTCATACAAGTTCTTTGGTAAGGCCTACAGTTGAACATTGCACCTTATAAAACATATATTGATAGTAAAATAAGCAAATGTAATGCAGTAAAACAGGACATACACCAAGGGGGGATACAGGATATGTTTCTCAAAGCACTGTATGTCTAGGTAGGAACAGTTTCTTCTAGGAGAAAATTTCCATTTCAAGGACAGACACCCGGACTGCCTGGCACCTTAATAGACCATAAGGATTAATGGGTCCACAGACACCATGGTGCACATTATCCTAATGCTTACAAGGCAGGCAAGAGAGTTAGTTTTGGTTATGCTAAGGAATATAGGGAATTTAGCATTGATCAAAGAGAACAATGAACATTTATAGTCAAACGCAGAGGAATTATTTTTGGTTTATCCCTTTTTGCTTTGTTTGATAAAACCTTATGTTTTTTTATTTTGAACATTGATTCTTGTTCCTTCTTATAATGCATGATACAAAAACACTGAACTTCCCACCAAAAAAATAAATAAATTGTGTCTTAAATGCCCACATTTTTTAAAGAGACTTATCCTTAACAACTATAATTTCTTTGGCCAATCTATTATATTATTAACATTATATAGCTGATGTTTGAACTGGATAATAATAATTACTTTCAAATACATTATATTTGATGCTTTATGATATTCATATTATGTAATATGAAAAAGTTCAGTGGGAAATGGAGTTGTATACTTTTGAAGGTTATGAAACAAAAACAAGTTGTTGTGGCATCCGGGATGGTGCCGTGTCTGATACTGCCTAATTAATGTTTTAAATTTAAAAACCTCTCACAAGTCTTAATATTGGAAGCATTGTTTATTTATTTTTTTGACAGACCTCTGTTATATGAAAATTCTAGTTTGGCCATAGTAAACGTGTTATTGCATATTATATGTAAAACTTGATAAGATTTATTTATTTGACAGGAATCCGTAAAAGTGAGACTGGGGCACCAGAGGTTGAAGAAAATTTTGAGGAAGCCATTAAAAACGTAAACACAGCATTGAACCCAACTAAGGTTGGAATTTATATATTAAGTACATTACATGAATAAATCACCATTGTGAAAAGTACTTTAATCATTTTTTGCTTGTTGTTAATGCTTTCAATCTTTTTTCCATTTAATATTAATAGATTTCAAGTGAAGTAGAATCTATTTTCAATGATGAACAGTGCTGCAATCTCACAACACAGGTGACTTTTTTTATATATAGTAAACAGTGAGACTGACAGAATAAACATGCAAACGTTCAGTTTGTTTTCATTCTTTTATTAATTTGTTTCTGCTACATTCTGCTCAGTAATTGAGCACATTATTAACACTGAGTTATGTTCTAAAATGTAATCTTATTTTAATTTGCCAGACTTCCTCATTTTGGTTGCTTGCTCAAGCTGTGAAACAGTTTGTGGAAAATGAAGGACATGGCAGCCTACCAGTTCGCGGCACAATTCCAGACATGATAGCAGATTCTGACAAATTCATTAAACTCCAAAATATGTATGTATTTTGTATTTAAACTTTTTTTTTTATAGAAAAATTGTACAGTTGTACATTTGAAACCTTAAAGTTCATTCCCCACTACCAAGCTCTTGTGCAACCTCAAAAAACTCACTTAAACCAGCATACATATAAATTTTAAATTTTCCAAACCATTTAAAGCTTAAAATGTGATCATAACAACATTCTGTTTGAATTAAATGAATGTTTTAAACTATGTCATTAAAAAATGTATTTGTGTACTCTGCTAATACACACAATTGTATTCAATATTTTTTTAATATAACTCATTGTTACAAAAGTAGCAAAAATTAAAACTCCAGCTTTCAAAACAATTAACTAAGTCTTCAAGTACACCTGAATGTTATGCAAAAATGTTTCTGACTTGTAATAAGGAAGTGGACAGAACTCTGTTATTTTCTTTGAATTGTAATTTAAAAGATTAAAAGAGGATGTAAATTGTGTGAATGCATTTTAAAGGGTACTGTTGTTGCTTATAACTTACAATTATCTTTATATGGACGGCATCTCAAGTAAGACTGGAGTTGCTAAAATGTCACTTATCCTTAGTCACTGGAACTGTGACCTTAGTGAATTGAAATGTATGACTAATTACAAAATGGTTTCTGCTTTTTCACACAAATTCCAAGTTGTGCTTAGTGTTGACGGAGTAGTACAAGGTAATGGTTCGTTTTGGCAGAAAATCTACATAAATAACTTTAGAATAAAAACAGGAGCACCAAGTATAAACCACAAAAATAAACCAACACTGTAGTCATCTCAGCTGCAGTGGGACCCTTTTGAAAATTTACACTCATTTCTCTATTATAAAAAAAATTCTGGAAAGGAAAAGCAGGGCGATGAGACGTGATCTTCTCGGAAGACGCTTAAAAGACCCACGAGACGCAAAAAATATCAAATAAGAGAGCACAGCCAGCAAACACTCAGTCGCGTAAAGGCATGTAGCACACACAGATCCTGCGCTCTCAGCACATATAAAACGTATAAGGGCAATACATTCTAGATGAAATGTCAACGACTAAGCAAAGAAGAACGTGGAGAAAAGGGGCCCAAAAGCGTTGGAGAGAAAAAAAGGCAGATAAGAGATTATGAAAGCATTGGAATTCGAAAGGCTCAAACAAACGATGACGCAATGCACATGCAGAGAAAGGTAAAGAATATGAAAGCAGTAAAATTCTAAAGTATTGTAGCGTCCCAGCCAGGTTGAAGCCTTTTCTGTTTTAAGTGACTGTTAGGTCCGATTGAGGGAGAGCAGAGTACAGCACGGAAGACTGATAGCGGGGCATTGATTGATGTGGTAAATTGGGCGAGACCTGGGGGATAAGGGGTTGGAGAGGGTGCTAGAAAGTTGTGTTTAGGGTTACGAAGTCAGCAATTGTTCAAGTAAAACTTTTGTGACACTTTATTACGTCAGTCGCTACAGTATCAAAAAAAGATAGTAACGATCACATTAGTGCAAACAAAAAGAAATGAATCATCAGGACCAGGTGTAATCGAAAAAATAGCAGGACAAAGCGAGGTCAGAAATAAAAGGCAAAGAGCAGAAAACAACGTCTTTTCACCTTCACATCATTCAATGCACAAAATGTTGATTTACACAATAATGGATTATATGCTATGAGAATCTGTGGTCCCGCAACAGTTAAAGCAATGACAAGTTTAATTTCAAAGAAAACACAATTCGGTCAGGTGTGTATTTATGATCACGGAGAAGCTATCACAACGAGAGCAGCAGAGACACGAAGTGGCAAAAAGGACAGCGGCTGTACAGGCTTTAAAATGATTGCCGCTGCCCCCCCCCCCCC
>JANRMT010062806.1:59198011-59233751 GCA_026402145.1 Polypterus bichir lapradei | reverse complement strand
CCCCCCCCCCCCCCTTCACAACGCGAGCAGCGTTATACGTCCTGCGAGAAACAGATGTAACCACGCCCGGGGCCAGAAATAAAGGACAAGTATTGTTTTTACAACGTCACGTGAGACAAGGCAGTGAGCCATCATTTAAAACAAGTCCACAGACATCTAACCTAGCAGTTGTTGGATTGCTTTTGGCAGACACGCATCATGTGCTCACAGCTCTTAAAACAATGACATGCAACAAGCAGAACAGGCAGATTATCCGACGGCATATCCTTAGCGTGCGTTCAGCCGCCTCCCCTTCACAACGTGAGCAGCGTTATACGTCCTGCGAGAAACAGATGTAACCACACCCGGGGCCGGAAATAAAGGACAAGTATTGTTTTTACAAAGGTTTTTAAAGTAAAAGTGAAAATAATGCATATGTAACAATTCCCATGAAAATAACAATCTTTTTAAATTGTATATCTGGTAAACCAAACACAGGGGTGGGCAAGTGAAGCGAGCAGGGGGCGGAGCCCCCTAGTTTAAAAAAGAAAAAAAAGAAAGAAATTCCTTTAAGATTAGATGCTGCAGTGCTTCAGTACTACCCCAGGAACTGATATCTGTACTGAGTAAGTCAGCATTAGAGTTGTGCTTTGTGATTTCCACTTTCATCTCCATAGTCCAGTGCTTACTGCCTCACAACTACTTATGTGGTTACTGGGTGCTAATGTGCACATTCATCTTAACTGCTGTACTCCTGGAAAACATCTGCAATTTTCCATGAGAAGGATGGGGGACGAGCATCAAATGTCTGGACATCTATAAAGACTGTGTCGGCATATGATTATGCTTCAGTTCGTTCTGCAAAATGAGCGTAAAAGTAGCAGCACAGACTTTGAAGTGTTAAAAAGAATAAAAAGTAGCTGTCTTTGAGAGGTCCATTGACAATTAATAAGTTCACTTCAAGAACAGTTAAAACTCAGCATTTGTCTTAACCACCTTCATGAGACAGATTTTGATTTGAACACACTATATATTCTGTAGAACTATCCTGCTTTAAACAGGGTTGGAGTTACAAAGGTAAGTTGAAGGAAGTAGGTATAAAACTTGCTGTAAAATGAATATTTTATTAGGAGATGAAAGATTTATAAATGCAAATTAATTAAATATGGTCTTGATGAATGTTCTCTGTAGCATTTTAAATATAGAGGCATATTTGATTTTAATTTGTTTTTCTATTTATTTATTTACTTACTGTGTTTTCCAGATGTATTTTAACAAAGCCCAGTATAAATAAGATTGCATGGTGTATAATTTTGTAAAACTCCTATTGATACCAAAAGAGATTGACTGTTCCTATCTGATTTTTTTTTTTTTTTTATTCTTTTATTAGTTATCGAGAAAAGGCAAAAGAAGATGCTGCAGTTGTCTCTAATTATGTAGCATCTTTACTACAGTCAGTTGGAAGGGTAAGTCATTTACATATTTCTTTGTGCAATTTGTATTGCTTTTCCTTTAAGAATATGAAAAGGTTTCATAATGCAGAAAAATACTAGATTGTATACTTGTAATGATAAATAATCATCATTTATTAATAGTATTAAATGAAAAATGCACTTCACCCTAAGCCTTTTAATGTGCCAAAAAGTACTAGTTAGCTTTCATTTCTGATCAAAGTTTGTTTTTTGGCTTGGAAGTAAGAAGTACAGTTCAGTACAAATATGGGACTTTTTCACTCCTCACTGTAAGAGACACTGTTGAGATTATTTAACTTTTCTTATTTGTAGCCATCAGAGAGCATCTCTGAGCAAGAAATAAGACTGTTTTGTAAGTATTTTGTTGTTTATTAATAAATAGTTAACAGTAATTTATAAGTATTTAACATTTCAGCATGTCTTTTCATATATCAGTATGATATTTGCAGAAATGTAGAATCATTTTCCATTTCAGTGACAAATCCTTTGTTTATGTTTGTGTTAAAGAAAATTAACTTTTAAAATTTTACATAGGTAAGAATGCTGCATTTCTACGTGTTGTACGTTGCAGATCACTTGCAGAAGAATACAATGCTGAAAATGTAAATAAAGATGAAATATGTAAGTAAAGGCTATCAATAGTTATTCCTTTGAGTGAATTATGGGGAAGTCTATAAATGATTATTACAACCATAAGATTTTTATCAAAGGATATAGTAGCAGTGCAGTATCTTAGATAAATTATCCTGATGATCTAAGCAACTATTATATATGTGTTCTGCAATAAACAGAGAAGACATTGTTATAAGTACAGATGGTGACCTCTAACATTGCATAGTCCTGAAAAATTGCATATATTCTTTTAATACAACTTCGAAACATGTTTTAATGTTACAAACAGGTAAACTTGTGATTGTCTAAATACATTTTTTACAGCATCATACATGGATAATCCAGACAGTGAGATGGTGTTGTATTTAATGTTACGAGCTGTTGACAGGTTCTATCAACAGCATGGTCGATACCCAGGTATGTGTTACTGTATATATCTGATGTAATAAATATCATTTAGTTTTGGAAAGGCATTGGGTCACCTTAATGCATTAATTTAGGTTTGGTACCAAGAATATATACATTGAGCAAAATATACCAAGTTCTTAACTTCTTAGCAAAGTTTAACGATAATGGATTCTGTGTACTAGAAATAAAATGCTAAATGAAATTAAAATTGGATTACAGGGTATAAAATAAAATTAAAATACTATAAACTCTTTGGTACTATTTTTTTTTCCATTGTTTGCTCTGCTGCATTTATCTGCAGGTTGACGGTACTCCCTGAACAATCAGTCACATCCTTTTAACACTAGAAGTACCAAAGCCTACAAAAAACTTCTAAATCCATCTCACCTTAAATCTCTTTGCACCTATCCGTCAATGTCTTTTGTCTTGTAAATATGTCGATAAGCAGCAAGCAGTCTGCTATCACATCCCCCACCGCTGCACAAAGTTTTCTCAGTTCAAGTCTGTTTACCTGCGTGTCAGTTGCTTAGAGTTGTATTGAGTAAATGCAATATCTTTATTTGGAATACATGCATTTCATGTGTGTTCTGTATCTACAACAATCTATGTAAACATATCATTAAAACAGAAACTTTTTTTATGTTTTAGTAATAATTGACAAAATGTAGACATGAAGCGATTTGGATACCAAACGTGGTGCACTGCCATCTTTAAGTGAGAAACGAAGACTCTGTGTCACTGTTACGTGACTGGCCATGAGAATGTGTACTGTAAACGACATGACTGTGGACATTGCAGAGATAATTGCAAAATGGTAGCCACACCAAAAAAATTAGAATACAAATGTTAGCATATTGACATCATGCAATAATGATAAAAAAAGAATAAACAAAAGCTCCACAAATGGAGCAAAATTGTTTCTAGGACTGACATAATGAACATTCACCACAGTAGCCTCATTTCATCTGTTAATTACTGACACTGTAATAACCACCAACTTAAAAGAGTTCAGGCATTGCCATTTCATGACATCTTTCTCCAGTGAGCAGTATAACAAATGTTCATTGATACATGTTCATTGACACTAGAATTACCAAAGCCTACGAAAAAACTCGTACGACTTTGGTGGAGTAATGGTAAGAACTACTGACTGGTAATTGAAAGGTTACGAGTTCGATCACAGACAACTCCAAACTCTGTTTTGAGAAGTGAGCTGCTCTTATTTTTACTATTTTAGAATAAAAACATAAATTTGATTTAAGTCAGTAACAGCCGGTGTAAATTTATGGTACTTGTAAAGGTTAGCTTTGTTTTTTTTTTTTTTTCTCTCCAGTTTTATTCTCCCAGTCACATTCATGCTCCCCCCGATATGACACTGCTGTTTTCACATAGACGTGCTATAACAGAGGTGAACTCAGATGACAAGGGTTCTACATCGGAGAAAGAACGCACGTCGCAAAGTACTGCGACGGCAGCTTCTACCTGCAGCTATAGACTCTTCAGTACATGAGCAACTCTCCACGCTATTGTTTAGATCTGGACGGTGTAGGTGCCCAAAAAAGAAGCCTGACTGCATTTTTCTACCATTTCTTGTGAACTGAAGTGTCTGCATGCACTTTTCATGGCATTACGCATGTATTTTTTGAACATGCCCATGTCAATCAAACACAGGAAGCTCTGCAGTCTACTTATGACTTTACGCTGTAGGAAGTAAGTAAATAAATCAAGGTAAATAACTTGCGATCTGGCTTTTATATACAAAGTACAGTGAGGGCAGCTTCCACCTGCAGCTATAGACTCTTAAGTACACAAACGACTCTCCACGCTAGTGTTTAGATCTGGACAGTGTATGTGCCCAAAAAAGAAGTCTGACTGCATTCTTGTACTCATTGCTTGCTAAATGAAGTGTCAGCATGCACTTTTCGTGGCATTACACATGTATTTTTTGAGCATGTCCTTGTTAATCAAACACAGGAACCTCTGCAGTCTACTTATGACTTTATGTTGTAGGAAGTAAGTAAATAAATCAAGGTAAATAACATTCGATCTGGCTTTTATATACAAAGTACAGCGATGGCAAAAGTGCGACAGGCATTCTTTCTCCGATATAGAACCCTCATCATCATCTGAGTTCAACTCTGCTATATCTCTCAACTCTCTCTATACCTTTGTCTTGTTTTTTTGCAAGTGCAGCTTTGACATTGTGGACCTTAAGGTGCATAATTTCAGAGTGAGCAGGAACACTCAATAAAACCGAATTAGATGAGATATCAATAAGGCAGATTCACCAGCGTTTGTGTGTCAGCTTTTATCCATCTGGATCAGAGAATTTCCAGTTCAATTGTCTCAAAACATCACTCGCATCTACAGTTATTCCCAGTTTCAAATAAAAAGTAGCAGTGTCAGATCCCTGGGGTGGGGGGGTAGTATGTATCATGATCATGACTGAGAGAATAAAAGTGAAAAAAGCGCTAACTTTTACAAATACAAGTGCTACAAATTTTCACCAGCTGTTACAGACGCAAATCAAATGTGTGTTTTTATTGTATAATATTAACAATAAGAGCAGCTCAATACTCAAAACGGCAAATATATGAGGCAGTCAGGATCGAACCAGGGGACTCTTGATTACAAGTCAGCAGTTCTTCCCACTGTGCCATGGAAGCTGTTGTATCAGCCTTGTACCTTTTGTGAAAGTGTTTACAGTAATCCCTCGTTTATCGCGGGAGATATGTTCCAAGTCCGGCCGCAATAACTGAATTTCCGCAAAGTAGGGACACCATATTTATTTAATTATTTAACGTGTATTTGGACGTTTTTAAACCCTCCCTGTACTGTTTACAACCCACCCTTTACTCTATTAAATCAGGGACAACTGTTAAGCAATATGAAATCGGTAGATAAGTTTACAGTTACTGTATAGCGAAGTACACATAGCTATATATGACGTGATGATGGTGATGAATATGCTGTGCAGTAAAAATGATAACAATGAAAGTGATGATGACTTTTACTGTGCAGCCGATGACTGTATTTTACGTCTCTTCCACGGTTTCCGAAGGTGTATCTGTAGTAGTAGTAGGAACTGGCTCTTTTTTGCGAGGCTACAAAAACATTGTGATCGGCAGTTGCTGCCGCTGCTTCTTTTTCCGGTCGAAGAGCAGCTTGTAGGCAGTCATGACGTCATCGACCAAAGCACCAATCACGGGCCCGATTAGAAAGCGGGAAGTTGTGATTTGTTGTCTCCATCCCATGTACCAATCACAACCCGTGTTACAACGCACTTAGTCACCGAACTTGTTTTGTTGTTCTTAGACTAGGAAATACTACTACTATATTTAAAAACCCGCGAAGTCATGAATCCGCGAAAAGTGAACCGCGAAGTAGCGAGGGATTACTGTATTTGACCTTTGGACTTGAGGCTTTACACATTATACAGTTTATGTCTACATTTTGTCATTTATTACTAAAATATGAAAAAGTTTCTGTTTTAACGATGTGTTTATATAGATTGTTGTAGAAACGGAACGCACAAATGCATGTGTTCCAGATAACAATCTGTGATTTCCATATACATCTCTAGGTACCTGACTCCCAGATAACTGAGGCATGAGCTGGGAGAACTTTGTGCCCGTTCTGCGGCAGTGGGGGGGATGGAATAGTAGGCTGCTTGCTGCTTGTCTTGATCTGCACATTCACAAGACAAAAGACGCTGATGGAGAGGTGCAAAGGGATTTAAGGTGGGCCAGGTATACAAGTTTTTTTCCTAGGCTTTGGTAATTCTAGTGTTAAGTGGAAGGTGAATCACCCCTCGGTACCAGCAGTGAAAATGGCAGCTATCCAGAGAACTTTGAAGCCAAGTCACTGATCTAAATGCTGTTATGCAGATGGACATGAACCCTTTTCAGCCATTTTGGTAATAATTAATAGAGAAATACAGACTGCCCAGAGATGAATTAAGGGCTGTCCTTGGTCTCGTGCAGGACTGATTGAAAAGAGAAACACACTGGAACTTGGCCCTCAGTCCCACTGTGCAGCTTCTAACAGCTTTCTGATTCTATGCCACCAGTGGTCTCCTGCAGCCCATGGGTGATACACATGGCCTCAGCAAGGCCTCTGTGTCCAAATCTGTGCATGCAGTAATTAGATTACTGTTGTGCCATGCACATGACTTAAATTTTCAGCCGAAGGGAATGCTTTTCATGTCATCAAAATTGGCTTCCATGCCATTTCAGGCATACCTGGCATTGTAGGTGCGGTCAATAAAATGCTCATCCCTATTTATACTCCCAGTCTCTTGAATCTCATATACACCTGTTGGAAAGGTGCTAAATATCCAGGTGATATGCAACCACTTTTTACATACATTTTGTCCAGGTGGCCTGGGATTACACATGATTTTTATATTTTGTACAATTCTGGATTGTGTCAAATGGTAAGGGGTGGTGTATATGCTGGTTGCTGGAAGACAGTGCGTTTCCTTTTCACAAATTGATGAACCCCCAAACTGAGGCTGAGGAGAGGTGTAACGCTGTACACCAAAGCACATGCACCGTTTTAGAGCACGTTCTGGACATTAGAAAGATGTGATTTTGCTGCCTGCCCAAGTCCTCGGGGAAGCCCATGAGCCTTGGAAAACAACACTTTTTATATTTTACCACTTCCTCCAAATGATATTTTAACTTCTCTTTTGGGAAGGGATTTATGCTTTTCCTATTGCAGCTCACCATTGATCTTTTTTTTTTTTACAAGGAAGCCACCTCATTGAGCCCATTTATAGAATGTTGACTAATAGGTTAAATTAATGTGATCTTTGAGAGTTTGTGCTGTAATGTGTTTTAATCGATTTTTTTCATTACCTGTGTTTTTTTTCATTCACATATAACTGGTGTGATAATATAGACGGTCTGTGTTTTTCTGACATGTACACTGGGGAGGAGCCAACAAATAAGTACTTAAAACTTATCTGTTAAATGTCAGATAACGAGTGGCTTCTAGAAACACCTACAAAACTCACTTGTTCTTATGTTATTCACAGTCTTGTTCGTTATTCATGAAGATCAGTCATTTTTGGGAAACACACCTGGTTAGCCATTTTATTACTTAAACCTAACAAAATGTGAAAAATTTTAATCAAAGTTCAGTCATGCACCAACTTACAGCTCTATTTAGGACCAGCAATGTGTCTGTATGTCAAATTGGTCATATGTCTATTACAAAGTCTACAGGTCGTTGTAACTGAGTCTCCATGGATCTGGTGTGAGTCACTGGTATGCATATTTTAGCTCCCAGTATGGAGTAGCACTAATCAGTCTTCGCCTCTTGACCGCCGTATGCTGGGCCCATTTAATGCACTGTTACTGAACCACTGGATTACAGCGCCGGTGAGCTGCAGGTTACCGTCTTTGGTTCACAAGTGGGTAGCATTGCACAATATGTTTCCTCGTTTCCAAGTGAGCTTATTTCATCAAGAAGGACCACTGATCCTCATCAATGTATTTAAGAGGCAAAACTGAGGTGCAGGATCATAAAGGTTGAGAAACACTGAATACAGCCCTTTAAGAGTCAAAATATATGAGACCCTGTAAAGAAGTAATATTAATAATGAGAGATTAATTACAATGGCTGGCTTTGGTCAATTCTAAACATTACTACTCTTGTTTTCCTATGACCCTTTGCCATAAGTATGATTGTATGCCGTAAATAGGTGCAGGGTTTTATTTTTTATCTTTTTCAACATCAGCATCTTGTTTTACTTGTTAACCTTCCATTTTCATAATTGGAATATGATTTACTGTCAATTTGTCAATTCCAATAAATGTATTAGCAAACAGCAATTAAAATGAATTTTATGCATTGTTCTGTTTTATATTTCTTGGAAATTATTTTGAATCCTTTCAGGAGTAATGTAAAGCAGCGTACAAGTGGAAATTAGAGTAATAATTGGACTTTAACGCTGGGTTCAAACAGGCTACTTGCAAAACAGATTTAAATAAATTTGCAAACCTTATTAGCCCCCATTATCGGTTGTAGTAATTTCATGTGTAAAGTAAAACCAATGTATATGGTTCATGCTAATTTTACTGAGGATACCTAAATTATTTAGAATGATCTGACTATTTAATCAAGACAGAATGGTGTAATTGTACTTAACTTCGATTTACTAGAAGTTGATATGCTTTTACTTTACTTTTTTATGTAGGAGTATATAATTGTCAAGTTGAAGATGATATTGGAAAACTAAAGTCCTGTGTTAATAGCCTTCTGCAGGAATACACTCTAAGTGTCAATGTAAAAGACGATTATATTCATGAATTGTAAGTTTTGTTTTTTTTTGTTTTTTTTTATGTTATTGTTTCCATTGCTAGTAAAGTTTGAATTAACAGGTTGTTCAAGTACAATCTAATTGATCAGGCAACCTACAGAATACGATTTCCACACCTGTATAGTATTTACTTTTTGGTTAGCCAGTATTAGTAGAAGCAAAATATTAGGGTAGGTATTACTGTAAATAAGATATATTCTTTATTTGACAGCTGCCGATATGGTTCAGCAGAACCACACACTGTTGCTGCATATTTAGGAGGTAAGATTAAACTGCAGTTTATTTTCCATTTTAATCCTCTGAAGAAAGTAAATGTAAAATGCATGAATAAAACATAAACAGGCAGTTGAATTTTTGTATATTTTGGAAAAAGGTGTCATTTGGTGTAGAGGTGTATTTAAAAACTGTAAATTTATCATAAATTAAGATGATCTACTATATTTGTATTTGCTAAGCTGATGTTTTTATTTACGGAAATTTTTAATTTTTTTTATATAAATCTCAGTCTAGAGACTGTTTTGAACAAGTGTAGCAGGAGAAAAGTGACCACAAATGAAGAGCTATAAAGCTAGCATAACAAAAAATGATCAAATAACAGTATGACCGATATTCTCTGAGAAAAAAAACATTCATTAATGATTTGACAGATATTCACAGAACAGTAGTGTTTTCAGTCACTTCTTAAACACATTGAGAGAGAGCTCATTCCACCAACTAGGAGTTCTATATGAAAAGAATGAGGATTGAGATTTCATACCATGTGAAGTTGGAATCACCAGACTCTTTTTACTGGCAAACCTGAGTGGGCAAGAAGGAGCTTAGTACCTCACCAATGCTTAATGTGTGCTACGGGGAGCTAATGTAGCAACTTGAAGAAAGAAGACATGTCTGTCTTGGCTGGTTGAATACAAGACAGGCTACTGCATTTTTGACCATCTCCAGTGGCTTGATGGCACATGTGGGTCTACCTGCTAGATGTAAGTTGCAGTAATCCAGATGTGACAAGAGCCTGAACTAGACGTTGTGCTGCATACTCCGTCGGATAAGGTCTTAGTTTGAGGTTGTTAAATAGTGTGAATTTGCATGAATAAAAGACTATTGAAACGTGGTCAGAGAAAGATAGCTGCTGTTTAGTCACCACCCCAAGGTTGCATACTGTCTTGTCAGGTGTTGTTTTCAATGAGAAAAACTGTCCAGAGATGGGGAGTGGGCCAGACTGGCCAGGTGGGATAATACAAACTTCTATATTTGCCAAGTTGAGCTGTAATTGGTGGTCCTTCATCTATGTTGAAATATCCATAAGACATGCAGAGACTCTAGCCAATACCATGTTGTCCTTATGAAGGAATGACCAGCATAGCTGTGTATCAGCATAGAACTGTTAGGAGAAACTGTGGAACTGGATGATAAGGCCCAGTGAGGCAGTTTAGAGAACCCAGAACCAATCCTTGGGGCAACTCTGTGCTTTCCTGATGCACCCTTGACATCTCTCCTCGCCAGGACACACGCTGGGATGTGCCAAAGATGTAGGATTCAAACCATCAGAGAGGAGTCTCAGTATTGCCAAGGGCAGAGAATGTGACAAGAAGGATCTCATAGTTGTCCTTGTTAAAGGCAGGGGAGACACCTATAAGAATCAGGACTGATGACATGTTGGTAGTTCTAGCTGACCATAGCTGGTTGACCCCTGTCAGTAAAGCTCTTATTACTTAAGAGTACAGACAGTTTTGAGTAATATGGTGTGCATTTTACAATTTGTAATGTGTCTCGTGGATTACAAAATAGGTCATATCAAAATCAAAACTTTATTTTGTGGGTCCTTTTGTCAAACACTTTGGTTTTTTTTTTTTGGGGAGTTTCTCGGAATCTTTAAATATTCCCATTTTGCCTATTTTTTATATGTCAAACAATTTTACACAAAAATGATTTATTGACATTAAATGAATGTTGATGGATTTCTTTTTGAACATGCAGTAATTAAAACTGTTCAATTAGTCATTTTCCACTTTCTCATACTGTTATGTAGAGTTTTCATGTGGAAGTCCTGTATTATAAGCAATTTGTATTATTCATGTCAGGTGTAATTGGTGAAAGCTTTTTTTTATTATTTATAATGATCACAAATAATATATTTCTTGTATGGGTCATGGGTGAAAATTAATGGTATGCTAAATCTAAACTGTGACTATTTTAGCAAATAATGCTTATTGATGTTGTTATTGATATATTATAAATGTTTTTTTTTTCCAGGAGCAGCAGCACAGGAAGTTATCAAAATAATAACCCATCAGTTTGTTCCTTTTAACAATACTTTCGTTTACAATGCAATGACACAGACATCTGCCGTATATAGCTTATAGTGCAAACTACACTTGATGTAAATGTTATTAACCTTGTGTAAAAATATTAGAACATAGCTGATTAAAGTTTATACTCTTTACTGTATTATAATAAAATGCTGACCTTTAATTTTTGTATGTTTTACTATTTTTTTCTCTGCAATTATTTCAGATATCTTGAAATAACACATTTTTGTAAAATATTTAATGTGTGCAGACTATTTTGTAAATTTGGAGGGGGGAAAAAAACCCAAAACTTCTATCTCCATTGTCACCATTTTCCATTATTGTGTAATATATGTCAAATGCACGTCAGTTGTTTCAATTCCCCCGACCATATTGTTTTAATTTGTAGCCCATATACTAGGCATTTATTTGATTTTACGTAACTCCTCTTTGCAGACAGATTACTTTGGAACACTTAGGTGTAATCCATTTTATCCAGCTTCCAAATGTATCTTTGACTCTTCTTTGTAAGATTTGTACTTGTTGATGACTTTATCAGATACACTCATTAGTAGAATGGTTTACTGTTTTTCCTTTAATCAAGATAAATTCATTGTAAATTGGAATGAACAAGACTTCGGAGGTGTAGCACAAGTATGTTTATCTTTCTCAACTGCATTGAAGCTTAATGGTTCATTGCATCTCATTGCATCCATAGCAGTAGTAATGTTATACTTAAAAATCTTTAAAAAAAAAAAAAAAAAAGTGCACCAGATTGGCAGGCAGTGATGTTCACTTAGCCTCTGCCAGTTAAACATTGCTCTACTTTTTTTTTTTTTTTTTTTTTTTCCCCCAAATGGTGGACTGCTGATACAGCAATGATATGATTGTTCCTGAAAACCCCAACCAGATTATGCTGCATTGAACCCTACATAACTCTTTAGTCTTTCCAGTAGTCCTGAATTGGTAGACACACAGTTGTTTGGCATATGGCTTCCTGTTTGAAATGCATTGTCTTCATATATGGTGAATGTGTAAAATGATTACTGTACCTAATAAAGTGTGCACCATAGTATACAATATGGATTGTTGATTCACTCCATATTTACATTTATTATATTGTTACATTATTATCTTTTCTTTTTCTCTTCATATGCTTGTTCAAACATATTTAAAAGATTATATCTTTATACTGTATATTCAATTTCCATTATGTACAAATGCATTTGGTGACATCTTGAATTACCCAATCAATATTAAAGATGGATTCAAATTTTAAGCAATCTTCAAGATCTGTCATACAGCATATTATGCAATGTAGGCAAGCCTTCTGTTAACCTTTCAGTGCAAGTGATGTGAAATACCGTATTTTATCTCCTGACGTACACTTAACTACTGTAGATGTGTAGTCTAGTAAAGAGTCTAATGTGTTAAGTTATTTACCTGGCAGCACTGGCTTTTGCATTAGTTTGTCACATTCTGCCTTGTACATTCTATATTCTGTGCATATGTGAAGTTTTAGTTTATGTAGCTGTAATATTTTAAAACCCACTTGATCCAATGTTATATTTAAAATCCATTTTTAACAATAATGAAAATAGAAATAATTACAATTGAGTCATTTGCATGGTACTCGCAGTTAGTATGTACAGAAGTTTACAACATGAGAAAACAAAAAACATACCTTGACTAAATCAGCAGGCAGTCTCCAATAAATGTCCAGGAGTGAGAATCTAATGTAGCCAAAACCAGTGCCTTGTGTTCTCAGTAAAACTAATCCTTTGCCCACATTTTATGGATTCTACTCTAATAATGGTGATCCAGCTGCAGAAAACAGAAGGAATGCAAATGTCTTTAAAAACCTTTTTAGACAGTGTTAATATCATTCGTTTTTACAAAGGTACTGCTGAACTTGCACTTTTATTGTATACTTACTCTGTGTATATAAAGCATACTGCTTTTGAATTCTTCAGTTATCATTCTGGTCTCTTATAGCCGAGAATTATGGTGCTTTCAATTTTATTAATCTAAAACTGTAGCTTTCAGTTCAAACATTAATAGTTTTATTGCAGTAGCTACTAAAAAATTATTTCAGTCTATCTTGCAATAGTAACCTTCAACTTGACAACTGTTTTGCTTTTCATTAAACATTGTAAATTTCTATATTTGAATGAAAAGTAAACAGTCTCCTCCTTAAAATGATTCCAAATAATTCACATCCACTTTTTCAGAGTTAACTCTTCTGAATTTCCTGCTAAAAATATAAACAGTTTTAAAGTATACTGTATTTTACTTTAATAAAAGTCTAGATGCAGTAGGTTTAAATAAATTCTAGGTACAGTTTTTACTCAACAGCCTTTCCTCTTAGATGTCTGTTATCTCTTTTTTAGGAGTGTCAGGTAAAGTTCTTCGAGAGCTGTAGTAGCTATTCTATTGCTTTGTTTCAGCTAAGCATATTTCTCAATGGTTGCTTCTTAGTATTGCATTATTAGATGTCAGAAAAATAGACTGCTTTTAGTGTGTTGTTTATAACTGATGTTTTCATGAGTACTATTTAAAATATGTATAATAGTATTCAGTTTCTTGATTGCACTTACTGAAGTGGAACCTGTACTGCATTTTCTTTACAACAGTATAGTAATTCTGTAACAAACTTCACAATTCAATCAGTCCTTATATTTCAGCATTCACAGACAGAAGTGCAAATAAAAATGCAATATGAAGCCAAATAAAATAATTATTTTGATTACAATAATACTCAAATGCATAGTAAATTCCAAACAAAAAATGTTTGGAATTTCATGGATTCCAATATGAATGGCCCCTCAAATGTAATATGGTCTTGATCGTATAAAGACAATCTGATTAAACAAATAGAAGTAACAAAATTGTACATTGTCATTTTGAACTGACCATATTTTTCTAAATATTCAAGGGGTAGGAAATGTAAATTACGTTTTTAAATATTACTGGTGGAATGTTCTTTAGCAACAGGAACCTGAACTGTACTGTTCTGACAGCTGCTGATCAGGCCCATGTGGTGTTTGGGAGGTATTTTGGCCTATTACTGCTTACAAAACTTTCAGTAAATTTATATTTGGAGATGTTTTAGATGGTTTGCTTTAGATCAATGTGCATTTTAAAAGAAATTATAGAGCGAAAAACTACTTAAACACTTTCTAATTGATTTCTTAACTGCTCGACTGAATACCTGTTGCGCTTCAGATCACAGACAAAGGTTCTTTCATTCATCTGTAGACTTTACTGATACAACTTGCAGTTTTGCCGGACATTGCAGGTTTTTCAGCCCCATGTCTGCACAATAGATGCATATTGAAATACTCCCTCCATCAAGCTTCATAGTTGGGGTAAGATGTTGGTGTTGATATGCAGAATTTTTTTTTTTTTTTTGCCAAAAATACTGTATTTATTTTAAAAACGTTTGTCAAACTTTTGTCTAATCTGTCTAAAGAAAACCATTCTACAATGTTAGTAGAACTTTCGGAGAGTATGCTGGTGGTACTGATTTTTGCAAATGTCCACTTCTAAAGAGAGCAGCAGTGGTGCTGAATTTCTGTAATTTGTTTATTATGTGTGGATTTTGGTTATTTGAAATCTTTTTTGCTGGGACATGTTGCATTTCAGTGTATCACTTTTGAGTATTTAATAAGCTAGGGTACCTCAAACCTACACCTATAGGTTATTTCATTGATCGGAATATCTGACCCCAATTACCATTTTTCCTATAGATTCATCTTCTTTACCATCCTCCTTCCAGGAATCCAGAAAATCGCAGAGAGTTCAGAAAATGTTTCTTGCTTTTGTATATAAAAAGAGATCAGTTTTAAATGAATTAAACAGCAGATCCAAATTAAAGATGAAATTTAATTCATATGTAAAAAGCTACTATGTAAGTTTCTAAATTTGACAGGTGTTATATAGTAGGGGCTTTACAGTAACAAGTAGGCAGATGTGAGGTGATTTTTAACATTGTGAATTGTTTTCTAGGTTAATTGATATTAATCCTAGAAAAGTAGGATTTAAATAGTATCAAACCTAGATGATTTAAGATAATTAAATACCTGATATAAATTCAGAGGTTTTAGGATAGTAAAGGTACAATTTGTATATAAGTGCACATGACAAGAGATTCTAACTAACAGTCGCAGAAGTGTGTCAAAACTTAAATGATTAATTTTTGTAACATTGTTTTACATTAATAAGACATTGTACTTTCCCAGGTTTGCGCTATAGTTCTACATTGATCATAAATAATTTACATTCATCAACATGATGTTATTAGATTTGAGAAACACACGGTATATGACAAAAGGGTTCAGTATGTGGTGTAAATGAAACTCTACACCAATAAAAGCTCTTCAGATTATAGTTACTACTTTTTCTTGCATGATAGGTACAGGTAGGATCTACAGATTTTGAAGAATGATGTATGGCATGTCTACCAAAATTGTGCAAGCAGAACTATGCACCAGACATCCAAAATAAAAATAATGAGATATGATCACCTCTTCAGAGGCCTGGGAGGATACCATAAGACCACCCATCCTCCAAAAAGGACATATATATAAAAGTAAAATATTATGTACTCAAAAACAAGAAATGTGTTAGAGATTGTTTCAGTTGAAGTCCGTGTGATCTAGTACCATGGAGACTTCAGACTAAAACCTGGCAACCTTGCCATAACAGAGTGATGCTAAAAAGGCTTTAAACTCATTCCTAATTTTGTCGCATATTACGGTTATCTATCACAGATGTCATATGTATGTGACAGAAATGTGAACACAAGCCACCATCAGCAGTGCTTGTTTGTGTGTGATTAATAGCATACCATTCTCTTGATTCCACTTAGTCCTGAGCAGGGTTGTGGGGAGCTGGAATCTATCCCAGCAAGTACAGGGAACAAGGCAGGAACAATTCTCTAAACATGGAACCAGCAGTGCACACACACACACAGGAAAATGCTAATTATATTTATAAGTAATACTCTTTTGAAACTATAACTCCTCCTACAAACACATATTACATTTTCAATACAAACACAGACTGAAGCCAAAATTATCCAGACCTCTCAACTGGCAAGTAGTCAGTGAACTATGGTGTTGTAACTATGCATAGTTGTTTTGATTTTACTTTTTGATTTTCGAGTGAGAGGGATGAGAGATTTTGCAAAAATAAAACTTTAAAAGTATCTTCAAATAATTCTTAAACGTGTAAAAACAGAAAAATACTGTGATGGTCCCATAAATCCATGTTTTATGCAAATTAGTCTTGAATACTAATGAAAAACAGTCCCTTAAATAGGTTTGAAATTGTAAAATTAAAGACCTTATATTTTTATAACGGTAAAATAAGTGTATTAATATTTTAATTATTAAAAAGAAAAATATCATTTTGATGGTGATTGACTTTTATTTTTGGTGTTTCAAAAACCTGTCAACAAACTCCCGAACATTTTAGAATAACTGAGTAAGCACTTAAACCACTACCTCTGAGAATTTTCATAAAACGACAGCTCCGATAGCAGTCTGTACTATTAATTATTAACAATAAATAACAATACATTTTAATAACCACAACATAGCAATATAAACAAACTGCCTGCAAACGCTGAAAAAGCCGGGCCTGTGAACTGAAGAAATACAGGCGCGAACCCTGTTAAGTGACGTTACGTAGAGTGACGTTCTCTCTGAGTACTGTGACGTTGGCAGGCTAACATCGAATACGACTTGCTGGCACGCGCATATTTAAGGAATGAGCGGGAAGAGGTAAGCCGACTTCACTCCCCTTCAGATGCACTAGTGTGCTGTTGAGTAACGGTAAAGAAATGGTGTCTTAATACTGTAAATTGTCTTGGAACTACCCTTTACCTGTCAGTAAGAGCAATCTTAATACACGTAATTTTTTTCTTTTATATGTATAAATAAGTTATCCAAATCCATATGTATGTTAATGCCAAAAACCTATAGTTATTGCTGAAAGTAACCTTTATTGTGTTTTTACCGATATAACTTAAGTCCGCTGCCTTGAGCATATTGTGTCTGATTATTTGTTTATTTATGTTAAAGGTTCTTGAGTAACGAATGACACTTTTCTGTGAGTAAAGAGTAAAAAATAGTAGTTACGTGACCCAAAGCAATACGTGTTTAGCACAGTTTGTCTTTTGTTATATTTAATCACCGAAGGCACTGAAGAAAGACTGCGGAGATTTTACAGTCTGTCATTTACCTATAAAAAAACAGTATGTCCCACGTTTTAGCTGCGATAGATTAATTCAATTAAACGAGGTGATTACTGACGGTATGGTTTAAGCGTCTGCCTTACAGCTACAAAGTTCTGGGTTCGAATCCCACACCAGTTCTCTAACGCGTGGAGATTCATGTACGTTCTGTGTGTACGTGGTTGTTACCGTCCCAAAGAAAATCGCATGCTATGTTAATCGGCGTTTTCAACTTGATAAGGTTTTTGTGTGTAAAAGTAAGAAGGAATTTGCGCCATCCGAGGTTAGTTCCTGCCATGTGCCCATTGAAAAGTATCTTGTCACTGCTACTCTGAATTGGATAGGAGGACTCGAAAATTAGCGAATGGATTGACGAACAGATTGCTGGGTGCTGTAGTTAACTTTGTAACACGTGGGAGTTAACTAAGAAAGCAAATCCTATAAATATTTGCCGATAGATTAAGGGAATAAAGTTTCCCACTGAAAATACAATTTTTAAACATACCTTTTCAATTCGAATGTACTTAATATTAACTGGCTTTGAAAAGATAATGCCATTATACTGGGAAAGTAGCGAAAAATGCATGCAATTGTCTTGAACTGAAGACTTTAATGTGTTGTTTGTTAGTTTACTCTGGAGTTTTATAATTTTCAGTGTGTTAAAATATGTAGTGTGCTAATGAAAGTCGGACTTAATATACTTAATACTCTATTTTTATTTAGCAATCCTTATTTTCTTATCAAAAAACCGTTGAACTGACCATCGCATACAAAAGCGAATTTAGTAGAAAAAGGCAATACAGAAAACTATAAATATGCCTTATTATCAAAGAGCAGTCCAGCTATTTATTTTTTAACCTAAATTTCCAATTCAGTCGTGGGGTGCCAGAAAAATCACAGGGTAAGCTTACACCCACCCACGCATTTTCACGCAGACAATTACTTTCCAGGTAATGGAAAATACAGTAAATGATTTACGTTTGCACCGACAGGAAAAACTATACATTTTATTAATTAAAAAGAAAATTTAATTTACATTGTCGAAGTTTATATATATATATATATATATATATATATATATATGTCACAGAAATGCATATTATTTTATTTACTTTAAAATAATCTTTTTTTAATTACTTGGTGGAGAAGACAAATGAAGAAGAATGGAAAATGGATGTTCAAGCAAATGTCAAAAGGTTTTGTGGTATGTTTGTTTTTTTAATTTTCACTAATATATGTAATTTTATATTTTCATTGGAAACGGTGAAGGCGGGAGGAGTAGTAATTGGGTATTAAAAAGTTGGTGTGACGCTGGGAAAAATGCATCGCAAACAAAGGTGACTATGTAGAGAAGTGATATAATTTGTTTTTGAAATTCATAAAAAATAGAGTTAAAAATTGCAGAAACTTTTTGAACATCTCTCGTACATTAACTTTATTTAACGCACCTGCCACAGCATACTTCTAGTCCTGTCATTAGCACAGTATGTTGAGGCAATTACTACTGATAATCAAAGCTGCTTTCTATATATTGTGAGACTTCATTTTTTTCTACATTTTGTTTCACCACATTTGGTTTTTATTATTTTTTATAAAAAATAATCTTTCTACTTGATATTTTGGTATGTTCACAAGGGCCTTATGTGTCATAATTGAAATTACCTTTATATGTGTATATGTAATGAAATGATTGTCCAGGGAGTTTATCTTACCTTGCCTGTTGGAATATTTGTTGTGCACATTTTTCATGCGAGCATTTCTCACCACCTGCTTATTTGGTGTACCACAATTTTGATTATATACCTTTTGCAGATATTTAGTTTTTCGATTTGTTCTAGTGGAGAATTCAGTGGTTGTGCTTGTCCTTTAAAATCCAGTAATATCATTTTTGATCTATGATGCAGTCTTACTTTATCTAAGGTGAAATATTTTGCTTGTATTAGAGGAATCCTCTAGTTCACCTCCTATACACCAAGGTTCTTCACAATCCATCAGTCAGTCAGTCATCTTCCAACCTCCTATATCCTAACACAGGGTCACGGGGGTCTGCTGGAGCCAATACCAGCCAACACAGGGGGCAAGGCAGGAACAAATCCCTTGGCAGGGTGCCAGCCCACTGCAGAGAACACACACACACCAAGCACACACTAGGGACAATTTAGGATCGGCAATGCACCTAACCTGCATGTCTTTGGACTGTGGGAGGAAACTGGAGCACCCGGAGGAAACCCACGCAGACACGGGGAGAACATGCAAACTCCACTTAGGAAGGACCCAGGAAGCGAACCCAGGTCTCCTTACTGTGAGGCAGCAGCGCTACCACTGCGTCACCATGCCACTCACACTCCATCAATGTATTGAAATATTTTATTAAAGCAAGCTACAGTCAAAGTAAAAAGTATGTGAACCCCTAGGAATTATCTATATTTATGTCTAATTCCCATATAAAAAATGGTCGTATCTTAATGTCAGTCACAATAATGAACAAATATAGTCTCCTATAACTAAAGATACACAGATTTTCAGAGAATTTTTGACCATATTAAATAAATCATTCAAACTGTGAAACTGAAGGCTGGAAAAAGTAAGTAAACCCTAAGCTAATGACTTTTTAAAAAGCTCATTGCAGTCAGAATTTAGCATGCCTGGAGTCCATTTAATGAAACAAGTTCAAAGGTGTGGCCTAGAATAACTTTGATTTATAAAAAGCACTATAAAGTTTGAGTTTGAGCTTTTGACAAGAAGCATATCCAGATGGGAATCATGCCTCGCACAAAAGAGCTGTCTGAAGAGCTACGATCGAGAATTGTTAATCTACATAAGGCTGGAAAGGGCTACAAAGTCATCTCAAATATTTTAGATATTCATCAGCCTACTGTTAGGCAAGTTGTCTATAAATGGAGACCATATGGTATTGTGGCTACTCTGCTTAGAAGTGGGTGCCCTGCCAAGATGACCCCAAGAGCACAATGCAAAGTCAGCAATAAGGTAAAGAAGAACCCTAGAGTGATAGCAAAGGACTTGAAGAAGTCATTAGAACTGGCTAACATCTCAGTTCATGAGTCAACTATATGCAAATCATTGAACAAGAAAGGGGTCCATGGCAGGACACCAAGAAGGAAGCCACTGCTATCAAAAAGGAATGCCTGAAGTTTGCGAAAGAGCACTTGGACACTCCACAATGGTACTGGGAAAATGTTTTGTGGAATGATGAAACCAAAATTGAACTATTTGGGAGGAACAAGCAGAACTTCATTTGGCGTTAAAAGGGCACTGCATATCAACATCAAAACACCATCCCTACAGTAAAGTATGGTGGAGGGAACATCATGATTTGGGGCTGCTTTGCCTTATCAGGGCCTGGACAGCTTGCCGTCATTGAGAGGAAAATGAATTCACAAGTTTATCAACAAATTCTCCAGGATAATGTGAGGGTGTCTGTCCGTAACTTAAGCTCAGAAGAGGCTGGGTGATGCAATAGGACAATGACCCCAAACATTGCAGTAAATCAACAGCACAATGGCTTCAGAAGAACAAACTCGGCCTTTTGGAGTGGCCCAGTCAGAGCCCAGATCTCAATCCTATTGAGATGCTCTGGAATGACTTGAAGAGAGCCATACACAGAAGACAACCAAAGAATATGGAAGAGTTAAGGCAGTTCTGCAGAGAAGAATGGGTTAAAATTCCCCCCGCACTATGTGCAGGTCTGATCTGCAGTTACAGGTAGCGCCTGGTTGAGGTCATTGCTGCCAAAGGAGGGTCAACCAGTTATTAAATCCCAAGGTTCACTTACTTTTTCCACTACCACTGTAAACGTTGAATGCGTTTGTAAAATACTGTAAAGACATGAAAGAGTAGAATTTTTTGTGTTTCATTGGCTTAAGCTCATTGTGTATATCAGTACATGTGACTTAGATGAAGATCAGATTACTTTTTATGTGCCAAATCATACAGTAAACCAGATAATTCCAAAGGATTCACATACTTTTTACTTTGACTGTATATCAAGTTAGCACACAGACCTTATTATGCAGCAAAACTCACTCAAGCCAACTTTCTTTGTTATTTGATAGTTTTTATAAGGTGTCATGATTACACAAAAGCTTCATTGATATACCTGATAGACAAATGGAAGTCAAATAGAAGCATCCCAAATATGAAATACTAAGATAGTTTCGGGCATAGTTACATGATAGGCCTAAAGAATTTAAAGGGTAATGTGAACTTAAAAACTCATAATGCTAAATTATTGCAAAAAAGAATTCCTCTTGCTCTAGCTAATGCCAAGTCAAATGTACATGTAAATGTACATCACTATAGTAGCCTTGTTAGCCTCATGACATAGTAGGCTAAGCCACATGAATTTTATTTTGGAATTTTTTATGTCTGTCTGTCTGTTTTGTTTTTTTTTTTAACTTTGTTTTACCTTATGACCTACCGTTGCTGTATATTCATTGTTGCATTGGTGCATTCATCTGTGCATTGTTTTTTTCTGTGTGAGTCTATACACTTACGGGTTCTGTATTACATATTAACAGGCACAGTGTTTATGTTGCTTTGGGTATGTCAAGCAACCATGTGAATTTGTGGTGTTGCGTGGTGTAGGACGATGTTATGTTTTCCGTAGTCTGTTGCATATACAGTGTCAGGTATATTTATTTTTTTGTACAGTGTATGTAGTATTAGGCTTGAAAGTAAGGAAGCAAAAGAGGGGCTCAGTATTAAGAAGTAGTCGCCTATGGAAGCAAGCAGAGGAAAGGGAAAGTTTAATAGCTACAAATAAAGACACATTGCAGGCAGTCAAGGGGGCAAGAGTGTTACAGGAGCTTAAGAGGCCTGCATTAGTTTTCTCAAACTGACATTAAATGTATTTAATTTAAATAATTTATATTTTAATAAAAAGACTGTTGAACTGTTAAAAAAATCCCAATTTTAATAGTAAGGTCAATGCTTACTGTTTGATACTGGACGTTTTGTAGACTGGCTTCGATGAGTCCTGCCCCCAAGAGGCCTATATCTGCTAGAAATATCAGCTGATCCAGTACCTTAAGTTCAGAGGAGGTATGTAGCCTGCATTGTAGTAGAAAATTAGTGGATCTGCCAATGAGAGATAGTGTACACCCCCAGAGTGGTGTGGGAAGAGACTTCAGACCAGAGTAGTAGAGATGTAAAGAGTGAAGAGTCCAGAAAAGTCAACCCCAGAATTAGAATTGTCCAACCTTTTTTAGAACCTTATGGTGCTGGACAGTGACTTTGTAACTCTGAGGTGGTAGATAGATATAGGGGCCCAGATGTGTCACATCAGAACCAGTATCAATAGATCTCTCTACAAAGATGGATAGGCCCCTGGCCAGAGCTGGTAAAGAGCTAGTAGTCATTATCCATGTGGGGACAAATGGCATATGTAAGAGCAGGCTATCAGTTCTGCAATCAGATTAAAAAGTGTGGTGTCACGTTGAGGAGTAGAATTTACTCCTCAATAAGTTGTTATTCTCAGAAGTTCTGTCTGTGTCACACACTAGGCAAGACTGTGGAAATTAGAAGGATTAACGTGCAGCTCAGCTCTTTGTGTAGGATAGAAGGTTGTAGGTTTATGGGACTTTAATAACTCAAAAATTAGCTAGGCTGACCTTACAAACAGTGGAGTAAAAGAGTAGGAGCTTTTAGATATAATCAGTGAACATTTTTTAACCCATTATGTTAAAACATTAAAAATAGGGAAGCCTGTTGTCTACATTTACTTTTTTGTAATAATCAGGATAGAAATGAGGGCATAGAGGTGATTGACTCTGACTTAGCAGGTTCAAGTAAGTGACCATAATAATTTTACAGTTTTTGGCAGAGCTCAAATGCTTTATGTTTAGTGAATGCTCCAACCTTGTATTTTTCTAAAGTTAACATGTATGATGAAGTTGATAAGGCTGTTGTGTCCAAATCTGTGCATGCAATGGCCGGATTACTATTTCACCAAGCACGCAACAGACCCTTAGGTTGTGGGTTCAGATATACTTGTACTGACATTGTGTGTGACTGTGAGTAAGTCACTTCACCTGCCTTTGCTGCAACTGAAAAAACAAAATACATGCAACCAATTGTATCTTAAATATTGTAAGTTGCCTTGGATAAAGGAGCCAAGCAAATAAGTAAAAATTATAATAATAACAACACAACAACAATAATAATAATAATACAATTGCATTTTTTTCATGCAGATGCAGTCATACATGGTATTGTAGGTGCAGTGGATGGAACACTCATCCCTATTCATACTCCCAGCCTCTTGAACCCCATCCATACCTTTTGAAAAGCATTTTTGGTGCTGAATTTCCAGGCAATCTGCAGCTGACCCTCAGGGACATCTTGCAGTCATTGTGGCCAAGCAGCTTGGGAGTATACATGATGGTTATATCTCGTCTAATGCTTGAGTGTGTGAGATGGCAAAGGAAATTGCATTTGTTGGTAGCTGGTTACTGGGAGACAGTAGATGTCCTCTTCACGAATACCTTCTAACTCCAGTGCTGAATCCCCAAATCGTGGTGTGACAGTATAATATATATTTGATCATTGAAATATATGGAATAAATGTTCCTGTTATCAACAGTCTGCTTTTCTGATGGAACACAGGAGGAACCCAACAAAGAACTACTTTAAACTCATTTGTTAAATATTGAATAATGAAAGGCTTCAGGAAACACTTGCAAAACTCATTTTTTAATTATGTTGTTTCTTATCTCATTCGTTATTCACTAAAATAAGTTGTTTTTGTGAAATGTACCCCTGGATAAGAATAAAAATAACAAGCTGATTAAAAATGCAGACGATACAAAACTAAGTGGAATGGCAAATAATCTAGAATCAGCTTAATCATTACAGAGTAACATGGACGCAGGCTTGGTCAAATATGTGACAGGTGAAGTTCTATGTTTGTCTAAGGTATTACACAAAAGAAGTAAAAACGTTAGCTTTGAGTACACAAAGGTGGGGTCTAAAATTGAAACTACACCTTATGAGAAGGACACTGGAGTCATAGTGGACTTGTCACTTTTTATGCTAAGAAAATATTTAAATATTATTAGGAATGCTAACAGGTCTGTAAGCTGTATATCATGATGTGTAGAGTACAAATTTACAGGAGGTTTTGCTTATGTTATATTGTATTACTCACTGGTTAAGCATCATCTTGAGTTTTGCATGTAGTTTTGGTCTCCTGGCTCCAAAAACACATAACAGCTTTAGAAAGAATTGAGAGAAGAGTGAATGGGCTGATTCCAGGACTGCAAGATATGAGTTACTAGCTCCGTGTTGTCTTTGGGGCAAAAAACAACCCAAAGACTCCCTAGCAGTTTTACTATATTTGTAGACTTGGGGAGGCATCAGCTAACTCGTAAGAATTACCCAGTGCAGAGGACATGGACCCACCTGTGCTTGCTGCCCACTGGCTTTCGTAAGAAGACACTGGCGATACCATATCTTAACAATATCACCGGCATATGAGTCCTATTAATCTTTGTCTCAAGGAAATACCTCCAGATAGACAATGTTTTTAGTGAAAACTTCAAGCCTTGCTCTCTGTTGCTGAGGTGTTTCACTTGCACTCCGTTGAACTGCAGCATTTGCTTATTTTCGACATTGTATCTCTTCATCTGTGTCTTTAGCACAATGTCGTTGTTGTGTGGTGGTGCTTGTTGCACATGGGTCTTTCATAGTGAGAACTGAGGTGCATGCATACACTGTCTAGTGACTGTGGTTGTGTATGAGCAAAGTGGACTGTTCTATACACACATACAGTAGGTCTTTCGTTTATATATGTCTAATGAGGAAAAACTGAAGGACCTGAACCTTATCAAACTGAGGCTATGAGGTAACATAATTGAAGTTTTTAAAATTATGATAGGAATTAGTACAATTGATCCTGGTTATTACTTTAAAATTAGTTCTTTACCAAGAACATATGAATACAGATGCAAACACGATAAGGGTACATTTCACACAAACGCTGGAAAATTTTCTTCACACAGAGAACCTATAGGCACATGGAATAAATTACTAAGTATCGTGGAATAGAATAGGACTTTAAACCAACCTTTTAAAACTCAACTTGATTTTGTTTTGGATAAATTAGGATTCATTTGTACCATAAGCACAGTTTAGCCAGTGAAAACCTAATTCCCATATACTAAACTTGTTCTGGCAACAAGGAAATATGCTATCACACTTGGCTGCATTCTTCAGAGAATGCTTACATGATGTCACCTCTTTTCCTTGATGGACACTGTCTCCAGACTTGTTTCCTATTACAAATCTAGAGATGTTCTGTAAAGATAACTATAGTCTACTCTACATCCCTCTGCTGTCCATTTCCTCCCTGACGGAACTGTTTCAAAGTGCTTGGTAAGACATGGCACCTTGCTGTTTCACATGTAGTGCTATTCTGCATCAATATATATATATGTATATAATTATTTGTTAGTAATAATTGTTTTCTTTTAAATCCTTTAGAGCTTAAGACTGACTTGAATTTGCTGCTTGAATGCCTTAAGTGTCAAATGGATTCACCTTCTGCACAGAAACAAGCTCTGGTTACCATATATGCAGTCTGTCAACAGAATGGTTTGATTTTCTTTATATTTTTGTTTTTTAAAATATAAAACATCGATCATATAAATTGATTCAGTGTAACATGGCAGTTTTAATGATGATAAACTCAAGGAGCTTAGTGGAAAAAATAGCCCCATCTACTCTTTCCTGTGCACACTAGGCTTTATTAAGACCAACTGCTTTATTGTTTTTATAGTATTGTAATGTTGACCCCAGTGTGGTGATTGTAAACACACCTGGGAGCCTCTGCCTCCTCCCTAAATCAACTTTCATTTGGTATTCCTATGTTATTGTAACTAACTCCATTATGACTCTCACCTCAGGCGATGGTTGTTTCTCAAATCTGATAAATGTGACCAGTTATCTTAATGTAATGATTTGTATTTAGTGATTAATACTTCAGGTAATATCAGGGAGACATTTTAGTACCTTCAATAACCGCATTCACTTAGGACTTTTGGGCAGAAACTGAAGTTAAGTATTCCTGTCTTATCATATACTGGAAAAATATGCATAATAGTTATTTAGTTTTTTCTCTTCAATGGTTGAATTTAGAAGAATATTATTAGAATATATACTCATCAACAAAAACATTATATCCCATTTAGCTAAAAAGCTGACATTTGGCAGGATGGTACATCTAAGGCAGTAGATATTCACTAATACCAATATTTTGGTTTAAAAGAAAAAACAGTTCAAAAACTAAATACCCCAAATTCTCAAAAATGCTTTGAAAAAGAAAATTAGTGGACAAATGTTTTTATTTGTTGATATAAGTTGTTAATAATTCTGTAGCAAGTGGGACATTCTAGTGCACATCCATCCATCCCGTTCTGCTTATCCGAGATTGTGTTGCGTGGGCAGCAGCTTGGGCAGAGATGCCCAGACTTCCCTCTCCCTGGCCACTTCTACTAGCTCTTCTGGGGGAATTCCGAGGCGTTCCCAGGCCAGCCGAGAGACATAGTCCCTCCAACGTGTCCTGGGTCTTCCCCGGGGCCTCTTCCTGGTTAGACGTGCCTGGAACACCTCACCAGGGAGGCGTCCAGTAGGCATCCTGATCAGATGCCCGAGCCACCTCATCTGACTCCTCTCTATGCAGAGGAGCAGTGGCTTTACTCTGTGCTCCTCCTGGATGACTGAGCTTCTCACCCTATCTTTAAGGGAAAGCCCAGACACCCTAGTAGGAAACTCATTTCAGCCACTTTTATTCGCAATCTCATTCTTTCGGTCACTACCCATAGCTCATGACCATAGGTGAGGGTAGGAACGTAGATCGACTGGTAAATTGAGAGCTTTGCCTTTTGACTCAGCTCCTTTTTCACCACGACATACTGATGCAGAGCCTGCATCACTGCAGATGCCACACCGATCCGCCTGTCGATCTCCCGCTCTATTTTTCTCTCACTCGTGAACAAGACCCCGAGATACTTGAACTCCTCCACTTGGGGCAGGATCTTGCTCCCAAACCTGAGAGGGCACTCTAACCTTTTCTGGCTGAGAACCATGGTCTGAGATTTGGAGGTGCTGATTCCCATCCCCATTGCTTCACACTCGACTGCGACCCGATCCAGAAAGAGCTGAAGATCACAGCCTGATGAAGCAAACAGGACAACTTAATCTGCAAAAAGCAGTGACCCAATCCTGAGCCCACCAAATTGGACCCCCTCAACGCCCTGGCTGCGCCCAGAAATTCTGTCCATAAAAGTTATGAACAGAATTGGTGACAAAGGGAATCCAACTCTCTCCAGAAATAGGTTTGACTTACTGCCGGCAATGCGGACCAAGCTCTGACACCAGTTGTACAGGAACCAAACAGCCCTTATCAGGGGGTCCGGTACCCCATACTCCTGGAGCACCCCCCATAGGATTTCCTGAGGGACACAATGGAACGCCTTTTCCAAGTCCACAAAACACATGTAGACTGGTTGGGCAAACTCCCATGCACCCTCCAGGACTCTGCAAAGAGTGTAGAGCTGGTCCACTGTTCCGCAACTAGGACGAAAACCACACTGTTCCTCCTAAATCTGAGGTTTGACTATCTGACAGACCCTCCTCTCCAGGACCCCCAAATAGACTTTTCCAGGGAGGCTGTGGAGTGTGATCCCTCTGTAGTTGGAACACACCCTCCGGTCCCACTTCTTAAAGAGGGGGACCACCACACCAGTCTGCTAATCCAGAGGCACTGTCCCCGATGTCCATGCGATGTTGCAGAGGCGTGTCAACCAAGACAGTCCTACAACGTCCAGAGCCTTGAGGAACTCCTGGCGTATCTCATCCACCCCCAGGGCTCTGCCACCAAGGAGTTTTTTTTGACTACCTCGTTGACCTCAGTCCCAGAGATGGGAGAGCCCACCTCCGAGTCCCCAGGCTCTGCTTCCTCATTGGAAGACATGTTAGTGGGATTGAGGAGATCTTCGAAGTACTCCCCCCACCGACCCACAACGTCCCGAGTCGAGGTCAGCAGCGCACCATCCCCACCATATACAGTGTTGACACTGCATTGCTTCCCCATCCTGAGACGCTGGATGGTGAACCAGAATCTCCTCAAAGCCGTTCGGAAGTCGTTCTCCACGGCCTCCCCAAACTCCTCCCACGCCCGAGTTTTTGCCTCAGCAACCACCGAAGTCGCATTCCACTTGGGCTGCCGGTACCTGTTAGCTGCCTCTAGAGTCCCATAGGACAAAAGGGTCCTGTAGGACTCCTTCTTCAGCTTGACGGCATCCCTCACCGCCAGTGTCCACCAATGGGTTCGGGAATTGCCGCCACAACAGGCACCGACCACCTTACGGCCACAGCTCCAGTCAGCCACCTCAACAATAGAGGCACGGAACATGGCCCATTCAGACTCAATGTCTCCCACCTTGAGTCCTGACGGAGGTGGGAGTTGAAGCTACTTCTGACAGGGGACTCTGCCAGACGTTCC
Source organism: Polypterus bichir lapradei (assembly GCA_026402145.1). NCBI lineage: Eukaryota > Metazoa > Chordata > Cladistia > Polypteriformes > Polypteridae > Polypterus > Polypterus bichir. The sequence continues at coordinate 59,204,911 of JANRMT010062806.1, read as the reverse complement.
CAGCAGACCTTCACGATACGTTTGGGCCTGACCAGCATCCTCCCCCACCATCAAAGCCAACTCACCACCAGGTGGTGATCAGTTGACAGCTCCGCCTCCCTCTTCACCCGAGTGTCCAGGACATCTGGCCGCAAGTCCAATGACACAACCACGAAGTCGATCATCGAACTACGGTGTCCTGGTGCCAGGTGCACATATGGACACCCCTATGCCTGAACATGGTGTTCGTTATGGACAATCCGTGACGAGCACAGAAGTCCAATAACAAAACACAACTCGGGTTCAGATCAGGGGTGCCATTCCTCTCAATCACACCCTTCCAGGTCTCACTGTCTTTGTCCACGTGAGCATTGAAGTCTCCTAGCAGAACAAGGGAGTCCCCAGTAGGTGCTCCCTCTAGCACCCCCCCTCCAGGGACTCCAAAAAAGGTGGGTACTTCAGACTGCTGTTCAGCGCATATGCTCAAACAACAGTTAGGACCCATCCCCCCACCTGAAGGCAGAGGGAGGCTACCCTCTCGTCTACCGGGGTGAACCCCAATGAACAGGCTTCAAGTTGGGGAGCAATAAGTATGCCTACATTTGCTCTGCGCCTCTCACTGGGGGCAACTCCAGAGTAGTAGAGAGTCCATCCCCCCTCACTGAGACTGGTTCCAGAGTTCACGCTGTGCGTCGATTTGAGCCCGACTATATCTAACCGGAACCTCTCAACCTCACGCACTAGCTCAGGCTCCTTCCCCTTCAGAGAGGTGACATTCCATGTCCCAAGAGCCAGCTTCTGTAGCCAAGGATCGGACCGCCAAGGTCCCCGCCTTTGGCCACCACCCAACTCACACTGCACCCAACCTCCTTGACCCCTCCTACAGGTGGTGAGCCTATGGGAAGGTTTTAGTGCCCAGCATCTCCCAATTCATCCCACTGTGTTTCTCAACCTTTATGGCCTTGGAAACCAATTTTAAATTCCTTGATGACCCATGGACAGCATTTGAAGAACGGTAGAGAGAAACAAATGCAGTTAGTGGTGAAATTAATAGTTAGAAACAGGAAAAAATATCACTTCTGTGGACCGGGGGTGTATCATATGTCACAATAAATCTGAGATAAACTGAACGCACTACATTTTTTATAAGTGCATAGGTATGCATTTTTGGAAAAGCCACGGAGTTGTCCAACTGCACATTGTCATTAAGTTCCCAATACTAATGAACAAAGGTAAAAAAAGAGAAGATAAAAAAAGAAAAGAAAAAAAAACACTGCAAAAATAACCAATGGAGCTATGCTACAACTTAACAAAATCAAGGATGATTTTTTCTACAACTGATAGAAATGACTATTTTTCAGAGTGCGATAAGAACATGACAGTGCTTTTGGATCAGTGAAAAAAATGAGAAACTTTTTTTTTTTTTTCTCTTGGTAGACATTTATTCCAACCCATTGTATACGGAGGCTGTACTAATTTTCGGCATTGATGCTAATGAAAAGTCAAGATTTATACTAGTTTTTAGCTTTGAATGAATTAACATTAAGTATCCTTTATAATATTACTGAATACAACAATTGGTAATGTCCTTTGTTATGGAGTTCTGCTGCAGTCTTGTTCACATCAACACCATCAGAGTGCATTTAGCTTTTTCAACAGTAAGCAGCTCAAATGAACTAATGTTGTATTAGTACTTCTGATACATCTAATTAACTAACAGCACTATAACTAAGGCCTATTTACTTAGGAAACATCACGGGCAAAGCATACATATACATACATAATCCCTTTTCCAAAAAAGTTGAGACTCTATGTAAAATGTGAATAAAAACAGAATACAATGATTTGCATATGATGATTACGATGTTACTGACCTGTTGCCAATTAATCTAACTAGTTGCAAAATGTTCCACCAAGTGTTTTTTTTTTTAGCATTGCTTAATTTTGTTGCCCCTGTCCCAACTTTTTTGAAACTTTGCTGCCATCAAATTCAAAATGAGAAAATATGTTTCATAAAACAATACAATTCCTCAGTATAAACATTTAATATGTTGTGTTTCTTCTGTTCCGAAGTAAATATGGGTTTAAATAATTTGTAAATCATCACATTCTGTTTTATCTGCATCTCAAGTTCTTTGGAAACTGAGTTATATATACTGTACATTCGCCCTTAATGTGCATTAAAATGTTGTCTCATTCCAAGGCCGGCAACAAGGCAAATACCTCAGGCAGTGCCTTTGTCAGGGCAGCATTTTAATGTATTTTTTTTAACATTACTAAATAATAAGACAAATAAGTGTGTACCTAAAGAATTACATGCACACCCAGTACCGTATTAATTTACTACCTTTAAAAATTTTATGAATTAATATTTTCATTTAAAGGATTTCATTTCATTGAAGGGTTTTCGTTTAAAGGTTTAATATTTTGAATTATGTGATTCACAACAATATGCCACATTTCAATATGTAGCACTGGTTTTCATTTGCTTGATTTATATATACTGACATAAGGGCACATTGAAAGGGGGTGGGGAGGGGACTAAAGTTGCGAAGGTACATTTTTTGCTCTGTTTATTGTTTTCATTTCTTGTTTTTGTAACAAGATCAAATCAATGTCATATCACATAAATGCTAAATAAGATATGTTTGAATGGCAGTAAAAACAAAATAGGTGTCTAGTATCTCTGCATTTACCTCACTGGTTTGCCAGCCACCTTACAATGCTGAATGCCTTAATATAATGACAAAATTGTGTGAAACAGAAGTGTAATGATTATCCCTACCAACGATTCAAGTTTGCAGTATCTTTGCTAAATGTATGCAAAGAATGCAACATAACCATCCAAGTAATGCATTGTCTCAGTTCTTAAGTGAAATAGCAGCTACGGAGATCTTTTTTAGTGTGTCAGGAGCAAAGCTGTAGGCAGAGCAGTATTTTCCAACCTTTTTTCTGTGATGACATGCTTTTTGTAGCCCATACGATTCTACCAACCAAAGAAGCAGAACCATTAAAGCAGCTCAGAGATTGCTTAGTGAGCACTTTGGTTGCATTCCCACCTGCTTTGTCCCTTTGCCATCTTATACAAGTGGTCTTCTCACTGCCCCAATCCACTGACCCAAGATCAGAGGCAACTCGTATGCCCACTGGCCCTTGGCTCTGGAAGAGTTGCAGGCAAACATGCACCCAGGCAGATGGACCCCCAACAAGCCTCCTGGCTTTTAGGTTTCCTGTGTAAAATCAAACTTAGCAGTTTTGTATTAATTCACCATTTCAGACCTATTCTAAAACAACCTTTGTTGTACTGTTTTCACTGTGTCTAATGTGAGTGATTAGACTTTGTTATTGAAAATTAACTGGACCTACAGTGCTACTGGTGGACTTCATTACATTTGCTAATGCACCATTAAAGTATATGACATGTGCTTTCACTAGATTTGTCACATTTAGGGGTTATTCTAATGAGCATTAGTTTGAATTCAAAAACCAAACATAATGACGTACTGTATTCCATTTTCACCATCCTGCTAACTGGCATAATGTCAGTGCTTTGAAATATTAAATACATTTTATTTTGGTATTAGTAAATTAAGCTGCTCAATTCATCGTTGTTGTAGAGAAGCCACTTTATTTGAATCTTCCCTTGATTTTAACTTGAACTGTTGGTGCACAGTTTCCTCCCATATCGCATAATGATTTATGTGTAATTGTGGATGCGTGTATGAAATCCCTGCAACCCTGAACCGTATAAACCAGTTAGAAAATCGATGGATGACCATCTTTAAACATGTTAAATGCAATCACAAAATGAATGTGTGGTCTCCGCTCCTTCACTTGGACTGTGTAGGATAGTGTAGTAAAATGCGATTAATTTTACCATCATTTCATCTGCTCTTACATATTTGTGACACTACAAGCTAAACGATTACAGCTTGCTTCTGACTGATCAAATTTTTTTGTTCTTAATTCATGCAGTAGTCTATTTTTGAACTAACTCCATAATGGGATAAAAGTGGCAATAACAAAAGCCTATGTTTGTGTGTTTTGGCTTTTTTTTTTAATCTATACTAATAAAAGGCAAAGCCCTCACTGACTGACTGACTTATCACTAATTCTCCAACTTCCCGTGTAGGTAGAAGGCTGAAATTTGGCAGGCTTATTCCTTACAGCTTACTTACAAAAGTTAAGCAGGTTTAATTTCGAAATTCTACACGTAACGGTCATAACGGTCGACAACGTCCGCCATGTTGAACTTTCTTATTTATGGCCCCATCTTCACGAAATTTGGTAGGTGGCTTCCCTGCGCTAACCAAAATCGATGTACAGTAATCCCTTGCTATATCGCGCTTCGACTTTCGCGGATTCACTCTATCGCGGATTTTAAATGTAAGCATATCTAAATATATATCACGGATTTTTCGCTGGTTCGCGGATTTCTGCTGACAATGGGTCTTTTAATTTATGCTACATGCTTCCTCAGTTTGTTTGCCCAGTTTATTTCATACAAGGGACGCTATTGGCAGATGGCTTAGAAGCTACCCAATCAGAGCATGTATTACATATTAACTAAAACTCCTCAATGATATAAGATATGCACCCTGCACGGTGCTTGATTGTTTGCTTGTCTCTGCCTCTATCTCACCCTCTCTGACATTCTCTGTGCCTGACGAGGGGGTGTGAGCAGAGGGGCTGTTTGCACAGAGGCTGTTTGCCTAGCATATTTAAAAGCACACGTATTGATTTTTTGATTGTTTGCTTTAATCTCGCACTCTCTCTCTCTCTGACGTTCTCTGCGCCTGACGGAGGACATGTGAGCAGAGGGGCAGTTTGCACAGAGGCTGTTTGCTTAGAAGATACTGACGCTCCTCTAAAAAATGCCGCTTTATTGCGCTGCTTCGGAACGTATTGATTTTTTGATTGTTTGCTTTTCTTTGCGAGCGCTCTCTCTCTCTCACTCTGAAATTCTCTGCTCCTGATGTGGGCACTCCTTTGAAGAAAAGATATATTTGCATTCTTTTAATTGTGACAAAGAAGAAAGAAGATCTCTGTCTTGTCATGGAGCACAGTTTAAACTTTTGACTAAAGGGTGTTATTTCATGTCTAGAGGGCTCTAATAATGTTAACAGTGTGGGAGAATTTATAAGGGCTTAAAATATATAAAAATAACCATACAAACATATGGTTTCTACTTTGCGGATTTTCATCTATCGCGGGGGGTTCTGGAATGCAACCCCCGCGATCGAGGAGGGATTACTGTACATACTTATTTCGGTGGTATGATGCCACTGTCGGCCGCCATATTGAACTTTTCAACGGTTACTTATGGGCCCATCTTCAAGAAATTTGGTACGCGGTTTCCCAACGCTAACTGAATCCTACTTACGTACATATATACGTTCACAGCCTGCAGCTCGGTCACTTTGTGAGGCGGCATTGGGTCTCCGTCCGTCGCTCCGGTCTCTACATTCCCTTCCTTTCTTTGCCACAGGATTCACGTCTCCCTGCTGATAACTACAGCCTTTTTATTTAATCCACGGCTTCTCCGCTGTTATATTGTTCATTTATTACGATTATAGTTATTGTGTAGGTATTTTAGACTTACTTTACATTGTTCAGATACCCATTTCCTTTATCATTCCAACCGTACCCCCATTAACATGTCTATCGAGGTGATCACCATCGATCAAAGAACTGTCACTTACCTAGTGGTTTCCATGCCTGGAGATGGCACCTGCCTTTTCCATTCTCTTTGTTACATATTGCACGGCCATATCAGGCTCACTGTTGATATCTGGAGGAACATTGTGTCTTATGTATTGAATGACAGGGACAGGTTCAAGGTGTGGACTGATGACGGTACAGGAGATAATTATACTACACAGGAGCACTCTAAGAGTGAAATGCTTAAGCCCTTCACCTATGGTTCGGCATGTGAGCTGATGGCTGCCGATGAATTGTTCGGTTGTCGCTTTCAAGTGTACCGAAATGGCCAAATATTTTACACCTTTCGACAACCGCCAATGCCTCTTAAACATCTTAGATTCACAGGTGACGATTTCAGTAGTGGACACTTTGATGTTTATGAATGCTTAAACTCTCAAAAGCTGGATGTGAAGTTATCGATGAAACCGGTTGTATACTTACAACGCTTGACAGATGTTGAATGTCACTTCAACACAAGTCCTGCAAATACTGTCGTAATTGAAACAAACCATTAAACTCAAACCGATTATGACAGCAGCAATCCAAGCTGTGAGATTTCAGACAAGATTACTTTTCACATGGCCAACTGTACGTTGCATGCTCAAGAGTAAGCTCAGCGCACAGCTTGGTCATATTACAACCGGAGGGCCGAACTGACAATGTGGTATACAAAGAGATCCTTAACAAATAATTATTGGTATATTTTCCCTCAGTTTAAAAAGGTTTAATTTTCTTCCTAATAAAAATTTTAAGGCAGCACTTCGCCGCTGTGAAGCGTGGGTATTTTGCTAGTTAATAATAAGCATGAGTAGTTATAGGCATGCACATACTGTCAAAATCGCAATTAGAGCTGTCAATCAAAATGATTAATGACTTTAAGCCCCGCCCCCCTATGACGTCATACCGGAAGCCCCGCTCCGTTGACGCAAGACCGGAAGTCGCCCCCTGATGACGTCACGTCGGAATTCCCTCCACGTGACCTAGCCCCTGGGTCCGAGGCAGCACCTGACGGACGGCCTCCCCACACTGCCCGGTCCCCGAGACTTCCCAGTCCCCCACACTTCCCTGTCGAAAGCCTAAAAACCCAAGCATTTTGTTCTCATCTTGGCTTAAAACTAAGTCAAGCTGTTTTTTTTTTTTTCCATCTCACACACAGATAAACTGTGAGATCAAAGACACGGTCTGAGTCAGGCCACATTTAAACATAGGCTCCCCAGA
>JANRMT010062806.1:59122488-59193011 GCA_026402145.1 Polypterus bichir lapradei | reverse complement strand
CCCGTTTCAGAACTGGCCGGGAAGTCTGGGGAGCCTATGTTTAAATGCGGCCTGACTCAGACCGTGTCTTTGATCTCACAGTTTATCTGTGTATGAGATGGAAAAAAAAAAACAGCTTGACTTAGTTTGAAGCCAAGATGAGAACCAAATGCTTGGGTTTTTAGGCTTTCGACAGGGAAGTGTGGGGGACTGGGAAGTCTCGGGGACGGGGCAGTGTGGGGAGGCCGTCCGTCAGGTGCTGCCTCGGACCCAGGGTCCGAGGCAGACCCTTTAGACCGGCAGGGTACGGGACAACTTTGGGCTTGTCTGATCTGGTCAGGACACGCCACGGACGTGTCTGGGCTTGTGCTACGGAGAGGGTGGGGGGCCGAGGCAGACCCCGGGCATGTCTGAGCTTGTCAGGACATGCCCCGGGCATGTCTGAGCTGTTCAGGACAGGCCCCGGGCATGTCTGAGCTTGTCGAGGTAAAGGCTGTAACACGCCCAGGCTTGTCTTTCAGGAGAGGGGGGCAGTGGGGAGTTCAAACAGCGGTCAGACATCCATCAAACGGCCCTTGACAGTTTATTTCACCCGGCAGGTGCAGGGCGGGTTCAACGAGGGGGCAGACATCCATCAAACGGACCTTGACAGTTTATTTCACCCGGCAGGTGCGGGACGGGTTCAACCAGCGGTCAGGCATCCGTCAAATGGCCCTTGACAGTTTGGGGAGCCAATCAGGAGCCCTGGAGGGGCCTGGTCACGTGGAGGGGCCGGGGAATTCCGGTGTGACGTCATCAGGAGGCGACGGTACGGGACTTCCGGTGTGATGTCATAGGGGAGCGGGGCTTAAAAGTCATTAATCATTTTGATTGACAGCTCTAATTGCGATTTTGACAGTATGTGCATGCCTATAACTACTAGCATGATTCCCACAAGCAGGTGCTGAAATTCTCCCTTGAATGCAAACCATTTCAACATGAGTTCTGCTGTTTTTCTTTTCGATATGTGTTAATATTTTCAGACTGTGTTGTATCATCAGATCTTTGAGCCATTTTATACATCGTTTTTACTCCCCTTTTTCTACTTATCTTTGTGCCTTCTGGAGTAATTCGTCCACTTGCAGTCACCCATTAGTACGATACCGACTTTCACTCGGTAGTACTGATACAGTACAAAAGCTAGTACAGTTACGTTTTTGTGAATTTGGTATTGACTTGGTACCGAAGTATCAGTTCTTGTGACATTCCTAAATATATGTATGTGGTTGTGACTGAGAAGGGTGACTGCAAGTGGTAGGCCTTGGGGTCGGAACAGGGAGAAATGTACTATGGTTTTATTTTTAACTTCTAAGCTATTGTTAAAATATATGTAAGTTTTACTCTCTCTTTACAGTATACAGTCTATGCTTCTTCATTGTTGCAGACTAACTACCAGGTTAGATACCATTTGGTTTTAAAATATATTGTATTGTACCCTTCACCTACAAGTGCTGTAGGTGAAGCACTTGCTGTAACTATTGTGGACCACCAGGGGCACACCACCACCCAAACCTGATACAGATAGGTGTGGGACACAAGTTCAAGCACACACGTTTTTATTTTTTTCCCTTGTGGGAAACACCTTCCCACGTTACTCTTCTTCTTTCTCTTTTCTCTTTCCTTTCCTCCACTCCTCTTGGCAAGCGTTGTCTTCTCCCACCCAACTCCGCCTCCCGGAGTAGTGGCTGCTGGCTCCTTTTATAAGGCACCCGGAAGTGCTTCAGGTGCTCGTTGTTCCACTTCCAGCATCACTTCCTGGTGTGGTGGAAGAGTTGCCCATAAAGGCTCAGCAGCTGCTGGTGCATCCCTTAGTGGTGCCCACAGATCCCAACAGGGCTGTATCCAACTACAACTCCCATGGAGCACTGTGGGAATATGAGGCACCGCTGCAACCCAGGAGACTGCCACCTAGTGCTTCAGGGGAGTTTATGCTCTGGATAAGCTCCCTCCCCCAGTCCTTCCAGTGTGGAGGCGTTCCAGCCGGGAAAGGGCTCCAGCCATCCTCCATACTATACAAGTTCTTTGAGGGACTGCCTCTCTTTAGAAGAATATATTTGATCTATTGCTGATGACTTATGTTTATCCATATGTGCTGGGAATAAATGGTATTTGATTCACTGTACGTATTGTTTTGAGTTTATTCAATGGCAGTGGTTTGTATTCTATAGTTGGTTCCTTTGTCAAGGACAATGCATCAGATGCATAAGATATGTCAGTACTCACTGCCCTGGTAGATACTTCTCAGAGCAGTCTGGTGTCTCTATACCTGTCACTAACATGATTTTGATACTTATTCTTTTTGGTTTTGGAAACGACTGCCCTAGCTAGATTAAATTCTTATAAGGTACAGCATGGTGTTATTTCCTTTTAGGGGCAATATAGTTCCCTAGTTGGAATAAGTTCTTTTATAATTGCGGCGTTTTAAGTAACCGAAAACTATATAGATATAATGTAAAAAAGGCGATATCCCTCCCATAGTGATACGGCAGTAAAAAATCACATAAGAGAAAATAACTTAGCTTTCTTTAATGATGATTTACGCGGCATTACAGACGAGGAAGCCATGACAACACTTTGTGTATAGTTTGTCATTTTCGTCACTGACCTGAAAGGATTTTCAGGATGGATAATGTTATCACCCATCCGTCTGTCAGCTTCGAAGTGTTTGGCTGCTGTCCAAGCCTTTTATACTGGTTCCTCCACATGTAGGCCCCAACGTCAGCAAATAGTCCATTTCCAAACAAGGAAAGAAGATCCCGTGCTCACTTCCAACAGAGGACAAAATAGCATACACCTGTCTTTAGGCTGACTACACATTCCTCGAGCTGTCTCTGTCCATCTTGTCCTATGCTTGGCTAAGCACTTCCAAATGCTGAGAGCCCCTTTTGGCCTGGCCTGTACATGTGAATGGATTTATAAAATAATTTCTTGTACAGAGCACAGTGACATTAAACTTACATTCTTGTTACAGGTGTCTGGATCACAAAGACTCATCAGCATTTATGTAATCATGGACCACTTTCTTTATTGTTTCTGGCGGACGTATGATTATTTGCTTCAAAGTGGTCACAGTGATGGTGTCTGAAAATCTAAGATGCCTCCACAGATTGCCCTTTAGAATTTTCATTCTGTGGTACTGCAAGTAGTCCAGGTTGTGACCTTGAGATGATGTGCTTTCAGTCATTAAGACAGATGCAGTGTTGATGGAGTTGGCATCTGGTCATGGAATCACTGTAATAAACTACACCAGAAGATATGGACAACAAGCAAGTCTTTCACCACAGCTCATGAACTGTCTCAGTCATTTGAAATTTTACTCCCTGGCATATTTCAGTTGTATACAACTTAAAAACTATGTTGGTTCCAGACATTTTTGACATGTTTCCCATTGGCCAGACATGCAAATAAGAATTTTATTGTACAATAATACTGTCACTACTGCATATGCAGCAGCATAGGTGCAACGGAAGTCTATCCCAGTGTAGTTACTAATTAAATCTCTGTACAAAAATCTATTACGGTCTTATATGTCATGAAAAGTTTACTTGTTAAAATACTAATCCAGTTTTTTCAAGTTTTGTTTGTATTTGTATATAAAATTGAAAAAACATTATAAAAATTATTTTACAAGCATTATTTACGTTCTTATTAATTATCTTTTTTAAATTGCAATTATTGTATATAGGTAAAAAAAAAATGCTCATTTAAAACAGTTTCATTTGTGTTCCAGGTGACATCAGTAACTACTTTCGTGAAATTGGTGGACAGCTCTTTGTATGTAACCTTGCCCTGTCTAGTAAACATTTTGGTGTGAAAGAGGCTTCTTTCTTTCTGTTAGGAGCTTTAGCAGAAAGCAACGGTATATATTATTTTCCTTTTTTAATCTGCTGGCTTTAAACTATTTGGATAAATTGGCAAAGTTTACAATTAAGTATAATTCAGTAAACTTAAAAAAAATATATTTTTTCTGTTGCAGCAACACATAGTAGCATATGCAGGAATGTAACAATGCAGTGCAATACAATATCAAGATTAGTGCTCTCCAGAAAATTTTCCAGAGAGCAGCCTGTTAAATAATTTTTTAATATTTTTTTTTATTGAATGAAAAATTTTATTCAAAACCAGTTGGTACTGTGAAAAAGTAACTGCCTACTTACACTTTAATTGGCTTCATTTAGCTAGGAGCTGCTTACTTTTTCACACAGTACCAGCAACAAAACAGTGCAAAGATTACAGATTTACAGAAGAGTGCATGATGATAATGCAGACTGAAAAACACTTGTAAAACCAATCTCAGTAGTTCTGAACCCATCTAAACACTGACTTGGTGGCCTGATCATCTATACTAATAAAAGGCAAAGCCCTCACAGACTGACTCACTCACTCACTCACTCACTGACTCATTACTAATTCTCCAGCTTCCCGTGTAGGTAGAAGGCTGAAATTTGGCAGGCTTATTCCTTACAGCTTACTTACAAAAGTTAAGCAGGTTTCATTTCGAAATTCTACACGTAATGATCATAACGGTCGACAACATCCGCCATGTTGAACTTTCTTATTTATGGCCCCATCTTCACGGAATTTGGTAGGCGGCTTCCCTGCGCTAACCGAAACCAATGTATGTACTTATTTCGGTGGTATGACGCCACTGTCGGCCGCCATATTGAACTTTCCAACGTCACTAATTCTCCCACTTCCCGTGTAGGTAGAAGGCTGAAATTTGCAGGCGCATTCCTTACAGCTTACTTACAAAAGTTAAGCAGGTTTCATTTCTCAATTCTACGCGTAACGGTCGACAACGTCCGCCATGTTGAACTTTCTTATTTATGGCCCGATCTTTACGAAATTTGATAGGTGGCTTCCCTGCGCTAACCGAAACCAATGTACGTACTTATTTTGGTGGTATGACGCCACTGTCGGCCGCCATATTGAACTTTCCAACGTCACTAATTCTCCAACTTCCCGTGTAGGTAGAAGTCTGAAATTTGGTAGGCTCATTCCTTACAGCTTATTTACAAAAGTTAAGCTGGTTTCATTTCGAAATTCTATGCGTAACGGTCGACAACGTCCACCATGTTGAACTTTCTTATTTATGGCCCCATCTTCACGAAATTTGGTATGCGGCTTCCCTGCGCTAACCAAAACCAATGTACTTACTTATTTCGGTGGTATGACGCCACTGTCGGCCGCCATATTGAACTTTCCAACGGTCTTTGTTACTTATGGGCCCATCTTCAAGAAATTTGGTATGCGTGTTCCCAATGCTAACTGAATCCTACTTACGTACATATATACGTCCATAGCCTGCAGCTCGGTCACTGTGTGAGGCGGCGTTGGGTCCCCCATCCCAATGCCTCCCACGTTGTTGGCTGCCTGCCTATATAAGGCCGTCCGTCGCTCTGGTCTCTACATTCCCTTCCTTGCTTCACCACGGGATTCACGTCTCCCTGCTGATAACTACAGCCTTTTTATTTAATCCACGGCTTCTCCGCTGTTTTATTGTTCATTTATTACGATTATAGTTATTGTGTAGGTATTTTAGACTTCCTTTACATTGTTCAGGTACCCATTTCCTTTATCGTTCCAACCATACCCCTATTAACATGTCTATCGAGGTGATCACCATCGATCAACGAACTGTCACTTACCGAGTGGTTTCCATGCCCGGAGATGGCACCTGCCTTTTCCATTCTCTTTGTTACATATTGCACGGCCATATCAGGCTCACTGTTGATATCCGGAGGAACATTGTGTCTTATGTATTGAATGACTGGGACAGGTTCAAGGTGTGGACTGATGACGGTACAGGAGATAATTATACTACACAGGAGCACTCTAAGAGTGGAATGCTTAAGCCCTTCACCTATGGTTCTGCATGTGAGTTGATGGCTGCCGCTAAATAGTTTGGTTGTCGCTTTCAAGTGTACCGAAATGGCCAAATATTTTACACTTTTGGACAACCGCCAATGCCTCTTAAACATCTTAGATTCACAGGTGACAATTTCAGTAGTGAACACTTTGATGTTTATGAATGTTTAAACTCTCAAAAGCTGGATGTGAAGTTATCGATGAAACCGGTTGTATGCTTACAACGCTTGACAGATGCCGAATGTCACTTCAACACAAAGTCCTGCAAATACTGTCGTAATTGAAACAAACCATGAAACTCAAACCAATTATGACAGCAGCAATCCAAGCTGTGAGATTTGATACAAGATTACTTTTCACATGGCCAACTGTACGTTGCATGCTCAAGACTAAGCTCAGCGCACAGCTTGGTCATATTACAACCGGAGGGCCGAAATGACAATGTGGTATACAAAGAGATCCTTAACAAATAATTATTGGTATATTTTCCCTCAGTTTAAAAAGGTTTAATTTTCTTCTTAATAAAAATTTTAAGGCAGTACTTCGCCGCTGCGAAGCGTGGGTATTTTGCTAGTCATATGATAATCTTGAGAACAATCGGTTCACAGTAACAAAACAACTAAAAATAACTTTGAAACTAATCTTCTATAAGCAGAAGTGAAATGTTTTTGGAAGCTGATGTCTCCATTTGCCAATTGCAATACAAAAAACCCTTATATTTTAAACAATATATGATATGTTGTTTATTGCCATATTCAAGGTTTTATCTTTTTAGTTCATAATTTCTCACTGACCTCCTCAAGCTATTCTGCACTGAACAATGGATGGGAAATATTGATCTACTGTAGTAGTTTTTCTATGCTATGTAACAGTGATTCTTAGTGATTTCAAATGGGAAACAGCATGCACAAAGATGGATAAATAAATCATAAAATTAGCATTCATTATTGTAATAGTTCATTTTTGACAATGTGTGAAAATATATAATTATCAATTAAGAGAAAGGTAAGAATTAGTTCTGGACAGAATATCAGTCCATTTACTGTTGACATTCTTGCACATGTTCATTTACAAAATGCCAGTTTAATGTTTTCAGTTAACCTAGTGCCATATCAGTGAATTGTGAACCAAAACTGTACCTGCTATTGGAAATTCACATACAAATTAGGCACACTCAGCACATAAGTCATCCAAGCCAGGAGTAAAAACAAGCATTTAAAATAAATTATCAAAGGGTAGTTCACCAACTTATTGTATTATGATATATTGTTCTTGTCAATGCTGTTATGTATTGGGAGTAATTGCTGACTTTACATCTAGACAAATAAAGGTATCAATAGTAATCAGTAACTCTGTAAAAGTAGAAGGTAGTTAAGTGCTTAAAAATAAATTCAATAAGATAGATCATCTATGGATTTTTTTTAATTTTGCCATGCAAACATGAAAACTTCTATGACATAATAAAACTGAAAACAACTTTACTGTATGGAGCACCTAGAATCATCTTTTTTGTTACATGCCAGTTTTGGTCACATTTTCTGTGTTGCAAAATTGAAGCCAGAAAAAATTATTGGATGCAAATAAGATTTCATGAAATACATCATTCAGCAAATACTAACACGGTCACTGGTCTAAACAATAACAATTTTGTTAACCTATTAACCATTTTTCTTCTGCTGTAACTTTTATATCATTGTTAATTACAAAGATTCAGAAAATCCTAAATTTGCACTTTCCAAAATCCTAACTTTAGACTTCCAACTGCTCTTGTATGTTTTCTTTAAAAAGTTTTTTACTTGCATTTTTGTAAACTGTTTATTAAACCGTTTTTAATGATGAATTCATTACATATTTGCAAACATCAAATAGATTTCTGACATGGCATTAAGCTAATGACAAATATTGGTGCCTCTCCACTGATCCTCAGGTTAATATTTTGAAATTCAGTGTAAGAAAACTAAATCAGAGTTAGGTATTTAATTGGCCACAATTTACAATACATTCCCGTTGACTGAAGTGGCTGAGAAATAAGGTATGATTCACACAGATATTGCCTATTGTGTAATGTATACTATATGATGCTCTTTGCCTTTAGAAATATCTAGCTTATGTTTGTATCAGAGAGAATTGTTCATGTAACATAACACATTCAAATCCGCTTAATCAAATTCAGGATTGCACATGGCCAGAACCTGTCCCTGATCCAATGGGTGCAATGCAGGAAGTAGCCTTGGATAGGCTGCTGGTCCATCTCAGGGCCCATACATAAAGGCCAGCTTGAAAAACTCCAGAAACATTTTTTTTTTTATTCAAAGGATTCTTGTAAATGTAATAAGTATTGCAGACAAACAAGAAGGGAAAAAAGAGTTTATAATCAATTACATTTGCTATTGTGCATAATAAAATAGGTTTATTACATGTACTGGAATTAACTGATTTGGAAAATGAATAAATAGATGTTTCTTTTAGCCATGCCTTTTATTGTTTTCTGGCTGTACTCCTTAGCAGGTTAGCAAGTGTTTGTCAAACTTTAAGAAAAATACAAAGTTCAAAATATAATTATCTTTCTAAGAGGAAGAAAAAAGGAATGTTGCTGACTTTTTCATTTCTGTTTGTTGTAGTGTTTTGTCAACAAGTGCTTTGCAAATCAGACTTGCTGAAAGAATTAGCACTGTCGCTTTCACATGAGTCCCCTTTAAGCTTAAAAAGAGTAGCAGTATATCTATTGTTGGCACTTGTCACTAACAACAGTAAGTACTAAATTTCTGTTAAAAATACTGATTGTATTTTGTCAGTTTATTTGGTTTTACTTGTAGTGCAAGTAGTTTTTTGTAATTTCAAATGTTTAAGTTCTGTTTTTTATGTTTTCAGAAGATGGGCAGTTACTTGTTACAAAAACTGGCTGCATAGATATTCTTTTAAACTTGCTGCGGTATGAGATGCATTTTTTTGCTGTATTACACAAATATTCAGTATATTCATGTGTTAAAATGTGGATTCAGTGTTTTACATGATTAATTAATTTAATTTCTTATGTTTTAGAACCAGCTTCCCCATTTCACATCAAAGTAAAATATATGAAAATATTTCTTCATGTTACCAGTTTTGGATGTCTGTATTCAGCACTCTTTGTGCCTGTGTTAATAACCCACAAAATGGTATACATGCATTTTTTTCTATACATTTTATTTCATCTGGCTGTGATTCTTAATGTGCAAAGTTAGTGTTGTTTTACTGTATAAATTTGTTCCTGTTTGCTCTTTTTCTCTTGTTTTTTTTAATCTTTGATAATGCATTTTCAAATGTAACTTTGACAGATACATATTGTTATGTGTGCGGTGGGCTGACGCTCTGCCCAGGGTTTGGTTCCTGCCTTGTGCCCTGTGTTGGCTGGGATTGGCTCCAGCAGATCCCCATGACCCTGTAGTTAGGATATAGTGGGTTGGATGATGGATGGATGGGTGGATATTGTTATGTGTGCACCTCGCTGTGCCACCAAAATAAGCTAAAGTCCAAATTAATATCAGAAGTAATTCTATTTGTTATGCTGAAGCACTCAAGGAAGAAATTAAGCATGAACACAAAATATCAAACAAATAACCAGAAAACAAACAATAGTTGTCTTCCTGGTCACAAAAATATCAAAAACATTGCTAAATCATAGCAATAATCTGAAGGTCACAGTTTTACATTAGACTCTTAGTCTTGTTTGTTCTTATCTGTATATATACATAGCGACATGTCACAATTAACAGATTTGTCAGAGAGCATTATAGGAAATGTTGTTGGTTATTTGTCTCTGAGATAATTATAAAAAAAAGAATCGGTGAAATTTGTAGATATCTACAAAAGGCAATCTTTAAGAATAGGTTATTCCACAAAAATTGACCCCAAGCACTAATCCAATGCACTATAAGTGGAAAATTGGTGAGAATCAAAAAAAAATCGTTAGAGATCTCTGTACTTTCCAAAGTAAACATGCAGTTTAGACACTGTTGTGTTAAGGGTCTTGCAAAAGTCAAAAAATGTAAGATAAGTATTGAAGACATGTCGGACATGTGTTATATTATGCTGTTGAAGAACGATGATTACAAGTAAATCGCTTCAGATATCCTGGCCAATTTTTACTCTATGATTGTGCTGTCAGATGTTGCTATAAATGTTGTTTTATAATGTATGGCATTCTATTTTGAAATTTCTAGTTGTATTTTGATAAGCATTACTTCATTACTGTAATTCTTATTTGAGTGTATTTTTGCAAATGCCATGATTTAAGTCCTGCGGTGGGCTGGTGCCCTGCCCGGGGTTTGTTTTCTACCTTGCGCCCTGTGGTGGCTGGGATTGGCTCCAGCAGACCCCCGTGACCCTGTAGTTAGGATATAGCGGGTTGGATAATGGATGGATGGATGGATAGTTTCTTGCAGTGTTAGATTTTAAAGGTTGTTTGAAAAATATCACGCATTTTTAGTGCAGAAACAGATATTTAAGTAATTATTACTACTCTTTTAAAGACACATACAAGAAAATCTAGAAAAAAGTGTATACACAAGGAATTCATCCATTCATTGTTTGCACCCATTCAAGCCACACACAAGAAGTAATAATTTCAAACAGATATATTGTAAACTGTACAATTTCAGGTAAATGAAAAAAATGAACATCTGTATTTGTACATTTAGATTATTTAACTATTCTGTCAATTTATTAAATAAACACTGATGATTTATTAAATCTCACAGAAGAGAATCAACGAATATGCACAAGTGTCTTTAAAGATATAAATTCTTGGCTACAGAAGCATAACTGCAAGGATATCATTCAGCCAGTTTGTTCATTTGTTGGTCTAACCGTTGCAAATAACTGTAAGTACCAACCCCACTGAAACAAAAAAATTAATTTCATTTTTGTTTTTATACAGTAGTTGTTTATGTATTAAAGTCTTAAATCATTTGTGAATCATTTTCTCCATTGATATTGAGCACAGTTAAAGAAAAAATACCCTAAAATTTGTTTTGTAATGTTTTTTTATTACATCTAATACAAAGTAACAGAAGATATAAGAACAATTAAGAATAAGAGTGTATTAACCTAACCCATCCTATCCCTGCTTGAATCAAGAGGCATATATTTTAGGATAACTCAGTTGCCAGAAAAGTGGAGGGTAAAGGGATCGTGAACAGACTGCTCCAGCAAAAGAGTGTCGGTTAGCAGAACAGAATCGGGGGCTACAGCAAACAAGAATTTAAACAATTGATCAGCAATAGTCCACATTTTAAATGTATTGCTGGAGGCATCATTAATCTGTAATGCAGATAATTCAAAGTGGATTAAATTATAAAAGGTGAACAGCCAGTTGTCCACAGTAACACGCTAAGATGCCTTCCATTGGGAGGCAAAAATTAATTTCACTGCAAACTACCAAGACAGAATAATTTATATTGTGAGAGTTTAAGCAGAAGCATAAAGAGATCTAAAAAAAGGAAAATTTGAGATAACAGTAGAATATTTAAAGGAAGAAATTAAAATAACGTGACATATGTTGGTCTGAAAGGAAAAGACATGAGGGCTGTACCGAGAACATCTAAAGAAAAGTACCAGGTAAATCAAAGAGATATAATTAGCAAAGAGAATCAGGAATGATGTTCATCAGTTGATACTCACCAAGAGTAGGAAAAAGTCTATGCAGAATTTCCTGGTGTGTTGATATCTGGAATTTCCAGAGCTATGCCTAGCTTTGGAGTGTATAGTATATCATGAGAGGGGAGAAGAAAGAGGGGCAAGGTCTCAGAGAAATGAAGGAGAGAGACTTGTAGGAGGCTTTACATAGTAAAAAACAGAGGGTAGAAACTTTTTTTTCCTTGGGTGAGAAAGATCAATATGACAAATATAGAGAGTGAGTGGGTATGTGATTATTTGAGAAACCTCATGTGTTCTGAGAACTGATTTGGAGTTTTTGGTAGATAAAGAAAGTTGAACTAGGAAAATTGAAACAAGCCTGTAAAGAGTTCAACGGAGTGCATGTTAATTGAATTTGGGACTGAAAGTCATCTTTGAGAGCTGTGGTGTATGGCCGGCCATTAATCCCGGCCAATTCCCCCAAACCGCCAGGTGGAGCCCTCCCTGCAGTATGGAGGTTCCCCGAAGACCAGCAGGGCATCATGGACATTGCAGTTTTTATACGCAGCCCTGCTGGATGCCATTGGGGCCACTAGGGGACGCTGCAGGGGGGAACAACGGTTATTTACCCTACGCCCCGGAAATACTTCCAAGTCACATGGACAAGGGGAATGGCGTGCTTCCGGGATGAAGAAAAGGACTTTTTTTTCTGACCCGGAAGTGATACAAGATCACATGAACTGGGGATTGGGAACACTTCCGGGTCAGGGAATATAAAAGGACTATGGGAGCTCCCAGACGGCGAGCTGAGCTGGGAGGTAGGAGGGCAACGCGTCTGGGAGTGGTGGAGAGTATTATTGTTATTGATTTGTGATTGTTTATGAGTATTATGGAGAAGAGGGTGCTTTGTGCACTGTGGCAAGTAAATAAAGTCAACATTTGGACTTTTACCTGGTGTCTGGAGTCTTGGACAGAGGTTCAAGGGAGCGATAGCGCCCCCTATCTGTCACAGTGGCGTAGTCGGCAGGATACTCAAGCGTCATTTGTAGAGGACATGTATTTAAATTTTCTGTGGATAGAGAACCCCGAGAAGACAACGGAGTCGGGACTCACCACATTAGCGCCGGAACCAACCTTCAACAAGTCCGGTATGGGGAAGAAGAAGGGCAAGCAGAGCGATAACGCCAGCGGGAGAGCCATGTGTGCACTGGCCGACACTCGGGAGCAGTCACGGAGTGGCCTTATAAGTCCGGAGAAACCTCCAGGGAACAACGATCACTCTGAGGTACGTGCCGGGAATGTCATCGACAACCCGTTTGTAATAACTCACTTTGTCCCGTGCATATATCTCGGAGATAATCACCTGGAGGCTCCACGGGAAAAAGGAGACTGCCCCAAAGACGATGGCACGCTCCTGTTCGAGCCAGGGCACATGGAAGACGACTTCCGCATGATGGCAGCCGACGAGGGACACGGCAACAAACCCGGTGCTTTCTGGAAAGGAGGAGGTCCGCGTCCCGCTGTTTGCGCCTTCGAGCCCAAAGTTACAGACTTGGACTTTCCGAAGGGGAAGGGGGAGGCGAGCGGAGCACCACTCACCACGGAAAAAGGTAAGGAGGGTCGGGAAATGACTAGTCGGGATGTCGGTAAATTAAATAAGACAGACCGCAGTCCGCTGAAGGAAGCGACCCGATCCTCGACCTCAAAGAACTCCAAGACCCAGAAGCCTCTGTGAGACCCACCAGAGCATGTGCCAGAAGCGGGCGTGCTCATTGTCTCCCGGCCGGCAGGTAAGGCAAACGAGGAAGTGAGTCTTCTGCCGGCCGAAGTAAATAAAGTTGTCGACTTGCAGGAACTTGAAAGGTTAATCGAGTCCGTAAGCAGTTTCTTGCAGGTCTTCACAAACACTGAGAGGATTGTTGGAGAATTGGGAGCAGCAGCCAAAGCGCCATTGGAGAAGGTGAGAGCCTACATGCGGCGATTGGATGAAAAGCTTCCCGTATTACATGATGTGGCGGTACAGGTATGTGAAACCCGTACCATATATAAAGTAATAGGGATGCAGTGTAATCTGGGCCCGCTTTTAATGAATAGCGGGTGCCAATACACGGCGTGCCCTACAAGAGAGGCCGAATCGTTAACCAAGTGGTCGGGGGAAGGGCTGATCGATCCGGGACAGCGGGACAGTGCTGACCCCAGGAGCGAGGCGGCCCTAAAGACGCCGCCACCGGTCTGTTATAAAACTAAAGGGGTTCAGACAGTAAAGGGTCTCTCTTTATTTCATAGAGAGACTCAGACTGTGGACAAGCCCCAGATCAAACATGAGATCCCGAAAATTAAACGGGGGGTTTCCTGACAAGAAAGAAAAAGAAGAGAGAGCACCGTTAGAGGCGGCGGGAGTCTTTTCCCAGCAAGAGAAGGGGTGGCCCTAACGTTTCCCAATTGTTTTCAATCCCACAGGGGGAGAATACCAGGAGGACGGAGGCAGTGCTACGGATGCTGAAGGTTGGGCCACATTTAGCAAAACTGTCCTTTGAGAGAGGGGGACAAGCTGTCGAATTGGACTAATATTCCCCCTAGGTTCTCCAGGGACCAAGATAAAAGGATCAGTCAAGGCTCAACCGGAACGTCCTCCTGGAGAAAGACTTCCCTCTCGGGGCAGGCCACTCCGAATTATAATTCGTTGCTGGGAGGGGAATACTGTGGTGTATGGCCGGCCGTTTATCCCAGCCAATACCCCCAAACTGCCAGGTGGAGCCCTCCCTGCAGTATGGAGGTTCCCCGAAGAACAGCAGGGCATCATGGACATTGCAGTTTTTATACGCAGCCCTGCTGGATGCCATGGGGGCCGCTAGGGGACGCTGCAGGGGGGAACAACGGTTATTTACCCTACGCCCCGGAAGTACGTCCAAGTCACATGGACAAGGGGAATGACGTGCTTCCGGGGTGAAGAAAAGGACTTTTTATCTGACCCAGAAGTGATACAAGATCACATGGACTGAGGATTGGGAACACTTCTGGGTCAGGGAATATAAAAGGACTATGGGAGCTCCCAGACGGCGAGCTGAGCTGGGTGGTAGGAGGGCAACGCGCCTGGGAGTGGTGGAGAGTATTATTGTTATTGATTTGTGATTGTTTATGAGTATTGTGGAGAAGAGGGTGCTTTGTGCACTGTGGTAAGTAAATAAAGTCAACATTTGGACTTTTACCTGGTATCTGGAGTCTTGGACATGGGTTCAAGGGAGCGATAGCGCCCCCATCTGTCACAGAGGGTATAAAGAGCTTTTAAGCATTGTACAAGATGTTGATGGCATATGAGAGTTACCAAGGTAAGCTTCGAGAATTTAGACTTTATGGTAGGCAAACAGAATTCCTACCATGAAGAGAAAGTGAGGAGTCTGAGGCAGATTCTATAGGGAGCCGCAGAGAATGGTGAGAAAAAAAACAGAGCCTTGACTAAATAGAGGGATGAAAAGCCCAGTGGTAGAATTCTAGGACAGGTAGAATTCTACGTCAGTCTGTCTGTGTCCAGAGTTGAATATTTAAGGTTTCATCTCTAGCTATTCCACAAAAACAGTGAAATCAGTAACCTGACTTTATCCCAATATTTAGTGGAAGAGGGAAAGTAGTATGTCATGTAAAACCAAGTACCATATTCATTTTTATAATCACAAGACAAGATGGAAAATAAGAGAAAGTTTAGATCCCTTGTTAATGAAGCTTATAACATCAGATTTAGAAGTATGGCCTCTTAAATATCTAATGCTATTAGATACAGAGATAACAAAGGGGAGGGAGGCCTGGGAGAAGTCTTAATCCGAAGATTTTGAACTGAACAAAATTTTAAAAATCGTGAACAGTCCTAACATGAAGTGGATACTGGAGTCAAGAAAGATATCATCAGGACACAAGGGTACTATATGACTGGGTTTTAAAACTATAATTGGGTAAAGAAACTGGACATTATAGATGGTAAACTCAAGCAGTTTGAGAGGCAAATTGAAGAGTGGGTGGAGAGTGCAGTCTTACTTTGCTCCTCTTGTAGTGGAGAATGGACATAACATTTTTGATTCAGACAGGAGGACTGTGGAAGGGGAAGTGTAATGAGCCTTAATTAAATTTACAAAACCCATACCAAAGTCCATTCTATCCATAATTTGTCATAAGAAAGACTTATTTATGCAGTTGAA
Source organism: Polypterus bichir lapradei (assembly GCA_026402145.1). Classification (NCBI taxonomy): domain Eukaryota; kingdom Metazoa; phylum Chordata; class Cladistia; order Polypteriformes; family Polypteridae; genus Polypterus; species Polypterus bichir. The sequence continues at coordinate 59,177,319 of JANRMT010062806.1, read as the reverse complement.
AGCCTCCTGAGCATCAAGTGAAAAAGAGTAACTGTGCTTGAAAGGAAATCAACTGAATCAATGATATGCAGAAGTCTCTGCATGATATCAGAGACAAACCTTGAGAGGACGAAGGCAGACTGATCAGCAGATTATCAGATTCATTTTGCTAATGACTTTCTGAAAGCAATGGGGCAATAAATAAGTTAATACTTGTGTGTCTGAATTAATTAAAAGGTGACCTGTAACCCTGTATATTGTAGAATTGTTTCCTTACTTTAAAATTAAAGTAATAACTTTCATGTTATTTATGGAATTTAGATTGTCAGAAAAGGTGGTTTCATTTATAACATGCTTTATTATTTCCAGACATAAAAATAATTTTTGAATAGATAGCCAAAGGCCAAAGTCTTGAAAATGTATCATTAACCTTAATATAAAACTTGTTGTAAGTAGAATTGTGTTAAATGTTTCAGAAGATGTGGCTTCATTGATAATATTGTTTAATAGTTCCAAACATAAAAATGAATTGTCAAGTAGGTAGCCAAAGGTCAGAGTCTTCAAAATGTATCCTTAGCCCATAATAGAAAAAGTGTTTTTCTCATTGGAATTATTTTATATATTTCTATAAACACTTGCTCAGGACAGTTGAGTGTTATTAGAAATGAATCTTAGTCAGTGTTAACAACATGTTAATCTACTCAAGGATTGTTGTGAGCAAAGGGGGGGAGACTAGTAGATGAAAGCAGAACCAAAAAATTTGGTCAAGTAAAGTGACAGGATCAAAACTAGGAGAGCAAACTGAATCAAGAAGCCAAAGCTGAAAGGATAAGGAGAGCTTGAAGGTCAGTGGCACACATGAAGTCAAAACCAAAGACAGTATCCTAATTTAAGGCCTACTTAATAAATTAGTTAACTGCCACTAAGCCTTTTGAGAGGTTGTCATATCCACCGAGGGATGAAGCAGTCTGTGATTGCTGCCATATTGATATTGTCACATACTCTGGCGTCATCATTGGTAATGATTGTGATGGGGAACCAAGATGGCATCATGAAAAATGAAATCAAGACGGTAACAAAAATCAACTTTGTAAATACAAAACAAACATGGAAACAACTGTTAAAAATGTATTCTTTGGGTATAAAAACAAGAATTAGACGTATGTAATTACTACATTTAGGTTTTCATTGCGTGTTGACCATTGCAGATAGTTGGAATTGTTTGAGGCACTCAACAAATAATAAAAGTTGACCCTGTAGTTAGGATATAGCGGATTGGATAATGGATGGATGTATATACATAAAACACCTTTATTAGTTTAAATAATTTTATATTTTAAATATCTGATGTATTTTTGTACTGGTTAACGAAGTTGATGATTATCCTCATTTACCATATTTTTGCAAAGCCCATGCAATTTTGTATGACATAATTGTAAAAGTAAGTGTGTATATGGCCATTGTATTCAGTCCAATACAATGGAAATAAAAACATTCCAACATGTTGGAAAACATAATGTTTACTGATTCATATTAATGGAATTTCCAATGTTTTTGAACTGGTTGTTAGAGAAGTGTGCTGCTTAATTCAAGTAACAAAGCAGTACTTTTTAACCTGATACTCGACATATAATGGTGTTAATTTTTATTGTTTTTCTGGGTTTCTTATACTTTGTTAATTCTTCTATATATTTTGCTCTGTTAACCATACATGTAGCTTCTGCCCAGGAATATTTTTCTGCAATTGGAGGTTTAGATACTCTTGCTCAGATGTTGATGAAACTAAGTGATGAATCTCTCCAAAACCCATCAGCCAGTGAAAGTGCAATTATAGTAATAAAAACCCTTTGTTCTTGCATTTCTGACAATGGTAAGTGTAAAGTTAAGAATATATTTTCCTTTGACAATATGTAAATTGTACAGTGAGCTGTACAATGAGCTAAAAACCTAACTAAAAAAGTTTAGTGTAGAATGCCTTAGCCCATAGGCTGAACATGTTGTATATTAGAAAATACAATATCATTGATGAAAAAAATTTTCTGTGTCTGTAACAAAGTATAAAGTTAAAAATTTAAAATTATAAAATAGAAATGACTGAAAGTGCATAAGTTGTATGTAATCTAACCTACCCTTAATTATTTAAATTCTGTAGGAAATTTGTTGTTGAATATAAAAATAGCTAGGACTGAAAGAAAACACCAATGTTACCATGTAACAAGTTATCTGGGATTTGTCAGTCTTGCAGAATTAAGCAGAGCTTTAATTTCTTTGTATTTATTATTTTAAGTAAATGTAAACATTATATTCCATTTTTTGTAGCTGCTCTGGCTGCAGGACTTTCAAAATATAATATTGTAAGAAAGCTGCTTTTGTTGCTGTCAAACTGTGATTTAAATACAAGCAACAAATTATGTATCATACTTACTCTTGGCCATTGTACTGTAGCTGCTGGTAAGTGTTTTTTCCTTAGAATACTTATAATAACATCATTGTAATAGCAACTACAGTTTAGAGGAGAATTAAATATCATTTGCATCACTTTTTTAATCAAATTTTATTATAGTTTATTTTATCTGTCAGACAGAACATAATATGTAACAATCTCACAATATATACTAAATAATTCACTATGCACACATAATGTTATTTTTCATTTCCACATGCAAAACGGATAATGTTTTGTAAATTAAGGTATCTAAAGCAGAAGTGAGCTAAAACACATATACAGACAAGTACCAAGGTCAAAAACAAAATATCAAAGCTTAACACTATGCGTTTCTATGTTATGTTTTAAACTTAATACTGTGCTGTTTTATAGTTAACTAATAATAAAATATCCTTTCTTCTTCAGCAACTTACTGTAATTTTCCTTCTCGCATTTCTTCTTTTTTCAAAATACACATACTAGTTACATTTTTGTACTTCTCAAATCCAAGCACTAGTGTTTGTTGTTGTTCATTTTCCCTTTTAAGTAGTTAGTTATTAGTTTTTTAGGTCCTAAATTTACAACATACTGGCAGAGTCTTCCTTTTTTGAGATGATGCTCATTATATCATGATTATGTACATGCAGTGTATACTGGATAAAACAAGATTATTTCTATTGATGATGTGATTACTATATGACACTGTGAAAGACAAAATACAGCATTCAAAAACAAACTTTAATAAATGAGAAAAAAAGCATACATTGGAAAAATACAATCAATATTCATATATCTAAAAGCAGCTACTGTAGCTGGAGTATCCAGAGCAGGGTGTTGAGATAGATGGATCTCAGCACACTTTGGGCACAAGGCAGGAGCAACGCCTGAACAGGGTGCCAGTCCATCACCAGATGAACAAAGACACACACAAACACATCAGGGCCAATTTAACAACACAATTAATCTTACCATGCATGTCTTTTGACTGTGGGATGAAACCAAAAGAAACCGATGCAGACACGGGGATAACATGCAACTTCCACAAAGGGAGCACCTAGAACATGAACCCCAATCTCTTTTTACTTAGTTCTTATAAAGTTAAATCATTGAATTTTGAAGGTCCCAAAGTACTCCTGTGCACTGCACTACATGGTAGCTTATTCCATGTATCTGATTCTCTGTGTAAAGAAACAAATATTAATATTTCTGCAGAATTTGCTCATAAGAAGTTTTTATCTCTGTCTCCGTAGAGGCTTTATTTTCCGAATAACAACTGATTTATACCATACTAATATGAAACCCTTCTACAATGTAATTTCTTAACCTCCATTTGCTTGAAATAAAAAGGTTCATCCCCTTCAGTCTTTCCTTATAGATCATATCTCACAGTCGTGCAGTCAGTCTGTTTTCTTTTCCTTGGACTTTATGTCTTTTTTGTAACATGGAGCTAAAAACTGTAAATAGTATTAAATGTGACATCTCACAAGTGCATGCTTTATAAACTAAAATCCTATTAGCCTCATTAACTGCTTCTGGATACTGTCTGGACAGTGAAGAATTTACTGAAACTTATAAGGTGTGTACTTTTGTTTAAAGAGTGTGGATCCAGTACCAACTGGATGGCAATATTTTCAACCTGTGAAGATTGTCAGCCCACTCAAAAACCTCTGCAAAATCATCTATGAGCTCCAGGATCCTAAACAATAAAATTGTGGAATGCTGCTTATCAAACAGCATTTAGGCCATGCTGCTCAGCTGTGTCTTGTGCTGTATTGGGCACATTATTCACATGGATGAGTCTCGGCTTCCCTGAATGGTCCTGTATGCTAAACCCATCAAAGGATCCTGTTCTAGAGGTGGCCAAAAGAAATGCTGGAAGGACCACTTGAACTATTCTCTCAAAACCTGCTGTATTCCACATAGGCAGCTCAAGACACTTGCTGAAGATCTCATGCTTTGGGGACAACCATCATTGAAGGAGTCCTCACTTCAAACAACAAGAGAAGAAGAGAGCAGCAAGACGTCTCTGTCAACACCAGCCTATGGCACCTGGGAGGTGTGTCCCCGGGCCTACCTTTCCCAGAGATAAACAAATGGATGGACAGTGTTATTGTCAGGTCAATGGACAGCCATTATGTGAATTTCCCAGCTAGCATAAGGGTACAAGGCAGAAGAAAACCCTGGACTGGGCACCAGTCCCATTGCAGGGCTAACACACACACCCACACTTGGGGCAATTTAGCATCACCAATTCACCTACCCAGCATACCATTAGACAGTGGGAGGAAACCCACACAGACATGGGGAAAACATGCAAACTCCATGCAGGGATGACCCATGACACCAACCCTGGTCTCCTCACTGCAAGGTAGCAGTGCGACCACTATGGCACCCTGCCATTCACTACTAAAGTCATGCAGATGGTATAACAGCTGGCACACTGACACTGATGCAACATAAAATGTGCTTGTCATTGTTTAGTACAGATGTCATCTGGTAGCCTGGATGCTGTGAATAAATACTTATGTAAAAGACTAATGCATCTGAGTAATGAAAAAGTCACTTTGCTCTGATTTGAGGAGTGTCACCTTTTAGGTCACCTTTTAGATGACTGTTGAACTGTGTGCCATGATTTTGGGTAGCACTGAAGTTTCCAGCCATGTTTGTTAATTAAACCAATTCATAAGCCATCATCAGAGAAATTAGCCATCACTGCAGCCATGTGACAGGTTGTCTAGACAATGGGATATAAATCTACCTGATGGCTACTGTTACTACTCCACACTCCTCTTCTTCTCAGCTTCCCCCTGCTGTCATCACTGCAAAAAATGTCTGCAGCTTATTCAAAAAGCAAAATATTAAAAAAGCTGCAGGCCTGGACCTTATTTTTCCTTCTACACTCAGGCACTGTGTAGATGAATTGTCTACAGTATTTGCAGACATTTTCAACCAATCTATGGAACTATGCACTGTTCTTGCCTGCTTCAAGACCTCCACTGTTATTCCAGTACCACAAAAAGGCTTGAATGACTATAGACCAGTAGCTTTAACCTCTGTGGTAATGAAGACCTTTGAATGTTTTATTATTAATTTATCTTAAGAATACCAAAAGACTTCCTGGAAACATTTTAGTTTGCATATAGAGCCAACTGGTCTGTGGATGATGCACTGCATTTAGATCTGAGCTTTATTTACCAACTCCTTGATAAGCCAGGGGCATATTTAAGTATCTTGTTTGTGGACTTTAACTCTACTTTCAATACAATATTCCCAGAGGTCTTAGATAACAAACCCTCCCAGTATATCCTGCCTATTTCACTCTACCATTGGATCAAACACTTTTTTACAGGTAAGAGCCAGTGTGTGTGGCTAGGCATACACGTCTGACCCATTAACCCTTAATTACTTGTGCACTGCAGGGATGCATCCTTTCCCCACTACTCTTCTCACTATCATCTTCTTAAAGTTGCAGATGATATCACAATAATAGGCCTCATTTCAAACAGTGATGAGTCCATATACAGACAAGAGGAAGAATATTTGGTATTCTGATTCAGTCATAATAATTTGGTCCCTAACATTAAAAATACCCATGAGATGGTCATAGATTTCAGGAAGCAGTCACCTGTGTACCTATCATTTGCCATAAATGGCTCAGCAAGAAGATGACAGAATCATTTAAGTTTATGGGCTCTGTGCTGTCACAAAACCTTAAGTGGAACAATAACATCACATGCATACAGTAATATGCATTATTTAAAAAGCCCATTAGAGAATGTTATTTTTGCATCAGTTGAGGAAATTCAATCTCCCTCAAGCAGTATTGTTCCAATTCTACACATCATCAAGTCTATTCTGACCTCATCTACAGCTGCCTGGTTTGGTGCTGCCTCTGTTCAAGTGAAGGCCAATCTTCAGTGCATCATCAGAGCCTGTGAAAAGATCATTGGCTGTTACTTGCCTCACATTCAAGTCTTATATGAGTCCAGGGTAAGAAGCGGGCCGCAAAGATCATTGCTGATCCAACTCTCCCAAGGCATCACATATTCCAAACACTTACCTCCAACAAATGACTTTGTGAAGTGAAAGCTAAAACAACATGTCACTTAAACAGTTGTTTTCCACATGCAGTTATTCTTACTAATCATTGTATACCTGTACACTGGACTGCCTGGACATTTTAATCGTACTATCTCTTTATTTTTTGTATTTCCCTTGTATGCTGCATCATATTTTATATTTTACCTTCTTATATTTATCTTATGTATTCTGTGTTGTCCTTGTATGTTGCACCAATACCTTCAAGAAAAATTCCTAGTACACACTAGTGTGTTTGGCCAATAAAGTGAATTCTTACTCTGATTCTGGAGTCAAAAAACCACATACTATTTGTTTTTGCAGCCTTTCACAAAATCACTGGCGGCACTGGCATTATTGTGAGAGAAAGCTTGTTAAGCTTTCCAGTACAATGGAAATATTTTATCAACATGCATTTCTGTTTAGAGGCAGTTGTAACTTTAATAGTTATGAGTATTGTGCTGATTGTAGTGTTATTGATTTTCATATTAGCAGCAGGTTTTAAGTAGGTGGTTTTACAACGAAATGATGCATTTTGTGAATGACAGTGTTAGAATTAATGTGTCAAGGCAGAGTTTTAATGCAATAGTTACTCTTGACTAATGAATGAGGGTGAAAGGCAGGTCTTCATTTCAAAATCACAACCCTGTGTGAAGGGGCATTCTGTTTGTGGACTACTTTAATTTTCCAGAGTTATTCATGTAACAATATGTTGCAGTATTTTGCCCATTGTGAGCATACAATTGGTTGACTTAACATGTTGTTTATGCAACATGAGTACATGTGACATTTTATCAGGGACGTTTTTAATATTCACTGTTACCAAGTGTTGGTCACTATTGGATCCCATTCTATCAGAAACTTTGTTATGTCTGTTATCCACAAAAAAATGAGATTAAATTGTTTTCTTGGCCAACACTACAAACTACATGGGGTAAGTAACATAAAACAAATGTCATATTTGGTTAGTTTTTTCTTTAAAACAATGGTGAAAATGGAGAAAGGACCAGTAAAAAGCAATATTTATTAGAAACTAACATACCCAGTCCACAATAAATTGTGGAGAGACAGAGTGTAATTGCTGTATGCAATACCTACAATGACCTTCTTGTCACACCCTACTAATGCACTAATAAAATGCTTTGCATTTTTCATTCCGACAGATGGTGCATACCACCAATACTATAATCTAATAAAGGAAATTTTAAATAGAAAAATATATATATATATAAGAAAGAAAAAGGGCTAATAGAGGAAGTGCTAATCCCATTGGAGCCTATTAACTGTGTAATAGAGGGAAGTAGGATGGTATGACTGCAGGGTCAAAATTGAGTTCTGGGAGGCCAGTATATCTCTTTTATAGCTGCTAAAAGGATTTGTTACTTATTTACACAATATATGCCTGCTCTGATTGTGCTACATTAATGAGGACACATCACCATAATGTTTAATGAACTCGAATGAGCTTAGTATTTCCCCTATCACTCTTTATTTTATTGTGTCACTTTTTTTTTTTTTCTGTTTACATTTTCCTTTATTGAGTTATAGTGTCTGTTTGTCAGTTACTTTAATTATAAAACATTTGGAATAGGATATTTTTGCAGCAGTACATCGATTCGAAGGAAAAATAGAATGCAGTTTATTATTACCTGTAGTACAAAATATGTTCTTATTTATTGTAAATCTCTAACATTAACACTAAATACACCCAACAGAGTGTTACTTCCATACAAACAGATATTGGATTATATTATATAGATAAGGAAAAGGGCACATTACACATCTAATTAGAAACAAACATAACATTAAAAGAGTGCAAATGGGTAAAAACACCTGTGGAACAGCTCGACTAAGTTGACATTCAGTTTAACCAAGCAGTAAATCATTCCTGAAAATAAGGTGAAATGTCAAAAAGAAAAAAAATGGCCATGGAAAAAGGTATATTTTTGACAGGCAGTTGACAGAGTAATATGAGATATGGTGAAACGGGTGTGGAAAAATGTTTGGTGTCTGTACTGATGTCATTATATGAAAAAGCATTATTGATTGTTGATCAGAATAGAAAACAGAAAAGGTTTTAAGATGCGTCTTTTTAAAAAATATGTTATGTGTCTATGAAAAAAAGTATTTTGGAAGATTTTACATATAAAGAAGATCTGTTGATGGCAAAAATTTGTTCAGAGGATGAAGAAGATGCAGAAACTGAACATGGGTGTGGAACTGAAAAGCCTAGAGGATCACATCAGGGTGGAACAATGTGGTAAATGTAGAGGAAATAAATAGAAACATCAAGGAAAGTGATGACTGGCCTTGTGCTCCAGTGTTTGATAAAATTAGCTTTACTGCATTGTTTCTGAAACTGGTCTAAAATGTGATTGTGTGAAGCAAAGTGTGCAGGAGGAAAGCACAAACTTTGATTTGTTTAAAATAAATGTGTGAGAGATATCAAAAGCTAATCTAATTAGTTTTAAACTTATATATAATTATGATATAATTGTTCTGGAAAAAGTTCTTCTTTTTTGGTGACATTTTGAATATAGTTGGAAGTTCATAATTGATGAAGGAAGCAACAGTAAGGTATTGAAGGAGTAGTGGGAGACAGTCACTACTGTCTCTCTGTTAGTAGAATAGTTTTCACAAGCCATACGATTAGTTTTTTGTGGTGTGTGGAAGTTACATATGGCTAATGAAGGCAGTGTATCTAACAGGATTTTAGAAGACTTATCAACTGTATCTACAGACTTTCACTAAAAGAGAAGAAAATAAATGAAGATTTTAGTAAACATGTTGTCATGGAGATGATATATAGAAGGCTATGATACTGATTGAAAAAAATTACTGGATGTCACCACTAATAATATCCAAGACTATGGAAATAGAGGAAATTAAATATTGGGTAACTGACCAACTTGGGTAAATACACATATGTAATGGTTTTTACTTATTTTTATATATTACATAAGTGACGTTATTTTTCATGTTGGATTTAAATTATGAATTGTTTTTCAGTTATTTGAAAATACTTGGGTAGCGTTATTTTATTTAACACATTTTACCATGGCTGCACATTAAAGTTATTCAAAATAATTGTTGCAGTATTAAGTATAACTTAAAAATATATGTCTTGTTTTAGCAACTTGAATGTCTGCTTTATTATTTTAACTTTTTTTTTGCTGTTCTTTTTTGGAAGAGGAACACCGACTTCATTTTTTACAGAGCAATGGTCTTCCACAGATGATACAGCTACTTTCTGAATTTCAAAGTGAAGAACTGAGTAAAGCTGTAACATTTGTTCTACAGAGTTGTAAACAAATTAGTAAGTTTTGTTTAATAATTTAAATAAATGAAGGTTTTTTTTTTCTATAAAAGTCAAATTCTTCAGCTTGATCATGTTCAGAGAGTATTCTACATTTTTTGTTGTTGATATTATAGGTATGCAGAATTAACATCAGGTGACATGCTCAGTATTCTAATGTTTATATTAATATTATTTTTAAAAATGAATATATATTGAATGCTTTACACTTGTCAGTCATTATATCTTGACATTACTGCTTATTGTTTCTGTACCGTAGTATTAAAAGGTGACATTTTTTGTTTGTAATTTTGTTATTTATTTCTCTCTCTTTTCAGAAGACAGGCTCAGAGCACTTAGTAGAGATTTAAAATTATAAGAGTAACAGAAAAATTAAAATATAATAAATCTATTTGGCATTCATATACCATCCATCCATCCTCTTCCGCTTATCCAAGATCGGGTCGCGGCGGCAGCAGCTTGAGCAGAGATGCCCAGACTTCCCTCTCCCCGGCCACTTCTTCTAGCTCTTCCGGGGGAATCCCGAAGCGTTCCCAGGCCAGCTGGAGACATAGTCCCTCCATCATCTCCTGGGTCTTCCCCAGGGCCTCCTCCCGTTTGGACGTGCTCGGAACACCTCACCAGGTAGGCATCCAGGAGGCATCCTGATCAGATGCCCGAGCCACCTCATCTGACTCCTCTCGATGTGGAGGAGCAGCGGCTCTACTCTGAGCCCCTCCCGGATGACTGAGCAAAGCCCAGACACCCTGCCCCGATCTCACTCCCAACCCTGAGAGGGCACTCCACCCCTTTCCGGCTGAGGACCATGGTCTCGGATTTGGAGGTGCTAATTCCCATCCCAGCCACTTCACACTTGGCTGCGAACCGATCCAGAGAGAGCTGAAGATCTTGGCTTGATAAACCAAACAGGACAACATCATCTGCAAAAAGCAGTGACCCAATCCTGAGCCCACTAAACCGGACCAACTCAACACCTTGGCTGCACCTAGAAATTACATCCATAAAAGTTATGAACAGAATCGGTGAAAAAGGGCAGCCCTGGCGGAGTCCAACTGGAAACAGGTTCGACTTACTGCCGGCAATGCAGACCAATCTCTGACACCGGTTGTACAGGGACCGAACAACCCTTATCAGGGGGTCCGGTACCCCATACTCCCGGAGCACCCCCCACAGGATTCCCCAAGGGACACGGTCAAATGCCAAGTCTACAAAACACATGTAGACTGGTTGGGCAAACTCCCATGCACCCTCCAGGACCCTGCTATGGGTGTAGAGCTGGTCCACTGTTCCGCGACCAGGACGAAAACCACACTGTTCCTCCTGAATCCGAGGTTCAACAATCCGATGGACCCTCCTCTCCAGGACCCCCGAATAGACTTTTCCAGGGAGGCTGAGGAGTGTGATCTCTCTGTAGTTGGAACACACCCTCCAGTCCCCCTTGGCCTGCAGGTACCTATTAGCTGCCTCCACAGGACAAAAGGGTCCTGTATGACACCTTCTTCAGCTTGACAGCATCCCTCACTGCCGGTGTCCACCAACCACCTTACAGCCACAGCTCCGGTCAGCTGCCTCAACAATAGAGGCACGGAACATGGCCCATTCAGACTCAATGTCCCCCACCACCCTCGGGACGTGGTTGAAGTTCTGCTGGAGGTGAGAGTTGAAGCTACTTCTGACAGGGGACTCTGCCAGACATTCCCAGCAGACCCTTACAACACGTTTGGGCCTACCAGGCCTGACCGGCATCCTTCCCCACCATCGAAGCCTATTCACCACCAGGTGGTGATCGGTTGACAGCTCCGCCCCTCTCTTTACCCGAGTGTCCAAGACATGTGGCCGCAAGTCCGACGACACGACCACAAAATCGATCATCAAACTGAGGCCTAGGGTGTCCTGGTGCCAAGTACACATATGAACACCCCTATGCTTGAACATAGTGTTCGTTATGGTCATTCCATGATGAGCACAGAAGTCCAATAACAAAACACCGCTCGGGTTCAGATCGGGGGGGCCATTCCTCCCAATCACGCCCTTCCAGGTCTCACTGTCATTGCCCATGTGAGCATTGAAGTCTCCCAGCAGAACGAGGGAGTCCTCAGAAGGTATGCCCTCTAGCACCCCATCCAGGGACTCCTAAAATGGTGGGTACTCCAAACTGCTGTTCTGCACATACACACAAACAACAGTTAGGACCTGTCCCCCCACCCGAAGGCAGGGGGAGGCTACCCTCTAGTCCACCGGGGTAAACCCCAATGAACAGGCTCCAAGTTGGGGGGCAATAAGTATACCCACACCCGCTCGCGCCTCTCACCGTGGGCAACTCCAGAGTGGTAGAGAGTCCAGCCCCTCTCAAGGAGATTGGTTCCAGAGTCTAAGCTGTGCGTCGAGGTGAGCCCAACTATATCTAGCCGGAACCTCTCGACCTCGCGCACTAGCTCAGGCTCCTTCTCCTTCAGAGAGATGACATTCCATGTCCCAAGTGCCAGCTTCTGTAGCCGAGGATCGGACCACCAAGGTCCCCGCCTTCGGCCACCACCCAACTCACACTGCACCTAACCTCCTTGGCCCCTCCTACAGGTGGTGAACCCATGGAAAAGAAGACCCACGTTGCCTCTTTGGGCTGTGCCTGGCCGAGCCCCATGGGTACAGACCCAGTCACCAGGCGCTTGCCATCAAGCCCCACCTCCAGGCTTGGCTCCAGAGGGGGGCCCCGGTGACCCGCGTCCGGGCAAGGGAAAATGCCGTCCAAAGTTTTTATTCTTCATGGTAGGTTTTCTAAACCGCTCTTTGTCTCATCCCTCACCTAGGACCAGTTTGTCTTGGGTGACCCTACCAGGGGCATAAAGCCATGACAACAGAGCTCCTAGGATCAATAGGACACACAAACCCCTCCACCACGATAAGGTGGCAGTTCGAGGAGGAGTAGGTTAGCCTCCCTGTTTGTGCGTATGCGCCGAACAGCAATCTGGAGTACCCACCCTTTTTGGAGTCCCTGGAGGGGGTGCTAGAGGGCATACCTTCTGGGGACTCCCTTGTTCTGCTGGGAGACTTCAGTACTCACGTGAGCAATGACAGTGAGACCTGGAAGACCGTGATTGGGAGAAATGGCTCCCCCCGATCTGAGCGGTGTTTTGTTATTGGACTTCTGTGCTTGTCATGGATTGTCCATAATGAACACCATGTTCATATCCATGGCACCAGGACACCCTAGGCCTCAGTTCGATGATCGACTTCGTGGTCATGTCGTCGGACTTGCGGCCACATGTCTTGGACACTCGGGTGAAGAGAGGGGTGGAGCTGTCAACTGATCACCACCTGGTGGTGAGTTGGCTTCGATGGTGGAGGAGGATGCTGGTCAGGCCTGGTAGGCCCAAACATATTGTGAGGGTCTGCTGATAACGTCTGCCAGAGTCACCTGTCAGAAGTAGCTTCAACTCCCACCTCCAGCAGAACTTTGACCACGTCCCGAGGGAGGTGGGGGACATTGAGTCCAAATGGGCCATGTTCCGTGCCTCTATTGTTGAAGCGGCTGACCGGAGCTGTGGCCGTAAGGTGGTCGGTGCCTGTCGTGGTGGCAATCCCTAAACCTATTGGTGGACACCGGCGGTGAGGGATGCTGTCAGGCTGCAGAAGGAGTCCTACAGGACCCTTTTGTCCTGTGGGACTCTGGAGGCTGCTAATAGGTACCGGCAGGCCAAGCAGAATGAGGCTTCGGTGGTTGCTGAGGCAAAAACTCGAGAGTGGGAGGAGTTTGGGGAGGCCATGGAGAATGACTTCCAGACAGCTTCGAGGAGATTCTGGTCCGCCATCCAGCATCTCAGGATGGGGAAGCAGTGCAGTGTCAACACTGTATATGGTGGAGATGGTGCACTGCTGACCTCGATTCTGGACGTTGTGGGTCACTGGGGGGAGTACTTCGAAGACCTCCTCAATCCCACTAACATGCCTTCCATTTAGAAAGTAGAGCCTGGGGACTCGGAGGTGGGCTCTCCCATCTCTGGGACCGAGGTGGTCAAAAAACTCCTTGGTTGCAGGGCCCCGGTGGTGGATGAGATACGCACGGAGTTCCTCAAAGCTCTGGATGTTGTAGGACTGTCTTGGTTAACACGCCTCTGCAACATCGCATGGACATCAGGGACAGTTCCTCTGGATTGGCAGACCGGGGTGGTGGTCCCCCTCTTTAAGAAGGGGGACCGGAGGGTGTGTTCCAACTACAGAGGGATCGCGCTCCTCAGCCTCCCTGGAAAAGTCTATTCGGGGGTCCTGGAGAGGAGGGTCTGTCAGATAGTCGAACCTCGGATTCAGGAGGAACAGTGTGGTTTTCGTCCTAGTTGTGGAACAGTGGACAAGCTCTACACCCTTGGCAGGGTCCTGGAGGGTGCATGGGAGTTTGCCCAACCAGTCTACATGTGTTTTGTGGACTTGGAAAAGGTGTTCGACCTTGTCCCTCGGGGAATCCTGTTGGTGGTGCTCCGAGAGTATGGGGTAATGGACCCCCTGATAAGGGCTGTTTGATCCCTGTACAATCGGTGTCAGAGCTTCGTCTGCATTGCCGGCAGTAAGTCGAACCTGTTTCCAGTGAGAGTTGGACTCCGCCAGGGCTGCCCTTTGTCACTGATTCTGTTCATAACTTTTAAGGACAGAATTTCTAGGTGCAAAAAGGGCGTTGAGGTGGTCCGGTTTGGTGGGCTCAGGATTGGGTCACAGCTTTTTGCAGATGATGTTGTCCTGTTTGCTTCATCAGGCCGTGATCTTCAGCTCTTTATGGATCGGTTCGCAGCCAAGTGTGAAGCGGCTGGGATGGGAATCAGCACCTCCAAATCCGAGACCATGGTCCTCAGCTGGAAAAGTGCCCTCTCAGGGTTGGGAGCGAGATCCTGCCCCAAGTGGAGGAGTTCAAGCATTTGGGGTCTTGTTCATGAGTGAGGGAAGAATGGAGCAGGAGATCGACAGGCGGATCGGTGTGGTGTCCACAGTGATGCAGGCTCTGCATCAGTCTGTCGTGGTGACAAAGGAACTGAGCCATAAGGCAAAGCTCTCAATTTACCAGTCGATCTATGTTCCTACCCTCACCTATGGTCATGAGCTATTGGTAGTGACCAAAAGAACGAGACTGCAAATACAAGCAGCTGAAATGAGTTTCCTCTGCAGGGTGTCTGGGCTTTCCCTTAAAGATAGGGTGAAAAGCTCAGTCATCTGGACTGCTCCTCCGCATCGAGAGGCGTCAGATGAGGTGGCTCGGGTATCTGATTAGGATGCCTCCTGGACACCTCCCTGGTGAGGTGTTCCGGGCATGTCTAACCGGGAGGAGGCCCGGGGGAAGACCCAGGACACGCTGGAGGGACTATGTCTCTCGGCTGGCCTGGGAACACCTCGGGATTCCCCTGGAAGAGCTAGAAGAAGTGGCTGGGGAGAGGGAAGTCTGGGCATCTCTGCTCAAGCTGCTGACCTGCAACCCAATCTCAGATAAGCAGAAGAGGATGGATGCTTTATAGCACACTTCTGCTTTAAATTCTTTTGGTTATGACTGTACTTTAGCTTTCTTTGTTCAAACCCAACAAATAATCTGTTGTCCTTTAGCATTTCAGATAAGCCTGACTATCCCTATATAATATACCTAAGATCTCTGCCCCTTTGTTTAGCAAAATCAGTCAATATTTGAAAAAATATTGAAATTTCCTGCTGGTCACGACACTGACTTTACAATAGGCCAATGAGAAATTGCTATAAACAATTGCCATGTTTTTCAATAATTTGTCTCTGTTGAAGGGAGAATCCCTAGCAAACATATTAAGATTAAGACAGTATACACTGTATTTACAGTACTGTATATGCAGTCAGTATACTGAATTTCAGTGGCAAAAGTTATTTTTTCTTAAGATGGCATAGATTTTTATTTATTTATTTATTTAATTTGGGTTGTGAGGTTCTTTGTGTGTATGCTTTCCCACCTTTACTGGTGACATTACAGAGTAGTAAGTGCGGCACTGACTAAAAAGTCTACTGTTGTTCAAGAGATTGTGTACACTGTAGGTATTACATTATTAATCTACTACATGTATCAAATGGAGCTAAACCAAATTGTGAGTAAAACAAAATAATTTAAGTATAAGATAATTTAACAAAATATTTTCAGGCTCCTTAGTTTGCCATTACAAAACCAATTCACAGAGCTTATTTGTGAAGTTTTAGAATTTTGGAAATGCAGAAAGTGTGTGTGAGACATTCCTTCTGACTATGGCAAAAGCTCCTCCCATTTTATTTTTTTTTTGCATACCCCTGTGCTTAAGTCTACAAGAAAATTATTCAATAGACTTTCATGTGATGGCCAAAGCCATCTCTAACACTTGGACCACATTTTTGGCAAACATCTATAATATTTCTGTAGTTTCCCAGCCACCAGTGAGCATTCTACAATATACATATCACAGAGCCTACAGATGAAACAAAGGTACAAGGTTACAAGGTACCCTCTGGAATAACAAGGGAATAAGGCTGTGGAGTGCATTAAGCCACTGGACTATAGTATAATGCCATTTGGGTGTGTTCAGAATAGTCTATCTTGATGGTCTAATATAATGCTGGTGATTAGTTCCATGGTAGCATGAGAGTCCTTGGACACTATCCTGCCACCATGATTTGTTAGGCAATAGAATGGGAGGCTTTTGGTCTTTGGTTCACCAAGCCACTATATTGAAGCTATACTTAGATCTCTTATATTTTTTAATATGAAAATACATAGTTGTGTTTCGTTTTTTTTGTTTTGTACTGTTTGCTGAATATGACATTTAATACTGAGCAATAATACTAATTGGTCACCAGCCAAATAGAGTACTTCAAAAATCTAACACATATGTCAATGTAAACATGTTTATTCATTTTAACTTTAAGCTGAAAACCTGTCACTTGGTTTGGTCAACAATATTGATGGTGGTAGACCAAAATTTCCAAGACAGAACTCACCATATCCTAATTTAATGATTTACTGGAAGATTGCAGAAGAAATACTACACAAAATTCATAAAATAGACAGTCAGTTTTGTGAGGTAAGTCTTTTCATGATGCCTAATGCATTTCAGTGAAATTTTTGGTATAACTCAAACATTGCTAAATTTCCATATTTAAGTGCTAAGAAATGATCCTGTTCTTTTGTAACTGATAACTCATACTACATGTAACATGACATAATCAATGTCTAAAATCAAATGTAGTTCAAACTATAATTTAAATAAATTAGAGAATTCTGAGCTATACAGCATCATAGCATATTAGTGTACTTTATTAGTTGTGGCTGCAGATATTTCCTAAAAGCCTGTCGAGCCCAGAACGCTGATGTTAACTACAGTATAAAGTTACTAAAAATCATTTTTTATACATTGTTTTGTAGGATATAAATGATAATAGAACCCTTCAAGCTCAATCTTTAGGACAAATGAAATCTGAAAAATAAGGAAACTTCCGTTCTTTCTCAGTCAGACAGTAAAGGAATGAAAGATATGTCAGCTAGCACTAAAACAGATCTTTTGTGTCAGATTAATAAGTCAACATCATAGAACTGTGGTAAGAGATTGGGAATTTTAACTGTAAGTCAAACACATGATTCTTTAAAGAGACCTATACAGGTGAGAAAGAAATTGTTTTCTGTGAAAACTGAGATGATAAAGTTTTGGGGCAATGTGAAGGCAAATTTCATATATTTGATGACAAAAAAAACAAAAAAAATGTTAGTATCAACAAAGGACATTGACTTTTCAGATGGTAGTCAATTTCTAGACAGACTCAATATGGTGGTGGTACCCCTTAAGAGGAAGCCCATGCAGAAGAGGCAGGCTCAGGGATTTGTGACATGGAAGTGATGTCATTGGTGCTGCTTTTCTCAGATCTGTGAGGGAGAAATGGGGAGAAGCATTAGCCAACAGCACCAACCCTTGATTAAGGGTGAAATTACTGCTTGATGAGCACACAAGTTGTCTCCCAAGCGCACGTGTGTGTCACTCTTGAAAAGGAATAAGGTGAAGTCTCTGAATGTATGAAAAATTGTGATTTTATGGTATTCTTATCCCTATGTATTATATTTAGAATAAAAAATAAATAAATTTAGTACCATGAGACTAAAGGGTTGCATATTTATGCACAAACTTCATGTTGTCTCAGACATTAACATATGGTGGCAATGGTGGCATGATGGCACAGCAATTGGGGCCCAAGTTGACTTCCTCTGGAGATTCCCAGTTTTTCACTGTAATCCAAAGAAATATGGATTTTTAAGTTGCAATTGCTCTCATCATGTGTTTAAATGCATTTAAATAACCTGGAACAGAGAGGTATTCTATTAGTACTTAGTTCCTGCCGTATAGTGACCCTTTCAGATTTCTGTGGCTCTTTGCAAAATAAATAGGATATGCTAATGGATGGATAGGCTGGTACTTCCTGCATTACACTGTTACTGTCTCTTTCACTAAAACAGTTTGTGAGTTATTATTATTGTTATATTATTAAGTTGCGTAACATTTTAAAAAATACTGTATATAAACATGTTTCTTCATTATGTTCAACAATCAGTAATTTGTATGTTGCTCATATTGGGAATGTAGTGTACATTTATTACAGTATACATGTATTATGCATTGAAATTAATTTAGTTATGAATGGCATGAAATATTTTAACAATGGTACTATATTTGACTGACATTAGACTGCACTTGTACACAGTGCACAGGAGTAGTAGAAGATCAAGAAAAAACTTTCACTGCCAATGTAGACATTAATGAGGAGGCTTGTTTAAAGAACCAGGAATTACAGAGGCAAGAAGTATTCCCAGACAAGCCACATGGTGGAGCCTTACACCTTGCAGAGATTGCCAATCAGACAAGAGTTTCAAAAAACATTTCAGAAAACAGAATGATTCAGTCTTGTTCAGGACCAGCAGCTACACAATCTTATTTTGGAGTCAACACAACAGGAACAACAGAAGTTCCAACGTCATTTGGTGTGGAATCAAACAGGTACATATATTTTTATGATTTTTGTGCGAATAATATGGCTTGCTCATCTTAGTTGACATTTCCTAATAATAGCAGACATTGCGATTCAGTATTAATTCTGTTACCTTTAACATATTCTATAGTAATAGTATGCATGCATTTGTTTCAGTGGAGAAGCATGAAGCGTTACTGCATGAGTGCTATACAGTATATGTAGTGTAGTTTTTAATGAAGAATATAGTTATTACATACATGTTAACTATTGTTGGGTTCATTTTAAAATGGTTCTTTAATGTTTGTGACCTATGTAAAATGCCTTTTGTTGATGCTTATTTATCTTTCATTATGTCTTTCTAGTTACCCAGTTTTGCACCATGCATATGAAACATTAAAACTACATTGTTTGCTTAAGTGTTGCATAGTGAAATGAGATCCTTTTATGGATATTTTTCTGACCAAGGGTGATCAGAATATAATTTGGATTTGATCTAGGACCAGAAATTGATACATAGTCAAAAAACATGATGCATTGTGGTATCAGCATATCTTGCTAAGGGGGTGCTTCTCAATGGCAGGGACAGGGAGACTGGTCATAATCGAGGGAAGGATAAATTCAGCCAAATACAGACAGATGAAAACCTGCTCCATCGTGCATGTAATAACAGACTGTGCTGTCAGTTCACCTTTCAACACAACAATGACCCAAATCATACAGCCAAGACAATGCTGGAGTGGCTTTGGTACATGTCTTTGACTGTTCTTGAGTGGCCCAACCAAAGCCCAAACTTAAACTCCATAGACCATGTGTGGAGAGACCTGAAGATGGCAGTGTAGAGATGCTTCCCAAACAATCTAACACAGCCTGATATGATCTGCCAGGAAAGATGGAATTAACTGCCCAAATCGAGGTGTGCAAGGCTTATAGAGACTTATCCCAGCAGACTCCAAGCTGTAATTGTTGCCAAAAAGGCTTTGACAAAGTACCTAATTAAGGGTCTGAATATTTTAATGTGAGATTTCAGTTTTTGGCTTTAAATAAATTGGTAAATATTTCTAAATACATATTTTTACTTTGTCATTATGGGTTATTGAGTTTTGTTTGATAGGTAAAAATTATAAATGTATCCATTTTAAATTAAATCTGCAACACAAAGTGCAAAAAGTGAAGGAGTGTAAATACTTTCTGAATCCATTGTATATTATAATTGAAATTGTATTTATATGTTTAGATATAATGCAGACTTTTTTACCAAGAGGAGTTTGCCTTTCCTTAAATGTTTAAAATTATTGAGTGAATTTGTCACTGTACACTTTCATTGTGGTCTTTTGTCAGTCTGCTGAAACAGTGTTTATTTTACTAACTGTTATTCAATTGAATTAAAAAGAAACTGAGAAGCAATGAAGGGCATCAAAAACCTGTGTAATCAGTTCAATACACAGTATGTTGTTTTTCAGATTAGACAACACAAGCCATAATTTGTTGTGTCTCCTCTTTTTATTATCTTGTATAAGTATTATTTACCGAAATTGGTTCCATAAGCAGTTTAATTATCCTAGGTTCCACTTCTTCCACACTGTTTGTATCATGTGAGATCTATGTATAAATGTCAAAAATAAGATATTTAGAGATAAGATATATGCATAGCTATTTAAAACATAACTACAAATTACCACTAGTTACTGAATATATTTTCTGTGCACTTCGGTCATTTTCTGTGTAGAGTGAGTATGTTGTTTCATTATTTAGACTTTTTTTTGGGAACTTTATTTATCCTCCCACATCCCAACAACGTTCGTGTTAGATTACATGGTTTGATTTTAAATTAGTATGCGTGTGAGTAGATGTTGTGGTGGATTGGTGCAGATCTTGATCTTGATACTGGCAGTGGCTTTGCCTCCCCAACCCTGAAGCATATTAAGCAGATTTGAGAGTATTACTTTTACTTAGCTTAGTTATTTGCCTTCTGTACAATTTTTGACAATATCCAGTACTTTATGAATTCTTAAGTACATAATATATGTTTATTAAAATGATTGTGTTCAAAGTAAAATTGTTTTACTTGTATAATACAGTTCTTGTGTTGTTTTTCATTTTGAAGGTGTTTTGATGTATGAAACATGTTTATTAAAATACAGTGTTTCAAATAAAATAATAATGTTCTTCTGTTGTTTCTTGCCTCTTTAGAAGACCTATATCCAGACAACCAGCACTCATCAAAATCAATAAGAAAAGCAGTGATAACCCATTTCCATATGTAAAAGGTACCGGTATTATAAGTACAGTAATTACAGTTTTTTTTCTTTTCACTTTTAATATTTAAAGCATTATCATTGTTATTTGCTTATCAAGTGAATAAATTATACTGTAAGTAAATAATGTAAATTATCTAAATAGGCTGCTAGGCCACCACAAGCTGCCAGAACAGTCACAATCCTACTTTATTATATATTTTACAAGTTTCCTTAAGTAAATGGAGGGTGGTGGAGATGGAAAACATTATCTGAGTGTTGAATTAGATGTACATTTTTTAATATACTTCCAAACTTAAAATTGGGGTGCATCTGAAGAAGGGGCCTGAGTTGCCTTGAAAGCTTGCATATTGTAGTCTTTTTTAGTTAGCCAATAAAAGGTGTCATCTTACTTGACTTGTCACTACATTCATAATGGCTACCACGGTACAACACCCTGGTACTACATCCTATGTACAACAAAATTTAGTGACGGCTTCCAGTAAAATTTAAATTTCAACATAGGTATAAATACAATATAAATATAAACATAGCCTATGCCAACTATACAAAAGCAATTCATTGAGAATAATAAAACACGAAGTGCATAAAAATAGATATTAATATATACATGAACCTTACCTATGCTAGCTGTAGAAAACCAGTCTGTAAAAGAAAAAGTAAGTGCATGAAGATAATCCTTACTTGTTCTGTGCTGAATTTAATTTAGTAACAGCCCTACGATTAAAACTCTGTTTGAGCCTGGAGGTCCAATCATACAGAGTCCTGTAACTCCTGTCAGAGGGCAAAAAGATGAACAAATGGTGACCTAGGTGAGCTTGAGTCTATTACAAAATTAGTAGCCCTACAGAGACAAAGAAAATGGCAACTGTCTATTGACAGAATATGAGTTCCAGTTAACTTTTGAGCAATATTTATGACTCTTTGTAGAGCAGTTTTAGCTTATCTAACGTTTCATTAATCCCTTTTTTGCCAGTTTTTTTCATTTCATATAATCATTTGTTGCTTATAATCTTGTATTATTATTATCATTATTATTATTTGATTCGTTTATAAAATGTATTAAGAAGTAAATAGATAATAAATAAAACCTTACCAGTTTTCACACATATACAATGAGTAATCAAAAAGTTCAGAATCTGAATTTGAAAAGGGTATTCTATAGTCCTTTTTTTCTATGTAGCCAAAATAAATTTCAATATACTAAAATATGTGAATGACAAGTTTTTAGGATTTGTGGTTAGTATATATCAAAAAGGATGTCTTTAAGTATAAAATCACTTAAGTTAGAATAAATCTCTGGAGGCATATTGCTGTCTAGATTTAGAAATTCAGTGATAGCACAGTAAGTCCAAAATATTTGATCCCTCCTGAAATATTACTTCTATTATACAAGTGTAAAGAATTTACAGCTACAGCAAATATGTGTAGAAGGAATTGAATACCCTTTCAGATTAGAAAAATGATAATTAGGGATTAAAGGCAGTTATATACATATAGTGGCCAAAATATTTATTGAAGCTAAATATCTAGAGTTCCAGATTTGTTTGTATTTACAGTAATAACAGTTTAGTCATATATTGGGGTTAAAAAAATCACACTTCTCTTGTTATTTTCTTTAGTTTAGTTTGTTTAATGCAGAAGTTTGTTTATTTTGCTTGAGATACACTAATTTTGATTGTTCATTGTTTTGTATTGTTAATATTTGAAAAATGACTACCATAAATATTTTTCAGGACAGAATGATTTAATACTGATTTAGATCTTGACTGTTGTTACTGTCTGTATTAATAAATATCTTATTTTTACAGAGGCAAGTTCAGATTTTCAGCCTTTTGACAAAAAATATACTGTTCCAAATGCATCAGAATCATTGAAGAATAATGCTGATCTATGTTCAGGTATATTACATGTGCTTTTAGAATAATAATAAATTACATTTCATGTTTAAACTATTAACATCTTTGCATATTTTAATATTATAAGGGTATCATTTTACTTTATTAAAATTAATTAAAAATCTTAATTTGTCATCTCACATGTATTTTCAAAGTGGCCAGTTGTGATTATAATCATAACTAATGTAAAGCATTTAGAAAACTTTGTTCATATAAAAGTGTTTTCTTATATTTAAATTGGAAGTACACAATTTTAACATATAGACTCGTAACACTAAATTGTTGTACAAATGTTGGATTCATTTTTTAGTATTTTACATTCCACATCGAAATCCATCATCATTGTACATGCCTTATTTAATAATGTACCAACTCCTAACTCTATCAGCAAATTTTTGTAATGCAAGTGTTAGCATGATTTTTCTTTCCCTTGGATTATTTTAAGAATTCTAAATTAAATCATATTGTATTCTTCTTTTTACTTTTACAAATGGTAGAAGTAGTGACATATTAATGAGCATCTTCCAATGCAAATATGTTTCTTAGACATTTACTATTTAGGGGTGAGTTTCCCAAAGGTGATGCAATGCTGCTACGTACTTTTGTTAACTTGATTTTAAGATTGTTACTTAATTAATGACTGTTTCTCAAAACTTGTCTTAATTGAAGTGTTATGTAAACTTTGGGAGATGTGAACCTTTGCAAGGTACCCTTTTGATGCTAGCACAAACCATAAAGAAGAAGCAAAGGAAAAAAATATTGCAATTAAGTTACTGGGAGATTGGAGATAGGAACTTCATCAGACGGGTATTGATGCTTAAGTTAACATCATCACTAATTTTTTCACTCGATCTATGTACAAATATGTTTGTAACATTTGTATTTAGTATTTGACATTAGTTCTGTTGTAATTGTCATCAATAAGTACACTGCACATTCTTCTTTGACTCATCATGTTTACTGTACATTCAATTGAAAGTGTATTGGTTTAGCAGTTATTGTGTTATTGATGGGTTTCTTGTACTTATTTTAAACTTTTATTTGTACTGCTCAGATTTAATAGTAAAACATGTATTTGACATTCAGTGTATTGATTATTCATTTTTCCACTGGTGATGGAGTCAACAAAGAAGAACTTTAAACTGCATTATTAAATTTGAAATAAAGAAGTGTTTCAGGACATGGTTGCAAAAGTGCCTAGCACAGTTCTTTACTTATGACCTTTGTTAGTTTGTTTGTTATTCTCTATGATGCATCATTTTTGGGACCACAGTTAGGTTGTATTCTTGCTATGTGCTTAAAATTACCTTTTCTTAAGAACACAAATAAAGATGCAGCTTTTCCATGCCTCTTAGAATATGAAAAAAATCAACTAAATGGACTTCTGCTGCCAAGAAATATGCCTTTTTTAAAATCATTCACATTTATAACTTCAACATTCAATAACTTTTGAGTGCATTTTAAAACATTAATTCTTTTAACACATTTTGTTTCACTTCCCAAATTATAATTTTGAGGAAATATACCATCTAAATTAAAAAACTAAAACATTAAAATAGCAGAAAAAAAGACATTGAAATAAGTACTAGTCATAAATGAATATGTGGAAAATGTGAGATTCTTCTTTAATTGACAAATCCAGGTTTAATATTGCAGCTAAATGGTATTTTCTGCTTTTATAGTTTTTTATTTAAAACTAAAAATTTTAAAAATTATTAATGAGTTTTTGTTTTCTCTTAAAGGTTCCTAACATATGCAGCTTTGGTTTTAGTTTTTTATTAGTTTTTTTAGCTACATCACATTACTCCATTCATTCATTTCTGAATGTTTTTCCCTGAAGATGTCCCTATCTCTGCAGCATTGCATGCAGGACACAAACCAGCCCAGGAAGGGACCCCAGTCTACCACAAGGCAAACTCATTTATATGCACTCCTTCACTCGCTTACAATGGGCAAATTCAGATTAGCCAATTAACCCGATATCTCCATCTTTTACATAAGGGAAGAAACCAGAATATTAGCAATCCTTCATAGTTAAGCAAGAATGCCTTCCAAGGAAGAAGTAGCCTACCCATAGATCTGAAGATGGCTAATGAGACCTACCCAGGATCCACATACTCTTTCACAGTGAGGACATGTGTTTTTCACAGATATAAGAGACACTGGGTTGTTGATTTGGGCAAGGTCATGTATTTTCCGCTTCTCTCACATCCCTTCCTCCTGTTGTTAAGGACAACTCCTAAGCTGCATTATCTTTGCTACTAAAATTTTTCTTTAGGGTCAGTCCAGGGCAATAATTTACAAGGAGCTGCTTTCAATTTGTATTTGTTAATATTTGCCTTTATGGCATCCTTGAAATGTTTTCTCTGTCCACCAATAACATTCTTGCCATGCCTGAATAGGGAGAAGAAAACTTTCTTTTGGAATATTGGGAGTAGTTGGAATAGCTACAACTTCATAATAATGCAGCTTAATTTTGGTTTAGATATTGTGGTCCTCTGCGGTGGGCTGGCACCCTGCCCGGGGTTTGTTTCCTGCCTTGTGCCCTGTGTTGGCTGGGATTGGCTCCAGCAGACCCCCGTGACCTTGTAGTTAGGATATAGTGGGTTGGATAATGGATGGATGGATATTGTGGTCCTTGAACAGACCAAAGGCTATGCTTTATACATTTGCACACAAAACCGAACCTCTTCATCATTGTCATCCTTCTGCAGTAGGTTGTTTTCTAGATAGACAGATAGATAGATACTTTATTAATCCCAAGGGGAAATTCACAAAGTGTATATCATACCATGAAATTTAATTTTTGGATATGCCTGCTCATTTGGAGGTTGTTGAAAGAGTGTTCTTAATGTTAAGGGTGAGTCATATTTTCTTGTATTCGTTGATAATGACATCAGTGGCCACCTGAATGTGTTTTTTTTTTTGTTTTTTTTTGACTGCACACATCAGCATCTTCAGTATATTGAAATTCCACAAATGTGATGGAGGTTGTATTTTCTTAGAGTTTAAATAAATTCAGGTTCAAGTTTTCAACATCCTAATATCCATTTAGGAGATTAGCTTCACTCCAACTGAAAGTTTGTCTCTGATCAGATGAAGCATCACAATGCGAAAAACAGAAAAGTGCCAGTGAGACTGTGCAGCCTTACTCGACTCCAGTCTTAATTTCAAAAGGGTCTTTGGTAGATTCACTGATGAGAATGTATGTTGTCATAAAGCAGTCAAAGAATGGTGGCAAATTTTGGTTGTTATCTTTCACATTGAGAATTGTTTAGAAGAAGCAAAGGATTTTTTGAGGTCAAAAAAGGCCAGATATCGAGATTGTGCTGTCCTTGCCATTTCTCTTGCTGTTGACAAGTAATAAAAGTTATTTCTATCGTGTTGGCCAGAACAGATCTTAGGAGGAGGAGGCTTTCAGCAAATTATATTGAGCAGTTTAGAAGGATTCTTGCAAAGATTTTTTCTACAGTGGACAGCAAAATGATTTCCCTGTAGTTCTCACATTTCCCTTTTTTAAAATATTGTCACAGTCTCTGTTTATTGTGGCGTAGAGTTGAAAACATTTTCAAGAACAGTGATGTCCAGAATGAGATAATATTTTCTCAATCATGGAAAGTATTTTGCTTGAGGTCAATGAACTCTTGGATCTCTCCATCATTTTCATCAAACCAATCTTGATGTTTTCTGGTAGAAAAAACATGTTTCTTCTCATTCAAGCCAGACTTTTAGTCTTAAGGACAAGGTTTTAGTCTTAGGGACAAGCTGACAGAGATGGGAGTAGATTCATACCTGGTGGTATGGATTGTGGACTATCTTACAGACAGACCTCAGTATGTGCGTCTCGGAACTGCAGGTCTGATATTGTGGTCAACAACACAGGAGCGCCGCAGGGGACTGTACTTTCTCCAGTCCTGTTCAGCCTATATACATCGGAGTCCTGCCACATGCAAAAGTTCGCTGATGACACTGCTATCGTAAGCTGCAGGAGGAGGAGTATAGGAACCTAATCAAGGACTTTGTTAAATGGTGAGACTCAAACCACCTACAACTGAACACCAGCAAAACCAAGGAGCTGGTGGTGGATTTTAGGAGGACCAGGCCCTTCATGGACCCCGTGATCATCAGAAGTGACTGTGTGCAGAGGGTGCAGACTTATAAATATCTGAGAGTGCAGCTGGATGATAAATTGGACTGGATTGCCAATACTGATGCTCTGTGCAAGAGAGAACAGAGCCGACTATACTTCCTTAGAAGGCTGGCGTCTTTCAACATCTGCAATAAGATGCTGCAGATGTTCTATCAGACGGTTGTGGCGAGTGCCTTATTCTACACGGTGGTGTACTGGAGAGGCAGGATAAAAAAGAGGGACGCCTCACACATGGACAAACTGGTGAGGAAGGCAGGCTCTATTGTAGGCACGGAGCAGGACAGCTTGACATCTGTGGCAAAGCGACGTGCGCTGAGCAGGCTCCTGTCAATCATGGAGAATCCACTGCATCCACTGAACAGTATCATCTCCAGACTGAGGAGCAGCTTCAGCGACAGACTGCTGTCACTGTCCTGCTCCACTGACAGGCTGAGGAGATCGTTCCTCCCCCACACTATGCGACTCTACAGTTCCACCCTGAAGGGTAAACGTTAACATTATACAAAGTTATTGTCTGTTATACCTGCATTTTTATCACTCTTTAATTTAATATTGTTTTTTATCAGTATGTTGCTGCTGGAGTATGTGAATTTCCCCTTGGGATTAATAAAGTATCTATCCATCTATCTATCTAAGGGCACTCCCAGGTACTCCCTACACTATCTTTCTGCTGTTGGTGTGAGTGCACCAGTTTTTCACTAACACGTTGCTGGAGGAACTTATACTTGAATTATTTGAAGTTTATCATCTTTTGACACCCCTTCTTAAGCAACCAATGTTTGGGAGGCAGTCAGTAGACATAACCAAGCAGTTATGTCCATAATCAGTACAACAGTCATCATGATTAAGAGAATGGATAGTGAAATAGAGTAGTCTCTCAAGAGCCAACGCTTACACTTTAGATGCTAGCATGAGGTGTTATATTGTGCTTGTGCCAGAAAAGTGTGCAGTTGATAATGAGACCATGTTCAGCATGCTTAGTTAATGGGAAAATGCCTTCCAAATGTTCCTACACTTTCCTGTCAATTCTACCTTTCTACATGATGTATTTTATTCTGACTCTAGTACTAAAATTGCCAAGAATAATTTTTTTCCAGCAGGAATACCAGAGAGAACTTCGTTAAGGTGTCCGTAGTGTTTCTCCTTGACTTTGATTCATCAGGAGCTGAGAGAGGAGCAGGAATTTGTTGAGTTGGTTGACGAGTTTATTCTTGATTGCAAAACCTATTCTCTGAAAGTCGTAGTTTTTCTTTCCAGAAGAATATATAGCCACCACTTTCTTTACTGAGTTGTCTTTCTCCTTTTCTTTGACTTTAGATTTTTTCATGGATTTTTAGTATAATTGTGCCTGAGTTCTTCGGCTGTTTTTCAGTGCATTGTACTGACCCTTCTTTGCTAAATGTGTCATTGGTGGTCCTAGAATTCCACAGAACTTGACAGAAGGAATTATTAATCCAATGATTAAAAGACAATTGTGAATCTCCCTTTGAGGTAGTTTTTGTTTACATCCACAACCGTAGAGGAAAATGGCGTAGACATGCACTTGCTTAACCACTGAAAGACATCAAATCCAACAGGGTGGTTTATCTGCCATTTTTACCTGTACCTGACCTTTCGTCAGTGACTGAGTGACTTTGCTATTGTCCTTTATCAATAAGTCTGGCTACAGGGTCACTTGTATGGTACTATCAGCAGGCATCTTTGTTTTGAAGGTATTTGTCCATTTTCAAATACGTAAACATTATATATCCACAGCCATTTATATATACTTACATAGTACCTCACTATTTCTTGTGCATAAATAAAAACATTAACTGCTTCTTGGTGTTGGTTTATTATGTATATATGTGTGCTAATTGGTTAAAAGCCCTTTATGAAGCGAATTGTGCATTTATATTGATATGAATATGTAGTATGTTATTGTTGGTTTCAAAAATTATTCATGTTTTCTTCTAAGAGAATTTGCTTTATTCTTGTTATGTTAATTAGGATGTGTTGCAGCTGGAAGTACAATTGACAGCAAGAATTGTTGCCATCTCTTGACTTTTTGCCCATCTAAATGTTCCTGGCACAAGTTTCTACTGGAAAGTGAAGGCAAGTACAAGCAGAACTTAAGGAGGTTGCTGAGAAATTCAGAAAACAGTTTTTATGAAGGTAAGGTTTTAGTGTTTAATGTTTACCAGTAACACTGTGGGGTAAGTTCCCCAGTATGTTTGTAGCATTCTGTACTCCACAGTGGAAAAAATGACAGGCCAAAAGGCAATTAAAAGGATAGACCAGGAGATAAATGGAAAAACTGCTAAACCAAGAGCAAAATCAGGTCAAACCAGAAAGTTCACACATATCTTAGGGGTTTCTGCCTAAAGAAGATGAGCAAATGAGAACAGGGAAGTAGGGATTAAATGAAAATTCCGCAGCAGATATGTACCAGGCTGGTGTGGAAGCTAAGCAGGACATCATTGCTATCATTTTTGAGGCTAGTTTTATGCTTTGGTTTCCAATTGAATGAAAGTATTTGCTTTTCATTGCACTTGATTCTCTGTGTTCTTCCTGTGGGGAAAGGAGCAATGATATTATCTGCCCATCTCCAGTCTTGACCCATTCTCTGTTTAATTCTGCCACTCTTTTTTCATCAAGACTATTTAATTCTTGCCTTTTTCACACATGAGCACCAAACCCTGAATTTACTATTTTCACTAGCGTATTCCACTTTTGTTAATGAAAATGCTGCTTTGTGCCTTAGTATACAACACTGTTGTTGTCAATCTCATCTAAAGAACAACAATCTCTTATTTTTAAGTTTTTTTAATTGCTTGTGTCTATCATTTCTTTTGCATTTGTCTTAGAAACTATAGGTGTCTAATTTTTACACTCCTAAATTAAAATATCTTTAATTAAAAAAGAAAATCTTTAATCTATAATTATAGCCTACAGATGACAACTGCACCATGCATAACATTTAACTTTAATAAAAGTAAAATATTTGTTCTATTCTTTACACCCAGGTAAAAACAGTTTTTGTTTGAAGAAATATTAAAGGACTGAAAGCAATGCTTTCTATTAGCAATGGCAAATACTGTATATATACAAAATATATTTACCCATTATCAAATCTACTTAATCCAATTGAAAGTTTAAGGTGACCAGTACATATCCTAGCAGCACTAGGCACAAGGTAGAAACCAGCACTGGATGGGTGACCGGTCTATCACTGAATACATTCACACATGTACAAAATCTTGCCATATCGAATTAAAATCACTAGATGACTCAAAATGTGAATCTTTGGATTATGAGTGGAAAACCAGAGAACCTGTAGAAACATCAGCACACTGGGACAATGAGAAAACTCCATACAGACAGTGACTAGACCTAGTCACTAAGCACTGCTCCATTGTGTCTCTATGAATCTTAGAAAGTCAGAAATAAAAAGAATATGTATTTGTATATAGTATGATGATTCATTGACCAGAATTTAATTTTACTAACAATGTGCAGCCTATGTTCATTTTTAAAAGTTTTTTTTTTTTATCAAACAAAATTATGTCAATGGTTGTATAGCAATAGACTTGTTCTAGTGAAAATTCGTCACTGCAGTTCTTCATTGATTTGAGTATCTCAGATCAGAAGACATGATGAATTGTGAGGGAAAAATTCTTTAAAGAGAATTAGTGTTTAAAATGTTTGATTCTGCAACTGAAATAAATATTTACAGTTGTCAGCACCATTATATGGATAATGTTTTGTATTTCACAACTTGATTTTATGAAGTGTTTAATGTTTTATTAAACTTATTGTTACTCTTATAGTGTTATATTGTTGCATCACCTGTGCTTAAAATAAAACCAAAAATACTAATAGATTCAGTGATACATAATATTGAGTAAATAACAGGCTGTTTGATGATTTAAAATACACCATTTTGGTTACAACTTAGATTAATTTACAACACTTCTGTCTAATCGACTTGTAATGCTGTATTCATTTTCTAATGAGTAAAATACTGACTATCACATCGTAAGAAAAAGTTGAAGGCAGTATAACTAGCTAATTTGTTTATTTTAGTGGATTTCAAAAAAACGTAGTTCTATGCAGTTTGGTAATTGCAGTTATAGTGTGTCTGACCAAGTTTACTGGGCTGGGATAAGATAGAAATGAATGGAGAGTGAAATATGAAACTATACCAGAGATTAACTTGAAAAATAATATAAAGTTAAAATATATAATTCCATTGTTGTCTGTTTAGAAAATCTATGGAGAACATATGACTGAGACACACTGTTTATGAAAATTAAGCATGAGCTAAAGAGGAATGTCTAACCCTACATGACCCCAAATGGGATTCATTGGGCTTGAGAATGTTGTGTTACATAATGTTTCGTACAAGTAGCATTTTAAATCTGTAGAAGAATCTGCATCTGCACATGGAACTGATTAACAAAATAATTGATGAGATAAATATCTTTTGTGATACCTATATACTGCAGCTGTCTCCATCAGGAGTCTACAGTATGACTGTTGGTGTGAACAAATATTTCTGAATAATCAGTGACACTTTAAAAAACTTGTGAATTTACCTAATATCTGATGTATGTTTCAGATTTTTCCTTGACACCTTTACAAAAAATACTACCAGATGACAATTCAGCTGTTTCCAGATGTGGTTTGTATGAAGAAGCTAGAAGTGAGTTTTAAGGATTATGTTCATGTATATTTTGACTTGTTAGTATTTTGACATCTGATTATTTATAGCCATTAATTATGCTCTTTTATGTTTTAGGTTTTGTTTTATCCCCACGGAGATGTAAATGGTATAGGGATTAGAGTATCTACTCATAAAGTAAGCAATAAATGTTGTTAAATGTTATTAATTCTTCTTGTAATGCTTTAAATGCCATGTACTGCAGTTTATCCTTTTAAATTAATTTTTTTTTACATTGTTGAAATATGTTTGACTTGAATTGTTGTAAAAGCAAACTAACAGAAACTGCCTTATGAAGAAAAAGATGTAATGGCAAATGATATACATGTTGATTTTTGTTTTGGAATAAGCGTATCCAGTTCCTCAAAACCTGACAAGGTGGACAAACTCACCTTTTACTTTATTAATTTTTTTTTATTTTTTTTTATCTATAACAGGGTACTACTGTAATTGGCATACTATTTGCTAGCAATAATTTTATCTAGTTTATTGTAAGACTGACTTAAATTATTAATAAATGCTTAATTTTGAATATATTTATTTTGTCATATATGATGATTAGGGGCTGTCAGTTTAAAAATAGTCTGCTCTTGTCCTTTCTGGACCCAGTAAGTTTCAATTATAAATAAAAACTTTAATTATATAATAGCATTATTATAACACAGACAGACAATATTTTGTATTTTGCTGTCTTGGTACAAAAATCATTATAATATGTATTATAAATTGCAATTAAATAATTAAACATATTTTTAATTAATATTAATGTAGTTAAAATATATAATGTGTTTATTGGAAAAAGTATTTTAATCAAAATAATGCTTACTGTAATGTTGTCCTCAACCAATTTTGGCAAACACTGATAATTTATTTATTCTTTTGTGTGAAAGGGAAGATTTAAGAGGATGAGGTAATAGCCACAAGAGAATGGGTAGTCATTTGGATTGGGGGGAGGGTTATTAAGTGCCTCTCAAATTATAGAAGGATAGCAAAGGGGCAGGTGGCCATTTTGCTCCATCTATGAACTGAGATGAAATTAATGGTTTGTGGTAAAGTACAATAAATCTTTACTGACTCGACTGTTTATCCATCTGTAATCTGTAATAATTTAAATACAGTATATTTTTGTGTTTGCTCTATCTTCTACAAAGTGCCTCTTTCATATTAACTTAATTAAAGTCCATTTTTGGGTCTTTGTTTTAAATAACATAAAGAAATTAACAGTTTTTACAAATAACTTGATTTGGTATTGCATACATTATTTGATGTAATGTTCAAATATGCTACTATATGTTTCAGAATTTAGAGATAATTTAGCATGACATTACATGTTCAAACCTGCTTAATCTATTTCAGAATCACAGGGGTTAAAACCTATTTTGGAAACACTGAGAATAAGGTAGGAGCTATCCCTGGATGCAATCTCAGTCTAGTGCAGTGCCCACTTATGCACACATACAGGGCCAGTTCATCGTAACTAACCTCTGCACCAGCAAACGTCATTTTTTTAAAGTATAGGCTAGGGTGAAGTGATTGATGTACCAATTTCAAATGACTAGTTTGAAATTGCGTAGTTTATGCTGTTTATTTTCCAAAGGAGAAAGTCGACTTTTAAAGATTGTATCTAATGTTAAATCTTTCCATTCATCCATCGTTGAACCAATCCAAGATTTACATAAGGTAGCCTAAGGCACTGAAATCTTTAGAGTCAGTGTTAGAATAGTATAATACCTAGTATGAGCCTACCTAACATTGCCAAGGAAAATAAAAAGTGTAGTTTCTACCAGTCACACACCATTAATGAAAAGAATATAAGACAGTGCAAATTTTAAAGTCAAATAAACTAAACTAAACTAGACCTGTTATCAACCTGGAATTTACAAAATATACACCTTTTGGTCTTTTTCTCAGGAAAAAAGTTATTTACTAATCGTGCGTCAAATAACCATTGACTCGTATTCAATTCTGAAAGATCATGCACACATCAGAGTAGTGCTTCTGGCAAAATGTAACCTTATAATCCAGAAAGGCTCAGGTTATTGATATCTGAATGAACATACACTATGCCTACCTTGATAATTTTCAGCTTTCTGTATTAGCAGTGACATCTCTGTTACTGTTGCATAAAGCTACTATTTAAAAAACATTTAAGAATGAAAAAAGTTTTTTAAAAGTAGTTCAATGACAAATATTTTTTTAAAGATGACATATCATCCACTTAAGCTACAATAGTTTATTTCAGTGACATAGTGTAACAAACTGATGAGAACTTGAACTTAGCAGAACCTTGCACCTTTAACTGTACAGTTTAATATTTTATTAAGCGATTGAATTGTCTGTGCACAGCCAGGATTATACATAATCCTTCTCTCAGTAAATTACAGAGACCAGATCAATATGCAAGATGCAAGATACCTTTGTTGTCACTGTACAATACAGTGAAATATCATTTGAAACAAGCCTATAGATGCCTTAGATAAAAGTATATAAGAGTAGACAACAAACTAAGTAAACATTAAACTATAAGAAGCACAGTTAATATTAACAGTTCCAAATTTACACATAGTAAAAGTAAACGTAAACATGTAAGCATAAATAGATAAATAATAAATGAAGTCACAGTGAAGATTAGTGTCAATGTAATGGTCATGAATTCCACATGGGTCATGTATAAGTGTGTGACTGCGTGTGGTTGATGCAGATGTTCAGTTCAATCAGTGGTGGTTTCTGTTATAGGAAGGAGAGGTGCATTTAATAGGTTGATTGCTTTGGGGTAAAAACTGTTCTTCAGCCTGGCAGTGTGGGTATGCAGGGCTCTTAAGTGCTTGCCAAAGGGCAGAGTAGTAAAAATGCTATGGCCGGGGTGGGTTGGATCTTTACAAATATTCTTGGCTACTACAGTGGGTAGTTAAGATATCTTACAACGATGGTAGCTGAGTGCCAGTAATTCTCTGAGCCTTTTTTATGATACACTGGAGGGTCTTCCTGTTGTCAGAGGTGTAGCCAGAGTACCACGGTGTAATGCAGTACGTAATGACAGACTCTGTGCTGCACCTGTAGAAGTTAACCAGCAGCTGTTGTGAAAGTTGTGCTTTCTTCCGGCTCTTCAGAACGTGAAGCCTATGAAGACCTTTTTTGGCCATTGGTGTCGTTTTTGTTGTCCATGATTAGTCCTGGCTGATGTGGATTCCCAAGAATCTGAAACTTTGGACTGTCTCCACTCTCTCACCATTAATGCTTATTGGATGGGGACCACTGTAGTTCAGTCTCCTGAAGTCCAGAATAAGTTTGTTTCTTTTCTTGGAATTGAGTTCAAGGTTGTTGTTCTGGCTTCAACTCTCCATATTCTTGACCTCTTCTCTATAGTCTGCTTTGTCATTATTGGAGATCAGGCATATCACTGTGGTGTCACCTGCAAACTTCATTATGATGTTAGTATCATGGGTAGATTTGCAGCCGTTTGTGAAGAAGGAGTAAAGGAGAGGGCTCAGTACACAATGCTGCAGTACCCCAGTGTCTAGAGTTATGCATGAAGAGAAGTGCTTACCCATGTACACAGTTTGTGGTCTGTTGGTGAAAAAATCTAAAATCCAGTTACACAGGTGTGAGTTGAGACCCAAGTTGTTTAGTCTGATAGCCAGTTTGTTGTTGGGGTGGTGTTGAAGGCAGAGCTGTAGTTGATGAACATCATCCACAAATACCTGTCCCTCTGCTCCAGGTGTGACAGGGCCGTGAGAAGGGCAAGTGAGACAGCATCCTCAGTTGACCTGTTTGCCCTGTAAGAGAACTGATATTGGTCCAGGGAGATGGGGATGTTGCTCTTAATGTGTCTGAGGACAAGTCGCTCAAAGCACTTCATAACAGTAGGGTGCCAGCACCACTGGGACCTTACCACTGCTTGTCTTGGAATAGGGAAAATTGTAGTGGACTTGAGGCAAGTGGGAACAGTGGCCTGTTCTAAAGAGATATTAAACAGGCTGGTGAACACTGCTCTCAGCTGTTCTGCACAATGCTACAGGACCCATCCAGGAACCCCATCAGGGCCAGCTGCCTTATTAGGGTTAATGTGGTTAAGAGTCTGTCTCATCCTTCATGTGCATTCAGCGCCAGAGTGCATAATGGAGCCACTTTCTGGGTTAATTTGATGATACATTAGTTGCCGTCCTTGTCAAACCATGTAAAGAAGTTATTGAGGTCATCAGGAAGAAATGAGTTTCCAATGTTGGTTGAGCTGGTGATACTTTTATAGTCTGTGATGAACCTAATGCCCTGCCACATGCGTAGGGAGTTAGAACTGTCAAAATGCTCTTCTGTTTTTGATGTGTAGCAGCGCTTTGCCTCCTTAATGCCTTTCCTCAGCCGTTTTTGTGTGCCTCTAGCTCTCCCATATGGAAAGCAATGTCATGTGCCTTCATTAGGTCTTGGACCTCCCTGTTCATCCAATGTTTCCTATTAGGGAAAGTATGGATACTCTTAGTAATAGTAACATTTTCCATTCAGAGGTTTATGTAGGATAAGACAGAGGAGGCATAGACATTTAAGTCTGTGTGATTGTCTTGTGGAAGGTAAAAATTAAAGATTGAATTGAATTTTACAATATATTTTGGAAGAGTTTAAATACTTGGGATCAACAATTCAGAGTAACGGGGATTGTGGAAGAGAGGTGAAACAGAGAGTGCAGGCAGGGTGGAATGGGTGGAGAAGAGTGTCAGGAGTGATTTGTGACAGACGGATATCAGCAAGAGTGAAAGGGAATGTCTGCAGGACGGTAGTGAGACCAGTTTTTTTTATATGGGTTGGAGACAGTGGCACTGACCAGAAAGCAGGAGACAGAGCTGGAGGTGGCAGAGTTAAAGACGTTAAGATTTGCATTGGGTGTGACAAGGATGGACAGGATTAGAAATGAGTACATTAAGTGTCAGCTCAAGTTGGGCGGTTGGGAGACAAAGTCAGAGAGGCGAGATTGCATTGGTTTGGACATGTGCAGAGGAGAGATGGCTGGTTATATTGGGAAAAGGATGTTAATGATAGAGCTGCTAGGCAAGAGGGAAAGAGGAAGGCTTAAGAGAAGGTTTATGGATGTGGGGAAAGAGGACATGTAAGTGGTGGGTGTAACAGAGCAAGATGCAGAAGACAGGACGATATGGAAAAAGATGATCCACTGTGACAACCCCTTACAGGAGCAGCCAAAAGAAGAAGAAGAAGAATTGAATTTTACAATATATTTATATTAAAAGGAATATATATAAACTGAAAATATTAATGTTTTAAATATAGAATAACCAGAAACATTCCAGCCTCAGACTATTATAATGTTTAACCACAACCTTGGACCTGCTTGAATTGAAACTTTCTTTTCCTCTTCAAAGTTGCTAGCTGACAATACCATGTCATTATGTGGAGCCTTACAAACCTGAAAGACTTCCAGAAATAATTATGTTGGTATAGAGCTGCATTTATTTTGTTTTTTAGTTTCTGTAATTAAACAACAAAAGGCATCTAATAAACCATCCATCCATCAGTTTTCCAGACCTGGTTCTACCATTGCTAGGCAGAGCTGGAGGCCATCCTCGAAGCATTGTTTTCCCGAGGGAAAGTCTGGATGGGTTATCAGTGCATCACATTACATACTTATGCACAAGTAGACCAATTCAAGGTCAATAATTACCTTAACATACTGCATCTGGCCTGTAAGTTTAACCAAGGTAGCTGGGTCTTTATGGAAATACTATTACACTAATGTGTCAGTAGGGCATGTAAAATGCGTATATAATTAATGTGTTGAATGCTTATTATTGACATAAACAAAAATAATTTTCCAGATGCATCTGTTAAAAGCTTGAGTTCTGCAAAAAAAAAAACAAAAGCTGATCAAATATTACCATAAGAGAATCACCAACGTTTCCATTAATATTCAATTAAAATTAATTAGGCCTGTCACCTTCTGGAAAGGCATCTTTTACAGCAGGTTTGATATGCTTTGAATTCTAAACCCTACTCAAAAGTAAAAACATGATTCATCTTACAGCTTATAAAGTAAAATACAACATAGTGCGGTATATGAAGTAAACATACATCTGGAAGCAAAAAATATTTTTCTTTGTAATGAGCTTTTAAATGTAATCCTTTTTGAAAATGATTACACTACTACTGGGTAAGCTGTTTATTGTAAATGTTTGTAAGTCACATACAGCCTCCTAAATTGCAAAGTATTTTTAAGAGATCAAAATAAATAAATAAAAAGGTTTTCACTACAGGCTATCAGGTTAGGTTGAGGAGCATGCACTGGTACAGCATGCTGCTGCACCCACCACACAACGAAACAAGGTCAAGCTTGGGATCCTATTTGGCAACCCCCCCCCAGGCAGACTAGTGGTCCAGTCCCACCGCCCAGAAATTACCATCTATATGCTGCAGCCAGGTGTTACGTGGGCACCCCCTTGGCCTGGCCCAGCCACACAGGGTCAGATGCTTTTAAGTAGTGCTAGCAGTTGTTTTATTATGAATAAAATATATCAAATTACATCTGTACATTTGATGAAGGCAGTTCAACAAAATACCTAATCTAATGCTGCTATATCTGTATACATAGATTTATTTTTAGTACTTTGAATTTTAGCTTTTAAGTATATTTTTAGCACATTTAATTTTAGCTTTTTGATACGGGTGTTTATTACTTTTTGTGGTAGTGTTTAGCTGGAAATGTATCAGCATATACAAATAAAAGAGTAAAAAGGTTTGAAATTATATCACCAAAGATTGTGTATACTGTGAAACTCTAGATAAATGATTCAGAGTCCACTCAACACCTAGAGCCAAACCAGCTAAAGTTCTTTTCATTTTTACAAAGAGTAAACCACCATAATGAAGAAGTCTTTCAGATTTAAGGCATCCGGAAATACTCTTACCTTGGAAATGTTTGGAAAAAATTAAAAAATTCATTGTTTCACTTCAAATTTCTGTCTGTAAATTTGTTTTTCTCTCCAGTATTGTTATTTGAGAAATAAGGTGATATGCTTATGTTCTTTTGATGTACACCTATGTACCCAGAGTAAATAATGATTCCTTTTAGAATTTAGTTTAACATTTAACTAAATTAGCCATTTTACAGAGCCATTTTAAATGCCCAGAAATATGAAATGTATATTTGGTTATAGTATCCCTGCAGTTTATGCTTTCTTCATTACTTTTAGGAACAATGACTTTGTCCAAATAACAAATTACAGTTATACTTTATATGATTTCACAAACAGAATTGTACATGAATAAAATAAAAATGTAGAATATAGGTAGCTGGTCCAGGCTTGATTCCAACAGAACCAAGGATAATTGGTCCAAATATGCTGTGAACAGATCTTTTTTGATGTTTCAGAGATACACTTAAAAGTGAATTTTAGTCCAAAAATTTTCATGAAATATACAATTACCGATTAAAAATTTTACCCCATTTTTATATTTTAGCCTGAGATTGCAACATTTATATAGCTAGATAATAAGTTATAACTAAAATATGTTACTATACTTCTCACAAACAGTATTTTATTAAGACAACTGCTCAATCAGCTCAATTAGTCTAGGTTTGAATCCCTTTGCGTGTTCTCACTATGTATGTGTGCTACTTTCTCTTATTTAGCCCAGTGAGCATTTACCTGGGGCCTCACGTATAAACGGTGCGTACGCACAAAAATGTTGTGCACCAACGTTTCCACGCTCAAATCGCTTTGTATAAACCCTAAACTTGGCATAAAGCCACACACATTTTCACAGTAGCTCCAACCCTGGCGTGCGCAAGTCCTCCACTCAGTTTTGCAAACTGGCAGCACCCAGCATCAAAGCAGTGCTACTATTCCTGTGTGGTTACCCTTTCTTTTTTTAGATCCACATCCCTGACACAGCTTTATCATATACACTGAAACTAACTGCATATTGTTTATTAGTTTAAGGCATCTGATTGTAATTAACCTGTAACAATATAATGGTCCAGGTAAAGCCAAAGTATTCTAAATACCATAGCTGCTTTAGTGTTGTTACTCTCACTGCACCTTCTTTTTCTTCTTTCAGCTGCTCCAGTTAAGCTTTGCCACAGCGAATCATCTTTTTCCATATTACTCTCACTGCACCACTCAGATACAGTGATATAAATACTCCAAGTGGGGAATCACAGCTCAGCAGCTGATTAGAAAGAAAATATCCGGATACAGCATCAAGCACATGCTGCCTATTGAACTGCTCTCATACGGCAAATGCTTCAGAGCCTTTCCTCGCGGTTCAGAAACAGTTTAAATAATTTAAATAATCAATATTGTTAATAATTAAACATGTGAGGACACGGTGCCGCAGCGCTAGTGAGGAGCTGGTGCTCCGTTCACAGATCATTCCTGCCTTGCGCTGTATTCTTCTAAACATGTACTATGAAGATATTTCAATGTTCCTTAAAAGTTTTGAAGAATCAGTGTTCTAAGCTTATAGATGGCTTAACGTCTATTACAGAGCTGATTGTGGGGCAATTGGGTATTTGGAGAAAGAAAAGGAAGAACAGGAATTGAGGGTTAGTACGTTTGAAAGAGACAGTACTGCTGCAATAAATGATTTCATCGAAGTTCGCCCACAGCAAAGTAAGATTCTTGCGTGAGGCAGGAACAATCACTGCGCCACCGTGTTCCCATGTTTAACAACATGCTTTAACTCCTATCATCATGAAAATGATATCACTTATACATCTCAGTATTTTAATTATTCAGAGAGCTGTAATATTACGAATGTAATGGATTCTGTTTCCTGTTGGAGAAAGAGAAAGCCAGGAAGCACATTTTATTTTGTCATTAAAGTGGAAATTTCGAGATTAAAGTTGACATTTTGTGCTTTTTTCCCCACTGTGTGCCTATTTTTTTTCTCTGTACCCTAATAAGCATTCATATGACACTCAGACGGTGGGCCACGACTCACCTTTTCACAGTAAATTTGATATCTGACAACTTCTTTTTTAGTTCGGGCACTGTGCGACTTTGTGAACTTGAGCTTTTGAGTTTCTTTGTGACACTCTATGTCACTCAATTAACTTCCTTTTGTTGTTTATACCAGTTTTTAAACCAACAAATGGAACATTTTTCCTTGCCTCCACTTGGTATTCACTGACATTCTTCTAT
This sequence comes from Polypterus bichir lapradei, assembly GCA_026402145.1. Classification (NCBI taxonomy): domain Eukaryota; kingdom Metazoa; phylum Chordata; class Cladistia; order Polypteriformes; family Polypteridae; genus Polypterus; species Polypterus bichir. Next base: position 59,136,392 of record JANRMT010062806.1, on the reverse strand, counting down.
TGCCCCATGTGCTTTTGCCATTGTCTTTTCACAGAAAGCTGAGCTTAAGGGCTATTTATATTGATTTGCATATTCAAAGAGGTGTAATTCTGGGAGGAGCTGGGTTCGGGACAGCAAGCACGTGCGTTACTTTTCACGGTTACTGGCATTTATGGAGCGGAAGAACGTGGAAGTTGGTGTTTGCACAGATTTATGCATACGAACAATTCTGCTTTTGTGCTTACACTATGTTATAGTGTGAATTCTATGCATGAGGCCCCCGGTCTGTTGTTCAATGTCACATGACACAGCTGGGATAGGCTGCAAGTCTCCAAAGCCCCAACTTGTCTTAAAAGGCATTTAGTAAATATTTGAAAGGATAAGTTATTTATGATTTGAGAAAATAATAATAAAACCACATTTTATAGAAACTGCTGATGTTATCCATATGTTTGAAATAACCCCTTTTAAAAATAAATGATTATAAATGTTGAGATCCCAATAAGTTTTGTTTTTTTTTTTAAATTGACCTCAAATTAGAGTGCAGTTTTGACATTTGTTGTATATTCCTGTTGGACTAAACTTTAGAAAGCTTTTATACTGTAATGAAATAAACTGTAGTATAATACCAATGTAGAATGCAAGGGCTGATTCTATGTAAAGCTGACACTTACTTTCAGGCTCCAACTACATAAGTTTACCCCCAGTTATTTAAAAAAAAAAAAAAAAAAAAAAAACACAAGTTTATGGTATGACACTCATTTATTACAATAATTGCTTCAAGTTAAAATTACATTTCTAAAGTTGCTGTAAAATGAAAAAAAACTACATGAAAAAAGTCAGAGAGTGACCATGAGAGCACAGATTTACCTGTTTTTGTGACTAAACACTACAGCAAGCAAATGGCTTCAAAATGCATTATTTTAAAGAAAAATGTGTATTCATAACTTAACTATGAGATTAATTCAAGTTTAGACTCTGTGCCAAAGTGTTTGTAAGCTTACTTAGTCAATCTATATAGAAAAAAAAAAGTTTAAAAAAGTCAAAATTCCTTTCTGGTGTCATTAGTGAACTGTTCCATTTTTGATCTTCTTGATGTAAAAGGAGGCCTTGTTTTCCTCTTTGTTTTTATTCTCTTTGATATCATAGCCTGGCCCAGTTTACTGCATACTCTTCAGGAGCAATATTAAGATATTTCTTCACAATTATTAGAAACTTCTTTTTCATTTACATTGCTCAGATTTTTAATTTCACAGCTATTGATAAAATGCTGTTCTTTGGCATATTTGTCAGCACTTGCACAGTCCAATGGCTCTTCCTGAATACATTTTACACCTGTTTCCACCACATATTCTAATTTTGGATGAGGGCATAAAGTGTCTGGGAGACCGGATGGCTCATTTGGCTGTACCATTTCATCTGCAGTATCTTTCTCATGCTCTGCACCTTTTGGAGAGCACTCATCACTTACTAAATTACTAACTTCATTCTTCTGAAGGGGCAGATCACTCTCCTGATTTATTACATTATCCTGGACTAAAGTGGACTCTTCAGATTTCTTTTTATCAACAGAGCCTACATCTGCGGTTTTATTTTCACTTTTTCCTAGTACAGTCAGCTGATCTTCAATGTCAATAGTAGGTGATTCATTAATTACTTGTGATTCTGAGATATGAATTTCAGGTGTTGTTTCAGGCTTCACAGTCTGAGCATTTTCTTCTAACATGACTGGAACCTCAGGACTAATTACTAAACTTTCTTCCATTTCATTTGCATTTCTAAACAATCCTTTATCTTCTGACTCTGTTATTCTTATTTCAAGTGTTGAATGGATGTCTGTAATGTTACTTTTATCATCTTGTGACAGTTCAGGTTTGTTTTCTGACTGTGCATCTTTATTTTCTCCTTCCAGGTTATGTATTGGCTGTAAATTTTCACAAAGAGTAGAGGCAACAGGCACTTCAAATGATCCATTCTCTCTTTCAGGTGCAAAACTTTCTGATTTTGCATTGGAGCTTTCTTCATTTTCGGTTTTGTCTGAATGGCAAAGCTGAATTTCATTACAGACTATGGTTGTAGCAGATTCTTCATGTAATGTAGATATGTGGACTATAGGTTTACTTTCAGAGACCTCAGTTAAAATGTTTGCCTCTTTCTGGATATCCTTTATGAGACATTCCTTAACTGCAGTTTCTTCTACACTAGGATTTGTTTGTACTTCTGTGTCCATGGTTGTTTCTTTCTGACATTCATAACCTACATTGCTGTTCTGTTTGGCTGCTGAGGGAAGTTCCTCAACAACAGCCTTCAGTTCTGTATTTTCGGCTTCCTGAAAAGAAGATTCAGTTTTATTCTTGTCATCCTGAGCTGGACTCTCATTTAAGACTGGCTTAGCATCTGTGCCACAAGCACCATTCATTTCTCCAATCTGTCTGCACTCCTGTTGCTCAGATACTGTAGAAGTGTTGCTTGTTTCAGCATTGGTCAAGTCATGTTTCACATTTTCACACCCCTCATTTTTCTCAGAACTAATAGCTAACTTTGTAGGAGATTTTACTTCATTTTCCTGACAAGGAGAAACAATTATTTTGTTAATCTCAGTTTTTTCTATTAAAGCATCTTCAGGTGTTTTGCTGTCCTCCTCCACATTTTTTCCAGCAGCCGTTATTTTTTCCAGTGCATTCTGTTTAGAAATGTTTAAGTTATCACTTTCAGATGACTGCTGTTCTTGTTTTTCTTCTAAGTTGGTTTTTTCATGTAGCCCAGTTTTTTCTTTTGTTTTCTCCACTTCCTTGGGTTGTTCATCTGAAGGTAGGATGGATTCGTTTTCCTCTTTATTTCCAAGCACTTCTTCCTCTTTAGGTGTTGAGAGCTGCTGATTAGGACATTCTGGGAAAACAACTGGCTGACTTGTTTCAAGGTTCCTACTTCCATCTCCATTATTGCTTACAGGCTCCGTCTCATTGTCCTTATTACAGCCCTGAGATTCATTATGTTCAGAAGCCGGCAAAGACTTAACTTCAGTCGACTCATTTAAGGAATCAGTTGTTTTGTCTACATTTTCATTCTGAGGTTCTGTAGAATCACTACTTTTTTGATCACTGACATTGTATCCCTTCTTCTTCTTGCTTAGTTTACCACCCATGTTTTTACCTGCAACCAATGCAAAAAAAAAAAAAAAAAAAAAACACACCATTAAACAACATACAATTATCCATCCATTATTCAACCCGCTATATCCTAACTACAAGGTCACGGGGGTGTGCTGGAGCCAATCCCAACCAACACAGGGTGCAAGGCAGGAAACAAACCCCGGGCAGGGCGCCAGCCCACCACATGGCACCCCACACTCCAAGCACACACTAGGGACAATTTAGAATCGCCAATGCACCTAACCTGCATGTCTTTGGACTGTGGGAGGAAACCCACGCAGACATGGGGAAAACATGCAAACTCCATGCAGGGTGGACCCGGGAAGCGAACCCGAGTCTCCTAAATGCGAGGCAGCAGCACTACCCACTGTGCCGCCACAGACAATTATTTGTTATCTAAATGACAACAAAGGCACAAATTCAATGGAAGATACAATATGCCTTACCACACAGATTGTACAGACATAATTCTACTCATATAGTATTATATATTTACTGTATATGCCCAGTTATCAGCTTTCATGCCTACCTGAAATGCATAACTAAGTAGTGAATGGGATTTTGCACTTGGCTTTGATTGAAGGTACGAATATAATTTTGATTATTATTGATTAATAAAGAGGAAAAAAAAAAGTTTGTCTTTCTGAAGTAGTAGGAATCTCTTGCAAAGAAGAGCCACAATATTCATAATTTTTCACTCACAAGTATTTCATTTCTTTTAATTGCTTTTTCTCCAGTAGTTAAAATTACATAGGTACTCTACTTCCCTAAAGTTACCATTTTCCATATTGTTTACCTTTTATTATCACAAAAAAATCATTGGAAAGAATAAGTTCAGTATTTCTCCAGTTGGAATTGTTTTTTCACAATCGTTATATACTGTATATCAATTTGCTACATAAACTTGCATCAAGTGCAGCATATTTCATAAATTTGATTTATAATAGAGCTTATGGGTACTGGGGTACCATTGTGAAAAAGCACCTTAAAACTTAACAATTACATCCATTTTTCAAGTCAAAAATGTTTATGCATTGATGCATGTTTTAAGATTACGCACATATTACAAAACAGCATTGTTTTAAGAAGGGGAATAAAGCAAAACATTGTGGGAGTCGGCCATTTTAAAAGGAGACTGACTCTGTGTTTCACTTTCCTCTGTGACATCCTCCAAGGGCAGTGGCATGGATTCACCTTGTAAACTCATCGCCAAGCAAAATTGTTAACATTTAAATGTTGATACCTATGTGTGAATTGTTGTCTAGTTACATACAGAACAGAGACAGCAACTGAAAAGTCACACTTACAATTGCTTATATTCCTTTAATATAGAGGGCTTACTTTGTTATTTCACAAAGATATTGCCTGCTGCCACTGTATAGATAATGTACATGTGTACTTTGGTCGCAAAGAATACTGACATTGCCTGTGGCAAGCAATCAAATAAAAAGAACAAAACAGACATTATAGGCATTCATTCATCCATCTTCTGAATCTGCTTATCCAGGGCTGGGTTGTAGGACAGCTGGAGCTCATTTCAGCAAGTATTGGTTGCAATGCAGGAACAACATCAGGGCAGGGTGAACAGACAATTAGGCAGGTTTAGCCATGCCAGGTCACCTAAGTTTAATCAGGTTCTAGTTTCGCATAAGCAGAGCGCTAGTGCAGAGCAGTCATTCCTTCCTCACAAAGCCAAGGTCTGCACAAGTTTTAAATGAATTTATGAATTGATTGGTGCCAGGGAGTGCCAGTGAGCCTACTCAGTCAAAGATGTCATCCTCAGTTCATTTATGACCATACCCTCAAGCAAGAGTGACTCGTACATTTAAAAAAAAAAAAAAAGAAAGAGAGAGAGAGAGAGATGATTTGTTTATGGTGCTTCAATCTGCTCTGCTGCACACTGCCTTTTTCATCTTCCAAGCTGTTACATTCCATAGAATGTGTGACATGCATGTGGCTTAGCATTTTTTAAAAATCTAAAGCTTTTATCAAAAATACAATGGAGTGTATGTGCTCTGTTCACTATGCTAGCAATCAGCCTGAATTTTGTTATACAGGCTACATATAAATAACAGAATGTAATGGGCAAAAAGCTAGATTCTTTTAGGAAAAAATAATCCTATGATTTGAACATGGCTTCATCTCACAGTACATGATTGAGAAAAAACTGACTTGAAAAATACCAAACATTCCTTAAGAAGCAATTATTAGCAATACAGAATGCAAACATCTTAGCAGAAGTGAAATTAACTAAAGCACAGATGCCACCTGAACCAGTCATTATAGTCAGGATATAATAAAAATTAAAAAAAAAAAAATCACAGGACACTACAGGCGCTGCAGCTCTCCACAATCACTGCTGAAAATAAAAGTGAAGAGAGTCTTTCTCTTCTATGCCGAGGCCTACTGAGGCACTAGTACAAGCTATGGGGATGATGTCATAAGTCTGATTCAAATAAAGGAATCGGGAATGGCAGTTGTATTACAACACTGACCCTAGACTTGCTAGAGACAGCAGCAACAAAGAGTAATGGGAAAATTAGAAGACATCATGATTGACCAACCCTCTTTATGATGCTTAATCCCTTATGTACTGGATCATTCCACCATGGTGTGCTAAGAGGTACTGCTGGGAAGTTTTGTTGCCCAAACCCAATTGTATAGTGCCTTCCTATATCATGCCCATCTTCACCCTTATTTATAATAGGCACATTGTCACAGGGATATTTCTTTAGAGAAACAGTAAAAGTACATAATGTATATTGTGTACCCAGTCCTGTGTCTTGCTCTCATGGAGCAGTTTTTACTGTTTTGCTCTGTGACTTTGTTTATTTTTACCATTATAGCAAGTGAATTTCTACTTAAGGTGAATAAAGCAGTCTATATTTATTAAATAATTTAGACAAAGACTTGATCTTTTATTAAGAGATAATAGGATGTGGCACAGTGATAGCACTACCACCAAGACTGCACTTATGCCCTTTCCATTTCCACTGCTTGTGTGCTGTGTGAATGTACTACTGGCATTTGTTGGGTTTTCCTCCTGCAGTACAAGACATGCTGCTAGAGCAACTGGCAACCAGGTTGGCACAAGTGTGTGCCATGTTTTACTGGCAAGTGCTCACAGTCTGCACTCAGTGAAGAGAACTGTACAAAACTGAATTGTATTAAAAATACAATTTCTGTACTTTTCAGGTCCAAGTTATTTCTTCATAATCACCGTTTTAATTTGCCACATTGAAATGGTATTCTACTGTGAAGCGTTTTTTATATCTTCTAAAATTATCTTGTCTGTTCTTGCATCTCACAGTGGGATCCATAAGTGAATAAAAAAAAGCCTAAAAACATACCAAATACATCCATTTTGTTATCCAGAAATGTTGACAATGATAATCAATAACATTAATCATCACCATCAAGATTACACATATTGTAAAACAGAGTATCCATGTCGTTTTAAGAAGGTAAACAAAAATGATGGATTACCAGAAATTGAAAAGAACCGATAACCAGAAAGAAAAAAAAAAAGGTGTTAAAACATGGAACATCAACTGAACAGAAAGAACTACAGAAGGAGGCAAAACATGAAATAAATCGGGAAAAGCTTAAGTATAACGACAGAATAGAGAATCAAATATGGACTGTTAACCTAGATCCATTGTGAAATGACAGGAAGATGATAGTTGGCATTCACATTAAATGCAGTAATTAGAAATTAGTCCCCTAAAAACAAAAACAGACTCAGGACTGGAACCAAAAGTCAGTTTTTCTTTGACAAAAATGATGCCAGAAAGGTCCTTAAACCAACGTAAAAAAAGCTTTGATCCAGACAGAATAACTGGGCATCTGCTTCACTCCTCTCCAAAGCAACTCTGTCCAATATTTCGCTCCATATTTGAGATATCTTTAGATTCACAAGTGCCCAGTCTATAGAAACAGGCAAAGTCAGTCCATTAGCAAAAGCAACACACCCAAAAGCATTAGGCAACTTCAGGCTGGCGACCTTACCTTCTCATGCTAAAAAGTCCTTTCAGAAGATAAGCGACAACCCTCGACTCTATGAGCATTTAGAAGGATAAAAAAAAAAATTAAAAAAGTATTGTAGTATTGCCATTTATAGATTTCTTGTCTCCTTTTTGATACATTCCAGCTACACATTTTAATAAACTGATCAATTCTGTTTGGACTATAACTTGGTGGAATGAATTTGGACTTTTAACTAGAAGAACACAAAGTGTAAGAGAGTTAATGTTTTTCTGATAGCATCAATACTTCTATCAGTGCACCACAAGCAAACTGTCTGTCACCTCTTTTGTATATCCAAAGGAGTTCACACAATGACAGACATATCCTGAAATCTGTAAGGGTCTCTGTCATTGTGAATCTTTTACAAAATAAGGAGGACAGTCATGGGTCTTTTGTTGATGATTTTGTAACAACAAAAAAAAAAAAAAAAAAAAAAAAAAAAGATTGCTACGTTTTACAGCTAAATATCTCTTAAGACAAAGGATATGGATATAGATCTTAAGTGCTCTCCTTATCTCACCATTAATTAAAACTGGACAAGGTGAAACAACAAATATCTGGAGACAATCATTGATATAGCTGATCGAACTTTGACCTTAGCACAGAAAAATACAAGTCCTTCATTTAATCTATTGTTGCTCTTTCCATTATATATTGGTTTAAAATTATTAAATGCTGAGGTTGCCAAACCATCTTAGAAATAATGTAAAAATGATAGGTAAAATTACAGTGTTCAGACCATATCCATTTATAATATTTAATTATTTCTGGGGGAAAAAAAAAAGCCAAATTCCCTCTCGGGGGCAAATGTACTGTCGGTCTATTGGTTTGCAGCAGACCTGTCTCACTGAGCTGTATTACAAACAGGTTAGAAGGAAGGCTAACTCAGTTCTTTCAGACAACAGGCACACCCCCCACCCCCAATTGTGTTTTCCTGAATTTTGACTGTTGCCATCAGGCTCCTGAATTATTTTGTGTTCTGTTAAAGGCAATTATTCTTCCTTGTACTAACCTTGAGTATCTGTACTTATGGTAACACCAATTGCCAGTCATTGAGTCTTTGCTTATTGTTTTGTATTTGTGTAATAATGTTTTATATTGTCCTTGCTGCAACCTTCAGAACATGGAGGAATTTAGCCCCAGGGTGTGGATTTACCTTGGAAAGTCAGAGCCAAATACCTATTTTTGACATTATTGAATATTGATGATAGGTGTCAATTAAAATGTCTCTGCTCTGCAGGCTGCTACATAAGAGCAACTGAAACAAGCACACGTACATTTACATTTATTGTTTCACTATACAAAAACATTTCTTTGTTGCAAAGATTGCCTATTGTCGCCAGATTGATAAAACACACGTTTTTAGTGAGAGTGAATATTGAATACGCACGTAGTATGTAATCAAGTGAGAAAAACTGAACAGACAAGCATCCATTCATCTTTCTAACCAGCCTGTCCAGGGCAGGGTCACTGAGCAGCTAAAACCTATGCAAGGCAGGATCAATCCCAGGACAGGATTCCAATACATCATGGAGTGAACACACAAATAGCATTTAAGCTAGCATTTGGGGAGAACACCCAAACTCCATCTACACATAAATCCCTGTCTCCTTCACTGTGAGAAAGCAGTGCTGGCACTGGGCCATCGTGCCAACCAATAATTATATTAATTGCTGTCCTCAATATCTCAATATCCACCCACACTCTTATTAAATTAGAATTGTGCACCCTTTTGGTATGGCTGTTTGATTTGCAGCAACAACTAGTCAGTGACAAAGACATTTACACACCTCAGCCCACAAGGAACATGGCCACGCAGGTTTCCAAAGAAACAGTGCCTCGATTCACTGAGGGATGTTATGTGCACAGTCAATGCTGCCCCATGAACATGCCCCAGATCGGAACACGTGGAAAGCAAAGTGCCAAAAAGTGAACCCTGCTTCAATACAGGGCAAATGCTAGGAAGATTATTTGTATATTAAACTCCACTACGGGCCAGAAAATAATACACCTATTTTTGTAACTAGCTTATCCAGGGCAGGGTCATGGGGCAGCTACAACCTATGCCAACAAGCTCTGGACACAAGACAGGAATAACACCTGGATGGGGTGTCAGTCTAATCGTCATTGATATTATTGAATGTTGATGCCCAGATGTGAATTGCAGTGTCTGTTCGCTATACAACTAGATAATATTAACTGCAAAAGTCACACTTAAATCTACTCATATGTATATAAAATCCGAAACCTAAAAGTGCAATGATTTTATGGGACTTTTTTTTTGTCACGCTATAAATCGGGCTTATTTTAAAACCTACATATATATGTTTGGTATCATTTTTTTTTCAGAATTTATCGAACTTTAATGGGATGGAGTTAGATTTTCAGATTCTTATTCTGTTTTTAAATTATAAACTAAACAATATCAAGAACTCATGTCCCGCGAAACGAGACTTGCTCAGCAGCTGATCGAGCAAAGAGGAGTTTTTTTTAAAAAAAAAAAGAAAAAAGTTTCCCATTATATCACCGTTTAAGAAGGGGTTTCAGAGGAGCAATCGTGTCTCCTTGGGGTGCATTCAATCCCCCTTCTTCACAACGCTAGTGGCAAAGTGGCTGGCGCATGGCGCATAGCGCAGGCGTGGGGGGGGGGGGGGGGGGATTGGCAAGCAGGGGGGAAACCCCCTAGTTGCCTATATTCTTTCAGTACTGGAAACTTATTTCATTACTTCGCAAAGATATTGCCTACTGTCCACATAGATAATTTGTACATGTGCTTTGGTGACAAATGGTGAAATCAAGTGACAAGAACTAAACACGTTTTAACATGCATCCATCCATCTTTCCAAGTCTCTTGGTCAAATCCCAGCAAACACTGGCTGCAAAGCAGGAACAGTCCTGTATAGGGCACCAGTCCATTGCAGGAAAACCACAGACAAACACAGGCTGCTTTAGTAGTGCCAGTTTTCAGTTATGTTATTTGTATCCGCTTCTGTTTATTGTTACAAGCCACGCAGCAAACAGAACCATTAGACAAACCGAAATGAAGGAAATTAGGACTACAAACATAATACAGTGTGGGGTGGGGTGCTTGTGTGGTTATCGCAACTCCAAACATGATGGGGGCTGCAAGCAGACAAAGAAACGGAAAGTGTATCTTAACTTCAAGAAAAAAAGTTCCAAGAATCTGTGATGAAAATATTTCTAGTTTCCTTGCCTCAAACACAGAAGATATATTCTCTTAAATTGAAAAACTGCCGTGGACATATTCGGTAACGTTTAAGGCTTTTGCATTCACAAATGACCAATGTATCCTTTAGCTCCATGGTAAGCTTTTTTTATTATTTTATTTAATGCTTCATTTTAGAACACAAGTTTACGTGTTAAATTAAAATACCACGATTGTGAATATCTGAAAAATACCAGACTTAATCGTTAATTAACACATGGGATCCAATACTTCTGAAAAATGATGAATTCAGATTCGGAGGTGAAGAGAATTTATTACCGTTCGTGTTTATTTTAACCGATTCAATTGCATTAAGACATGCGATTGTATAATTTGAGATAACTGCAAGGATTCCAGGTGTCTGGGTGAGGCACATGTAATTCGGTTTATACTAGAACTAGCCAGAATTAAATTAGGATTACCTGAATCTCTTTTACTAATCGCGTTAAAATGAGGATTAGGACAATCAAACTAAGAATCATTTGTGGTATTAAATTATCTGGTAATAAATTCAAGCGAGATGTACAATCATCCCCGGGGCTCGCGAGTGAACACGCCCATCAACCACGCGCTGTACTCACTGCCCTAACTAGCATGTGCTGTCCTTGGTACTGCATTAGACTGCATATTGTAAAGCCACCTCTGCTCGAAAACGTGTGCTGCAATCTTTGACTGCACAGTCTTGCACATCTCGCTGATTCAGCGTAAAAGAAAACACCATTACCCGGCGCGAGAAATCGTTTCGGTAAGCGATTACTGGATCACGGAATTTAGGAATTATAAAATTTCAAAGGAATACATTGCAATTTAGACACTGTTTTTCACAATAAAACCGTCTACTGCTTCTAACTATCCTGGTTTTGGTAGGTGGGACAATACAAAATGACAATTTCTCTCTTTAAATAGAGAATAAATTATTACGAAACAAGTAAATGTATAAGTCAGTTTTTGTTTAAACGCCAAAGTCTACAGGACCCTAGCAATGCAACGAACATAAAAACTCGTTTACTCTATTGTAGGTTCACAGTCTGCATATCCACTCCTTTTTTGAACTCGCCTATTCCTGTTGCAGGGTCCCGGTGTGTCTGGAGTCAATCCCGACAGTAATGGGCGGAAGGCAGAAACGAGTAACAAACGGGACCAATCAAATTAAGCATGCGTCTTTTTCTAAGAAAAAAAGACAGCTCTAGGCGTACGAAACACATATGTATTAAAACCTACAGTGAATCACTCAGGGGGAAAAAAAAGGAGTGTGCAGGCAAATTACAGTGCTCACGTTGGTATACTTCAGGGGAGACATTTAAATCAAAAGATTAAGAGTCTCTAAAGAGAAGAGTGGGGGTTGGGTTTAATGGTTTCCTCAGCGTGGTTGGGTCGGCTCCGTGTGGATAAAAGTGCCAGCTTGCGCAAAGACAAAAAGAAATCGAACACCCTCCGGTGCTAATTAACAGTCATTCTGAGCAGCCGCCTCTGGACCAAACCACACCCTTTCCAATCCAAATCTTCATTGTTTAAAGGCGAAATGCCAGCCAGCAGCTAAATAACTTAATGGCCTCATCCACGAATATCGAGCCGAACTACAATCAAACGGATCCATTTACATATTTAAACTAGGAAATGCTTTCAGATAAAATAGTGGTAGCACGTGTTCCCATTATAATTCTTTCCTAAATATTTGACTTTCTAATGTCGTTAATATGCAAAATTTCGCTAGATTAGCAGTTAATTGGTGGTGACGCCCATTTAGGTAAATTCACAAGTTTTTAGTCTCTTTACAAACCAGTATATTTAAAGAAGTATAATTCGATATATGCTCCCAGTCTTACCTTACATACAAAAATAAGAGGAAACAAAAAAATCCAAACATGATAAACTCCAACTACACAATTGGTAGGCCAGGCAAAGAATGAAAAGTAAGTGCAAAAGCAAGTAGGCACATGGCTGGGAAAGGAGAACAAAGAACGATTACCCGAACCCCTTTAAATAGCCAGCTGCTCGCACTTTAATCAGTCCCTAACGTCTTCTACATTTTTCTTTGCTCTAAAGCAACTTTGCTTATCGCCCTTTTTTCTGACAAACACAAATTATATTAAAGAGTTTTAAATAAATAGATCGCACCTGTTTCGTTGTGGTTTTGCAGAGTCCCGAGCGTATCGCGATCTGATCTGATCTGATCCGATCCGCTTCCTCGCCAAGTCTCACGCGCACTGAGGGTGAGATGCAGACTGACAGCTGCGCGCAGCTCCTCCACACACACACACTCCCTCGGGTCCTGTGGCAGAGGCTCATGTGCGGCCTTTTTGAAAGGCGCCCCCTCCTCTTTGCCGGGTTCTTAGACATCTGTCGCTATCACAGTCTCAGCACCCGTCCCAGACACGCCCCCATTACCCTCCATTTCTGTAACATTGAGATTTGACTTCGATTCCATCTACTGAAGTGCTCAGGTACAGTTAAGATTTAGGTACAATCCTGAAGGAAGAACGCAAGTGCTTATGTAGTGGCCATTTAGGAAAGGTACTATAAGTTTTAAAGGAATACACAATCTGTTATATTTAAAGATCAATATGTTATTGTAGAGAGTATTATGTTTTTGAAAGAATCATCAGCAGCATTCCTTAGAGTTTAATAGTTATTTAAGTGCTGACAGGAATGTTTTGTGTTCTGTGACTCCGGTACTGTTTAGTTATTCAGTTTTCCCTTATATAAGGTCAGAGTGCTACAAATGAATTGTGTTTGATGTAATTGAATTGCCTGGCTTACATCACAGAGAGGTCAAGCATGGTGACATACACAGTCTTCTTGTGGCTGTCTTCTCTAGAATGAAACATGGAAGCAAAACCATTCAATTGCTTTGAATCTCAGCTGCACTGCAGTTACAGATGTTGATTTTAATTGAATAATATCTTTTTTTCTGTTATTTGCTAGCCACGCTTTATCAACTTTGTGTACTTTCATTTTGTTCAGGCCTACTTTATTTCATGTAGCATTCCATCAATCCTTTTTTGGACTTGCTTTTCATAATACTAGTCCTTGAAGTAATGGACATGCCCATGGTTGGGGCTTGGTTATTCTTTTTTTATGCTTTAATCACTTCTTGTATTAGGAATTTGACATTTTTTCAAATACCCCAACTTACTCTCCAGAGAGTATTTGGGGTCAGAGCATAGGGTCAGCCATTTGTATAGGGTGGTCCAGATCTAATTATGCAATTTTCGTTACGCTATAACTTATTAAGTTTATCCATCCATCCATTATCCAATCCGCTATATCTTAACTACAAAATAATGCAAAGAGTAAACGACACATGTTTCACCCTTATTTGGACTCATCAGGTGTACACCCTCTACTGCTCCCCTTGCGGGGATTGAACCTCGGATGTAAACGTCAGAGATGAAGTCCACTTACGCTGCTCCACGGCGTGTAGTTTGTTTATTTGACAGCCTGTAGATTGGAGTAATTACATTCATAGCATCCGTGTTCTGAGTCCCAATCTGATTGACCCGTACAATCAGATCGGGACT
>JANRMT010062806.1:59105171-59122088 GCA_026402145.1 Polypterus bichir lapradei | reverse complement strand
TGATGAGCTTTACCAAAAAGCTCTACCTTGGTCTCATCTGTCCACAAGACGTTCGCCCAGAAGGATTTTGGCTTCCTCAAGTACATTTTGGCAAACTCCAGTCTGGCTTTTTTATGTTTCTATGTCAGCAGTGGGGTCCTACTGGCTCTCCTGCTGTAGCGTTTCATTTTGTTCAGATGTCGACAGATAGTTCGAGCTGACACTGTTGCACCCTGAATCTGCAGAACAGCTTGAATATGTTTTGGAGTTTATTTGGGTTTATCCACCATTCAGACTATCCTTCATTGCAGTCTTTTATCAATTTTTCTCTTCCATCCACGTCCAGGGAGATTAGGTACAGTGCCATGTGTTGTAAACTTCTTGATTATGTTGCGCACAGTGGACAAAGGAACACGAAGATCTCTGGTGATGGACTGGTAGCCTTGAGATTATTGATATTTTTCCTCAATTTTTGTTCTCAAGTCCTCAGACAATTCTCTGCTCTTCTTTCTGTTCTCCATGCGTAGTGTGGCACACTCAGACACACAACAGAAAGGTTGAGTCAACTTTTCTCCATTTTAAATGGCTTCAGGTGTAATTGCTATATTGCCAGCACCTGTTTCTTGCCACAGGTGAGTTCAAATGAGCATCATATGCTTGAAATAAAATGATTTACTTACAATTTTGAAAAGGTGCCAATAATTTTGTCCGGTCCATTTTTTGAGTTCTGTGTGACATGATGTCAGATTTGGCTTTTTTTCTCTGTTTTTTTGTGTTGTTCCAATGCACATAAAGGAAATAAACGTGTATACCAAAACATTTGTAATTGCAACAATTTTCTGGGAGAAATGGTGCATTTTCTGGGAAAATTCCAAGGGTGCCGATAATTTTGGCCATGACTGTATATATATATATATATATATATATATATATATATATATATACTGTATACTGCACAAAAAAATTAAAGGCACACTTTTTAATCAGAGTATAGCATCAATGAAACTACTGGGCTATTGATCTGGTCAATTAAGTAGCAGAGGGGGTTGTTAATCAGTTTCAGTTGCTTTGGTGTTAATGAAATTAACAACAGGTGCATTAGAGGGCAACAATGAGATAGCACTGAAAACAACAATGAATGGTTTAAGAGGTGGAGGCCACTGACATTTTTTCCTCCTCGTCTGTTGTTTCACTAGTTTTGCATTTGGCTATGGTCAGTGTCACTACTGGTAGCATGAGGTGATACCTGGACCCTATAGAGGTTGCACAGGTAGTCCAACTTCTCCACATCAATACATGCCATTGCCAGTGGCATGGGCGAGATTCCAGGAGACAGGCAGTTACTCTAGGAGAGCTGGACAGGGCCGTAGAAGGTCCGTAACCCATCAGCAGGACCGGTATCTGCTGCTTTGGGCAAGAAGGAACAGGATAAGCTCTGCCAGAGCCATACAAAATTACTTCCAGCAGGCCACTGGTGTGAATGTCTCTGACCAAACGATCAGAAACAGACTTCATGAGGGTGGCCTGAGGGCCTGACGTCCTCTTGTGAGCCCTGTGCTCACTGCCGGACACCATGGAGCTCAATTGGCATTTGCCATAGAATACCAGAACTGGCAGGTCCACCACTGGCACCCTGTGCTTTTCACAGATGAGAGCAGGTTCACCCTGAACACATGTGGCAGACGTGAAAGGGTCTGGAGAAGTCATGGAAAACGTTATGCTGCCTGTAACATTGTTCAGCATGATGGTTTGGTGGTGGGTCAGTGATGGTCTGGGGAGGCATATCCATGGAGGGACGCACAGACCTCTACAGGCTAGACAATGGCACCTTGACTGCCATTAGGTATTGGGATGAAATCCTTGGACCCATTGTCAGAGCTTATGCTGGTACAGTGTGTCCAGAAGTTCTTTCTTGTGGATGACATGTGGCGAGAGTATGCAGGCAGTTCCTGGAGGATGAAGGAATTGATACCATTGACTGGCCAACATGCTAGCCTGTCCTAAATCTAATAGAACACCTCTCGGACATTATGTTTCGGCCCATCCAAAACCATCATGTTGCAACTCAGACTGCCCAGGACCTCGGTGATGCCCTGGTCCAGATCTGGGAGGAGATCCCCCAGGACACCATCCGTCATGTCAATAGGAGCATGCCCCCCTCCCCCGACGGTGTCAGGCATGCATATAAGCATGTGGGGACCATACAAATTACTGAGTACAATTTGGAGTTGCTGCAATGAAATTTCGGCAAAATGGACTAGCCCACCACATCATTTTTTCACTTAGATTTTTGGGTTGTCTTTGAATTCAGCCCTCTGTAGGTTGATGAGTTTCATTTGCATCAAACAATGTGACAGCCTTTCATTCCTAACACATTACCCAGTCCATATCAATACAGATATCCAGCATGATTTTTTTTTTTCCCTTTGAGATGTGAAGTGTTTTCAAAGTGTTCATGCTTGGTTTGTGCTCTGACATGAACTGTCAACTGTGGGACCTTATATAGACAGGTGTGTGCCTTTCCAAATCATGTCCAATCAACTGAATTTACCACAGGTGGACTCCAATTAAGCTGCAGAAACATCTCAAGGATGATCAGGGGAAACAGGATGCACCTGAGCTCAATTTTGAGCTTCATGGCAAAGGCTGTGAATACTTATGTACATGTGATTTCTCAATTTTTTTATTTTTAATAAATTTGCAAAAACCTCAAGTAAACTTTTTTCACGTTGTCATTATGGGGTGTTGTGTGTAGAATTCTGAGGAAAAAAATAATTTAATCCATTTTGGAATAAGACTGTAATATAACAAAATGTGGAAAAAGTGATGCACTGTGAATACTTTCCGGATGCACTATAAGGTGGGAAAAACTGTCTTTTGTATTGTTTCCTCTGTTGAACCCTTATTCAACATTATTATATTATGTTATACCCTTATTATACCCTAAATACAAAGAGTACTGTTTTTATTTATGTTAGGTACAATGCCCAGAGGGGGCTGGGCGGTCTCATGGTCTGGAACCCCTGCAGATTTTATTTTTTTCTCTCCAGCCATCTGGAGTTTTTTTTTTTTTGTTTTTTCTGTCCTCCCTGGCCATCATACTTTACTCTTATTCTGTGTTAATTAATGTTGTTCTTACTTTGTCTTTTTTGTTTTCTTTTTTCTTCATCATGTAAAGCACTTTGAGCTACATTATTTGTATGAAAATGTGCTATATAAATAAATGTTGTTGTTGTTGTTATTCGTAATGATACTTTTGAAACTCCATAAACTGTATGCTTGGTTAGATTAACAGTAATATACAGTACATGTACAATTTCATGAACATCCACTCATCTGTTCTGGAGTAGTGTATGGTGCATTTGTGTGACAGCAGCGGTCCTACACCCTCGTCAACATCAATGGGACTGCAGTGGAGAGGGTTATCAGCTTCAAATATCTGGGCATTCACATCACCCAGGATTTGGCACAACCCAGCTTCTAATTTACGAAACCCTGAACTGGGCCAAAAAGGCAGTGTCTTTACCATCAGAGACACCTGAGCAAGTTTTTGGTCTCTTCTGTGATCCTAAGGTCTTTTTATTTTGTTTCTGTAAGAATTGTCTTGACTCAGAACATCACCTCCTGGTTTGGGAACACCAGGACATTAAAGAGCTACAGAGAGTTATCCGGGCGGCGGAATGCTGCACCAGCTCTCACCTACTGTCTCTGCAGGACCAGAGCTACTAGGATCATCAGAGACTCTTCTCACCTCAGTAAGTGTTCAACCTGCTGAAATCAGGTAAACGCTTTAGGAGTATGATGGCTAAAACTTAGAGGCCATAGGCCTTCTTATCCTGGACGTGCCATCACAATTCTTCAATGTAACATAAACTGAACTCCACCTCACTTTATCTCAGCTGCTGCCATGTCATTTAAGTCTATTTACATTAACCAGCAAACTAGCACACTGCACTTATAGTACATAAATATTCTATTCTATTACATTGGCACATTGCTTACCTCTTGATTATAATTATAATGCTTATTTTTAATATATTTTTTCTTTTTTATATATTGTTAATAATAATTCTTTACATTTATATAGTGCTTTTCTTACAAAGACATGATTTCCTTATTACCTTAGTGATATTTGTATTGTATTATTTGTATTCATTTTATTGCACAGTCTCATGTCCCATTCAGGGCACATTTCACTATATGTTGCACTTGTATAACTATTGTAAGACGTTTGGGGTCACTGTTACCTCTTTCAACCCAACAGACAGACACACTGAACACAGGGTAAAATCACCAATAAGGTTTTTAATTATTTTTCTTCTGGTTGTTGTGCCCTGAAGCACCTCCGCCACCATACACTGGCAATATTTCAATAATAAATGCAATAACCCAACACAAATCTCTCCTTCACTCCTCCCAGCAAGCTGTGTCCTCTACCTCCCAACTCCAGCTCACTTTATATAGTCCTTGACCTGGAAGTGCTTCGGTTCTTCCGTCCATGAGACATTCCTGCACTTCTGGGTCAGCTGGAGAAGTTGAGTTTTCTGTCAGCCTGGAAGTACCGTGACTCAATAGTACTTCTGGGCTATGGAAAAGATACAAGTCTCCAAGTCCTCCTGCAGCTGTCTCCTGGTGGCACCCACGGCATCCAGCAGGGCTGAGAAGCCAAAGTCCAAATCCCATGTTGCCCTGCGGGAAACCTGGTGTACCGCTATGCTGCAGAGACATCGCCATCTGGCGTCTTGGGGGAGGCAGTGTCCCTCAGTAGCTGCTTTCCCCCATCTTTCTCCTCTTTGGGTGTCCTGACTGGGCTGAGCAGGCGGCCACACTATGTATGCAACAAATAAAGAATCAATCAATCAATCAAAAAAAAAAAAAAAGCCCTGCCTTTATGACTCTCCAGTGAGATGATACAAACTCCATAAAGCATACGTTTGAAATTGCACGAACAAGAATGTAAATACACCGTTTTGTAAAAGCAGACATAGCAGTTACTGAGTGATGGGTGACCAAACCTAAACAATATTCCAGTTTCATTAGCCGAGGCTAAACTGTTTTTAACATGATGACACAGTTTTGGTTTTGTGCCTCGAAAATTAATTTCTCTCGATAAAACTTTAAAATGTAGATTTGAAATTGATTTGAATGGCCTGCAAAATTTCATGAAATTCACCATCTATTTTAGAGAGATGCAACCCAAACCATAACCCTCGTTCCAGGTGAAATATCTGAAACGCCATGGAGCCTGAATTTTAAGTTGGTTCAGTTTTATTGTAAAGTTAAATAAGATTGACTCAGCCATTTTGGAATAATGCACACTTTTTACATTGCTTCATCCCACTTTACCCCCCCCCCCCCCCACACACCCCATTACAACCCTGCATTCCCCCTCGCCCAAGCCAATGAAATTTTTGAAACACCGCATAGCCTATATTTTAAGTTAGACTAACTGCAACTTACATTCAAAATGTCATGAAAATCTGAAAACAAAGAGACAAGAGGGCGGAGTGGTGGAACTGAGGCTAAGGATCTGCGCTGGTATCCCGAAGGTTGCTGGTTTGAATCCCCGTCACTGCCAAGAAGAGATCCTACTCTGCTGGCCCCTTGTGCAAGGTCCTGAGCCTGCGCCCTGACCCCAAGGGGTATGCAAAAACTAACAAATTCCTAATACAAGAAATTATATAAGGTGAAATAAAGAACAAAAAAAAAGATGTGACCTGAGGGGTCTTAAATGTGTAAAAGAGATAAATAACAGCAAATGAAGCCAAAAACTTTCAAAAGACAGACAATTGATCTTGATATTACAGTTTTATTTGTATGCATTTGACACTTTGTTTTGCTGTCATAAAACCAGAGATGGAATGAGAAGAAGAGATAAAATAAAAACAGTACGAGTTTAAGATACTTGAATATGCAAATGAATATTGACTGTCCTTTTTAATTTTTTTCTCTTGAAAATGTCTTATTTATTGATGGCAAATTTAGTGATTTATTTCGCATGCTTTGCTTTTCTTGTGTTTGTGCTATTGTTTGTTTTTGAGTACTTTAGTATCCGTCGGGACAGACTGCCATCAATGATGGCCTACTCAGGTGATATTTACAGGCCTGACTGAAACTGCTTTGAAGAGATGATTGACTGTAAATTGGGGTACTTACCAAGAGTAAGCTAGTGAGGAATTGGAGTTAAATGGTATCATTATCTTGTCTACAAAAACAAAAGAAAAAGACTATGGGTGCAGTAGTTTAGGAGAGCCAGCCATTTGTCAGTTGTCCTGTTCTTGGTCGTCGTAGTCTGCGCACTAATGGCTTTAGCAGGCAGTACTTAGTGGAGGTAGCTACTTGATTAGTCACGTTAGCAGTTCGTCATGTCACTTTTTAACACCAGTTTGTCCTTTGTGACAGGAATGAGCCCATGTGGCACCCCTAGTTCTCACCAACCATTATTATTATAATTCTTTATTTAGCAGATGCCTTTTTCACAAGGTGACTTACAAAATGAAAACCATTATACATACAATTTGAGTTCTTACAAACACTGCATACATCAAAAATGAAGAAAAACACTAGCTTTGTTATTTAAAATAAATCTATGGAAGGGATGAAGAGTATTACAACACAATGTCCAACTCAGGCCGTCTATCTGGTTGGGTGTCTGGTACACTTGATAACCAAAGCCGCACTGGGCACTCTCTTATCTTTTATCTTTCTACTTCACTTTTTTTCTGTCTTTTTCTCTGCAGACCCAGAGCTCTGTTTGTCTTCTGCTACTCGGACTTTTGCTCAGACAGCCTGCATACTACCAGCATTAAAGAGGTAACATAGTCCAAATCCTTATCATCCAAGACCTAGACTGCCACAGAATTTGATTGAGATTCTCAATATTTAAAAGGTAACACGACACAATTTCCCTGATTTGGGGATCATGTCAGTCAGTCAGTCATCATCCAACCTGCTATATCCTAACACAGGGTCATGGGGGTCTGCTGGAGCCAATCCCAGCCAGCATGGGGTGCAAGGCAGGAACAAACTCCAGGCAGGGCACCAGTCCACACACACACACCAAGCGCACACTGGTCAATTTAGGATCGCCAATGTACCTAACCTGCATGTCTTTGGACTGTGGGAGGAAACCAGAGCACCCCAGAGGAAACCCTTGCAGACACGGGGAGAATATGCAAACTCTACGCAGGGAGGACCCGGGAAGCGAACCCAGGTCTCCTTACTGCGAGGCAGCAGCGCTACCACTGCTCCACCATGCCGCCCCAGGGATCATGTGCCACTTCTTATTGTTCAGGAAGTGACAAGATACTTCATGCTAACCCTCCATGGCTTTATGCTGTCACTTCTTTCAGGGTCAGGCATCCCTATTAAATGATGGGTCACATGCAGTGTTAGCTCCTCAGTTGGAGCCCAACTTGCTTACGTCCAGGCACTGGCACCCCTTGCTTATTGCCCTTCTGGGACATTCAGCACAAATTACAGGGTATTGCACTGCCCAACAGCTCCTGTGCCCCCACATTTACATGAGCAAAACCTGATGGATGGAAGAAAAGAGAATCTTCCATCATTAAAAACCACTTTCTTCTCATGTGTTGTGAAAGAATTATGTCAAAAACAAAGAAATTAAGGAATACCCATTGTGCAAAAAATAAATAAATTAAAAAATAGAAATTATGAAGTGTATAGTCACATGAAAAAGTACAGCGATATATTTGGCATTTGGCATTTGATATTTGGTACATGTAAATGAGTCATTAAAGCTTACATTTCCATTTATTTGCTTGGCAGATGGTTTTACCCAAAGTGACTTTCAATAGAGTTAAACATAATCGAGTAACATTAGGCTAAGGCCTGTTTGTTCAGCAACTGTAGTTGATTGCTACCAGTGAAAAAGATGTAATAACTAAATATACAATCATGGATTACAATCAGTCTAACAACAAATTAAACAACAATATATCACAGAGCTTTTTTTTTATCAATTAGACAGATATTCACAGAAAAGATGGGTCTTCAGTTGGAGGTGGGCAGCCAGTTCCACAACATAGGAAATACACAGGAAAAGAGTCTAGATCAAAACTTGATACCATGCAGAGGTGGCACTCACTAGGTGCTGTTCACTGGCCGACCTGAGTGGGTGAGAAGGAGCATTGGACTTCACCAGTGTCTCCATATACTCAAGTGCCTGGCATTAAACTGAATTGAACAATTTATAATTGGATGTCTATTTTCTTTATAGATTTCATTTTTTTGTTTAAAAGTAGCTATCTTGCCTTTAATTGCTGCAGATTGTATTATGAAATGGACCTATTTTAAAAATTCGTCTTTATTTAACAATGGGACTTGCCGCTTTGTGCCGTGTTTCATGATGGTTACGTCACTTGTCAATCAAGCCCGACGAAGTTGAACCTTTTCCTGTTGGTCACTTATTTACTGTTGATAATGGTTTCCAGGTTGTACACTGCCAAAAATCTCTAGTGCTACTTTTCTTACGTTTAAATTAGAAAAAAACATGGAGGAAGAAACGAACTGAGATAGTTTTGCAGATGAAATATCCCTCCATCCAGCCATTTTTCTACGCCGCTTATCCAGGGCAGGGTTGCTGGCCTGCTGGAGCGTATCCTAGAAATTGTTGAGTTTAAGGAAGGAAAAACACCCGGACATGGCGCCCGACGAACTATACTTTTATCATGCTGAAACTGTACCCATGGCTAGTGCAGACAAACCATAAAAATTGATTATATTTTTTAGAATTCAACGGTTCTGATAACATATTTACATCAAATGCCATGTCAGGTACGGTAAATAATTTATACAATAAATTTACAATATGAATTGTGACATTAACACATTTAAAACTTTTAAATTACGAAAAAGCACACAAATATCATGTGTATACTTACTGCAATTATTACAAAACAAACCTTTTTAATTGAACGAGTTAGAAAATGTGCACATATAGCGGAACATTCCTGTGCAAACAAAGAATTCGAGTAAGTAGCGAACTTCAGTCTCGAATTTGAAAGCGGAAGCATTTTCCGTTATTTATTTGCACCATCAAGGAGACAGGCAGCGCGTTTTTATGTTTTTGTAACAGGTGTAACTAGCTTTGTACTTTTCCTTTCGCACACTTTACTTCATTCTGAAACCACCGAAGGAAAAGTGGCCCTTACACCTTTCTCATCTTCGATCTGAAATAAAAGCAGTGCCATTCGCCTTCTTCTTCTTGCTTGCTTGCTGTTTGGCTCGTGTCACTCTTTGTATCCTGCATGTCCCCAATGTGTCATGTTATTGGAATACCGAGAAGTCCTGATGCGTGCGAACGAGAAGCCTCCCAGTGAACAGTGAACTGCCGCTTTGGTTTTCAGTTCGAAGATGCAATGCAATACATTTAGCAGACAGTTCTTCCGATCAATAAGCTTACACATGAAATGAAGGCTATCCTTCCCACTAGGAAGAAACACCGTTTGAATGACTTGAATGACAGGTGTGCCACTGTGCCTTTTTTATAGGTGAATCGATAAATCACAAAGGAAAAAAAGAAACTCACAGTAAGTGTGTTTCTTTATTTCAGCATCCCCTTTGCACGAGCAACTCATGGGCTGTATGCAATTCTGACCTAAACTTGCGACAAGCTACATAATGATAAGCGATTCCCTATTCCCTTTACACTGTGGACGGAGATGCTAACGCCAAAAGAAGCAGACACAGACTGGCTCATGCTTACTAACTTTTGTTGCGTCTGCTACGCCAAGTTTTCGCTGCTTCGTTAATACCATCTTACGTAGGAACTGGCAAAGGCTGCAAACTATGGCTGCAAAGGTTCCCTACGTAAGCCTCTTTAACGAGTGCGGCCGGAGCAGATGCACGGCGGGTCTTTCACATCATTTGCGGCAGCAGGAAAGTTAAAAATGGGCTGTCGGAGCGTGATAAAAGATATCTGTCGTGTTGTAATTGTGACTGTATTATAGGTCATAGTTCTGGTGATTGTGAAGCATACGATGGTGATAATATTGATTAAACAGTACACTTTGACGACTTTGAAAGCTGTTGTTCACTGATCTCCAGGGCCAAAGGTAGATGTATCAGGCGCAGATAATCCCTTACAAAATTTTAATCTTTTCATAAGCTACATGTAACGAAGACTGTTCTGAAGAGGCCTTCACAGAAATCAGCCCCACGCATTAAAACTGTTTCAGGGGGCTCATTTGAAGAGTAGTATTAATAGTAGTTAGAGGTGGGCAAGTACATAAAGCAGGTAGACAGGGGTGGAATTTCTGAATTTATACTTTCTTGGTGCTCTTTGTATTGACTTGCTAACTGTCTTATGTCCAATGCTGTTGGTCTTCCATGAACATCAGATATGAAAATGCATTGTTACTTCAAGATCACCTTCTTTATGTGCTTTATATTGTTAATATTATACTTAAGACTGGTCTCTTAGCCTTCATTCTGATTTTGGGAATCATGTGAGAGAACCTCCATTATCCAAAATGGTTTCACAAATTAACTACCAGTAGAGTAGAGCCTGCTGCAGAAAGAGATTAGATTAACTGTCCAAATTGTTGAAAAATATTTTAAAAAGTAAAATATTTTTTGTCAGTGGCACAGTAATTAGTGTTAATGCCTCAAAACTCCAACATCTTAGGTTTGACTTCCAATCTGGTCACTACTTGTGTAGAGTAGTGTTGGATTGGTACCAACTTTCACACCTCCATAACGGTACCAAAATGGTTCCAAAGCAATAACGCTAACTCCAAAACTATCCGTCTTACTCAAGTCTCCCTCATGTGTTGCACAATTACTCATCTCCCTGGTGAACCACATCATCACACGGCACTACGCACTGCTTTTCTCTTGATAGCCATGAATTCCCGATCACATCCAAGCATGTGGTTTGGTTTTGTGAAGTCTATGAAACTAACATTTTTCCATAACTGCAATAGTGAGTGTCAAGGGAAGGGGGGTAAAATTGAACGTTTACTTCTGGTACCGAAAATCCTGAAATGGTACTGTATTATTGAGTTATCATTATGCTTTAATTTTACCTTGGTGCCTTTTTTTATCGGACTGCCATTTTATAAAACCATTGTTATAATGCATTACTCAGTTGCTGAGAATTGTTCCAGAGGTCAATGAGCTTGACAACACAGGCACAATGCTTTAAAAAGCTAGCACTGCATGCTTGATCCATCTGAGATTATGGATAGTGAATTTAAGTGCATTGGTATTATTTGAGAGATTTACAATCTCTTGTTTTTAATCTAATTATGATTATAAGTTTCTTTAGTGTTTTGGTTTACAATTCTAGGTTGTGCCAGTATTGACTTTCAGTAGGGTTAGGGTTATGTTCCATTTTCTGATCCTTTCTTGCTCATTTCTTTTGTAACGGGGAAGTTTGGGTTTAAAAAAAGGAGACCAGTTGAGAGACCTCCCTGGAAGGCTGGATAGCCTCTTGGCCACAGCACGGGTAGATCCAGGCTGAGAAGCAGAACTGACAAGGTAGTCTTCTCCGAAGATCTATCTGTGCCATGTGCCAGTCCAAGTAACACTGAGGACATAAGAAAACATAACGTGTGGCTCAAATCTTGGTATAGGGTAGAACGGTATAGGTTTATGGGTCATTGGGACTCCTTTTTGAGCAGATGAGATCCACTTCAGTGGGTCACATCTAAACCGAAAGGGACACCAGTTTGTTAAGGAGGCATATGAGTAAGTTTTTTGAGGATTGTTTAAACAAGGGTATTGGTGGGCAGGGAGTTTAGGACAGGCCAGGTTTTGAACTGTACATGAAGGAACAAACAATACCATAAAAACAAAAATGCATAGCAATGTAAATTAAAATTAAAATGAGTAACACATTATAAATGGTATGCCTTTATGTTGAAAGTGTAAAAAATAAGACAACCTTGTTGAAGATGTATGTAGCAGAGCATAATTATATTATAGCAATAACAGAAACCTGGCTAAATACCAAAGATGGGGATGAGTAGGGATAAACATTTTTGGGAAGTATAGACAAAACAGAAAAGGAGATGGGGTTGCTGCTTATATCAAATAGAATTTAAGTCCTATTCAGGTTGATGATGAGCCCCATCTTAGTGAGGACATGTAGCTTCATCTGGAAAGCATTAGTGAAAGAGGTCTTATTTTAGGAATGTGTTATAGAAAACGCAATACAGCCAGTAATTTCAATGCACATCTTTTTACAAATATTAAAACTTCAAATTTACAGGTGGATGTTATAGCCATTGGTGGACTTACCTGGGATAACCTTGCATATAGTGAAACACAAGAGCAGGAGTTTTAAGAAGTAATCGGTGACTGTTTTTTAACACAGTATGTTAAAGAACCAGTGTGGGGGGAAGCCTGCCTACATTTCTTATTTTGTAATATTTTGGATAGAATTAAGAGTATAGATGTGATTGAACCATTAGGGTCAAGTGATCATAATATAATACAGTTCTCAGTGTTTTGGAAGAATGTGGATGCAATGTCTTAAACTGTTAAGTTTAACTTTGGTAGGGCAACTTTTGAGCAGATGCAGCAAAGTCTAATGATGATAGACTGAGATAAGCTTTTAAGTGCTGAGACAGTCAAGGAACAGTGGAACAGGTTTGAAAGGGTTTTACACATAATCCATGGAAAGTACATACTGAAATGGAATTAACAGAAAATTTAAAAACACTCCGCAGTGCGTTAATAAAGAGTTAAAAAAACAAGCTGCAAAGGAAAAAACAGCTGTGTAAGATGTAAAAGACTAATAACTCGACTAGACAGTAAGACGTTAGGGACTTTCAAAACTCGACTTGATGTTTTCTTGGAGGAAACAAGTGGATAGGACTGGCGAGCTTTGTTGGGCTGAATGGCCTGTTCTCGTCTGGAATGTTCTAATGTTCTAATGTTCTAACTCCATTGTAAATCATAGGGCATATAAGAATATGAAGGCAACCATTACATGCCAAAGAGAAAAGCCAAAATAAACTAACTGAAAGGCCTAAATCTTTACAAACCTGCTTCTTTAACTAAATAACTAGGACTAGATAATTTAAAAAAAAATAGATAAGACACATTACTTGTACATTACAACATTAAAAAAGAAAACTGTACCATTTTGAATATTTGTTCTGAAATGCTAAGATTAGTGTAACCAAAATAATTACACCTGATTCACTATTTAATGGAACGCATCAACAGACTTGACTTAAAAGTAGCTCACCTAAGTAATTATGTGGACCCACTCCCTATGCTCTTTAGAAAGAAAGAAAGAAAGAAAGAAAGAAAGAAAGAAAGAAAGAAAGAAAGAATAGTTGCAGGTGGCTGCAGTCTATCCCAGCAAAACTGCATACATGGCAGGAACCTACTGTGGAAGTGGAACTGGTCTTTTTCTGGGTCCCCTCTCACACACACACACACCAGTTTCCTGTCACCAATTAACCTAACACACACACGTCTTTGTAATATGGAAGTAATGCTTTAGTACCTGGAAGAAAAAAAAAAAACTCATGCCAACATACGAAGAATGTACAAAGTTCACATAAACAGCAACTGGGTGTAAATTATAATCTAGGACACTATGTACAAGATGACAGCCCTGACAACTCCTAACACCCTTTACATTGAAACAAAGGTAAATAATTCTGTTTGTTTGTTATTTAGCAAAGCAAAATTGTAGCACTTTGTAAAACCTGATATTCAGGCCCTTTACCTTATTATCTGTTAAAAAAAACATAGAGAACCTGAGTAACTTTAAATAGCATTATCAAACATAGTTAATCCACTTTAAGGCCAAGGTCCATCTTGGCAGCATCAGGCAAAAGGTGTTACTTTGTTCACTTTTAAAATTAAATTAGCATTTTATATCTCTCTATTATAAAAGAAAACCCTGAGACGAGACAAGACTATTGCCAAGAGATTTTTTCAAGTCCCGCCCTCCTCTGAACCATTTACGGTTAAAGGCTCATGCCCACGGTCCTCTCACCTCTCATTCCTGTGAATGCTTTTGTCAGACATAGTTCCTGTGCTTTCAGCTCTTATAAATTTTTAAGTTTTCCTCACTTTAAGCTCCCAATAAAAGAAGACTTATTATGTCCAAATCTTATTGAAGAATTTCATCCCGAAGGGATATCAACAGAAGAAATGAGTACACGGGCATTCCTAGCACTGAGAAACGATGATATTAAATGAATTAACGTGAAAATTGTCAATCAGTTACATGGCAAATTGGTTAAATATGTAACTATAGACTATGCTGAAACAGTTGGTGGTGATGTTGTGGAAGATGAAAACATCAACTTACAATATCCCGTAGAATATCTACAACTGTTAACACCGTCCGGTCTTCCACCGACCAAATTACTGTTGAAAGAAGGATGTATCATAATGTTATTGCATAATTTATGTCTGAGTGATGGGCTATGCAATAGGACAAGATTAGTTGTATTCAAAATTGGTCAAACAATTCTGACATGTAAAATTTTAACAGGTGACAAGAAAGGTAATGTAGTACATCTTTCGCGGATAACATTAGACAACAAAGGAGATCTTGATATGCCATTTGTTTTAAAATATTTACAATTTCCCATTCGAATATTTTTTCCTATGACAATTAACAAATCACAGGGACATTAGAAAAAGTCGGTTTATTTATTAGAGAGAAAGAAACGATATTCAGTGCGATATTGACGAAAAGTTAATTCCAAATATTGTTTTTACTGAAGTTTTACAGTAAAAGTGTAAGTTTAAAAAGTATTTGCGTGTTAATTTCAAAGCCAAACAGAATGAAAATGTATAATGCATCGAATACCTCTAACACAATATGAAACATAATTTTCTTTCAATTTATTACCTTTTACTATTTTTTACTATGGTTAATTACTTGCTGTAATGTAAAATAGTTAGGTCTATTATGCATATGTAACAATTCCCATGAAAATAAAAATATGTTTAAATTGTACATCCGCTTCCTCATATGCAAACAGCAGAGCCGCGAAGTGGCTAGCACGTAGTGCCCGAACTGGGGATGGTGAGCAAAGCAAGCAGTCGGCAGAGCCCCCTAGTTTATAATAAAATTAGAAATATTTGTATTTTTTGCCATAGCATTTAACACTTTTTTGTCATTTTCCTATTAATTAATTTTTTCTGCTTCTTTAAATTGCATTATAATGATGACGATCGATGACAAACAAAGCAGGCAGAAGGGCAACTCCCCAGTGCTGAACATCTGCATCTCCTTCTGAGTCAGACCCACTAATATTTTCATTAGTAAATCACAGGTTTAGTAACCAAACAACTAGAAAAGTGGAATGAAAATCACAATAATGATGAAAATTAAAATGAAAATTTTGTCCATGTAACTTAGATTCAAATAACAAATTATAATCTTTTTTTATTTTTATTTCTCTGTTGACAACAAAATATAGAAACTGATCAGTCAGAGCTAGAAGCTGATTGAGACAAAATTGAGCCTGCAGTCACTGTGGGCCCTAGGACTGAACTTGGGCTGGGGCAGACAGTTGGATATTCTCTCTGTTTTCTTGTAATCAGGAGACTTGCACCCTTTCTCTGCACTCTGTTTCTACCTACTGGGCAGAGTGTTCTATAGCAAAATAAAAAAAGACTGGGCAGATCATCCTAATAGCAAATACATTTTTTCCAATGCAAGCTGAGGACATAAACCCAGATCATAACACAAGTTCCTGGTTCAAAAAAATATATTTAACACAAATGGCTTATTCTTCTCAATATACAGACTATTCACTTTTCTTCTCCTCTTCCTTTTTCAACTCCATTTCTCTCCAGGTGAGCTTCATCCCACTCCACTCCCAACTCATTTGCCTCAATTAGGTGGTGAAGCTTTTTTCAAGCTGCAGAAAGACATCTGGTGCAGTGGCCTTGCATTCATGAAACACTTCTTTTCATTTTTGGTTTTGTCTTTGTCTATGATTTCATCCTTCCCCTCTTTGCTCCATTTCTTGCAAGACATCTTCTAGGAATTACAAGAGAGGAGGGCAGTAAACGTACCGACCAAAAAAGTTGATAAAAACAAAGCTTTCTGTAGCAAGTTTTAGAAACACTCAGATAAACATCAACTAGGAATTACAGAACATGGCCAATCTTGTTTTAAAAAGTTTACATTATGCACTGGTTTGCTGAATTTTCACAAATTCCTTCATGTTCCCCACTTTTGGTTTTAGTGCACCAACTTTACTTGTTTCAGTTTAATTTTGAGAGAGTAAAAATTGAGTAAAACTGAGTGGAAGTGAAGAATCACTTGTGGTGCAATACCTGAGAGAGTGGTGTGAAGACAATGTTGGTAGGTGGTTTTGACACAGCAGATGAGAAGAAATTGTAAAATACAGTTAACCATGTTGGAATTCTGGATAATAACTATGAGAAAAGGGTTAACTTAACCAGAACAAGAGTTCAGTCCTATTAACTGCTTGTGATCTGCTAGACTTGAGATATTGTATTAAGCATTTGATATATATAGGTAGATGTTGCTTTGTAAGTCTATTACTAGACAACCATATTCAGTTTTGAAGAATGTTGGTCCATAGAGCCATTCATTGAGCAGATCAGTTTAATCAACATTTATAATGTCTAACACACATTCATTCTGCATTTGCTTTGGTATTTGTATTAATATATTGGGAAATGTACAAATGGTGCACATGACTTGGGAAAGGCTGCAGTAGGCATTGTGGTAATATTGTAAAGACATGTGATACCTTTAAAAATTGAAATAACTTGCATGTCACACGTTTTACAAACAATGTTGTCTCAAGGTGGTGTGCCCCGTTGTAAACCATGTTTGATTAATTAATGCTGACATTTACTCCTTAGAAACATAAAAAAAATTCCACAGGAAACAGGTAGTAGTCATGGAAAAAGAAAATGGTAGGTTATCTTAAAGCCATCAGGAAATAATACAGTATA
>JANRMT010062806.1:59009135-59065171 GCA_026402145.1 Polypterus bichir lapradei | reverse complement strand
GCATTTAAGGTCACAGTTCTAAAAACGCAGGACACTAAAGAGACTTGTCTACCGACTGTGAAAAACACCCAAAGAAAGATGCCCAGGGTCCCTGCTCATCTGCGTGAACGTGCATTAGGCATGCTGCAGGGAGGCATGAGGACTGCTGATGTGGCTAGGGAAATAAATTGCCATGTCCACACTGTGAGACGCCTAAGACAGCGCTACAGGGAGACAGGAAGGACAGCTGATCATCCTCGCAGTGGAAGACCACGTGTAACAACACCTGCACAGGATCGGTACATCCGAATATCACACCTGCGTGACAGGTACAGGATGGCCACAACAACTGCCCGAGTCACACCAGGAACACACAATCCCTCCATCAGTGCTCAGACTGTCCGCAATAGGCTGAGAGAGGCTGGACTGAGGGCTTGTAGGCCTGTTGTAAGGCAGGTCCTTACCAGACATCACCAGCAACAACGCCGCCTATGGGCACAAACCCACCTTCGCTGGACCAGACAGGAGTGGCAAAAAGTGCGTGAGTTTCTGCATGACAGCAATGTCAGTGTTCTGCCATGGCCAGCGAAGAGCCCAGATCTCAATCCCATTGAGCACATCTGGGACCTGTTGGATCGCAGGGTGAGGGCTAGGGCCATTCCCCCCAGAAATGTCCAGGAACTTGCAGGTGCATTGGTAGAAGAGTGGGGTAACATCTCACAGCAAGAACTGACAAATCTGGTCCAGTCCATGAGGAGGAGATGCACTGCAGTACTTCAAGCAGCTGGTGGCCACACCAGATACTGACTGGTACTTTTGATTTTGAGCCTCCCTTCATTCAGGGACACACTGTGAAACATTTTTAGTTTATGTCTTATGGTGTTGACTCTTTTAGTGTTCATACAAATATTTACACATTAAGTCTGCTGAAAGTAAAAACAGTTGAAAGTCAGAGGACGTTTCTTTTTTTGCTGAGTATATAAGGATTTATGCACCTTTTGTTGTTCTATTTTGAGACATTTTAGACTTCTCCATGGTAGTTCTGTCAATCATTGTACTTACACATCTTGTGTTATGAACAGGGTTTTGATGTGCAAGTGAGGTAAGGTCATTGCCCTGCCTTGTGACACAGTCATTTCTCTCATTCCTCCTGTTTCATATTCTTCATATTTATTTGTATTTTTACCTATAAAAGAAAAAGAAACACATATACCACACTCTTCCCGTTTGCAAGAAATTGGATAACATTGAAATACTGCTCAATCTGGATACAGCTCTAGGCAATGCTTGAATGTAATGACCTGAAGTAACATACATTGTTAGTTTTTTTTTATTCCCAAAACAATGTGTCTTTTGAGATCTTCAGTGCTGCATGAGATTCACTGTCATACATTCACTTCACAAAACTCTTGTTTCAGTCAACCTTGTATTATTACTCCCTCTTTGGCTTTCATGCAGGACTACACTAGGTAAGAGACTGCATGTGAAGATGAAAGTGAAAGCCAAACATAGATAACTGATGTACTGTACCTTAAAGTACATTGCAATACATGTCTGAGGGTGAAGAATGATATTACACACCCCTCATGGTGTGGCTCCCAGATATGATGAAAGCTAATACACTTGAGCAGTAAGTGTTATGCTTAAGCCAGGATTTTGTCACTGGGTCAAGTAAAGTTTTTTTTTTTAATGTAATGTTTTTGTTGTCTTTTTCGTATGTATGCCATTGCTATGGTGTTTATCAATGTTGTGTTTATTTATTATGTTGTTATTCTGTATTCCTTAAAATGGAGGCCAAGGAGACATGACCACATGGTGATGCAGCTTTGTGTGTCCCCAGTGTGGCAGACGACCAGGGATCTTGCCCCACTGGGACAACTGGAAGATGGACGGACTGGGAGAGGAGCACTGTCTTTCTCTAGGTGCAAGAGAGCAGCCCCCCTGGGTGGTATCAGGGCCACAATCGTGGAACACCAGAGCTCATGCCTTTTGGGCTCCGTGGCCACCACCAGGGGAAGCAGAACAACTTAATGAGCCCGTTTGGGCTGTGATGCAGCCACACCAGGAAGTGCAGCCTAATTAGGCTAATTACCACCTGAAGCACTTGCTGGGCTATAAGAGGAGCCTGTAGCCACCACTCAAGGAGCTGGAGTCGGGTGGAAGAGGATGGAGCTTATGAGGAGGAGTGGAGGTGGCGGTCTGAAATGAAGGACTGAGTATAGCGTGGTGATTTGGGCACTGTGTGTTGTTGTGTGTCACAAAATAAAGGGTGCGTGTTTTGAAGACATCTGAAGTCCGTGTCTGTCTGTGTCGAGGCTAATCTCTTACACCAGCTATATAGGACAAGCTTTAGTTTATATTGATTTTTGCTATTCTCTATGATTTCCTGGATTTTGACCACTGTTGTCTTTTAAGGAACCGTTGTTGGTTTTGGGTACTAAATTTTTGCTCATTTTCCCTGCTTAGTTTTATTTCTCATTAAAATAAATAATTTATTTATAAAGGACCTTTGTAATGTCATTGTGGGCCCAATGTTTGACAATGGTTCGCCTGCTTCTCTTAATTTTATTTTTCAGTATTTTTGAACTTTAAATGCATGTGCCTCATATTACACCCATGAAGACTGAAGCCTACATTTTTAGTTTTGGGTTAGGCTGCCTGTAGTTAGGACTACCTTGGGAAGCAAGACTTACCTGAATAGCAAGTTTGTCTTGTGGTTTTCTAAGGCCCACGTACACTTCTGTACTTCCTTGTGGCAGGAAATCAGAACAAGCAGACATTAACAAAGTACTCCTTCCAAGAAAATGGAAGACACCTGAGAAGCACCATCTTGCAAACACCCCTTGAAACAACAACAATATCTGGAAGATATTTTCCTTCATGCAAAAATTCAGGTTGGTATTAATATACGTTTACTATTCCCAGATTCTGTGATATTAAGTTCCCTTAATTCTTCCATTCTCTGTTAACAAAGAGTAAAGAGATTAAATTCAATCAATCTATCCTCAATCTGGTAATGTGTGGTCTTTGGCTGTATGGATGCCCACAAAGTATTCTGGAGTCCACAGGAAGTGCATCTCAAATGCTTCAGTGATCCCATTCCGTTGACATCAGTCCAGCACAATGTGGGTCTTTTTCAGTGTTTATTTTTGATAACTTCCCAATCCTGTGGGCAGTTCCATTTTAATACTCATTTGATCAGACATGTGGTGTTCATTTGGGCTTTCATCTGATCTTCTGCTCTTTTGCTGGTTGATAAAACAAAGTTTAGCAGAGAGCTTCATTCTACCAGTGATCAATAAAGAAAACGCCTAGAATTACCCATGGGCACTTCATTTGGAACACCTCCAACTCACACAAGTCATCTATTATTATTAGAGTTTATACTTCCACTAAGTAAAGTAGGACTAGTGTGATAGGTACGCCGAAGATTTTCATCTTTATTTTTAAGCTAACATTTTTATTTTTTAATAGATACTATCATATGCTTGTAAATGCTGATTCAGCACTGACAGTCCTGCAGGTTTAGCAAACTTTCATGCACTGATTATGTAACCCTAGATGCCTGAATTCATTAACCTCGTCTCAGTGCCAATAGATGTTAAAAATTAATTGTGATAGCACACACCCTTGATGACCTTCAGATTGTAAAGCAGTCATTTTGTCATTTACCTTCAGAAGGAAGTGCAGTTTTAGAAAGCAATGATAACAGGGACAGTTTTAGTAGGAATGTCAGTTGCCAAGAGAGCCTTCCACATGGAATTTGTGAGGAAACGGACAAAGGTGCATTTGAAATCAATAAATATGTTGGTCTTTTTTATCACACAGCAAGCACTCTTTGAGAACATGTCCTACTAAAAAATTGCAATCATAAGAGCCTTGACCAGGTCTGAACCTACACTGTAGCTCATGGGTAGTGAACTCTTGCATTAGCTGTAGCCAGACTCCTATCACTTTTGCAAGAAGCTTCCTAACAATGGATTGTAGATTGAATTCTCTATGATTCTCACAGTGGGTTTTATTGTCTTTCTTAAATATAAAGACAATATCAGCCAACTTCCAATTCCAACAAGCATGCTCTTCATTCAGTACAGTTGAGAACAGACTGTGGTGATTATCTATAAGGATAGGGGCTCTCACCTATAGCTCTTCCAGAGAGACTTGGTTTGATTTGTCCTATGGTGTTGCAATTTTTGAACCTCTGAAATGCCAGATCAATTTCAGCTTTAGGTGTTTTCTCTTTGTTTACAATAGCTGCTGATGGGGTCCAATGCAGCTCACAGTTTAGGAATGAATGGAAGTGCCTTTTGCAGCTGATCAGACAGCGTGTTCAAGGTCGAGAAAAGAATTCTTTGATCGCGTGAGTCAGCTGCTACCTTCACACCCACAGCTACATTGTACCAGAAAGCCTCATTCTCCCTTTAATGCTTGCTGCCGATAAGCTTTGTTAGCTCCTTTTGTGTCAGGTTTATCAGTTTGACAGCATTCATTTTTAGTGTATTATTTTATAGCCTTAGAGCTCATAGTCACCTCAACTTCAACTAAGACATTTCACAGTTCCATTTGGATGGCTTCAAAATGGTTTAGCTGTTCAGTTTGAAAGACATTTTTTTTTTTTTTGCAGTCAAATATTTATTTAACAGATACATGACAGAAAAACATGGAAACTTTTTGTTTCAAAGTTAATAACAAAAAAGAGAGATAAAAAACAGTAATACCACCCCTCCACCAGCCTTGAGAATTAATGAACACTAACTAAAAACAAAAAAACCCTAAAAGGAACAGCAATCCAACAGCTGTCCAGCATGTACAAGAGATTAAAGTATAATGGAAAAAAAAAACTGAGGAAATTACGTCACGGGGCAACCCAGCTCCTAATCAAATGAACTAAGCCAACTCTGAATTGTAAAGCTGAGTTGTTGAAACATGATGTAGAAAGTTCCAACAGGAATAAATTAAACAAGGATACATTCCAGTGGGATGAAGTGACAAAGCCAGGTAATCTCATGGGGGAGGCCAGCAATAGTTTTGCTGCAACAGTATCTACAGTGATTACCCTAAAAGAAAAAGAAAGAAAGAAAGAAAGAAAGAAAGAAAGAAAGAAAGAAAGGCAGCAGCAAGCAAGGTCAGGGGTCCCGTGAGGGATCGGTGGTCTAGAGACGGATTGTACCCATTGATTGTGCCGAGGAGTGGGTGCAATCAAGGTGGCATCTTCTCAAGTGATCCAAGGTAAGACTTTGTGGGCATGAAGGATGACGAGAGGACAGTTGACCCTGGTCTGGTAGGCGCTGACAGACACAGCCAAAGACGGGGGTCAGGATTGAGAGAACCGTGGCTGCTGAAGTCTCAGGAAGTTGAGCGAGCCATGCGTGAGCTGGGGAGACATGGAAGGAGTTGTGCTTGGTTCCTTTGTCCCAATGACTTTTGCTGGTTTAAACACTTGAATTTTCATTGTTTTTATAGATTATTTATTTATGGAAGAACGGAGCACTCCACTTTCTTTTGGATACAAACTGTTTTTGATTTTTTGAACACTGTTTTGATTTTTGTTTAATAAAAGCACTTTGCACCATCTTGTTGCTTAGAGTGCAGTTTGTCTCCATCTGTCAGCACATTCGGTTATGTTATTGACAGTGATGGGTTCAAGAGGCTCCCAAATCTGGAAAAGGTAGTATAGAGTAGGACCCGAACAGTCACAGTGCCGCCAAAACAGCTCTGACCTGTCAAGTCATGGAATCCACAAAACCCCTGAAGGTTTAATGTGGTTTCTGGCTCCAAGACATTAGCAGCAGATCCTTCATGTCCTGCAAGCTGCGAGGTAGGGTCTCCATGGACAAGACTTTTTTGCAGCACATCCAATAAATGCTTGATTGAACTGAGATCTAGGGAGTATGAAGGTCAAGTCAACACCTTGAACTCTTTGTCATTTTCCTCAAACTACTTTGAACAATTTTTGCAGGGTGATAGGATTCATTACCCAGCTGAAAGAGGCCATTGCCATCAGGGAATACCATTGGCATGAAGTGGCGTACATGGTCTACAACAGTCTTTAGGTAGGTGGTGAATGTAACATCCACATGAATGCCAGGACAAAAGGTTTCCTAGCAGAACATTGCCTCAGCTATTGTGAAAAGATAATCAGTGTTATTTACTTCACCTGCCAAACAATCTGGCTGCATGTCTTATGTGATCTACTTCAGTTTCAGTTTTCAATAAAAACAAAACTAGATCAAAAATGTAATTTCTGATTAAAGAAAGTGTGACATTAGCTGGAACAATGTGGATAGTTAGGAATTACAAGGTAAAAATAACAAAAAACCCAAAAAGTATGTATCACTCCTCTCTATAACTTGGCATTTCAATGAAAATCAAACATTTATGGAATTTCTTGTGGTGTAATTATTCCAGATTTTGTTTGCTTGGTTTCAGATTTCTTAACCGTTGGGTTACATACAGTTATACATAACTGAAAATCAATAATTAAAGCATCTGAAATAATTACTATTCACTTAAATGTCTGCTAATCTTACAAAACATGAACAGTTTGTTTTACTGTTGTTGTGAACTGTAGCATGGAGTTGTGCTAAATATTTAAAGGGTGTGAACTTTAAAAAAAAGAAAGAATCCTCTTATGTGTTTTTT
The DNA here is from genome assembly GCA_026402145.1 of Polypterus bichir lapradei. Classification (NCBI taxonomy): domain Eukaryota; kingdom Metazoa; phylum Chordata; class Cladistia; order Polypteriformes; family Polypteridae; genus Polypterus; species Polypterus bichir. The sequence continues at coordinate 59,058,550 of JANRMT010062806.1, read as the reverse complement.
TTTTACTTCTACACCATCAGCTAGTGGTTATCTTAAGGGAAACAGCCAATCAGCAGCCTGCTTTGAGAAGCACACAGAACAAAAAAAAAAAAAAAAAAAAAGTTATATAAGAATTTGTACAGAAAGTAGGAGAGGCTATCTGCCTTTCATAGCCTTCCAAAGCATTAAGAAACTGAGCCACGCCAGCCCAGTTGATCAATATGTTTGTGACTGTGCTTCTGATATGCATTTTCATTTTCATCCTGTTTCAGGCTTTGAAAACCAGGAGGTTTAGAAATTTTCCACCCGGACCGCGACCTGTTCCATTTCTTGGAAACATTCTACAGCTGAACTTGAGAAATCCCTTAAAAGATATGAAAAAGGTAAAGTGCAAAATACTTACCAAATATAATTTGGAATGAAAGATAGTAAGAGCATTTGTTTATTATTATTAAGTATAAAAATCAAAGCAACTATTTAAAACAATTTAGGAAAGAATTATGTAAAATATTACATTTGCTAAGCACTCTACACTTGAGACATTCTTTATACACATGTTACAGTAAATTATATCTTTTCATTTAATACTAAAACATGTTTTGAAGGCACCATACACAACATGAAACAATGAGAGATGAAGGAGAACAATTACAAAAGTACTTCTCTTCCTTTCTAGAACTGCTGCTGCAGGATTATCCTTCTAAAACAGACTGCTGTGATTTACTGAGCTACACTTTCCCTAGGATCTACTATTTGTTGTTTCATATGGTGCAATACACATTTTCTTCATATTCTCAGCCAAACTTCTCTTCAAGCTGTCAATACCGCATTATACTTTTTGGCTGGTATTTGTATTTCTAATTGTACTTTTTATTACTAGATCAACACACTAATCAGCTTTTCAGATTTAAATGATATTGTTAGTTTAATGACCTGTAAAGCATGTTAGTGTGGTGCATGTAGTAAAAGGCATTATATAATATAAAGATTTATTGACTCAAGCTGTATTAATGGTTCTTTTTAAAATCAATGAAAGTGGAAAGTACTAACTTAACTTTTCAACAGATCAAGTGTATGATATTCTGTTATTATGGGAGATCTGAGATCAATATCCAGTGGTCAAGATTGTTATAATCAAACACAAACGTTTGGAGCCAAATGATTCAAATCAAGCAGGCTAAAGGTGATTTATAAGACCAACAACTCACTCATCATAAAAGATACAGAAAGGGTTGCCACAATACATTAAGTAACTGTCTAGTACACTCATTGTGTGTTAAGAAAAAAATGAAAAAGTATTCTGCGCCATCCTTGTCACTGACTAGCTAACAAGAATCTGCAATATATTTTCAACGTGTTTATGTAGAGGTAATTTTTTTAAATACAGCAATATCTCAGTCTGGAAGCCTGAAAGCAATAAATAGACACTTCTTTACACATAGTAAAAAAAAAATAAAACTCTGCTAGTTAATTATTCAACTGAATGCTGCCCTTCATTTTAAAGAATTCCAAAGTGTAAAAGGGAGAATTCTGAGAATTCAGCACCAAGTTGTTTGATGATTTTAAATGGAACTTTAGTATATTGCTCTCTTTACAGAGTAGTGGTGGCACTGGGCTGGTAAAATGCTTGTGCAGTGGATCCCCTTTGGTGATTTCATGTTAAAAGCAAGTGTGATTTTATGATAACGATTGTTTGAATTTTTCCATGAAGTGTGTCAAAAGCTACAAGCTGAGCATATCTGTGATTGTGGCTGCAACCACAGCAACCATTTATGAAAACCTTCCTCTGATACCTTTAAGACATTCCTATGAAACTAAGAAAAATAAGATCGGGACAAAGCAGCAATCTGCATGTGTGCTTTATGGCTTCTTTAGTCTTATTGGTATTTTCTTAAACATAAGTATGCTAAATTATTACAAGCTTGCAAACTTCTGGTGTAACATTTGTTTTGCCATTTGTAAGCAGCTCTCGGAAACATATGGAAATGTCTACAGTGTGTTTATTGGGAGCACTCCTGTTGTAATCGTCCACGGGCTGCAGGCAGTAAAAGAGGCTCTGGTCACACAAGCGATTGAAACTGCTGGAAGACCTCAGGGACTCTTAGTCAACGATGTTACTGAATATAAAGGTATGTGCTTGAGTTGTATACATATCAGCAGCTTAAAAAATTCAATTCTCCCTGAAGGTTTTGGCCGAGATAATTTTATTGTATGTGAAAAGGTACTTTTTATTCTACCATAAAGAAAGTCAATCTTATGCAGAATTCACATGACAACAATTATAAGGAATGCATGCATTGCCAGGTGTAAAAAAATAAAATTCAAATAGTGACGAAAGGGCTCTTTACAGAATAAAGACCAAATAGTCTTTGTAATTGTTAGGTGAGGTCAATTGGGAATTCCCAGTTTTAGGAAATGGCATTAAATGTATGCAAATTGCAAATGAGCTTGACTTACTGAACAATACACTCACCCTTTTTTTCTCATTTCCATCTCAATGCAACTTTTCGTCCTGCCAGGAGTGATCATTGCCAACTACGGCACTCATTGGAAGGAGCAGAGACGATTCGCTGTCAGTACATTGCGCAATTTTGGCTTAGGCAAAAAATCAATGGAGGCCAGGATTCAGGAAGAGGTTGCATACCTGACAGAGAGCCTAGAAAAGTACAAAGGTAGGTGCAAATGAACACTTCTGCTGGTCTGCAGAAAAAAAACAATGTATGTATTTAATGCCCTAAATTGAATGAATCAACTTTTGTGAACTTTAATGCATTGGCTCCAAAGGACAAAACAAATACATAAAAATAAAAATGTAATGGAAAATAAAGAAATCACAAATAAAAAAAGATGAAAATGCAAAGAAAAATTGATGACTTGAGCAAAACAGTATCACAGTGATCTTGATTCCATTCCCAACCTAGGGAATATTCTGTCTGAAGTTAGCATGTACTCCCTGTTTTTTTTTTTTTTTTTGTTTTTTTTTTAAATTCAAAAACATGTGTAAGTTAGGATGAATATTAATTGTAAAGTAAATATAGGAGTGTTTCCCCAAAAATGGGGAATCTTTGCAATTAATGAGTAACTTTACGATGCACGGACTTAAAACTATACGTGACTTTTGAGGGCGCTACTTAGTTAACTCTGCTTTTACAGTCGCCTAAAAAAAGCATCACAAGTCAATTGGAAAACAGTTGATTTGCAATAATTTCATTAAGGTGACACTTTAATCCAAGAGTGGTACAGAAAAAGTTGTGAAAAGTAATATAAAGTAAACCTAACATCATAATTTAATAATACACTATGGCAGAGCATATAACACAAAATCAAACATGTAATTCTTTCTGACATTAACACAGAAAAATGTACAAAAAAAGTCCATTCTTTTCAAAATAGAGTGTCGTGGCTTACATAACTAAGGTACGCAGTATCTGTTTCAACTGCAAGAACAAACAGTGAGTGAAATAATACATGGAGAAAGGGGTGTTAGCAGCAAGGAGATTGTATGTTCTCCCCATCGGAGTTTCATCTGGGTGCTCCTGTTTCCTAGTTCAAAGACATGCATTGTTAAATGGCCCTATTCCTTATGCATGGGTGTGAGTGTGTTCCATGACCCTGCCTTGTGGTAATGGGTTAAGAGCCTGGAAAGATGGATGGATTGAAGGAAATGATACAAAGAGAAGAATAAGCCTGCACAGCACAAACTATTTTACTGTCTTTTGGACACATAGTCACCACTTGGACACCCTGGTGGAAATGTATGAAATATTCATGTATCCTTAGATTCAATTATGTATTCAAAATTCCTTACAAATGTATTGTGGAATATGACCCGGACACAGACAGGCAGACACGTTGTAACCTCCTCACACACATTTATTGAGGGTTTCCATTTTACAAAAGTCAGCTCACAAGCCCCAATACCACACAGTCCAGGCGAACACAATGCATTCTCTCTCTGTCTCTTCAGACCGCCTCCTTCTCTCCTCCAGAAACCTCGTCTTTCTTCCACCCGACTCATGTCCCCCTCTGAAGGGAGGCGGCTCCTTTAAATAAGCACCCGGATGTGCTTCAGGTGTGTTCCCGGCACTGACACGCCCCAGTGTGGCGGAAGTGCCAACTGTCTCCCCGGAAGCACTCCAGGTGTCCCTGTTCCTCTTCCCCCCAGCACTTCCTGGTGTGGCGGAAGTGCTGAGGTCCAGGGTCCTCCAGGTAATGGGGTTCACCTGGCGGTGACCATGGGCCCCTACTGGGTCAAACTTTCCAGCTCTTTACCCGCGGCCCCCAGGGCGGTCGCCCCCTTGAGGTCTGGAGGAGGCATAAGCTCTCCTCCGGTCTTCTCGGGCGTCCCGGCTGGGTACCACCCCCATCCGGGTACCACAGTATATACTGTACAGAATAACTCAAATATAATGTAATGTACAAAAACACACATACACAAACTCTCATCACCAGACAGCAGCAGAGTTTTTTCTGCATACAGTAGCTATGCCTATACCTTATATTCCACCACAGTACTAGTTTGTTGATTTACTGTATTGTATTGTCTTGCTCTTCTCTTCTTCTGCCACCTGAAGGTTCTGTCAATAGGAAAGCAGGAAGGGGATACTTGCTAAAACTTAGTACCTGTCTACCAACAAAGTCTCCATTTCCTCCCTTTTCACACTGTCAGACTGGCTCAGATGAAGACATCATGAGTACTCCCTGACTACTTTGCCACAGTATTCGTAAAAATTCCTTACTGATTGCAAAACACTTGCATGCTCATTTAATATTTTACAGCAGATGTAGTGAGGCTCCTTAAGAGGCTGAGTGTATGAATAGGTATCCATTACATTCCATTGGTTTAATTTCAGTAATGGGTAAGTGTTGGGTTTGTGAGGTGGTGGTCAAACAAAATTTGAAGAATGTTATCCTAGGTGGACTTTCTCTCTATCCAAATGTATCACCTCTCAGTTCCTTTCCTTCCTTTTTCTTTCTTCCTGCTTCTCCACATAACCAACTGTAATACATAAAAAATCTCTATGAAAGTGAATATAAATTCAACCTTATAAAAACGATTCTTCAAAACTTTTAAAGAAGGCAGAATCAATCTATAAATTTTTATTATCAGTAAAGTTTACTTAAATTTATTTATAGAATGAAATGCATTTCATCATGAAAAACATATAATCTCAACACAAGTCTTAGTATTCAAAAGGGAGCCCATTTAAGAAGCGTGTAGGTCAGGAAGCACATAGATTACAACAAATTGAATATGCTACTTTATTAACAATGTATTGAGGATTGAGCTAGACTGTTAAATTAATTATCAATCTTACTATATATCTATGAAAGGGTGTGAATATGCTCAATGATGACTGGCCTTGGTTCTTACCCTGTAGCAGATGCTGCTGGAAAAAGCTGCAGCTCTACACAATCAAGTAATTCAAAACTTCAATTCAGAAAATTAGTGAATCAATGAATTAGGTAGTTTATTAATGTTTAAAAAATTCTATGCACAAGCATAGCACCAAAATCTTTACACGACATATTAAATGTTGGATTGATTGACAGTGTCAGACCTGCAGATAATTAGAATGCCACATCAAAAGAAAGGATAAAGTGAGGAAGGAGCAGCCATGAAATCAAATAGCAGTGACAAATGACTTTGAGAAACAGAAGCACAAGCCAATAACACCAAAAAAGCACAAGTCTTTCTCACCACATCTTCAGAGGTTTTCGTTTAGCTGCTCAGGTTTTGCATGGTTCATTGGCAACTATATATTGGTTGTACAGTATACTGTATGACTGATATTGCCATACAATTGGCTGGTGCTGATATTCAAACTGATTACTGTTTTGTACTCGGCACAGCTGGAATGCAGCCCTGTCTCCTGCAACACTGCAGTTAAACAAGCAAGTTCAGAAAATGAATGAGATTTCAAATCCTTTTTTTAAAATGATCTTTCAGAGATGCAAGAAAATGATTCCAGGAAAAAAATGAAATAATATATGCATTCATTCAAACAAATTATTTTTGTGGGACTCCTTTAATATTTTAATGAGATAAAAAATGAATGCCTTATCCCTGTTTCTCTTTGTAAATACATTCAAGATCTTCTTGTCCCTTTGCAGGTCAGATTATGAGTCCTCACACACTCCTTCACAATGCTGTGTCCAATGTGATTTGCTCTGTAATGGTGGGGCAGCGTTTCAGTTACAATGATATATTCTTTCAAAAAATGATCCATTGTGTATCAGAGAATTTGCGACTAATCAATGGACCCTGGGGCATGGTAAGATTTTTTTTTTTTTTACATAAAAAATAAGCTGAATGCCATTGGTGGTGGGGAATGTTAGTGTGGGTATATTTCTGGATAACAAGCAGAGGCAGAAGTAAATCTGTTTTCTCCAGAAAAATTCCATTATGTTAGGAAGGCTTAATTATAAATTACACTCTTTGAAAATATGGACTTTGCACTATAGGGTGACGTACAATATCAGAGGCTGTTATATTGAAAACCAGGGTGCAATATAAGAAGAGAGAAAACATCAAATATGGAAGGCTACAAAAGAGTACATATCAAGGGGGAGCTTGGTAATGTTTGTATAAAGGAGTTTTCAGAGTCCATTACTTTTCACTGTGCTGAAGTTCTGTCCACAAAAACAACAGAGCATGGCTACTAGTTCTTAGCAACACTGTCCTATCTATATGATTTAACAGACCAGAACAACATTAAAGAGGGTCAGTGTTTCAATGTGTGGTGCACTGAGGATAAAATCTTGCACTAAAGAAGAGTGGCTTGAACATGTGAGGTTACAGAAAAACCCACAGCAGACATAGTGCAGTGGTTGTGTACCTGTTACATTAGTGTAAGAAGTGGGATAGTCTTTTATCATAGAAGGTCCTATTATGTTGGTAGATAAACAGGTAAAATGTAATAGATAATACAAAGGTAGATAATGTAAAAGGTAAGACTGTTAAAGGGTGAAGCAGTGATGTCCCTATGTAAAAAAAAATCTTTAGCTCAGTAAACTGTATTAACTATTTTTTGATCCTTCTGATGGCAAAGAAAGATTTTGGAGTTAAAATCAAAAAGAAAATTGACATGTGGTTGGCTCAAACATGTTTTAGTGTGCTATGATTGTGATAAACCTTTTCTGAAAATAAATATTATAAGGAGTACGGGGAAAGCATTGTAAAGGAAAAAGTGTGATAGCAGAGATATCAATACTCAACACTAAAGGAAACCTGTTGGGTTTTCATCTAGGTACATTTCTTGTCTTGCCAGTCTATGCCAAAGTAGGGAAGGGTAAACCTGAAGGTCCAGTTCCAGGTGGGGATACAATTTTGCCATGTGCAAATCTGACACGTTGACTTTAGAAGTTTGATATCCCTTTGGTGACTTCTACCACAATCTCACAAAGAAGGAAAATAATGTAAGAACCTCTCTATAGCTTTGTAGGCTAAACTGCATTTTAAAAGGAAAAGATTGCAGATTAGGACCCTGGAAAGACTGACCTATGAATGAACTGAAATGAATGTGTCAGAATTGTTTGTTTGGTGTATAACAGATAAATGTAGACTACCTCTCTTCAGTCTGTACATTATTATCATAAAGCAAGTTACTAGCAAAGTAAATGTATCATTGTCTACAAGAATAACACAAATAGTAGATAACTGTTTTGAGTTTGTATTTTCAGGGCATGTAAATGCACCACTAAAATAGGTATAATGCATCATTCTTGAAATTGCACTCTGGGCAATTAATAGTTTTGAATCTCAACATTACATGTTAGTTACGCAACCATATTATTAGTTTGGAAGTAGTAGAGCAAGTTAGAATTATATGTGTACAGATGTACAATGTGACCTTCTTTATCATAAAAATGGTTTGAAAATATTTAATCCCCCGAGCAACATGAGATTTTCTTTGGCATAAGGCAGAGTACTCCGTGTTCTCACGCAATCTAGTTACACAATCATAGCATTCATTCAGTACAGACTGCATGACTTTTAGTGTAAAGCTTTTTTTGTTTGTTAGCTGAACCTTACTTATTTTCCTTTTCCCCCCATTTCAAGCTTTATGATGCCTTTCCCATTATCCGTCCTCTACCCCTCCCTTATCGGAAAGTGATTACCAACGCATTCAAGTATAAATCATTCTTTAAATCCATAGTTGAAGAGCACAAGAAAACAAGAATAAGAGGGGAAGTAAGAGACATCATTGACAGCTACCTAGAAGAAATGGAGAAGGTATGTGAAAACCTAGCATAGAGGTACAATGTGAAATTCATTAATTACGGTAATTTATTTAAATAACAAAATGCAATTACAAAACATTATCCAATCAAGAAAAAACAGCAAGTTCAATAATATATTCTGAAAATAATCCATAAAACTCAGCAATTGAGTGTGCTGTACAATAAGAATAAGCAGTCTATAATGGTTATAAATGCAAAATAAAATGGCAAATAAAATAAAAAGGTTTCAGCACAAGCTTATTATTACATTACTTAATTCTTTCTAAATTCTGAAAAAAATCTGAACAGGTACTGAACATGTTCTCATTAAAAGAATTTGATTTTTTCTTTAAACGTGAAATTTTATAGAGTGTCACTTTTCCACTGAATAATAAAAGGTGATTTACAACTAGCCTGACAAAATTAGTCTTGTGTAAATAGTGTGGTATAGGATTTTTCAAAGCTTACTGTAACTGCTTCTAGTATTACTTCACATATTGCTATTAAAGGATTAGAAGTCATTTTAAATTCAAGGCTATCCAAAAGAAACAAAAAAATTGTTAGTCAAAACAGTTTGATTTTAGGATATTTCCAAAACATATGAATTAGTTATGCAGACGCTTGATGACATCATTTACAGGTTGGATCTGGCACTGGGTATATTTTAAGACAGAATTTATGTAAGCAGTGAAATAATTTTAATTGAATTACTGGTCAGTGTATGATGAACTAGAACAAATTTAGTGACTGGTTGAATTCCACACCTTTTCTGAAATGTTTACTGAAAGATCCCTTTCCCATCATACCCTAAAATCATCAAGGGGTAGGGGTAAATTCCTTAAATTGTTTTGATATGTTATGGAGATGCTGGTGAAATATTGATCCAAACTAGCAAGTATCACCACAGGGATAGATACATGTGAAACTAGATTAGTAGGTTAACTTTCACAAAGTGGCCCAGGACCCACATCATAGAGGAACTCATTGGTTCCAGAAATTAAAAAGTTTCTGCTGTGGGAAAACATCTTTTAGCTTAGGTCTTGCTCTTCACGAAGAAAGCAAACAGTAACTACTTTAGCCAGTCGAGCCAAAGCTAATCCTACTCTTTAACTTGAGAATGTTTATTGTAACAGGCTCACTTCACCTAAGCCATGTTATACTAAAGCTAAAATAAATGTATTACCTCAAAAACTGAACTGTATTATTCATTTATATTTGCCGGTATATACGATATTATTTTGTAAAATGGTGCTTTGTGTCTTGGATCTACCACTCTTTTGTGATACATGGTCTGGTGTGGTGTAGGAGCATATGTTACAATATGTGAAATTGAAAACTCAAATAAAGCTGACAAGAATTCAGACCCACATGCAAAAATCAGCAAACTTATTATAATATGAATGAGACTGTCTAGAAAAAAAAGATGTTTTAAATTTCATCAATCTTGGATATAAAAATATATACACACACACATTTTTTTTACCCTAGAGAAAAAATGAGCAGTCCTCATTTGATAATGAAAACTTGACCATACTTCTGACTGACTTATTTGCTGCTGGCACAGACACCACGTCAAGTACACTAAGGTTTGCCATCCTGTATTTGATGATCCATCCAGATATTCAAGGTAAGAACTGATATCTGCCAAAAACAATTATAGTGGATTATATCTGCCTCAGCTGATAGAGAAATTAATAGTAGCTCTAAGAAATCCAGTGGCACCTACCCACAGTGAATGCTAGGCCACATAAATCCCATGCCCAATACTTGCACACCTGTAAGTTATATGCGCTTATGTTGAAAATTTAGACAATTTTGATCAATGTATTTCCCAAACTCAGGTACATTATTTCAATAAAGGAGAGTACATGGAATGTCATCCTATGTCTGTATGTGTTTTCATAAGGTATTCCAGTTTCTTCTCTGATTCAAAACATATTTAATTTAGATTAACCAGTGACTTTAAAGTAATGAGAGAGCTTAACGGAGTGTGCACTGTTATAGATTAGACCTCTAATAAGGATAATTTTCAACCTTGTTTCTGATTCTTCCTGAATGGGCTCCACCGCACAGACCCACACTGGAAGTGGGTACAAAAAAGAAAAAATTGAATGTCTTCAGCAAAACCAACGTATTGACCTCCTGTGTAAAACTGCATGGGTCAGCTGGATCCTAGAAGCTAATATTAAAATGTAATGGCAAATCATTTCTTTTTTTCTTTAGCAAAATGCCACCAAGAAATTGACACTGTCCTTGGGCAAAACAAAGACTTCAACTTTGAGGACAGACTAAAGATGCCCTACATGCAAGCTACAATTCATGAGATTCAGCGCTTTGCTGATATTGCACCTCTAGGTGTATTTCACTCAACCACCAAGGAGACACACCTGTGTGGGTACAAGCTTCCCAAGGTAGGAAACTGATTGCACCTCAGCATTTACATCATTCTGTACAAAGTGCTGACATTTTTTGGGATGATCCAGTGAAGCCAAGTTGATATGACAGCATGTGAATTCACAAGGACACAGTAAACTCTGCACCACTATATACTGTAAGCTTCTGCAAATCATCTGGAGCCTCATTTATAAAATCTTGTGTAGATTCCATACTAAAATTGTGTTTATAATCAAAAGGCAAAAATGGCACATACACAAAAAAATCGAATTTATGAAACCATGCATATGCTATGTGCCATGCCACGTATCTTCAAAAATCTGAAATCAACTTAAAAATAAGTACGCATGTTCTTATTTATGGCATAACAATATATGGCATAAAAATATCTTTTCTAAATATTTATGATCTAATCAACTTATTAATTTGGCATTGTTCCCAAGTGACTTCTTAATTGCAGAACCCAGAAAATGGAACATCAAGTATTACTAACTGAACATTATTTTTGCTGTTCCTTGTGCGGGAGTCACAAATAAAAGAAGAAATGAAGAGTAGGAGCAGCTGAATGATTAGAGTAATGGCAATACTGCCATCATGCAGTGCTTAGACCACCACAGCACACAGCATGAATTAAAGCTGGTGGAATATGCAGAACTGCGAGATATCAAGAACAGTCTTATTGCACTTAAAAAAATAAAATAATTTGCCAAGTAAATATCAAATGTATACTACATATACCTGTAACTCATTTTACAACATCCAAATGTTTTTGATTTTTCATTGCTTCGATGACCTCAGACACAGGGTCTGAATCATCCACAAGTTCATCTTGATTTATGTAAGCTGGCAGAGACAGTTCATTTTTTGGGCTGTGCTGTGAATTACTGTATAAGTCATTGCAATACAGCAAACCTTTGTGCGCTTATTCAACAGTGTGTCCCACAAGTTCAAACACTGCCATCTGCCTTCCAATGAACCATTGATCCATTCTATCACCAACTGTGTATGGGAGCGACTTTCATTATATCTCTTCTCTTATGGTGTTTGTAGGGTGGAGCATTGTGGAAGGAGCCAGGCTTTGAGAGGGCACACACTACAACCTGAAGGAAACATTGTAGAAATTATGCTGTCTGTTGTAGGACAGAATGGCTATGACAGCATTATATTTTTTGGAGAATATTGGCATTGGCAGGCTACTCAAGGAGGAAGTTTTCAGGGATCATAATGTTTTTTTTTGGCCTAATGACGATAACTGGCTTATAAAGCCAATTAAGAGTTCTTAGAGATGCCCTCTTGGAGTTGTGTTATGAATTGGAGCCTACATTATAGTGACCATAATGCAGAAATCACACAATCCATGTTTTTTTACGTGTTTTAACAACCATAAGCTTTTTGGTAACTGGCGCTTTTCAGTATTTACATGTTGTCTCTTCATGTTGTCATTGACAGTTATGTTGTACAACACGCAACACACCCTTTTTATAGACAAAATTGATCGGCTACAGACTAAGGCAATTAATTTTAAGCACGTGCATTAGGCATTGTTACCCACATTGAAGACAGCTGGTTTAACAGAATATGTGAATGAACAATATTATAATCAGTGCAAGAATGTCAAAATTACTGATGCACCATTGAAATGCTCAATGAAACAAGATTTTCTGCTCATTTCATTGTCCTGACACCTGGAATCACTAAAATGCCAACAGCAAAAAGTCTGCATAGGACTTATGGATTGTCAAAATATGCCATAATTTTATGCCAATTTATATGCCAAATTTGTGTTTTATAAATCCTGTATTTTGTACCAGAAATGGCTTACACATGTTTCCAAGCGTATACATGAGCTCATGGGGCTCCAAATGAACATTTATAAAATTGCACTGCATACTGGAAATAACCTTAAGATGTTGTTAACCTTGAAAATATATTCTAATTATGACATTGTTCTGGAATAAATAGCTACACCTAAGAAAGATAGTATTAATAGAAGGTGACATGACATGGAGATGCCTATAATACTGTATTACACATACAGCAATGAGTAAAGGTTAAATTTGTTAGGTTAGGATTTTATATTGTTGGGCCATATGCAATCTAGGCCTACAGATCTGGACGAATTTAAACTTGAAATTATAATATTCTCAATGGCCTGAAAATACTGGACGATGAGCGCCAAGATTTAGGACGTCATAAACAGATTGATATCAACATTTCATTACATTGTAGAAAGAAAGGTATATTTTCAAAAGCACTTAAACAAAACAATGGAAACTAAACACAAATGATCTACATGTAAATAAATGTGCAAGTTACCAAAATGAAATAACTAAACATTTATAGCAAAACAAAACTATTCAAACAATCAAAACAGTGTTGCAGATATAAAAGCGTAATTAGATATACAGTATCCCTAAATATAATTTTAGAATATAACAGCAAAGTCATCTTTTCAGGTGTGTTTAAGCATCATCACACTTTAAAAAAATGAAGATTCTAAAAGAAAGCAAATCAAAAATAAAAAATAAGTCATTCATTCCTTTTTCTTACCTTATTTTATAATTACAGGGTCACTGGGACCTGAAGTCTGTTCAGACAGTTTCAGGTGCAATGGAGGAAGCAGCCCGACTAGGAAAGCAATCCATGCAAGGCACACTCATTTGCACCAGGCCAGGTTTTTGCCGCTCTTTAACATTATGGACATGTGAGAAGAGCTACTGGAGCACTTCCAGGAAACCTCCCTTGAACACTAGAAAAATATGCAAACTCCACACAGACAATGATTGAGCTGAGAAGCATGACTGGAGCACTACAGTTGCACGGAAGCTGCAGGAACCACAAACCTGAAATTAGAAAAAACAAAACAAAATGAGGACTGATAAAAATATAATACTATCCAAAATAAAAACAACCAGTTATAAATATACATTTAAAAACACACAAATACAAAAGTAACTTCAGAAATGCTGAAAATAGAGAAGCAACAATTTTTCCTGGCACAATGCCAGTAATACATAGCACTGCACTGATATTTGAAAAATGTTAAAGATATTAAGACATGTGCTGGGACATAGAGTTGATTCCTGGTGGGGTAACTCTGTGCATGGAGTTCTCCTTGTCCACCTGAGCTTTCTCTGGGTGCTCCAATGTTCCTTCCAAAATCTTAAAAAAAGGCCACTTATGATGATTGGTGACTTTATAGTTGGCTCTGTGAATTTGAGCGAGTCTGTCTTGTGATGGTTCCTGCCTTGCACCTAAGACAACAGGGATTTGCTCCCTGTATCCTAACAGAGGAAAATGAAAATTCGGCAGACAAATTTGGATGGAACTGCTTCAATTTATTGTCTATTATATTTTGTTGATTTATTTCTTGTGGTGTTTTTAATGGTAAATAGATTAGTTTATTTTATGTGGTGAGATTATGTTCATGTGTTGTATTTACCAATTATTAATGTGTCGGTACTGTAGTTTAAATGTTTGTTACGGGCCCCACTAGTGGGCCACAGCAACAGAAATGACGAAAGTAGCAAACTTCGCCTCCACCAGAGGATGAGCTACGTCAACCAGGTCTGGAACTGAACTCCACTGGCCCTCAATGGTGACGTAAACCAGGTCTTTGGCCCTGTGAGACAGGTAAAGTGGAGCAGCAATGAGAGCACACCGCTTTCAGTTTGTTGTCCAAGTTGCGTCTTTTTATTCACATTCAATAAAGTCATTATAACCCTGCATATATATTTGACATTCACATTCTCAGGTGTGTTCCCAATAAAGTACTTCTTCATTCCACCAAGAGTCTCAATAAACAAGATCACATACGCATGTATATACAGTAAGCAATCCCTAGCCTCTAGGGTAATATAGAAAAAGATTACAGAAATACCGTATTCAAATCAAGCTATGTGCTGTCTTAAATTATATGCAGAGGCACAACTAATCTCTTCATTATATAACCCTTTTTTTAAAATAACATTTATAAAAGGTATGAAACATCACTATTCAGTATTAATCAAAAATCTTCAATGCTACTATTATCATATTTCAAACACTTTCATAACTACCCGTTTCATATTTATACATGTATAACAACATAATAACCATTCATCACAACATTCTATCTACAGCACAGCGACGCAGTCTCAAGCAGCTTGCCGCCTGCATTTAGCGAGTTTTGACTTCGCGCCTCTGTAGCAATACATATCAGCACACTACCGCCATGTTCTGAGTATTCTTGACTTTCAGTTAAAAGGTAAAATACTCCAATTTATTTTACACTAACCTTTGAAATAGGTAAAGTGGAGCAGCAATGAGAGCACACCGCTTTCAGTTTGTTGTCAAAGTTGCGTCTGAGGGGCGGGCCGACGTTCGTCCCTTTACTACAACCCTGGCGGAACCACTCAAGTGTGAAACACGTTCCTATCAATTACTGCTCATGTCACAGTCCGTTTTCATGGTCCAATCGACGACAGGGACCCTTTGTTTACCAAATAGTATTCACTTTTGGTGATTACATTAATAAGATAAACTATTGTGGTCACTCTTTTTCTTTTTCCTGAATGTACCACATGTTGATATACTTTTCTATAGCAAAACTACTTACTGTATCTGCTCTTAAATATGTCTATATATTTATTTTGCTACGTATTCATTGCATTTCATTTTGTTGCACTTCTATTATGTTTACTTACTTTTCTTTATTTTCCAGAACACAACTGTGATTGCCAATCTCTCTTCAGTTCTCCATGAAGAGACTCAGTGGAAATTTCCACACGAGTTTAATCCATCTAACTTCCTGAATAGCCAGGGAGAGTTTATCAAACCAGAGGCATTCATGCCCTTCTCTGCAGGTAAACCCACAGCACCATTCATATTTTTACATTTTGAAAACCACTGATGTTTAGATAATGTGTGAAATAAACAGTAAAGTACTGAGGTATCCCTGACCAATTTAATGAACTAATTCAACCTAAACATTGTTTTTATATTTAATATATACAGGCCTGTTTATTACTTTAATCCTATATCAAAAAGAACACACATAAAAAGTCCTATTTTGATGATGAATTGTAAAAGCTAAAACATACACAACAGAAAAGTTAAGAATTGAAGAAAAGTGGAAGATGGATTTATTCACTCCATCAAAATGAAAACATACTCATCAGGTTGTTGACATAAATAGACACATGTTAATAAAGGTATTATGAAATTGATTTAGAAATATAGCCAAAACATTACTTATGTTGTAGATGGCTATTACTGCTAGAAATGATTGATCTATATTTATTATTAACATAATGATAAATGTGTATCTTCAAATCATGTACATTTCTGGATTATTCCAAACATAAAAATGTGATAAATGATAATAGACCACTCAGTTCATAAAGCTTGCCTGTTTAGCTAATTGCTATGGTGTCTCAATATCTCTTCCAGATACTTCTTAAAGGTTGTTGAGGTTTCTGCTTCAACTACATGTCTTGGCAGTTTGTTGTAAAACTCTCTGAGTAAAGAAGGGCTTCATACCTTCATTCCTAAATGCACTTCCATTGGTGTCCTTGAGTAAGTGATTCACGCTTAAGGTTAAAGTATTCTGCTGAATCTAGTTTATTACTGCCTTTGAGGATTCTGAAGACCTGGATTAGGTCCTTATGCAGTATCCTCTGCTCTAGACTAAACTGATTTAATTCTCTGAATGTGTTGCAGTAGGACATGTTCTTAAGTCCTGGGTTGCACCTGGTTGCTCTCATCTACAAAGCTTCAAGTGCTGCTATGTATTTCATGTACCGTGGTGGCCAGAATTGCAGACAATACTCCAGACTCAGTCTCACTAGGGCATTATATAGTCCATGCATAGGGTCCCTCATTTTATGTTCAACAGTTTTTATGATATAAGATAGCATTTTATTTGCCTTTTTAATTGCTTCTGCACATTACTTAGATGATGAAAACATGTTAACATAAAACTCAATTCTTTTCAGAGATTTCTTCCTGTAGGACAGTGTCTCATTTTCTATTTATGATTGATGTTCCTTTTACCCACATTATACCACTTTACACTTTTCTAGATTAAAAGTAATTTTTCAAGTGTTTTCCCAGTTATGCAGCACGCCCGGGTCTTTTTAAATATTTTAGCTGCCTCTTTAGTGTTTGCTGCTTGTTAAATTTTAGACTCATCTACAAATTTCACAAATTTACTAACTATGCTGGAATCATAATCATTATATAAATCAGAACATGAAATGATTCAAAGAGTGAGCCCCACTGACTCCACTGATAACCTCACTCCATATGCAACATTCTCTTCTAATCTGTACTCTGTATATCCTGTCGGTTGACTATCTTGAGATCCAGTTTTATAGGTTATGTCTGGTGCTACAGCTTGTAGTTTGAAAATTATTTTTCAGTGTGGTACTGTATTAAAGGCGTTTTAAGTACATTATGTCATACTATCCAGTTGCCTTTTCAAAAAAATCAAATTTTGTTTGGCAGTATCTTCGTCTCATAAACCCATACTGGCTGTTATTTAGTATATTGTTTTCATACAGGTACTTTTTCAAAATTTTTAATATAGTTTCCATAATTTGGCATGGTACAGAAGTAACAACGTTTTGATCTGTATTCCACTTAGTATCTGTTCTTCAAGATTGGAGTCACATATGCAAATTTCCAGTCTTCCAGCCTAAACTAACTGTTCAGATATGCCTAATAAGGGTTGACAAATGACATTTTATTTATTTCAATATAGTGCTCTTAAAAAGAACTATTCATTAATTTAATTTGTGCAACTCAGAACCCAAAATGCTACAGTTTTATCAGAAGCAGGGTTTGCACAAATGGATCAACAATAATAGTACACTCCACAAATACCTCTTCGGCTCAGAGCCAAAGAAAACCTGTGTCCCAGGGTCATGATGGGTGCTTTACATTTCCTACAGAAAAAGACTCCTGCGGGTGACCTGGAGTGTTTCTTATTTTTCTTTAAGCGAACTGCCAGAATGATGCAGTGGGATCGAGGTGATTGGATGGCTGTTCTCAATGTGATGCACAGCAAGCTGTATGTAGTTTCTCTTTCAATAGGACTGATGAGTTTGTTGCTCAGAGGTGATATTTATTTTCTTAAGGATTTGGTAAGAAGATTGGAAGGACAAGCCATTTGGAAAAAGAAGGGTTACCCCAAATTGGGACTAAGTCCCAAAGTTAATCTGCAATGTGAGCAAGAGACACAAAAATATCTGTATGATTAAAAAATGTAAACTCCGTAAAGGAAATCATGTGTTAGGATCATTTGGGATGAGAAAAGAACAAGTTTTTAATTAAATGGGAAGGTCCTGTCCTTGCTGAAGAATGAATAAGTCCTGTAAATTATAAAGTTAGAGTACCTGGACAGTGCAAACCAATTCAAATAATACATGTTCATTTTTTAAAAGATGGCAAATATTTATGCAAAAAAAAAACAGGATTTATTTTCAGCTTTATCTTGAAAAACTCGTCTTACCAAACATTTATAAGATTTAGAAATGTCCATACAGAATTTCTAAATCTCAAAGGATAGCCATTCACCAAAAGGTAAAGCAAATGCTTGAATTAGATGTCATTTGCAAAAAAACTGGAGTGAATACAGTGATCCAATTGCAATGATCAAAATACCAGATGGAACCTTGTGTTTTTGCATAGATTTTAATTTAGATGTTCAAACGATTCTACATTTGAATTTATATCCAATGCATCATGTAGATGAGCTGTTAGAAAAAATTAAGCCAGGTATCTTACAGTACATCTCTACTTTGGATCTAGCTAAGGGATACTGGAAGGTGCCTCTCGAGGAAACCAGTTGTAAGAAAACTGCATTGTCCACCCGAGAGGTTTTTTTTTTTTAATTTTTTTTATTAATTTTATTACAATCCATACAAAGCAATCAAGTTTTTACAAAGAGAAAAATTAAGAACAAATCGATCCCCTTAACCCCCCACCCTCCCTTTTTGCCTCCCCAAGTGAGGCTAAAACCCACTTCACACAGTCCCAGTCCTCTGACATACCCAGAGACAGAGTACGTCCAAAGCAAAACAAGCTCCAATGCAGCGGCGCTTAAGGGTTAAAAGATAGAGATATCTCTAAAAATAAAAAAAGAAAAAAGAAAAGAAAAAAAAAAGGAGTTTTACACTTAAAATATATATATAGTCTTCAGCAATTTTAGTGCATTAAGATGATACACCCAGATAATAAACCCAGGGGATGGTATTAAAAATGTGTCCAGAAGAAGCATAACCAGTCTTAATGCAGTAATAGCAATAACAGTAAACCTAGGGTATGATATTGAACAGTCTCGTTTAGGGTAGAGATGAGATAATTAGAAAAGAAAAAGAGAAAAATAAATAAATAGATAAATAAATAATTAAGCACAATAAAACATAAACAGATAGCGCCCTAGTAATACTAAGTAATAATGAGACTGCCATCTTCTAAAGCAGCCAGTCTGTCTCCAAGTTTTTCTCCGAGTTTTTTGCATTCGGAACTGACATTTATTGCTCTTTCTTCGGCACTGGCAGCTGAATGTTCGACTATTTCAATCCGATTCGTGAATGTCTCCTTGAGATGCTCCAATTGATCAGTAAGCGTGCTTAGTTTAACCGAGTTTTCCTGAATGCGCTCTTCAATTTTTCCCAGCACCTGTCGAAGCTCAAATTGCATCTCTTGACGCAGCTGTTGGATTTCCTGTTTCAGGCTCTCATGTGCCTTTGCCCTTGCTATCTCATTAGCCTTCTCGCTTTTCTTTATGTCTTGCGTGAGCTCAACGAGCAACACCTTCAGTTCAGACAGTTCAATTGTGCTTTCTTGTACCGTAGATGAAGTAGCAGACTTTGCTGTAGCCGGTGTCCCCGCTGCTACAGGCTCGCGTAATTGCGCAATTGAAGCCGCGGACTTCGAGGCCCTTTCCAGTTTCATGTGATCTTCTCCAATCGGCGAGCTATCCAGATCTGCACTCACGATCGCACCTTCGCTCCCCTTTTCGCTCTCAGTCGGCGACGATGTAGCGGACCGTGGTCCCGAGGAGTCTGTGCTTTCGCCCATCTGATCCAGGTCTGTCTCTGAAAGGCCGTATCTGGAACCGGGGCTTGCTGATCGCAGCTTGGGTGTAGCTTTAGTTTTCGATTCTTTCGAACCCCCTTCTTGTTGGCCATGTTTATATGTGCTTACATATACTGTAGCAGTCCCTCTCGGGTTGAATAAATACAGGATATCTCAAGATAATAAGCAAATAATATGAAAAATAACACCACTGCTAGCGGAGCTCCACTTTAGACGTCCATCTCTCGCATCGGACGAGACCAACCACCCGAGAGGTTTTGTACGAATTTGTAAAGCTTCGATTTGGGCTCCATGCTACACCCTTAACATTTCAGCCTATCATAGATCAGATATTACTCCCTTCACTCTGAATTTTCCAGCAAATACTGTATATTGATAATGTAATAATCTTTAGCAATGATGGGTTTAAAACACCTTTAGATAATGCAGGACAGCTTAGGGGATGCAAAAATAGGTAAGACACTTGCCTATCCTCACTCAGAAACATAGAAAAAGGTTCTGGCTTCCTTGGTCAGCAGGTTATTATGGCTGGTTATTATAAGCAATTTGTGCTGTCCTTTTAACTGATATGACAAAGGTATGAAAGAATCAGACTATTGTTTGGACTGATGCTTATGAAAAAGCTTTTACAAATATAAAAAGCCCTGTCTTCTTTCCCTGTTCTTGAAAACATGGACCTCTCAAAGGATTAATTTTCAGACAGACACCAGCTCGTCCAGTTTGGGAGCAGTCTTAGACAAACATGAACATAAAAAAAATCCATTATTTAAACTGTAAATTATTTCCTAGAGAACATAATTATTGAACCACTGAAAAGACTTTCTGGTGACAAAATATGCCGGTGAAAGACTCCATTATTACTTTGGGGGCACAGATTGACATTGGTTACTGATCACACTCCTTTGTAATGGCTCTGTAGACATAAGGACACAAATTCCAGGCTCACTCGTTGGTTAATTCAATTGCAGCCTTTTAATCTTCCAGTAGAACACCATCCTGGTAATCAACATGTGAAAACAAATGCTCTTTTCCAAATCGCGGAGCCTAAAACAGAAAGTCAGTTCATTAAACAAATAAACAAAGCAGAGGGAGAGGGTGTGCCATGAAGAAAAGAACATCCTGTGCCTTCAGGTTCTAGAATCAACTGCCTTAACATGCAAGTCTCATATCTCACAGTAATAAAACATCATTAAAAGTGTCTCTCTCACTAATGCCTTAGGTTTTCTCCCTCTGGGGCTTCTGTTTGAAATATGTTATGTCACTGTTCCTCTCTAACAAGTGAGCTCTGAGAAGATGCTTTTGAATTTTATTAAGTCTCATAAGGTTTTAAGGGAGTGGAGTTTTATTAAAGATTGGTTAAGTTTTGTGCTTTATTTATTACTGAAACAATCTATTCTTGAAGAAGTAGAAACAGTTTTAAAAAGAACCCAGAATGTTGCAATGTGAACTTACAATGCATAAAATAAATAAATAAATGAAATCAGTCTTTCAAATGAAGGGCTCTCTTACCATAATGTAAAGATGGATAAGTGGGTGTTTTACAGAGGTTTAATCAATGATGGCCTAGGACGTGGGTCAGTTCATACACAAATATAAAATGTCTTGAAACAAATTTGAAATTGGATAATAACGGTCGTCTCACATATTTAAAAGACTTGAAAGAAGCTGATTGTCAGCTCATAATCAGCTTGATGTGTGAGGAAGCATGTGTACTTCAATGGATGAGCACCTTTTCCAGGGTTGATTTCAGTCTTGTGCCAATGCTGTCAGGATAGGTTCCAACTGCTGTATTACTACAGGATTTATCCATTTATCTACTGAACCATCTCCCAGCATCTTTGTATTGGAATTTCTGTGCCAGAAAATGGGTGGCAATGCAATTAATATTGTAAATTAAAGCATTATTTAGAAATGTTTAATTGTTCAAGGAGTAACAGTATATAAAAGTACCTATTCTAAAACAATAAATGACATGGAAACATACAATTTACAATGGATTTCACATTTCATGATCCTTTGATTTCTATGCAGCATGTGTTCAATGTTGTAACCCAGTTCATGTCAGTATGGATATAATTTTAGCCAGGCCATCATTCCATTTCAACTTGGAGGTTTTGGACCTATTTACCACTATTTCTGGTATGGAGTTGCTCTAATACAACCATGAGTAGTTTAGTAGTAATGTTACTTAGTCAAAGCAATTCTAATGGGTACAATTTGCCTCATTCAGGTCCACGGCTTTGTCTGGGAGAAGCTCTTGCTAAGATGGAGATTTTCTTCTTCATGGTGGGACTGTTACGTCGTTTTCAGTTTATATGGCCACAAGGCTGTGGAGAGCCAGACACTACTCCAATGTTTGGACTCACTCAGGAGTCAACAAAATATAAAATGATTTTTAAAGTCAGAGAAAAGCTGAACTAAAATGTCCAGTGAGAAATTGGGATATAAGAAAAATAGACCTGATTGATATTGTACATATACAATAACTAATTTTTTAGAACTAAAGCTACTATGTGAATAAAATATAATGCAAGATGGTGAGTTAAATAAGTACAAAAAGAGCTAAAAAAAAGTTTGGTGATAATAACAGTGTACTCACCTGACAGCACGTCTTGATCCTACTAACCCATCTGAAGACATCTACCTTTAACACTGCACTTCAATGTATTGGTTTTCTCATTTGGAGAGTATTTAACATAACACAATAAACTTATATCAGTTCATTGTGTTCAGTTGCTTCTTTCATGCCCCAAAACAATCTCCAAACATCCATCTTTCCCATCTCCAGCCTAATCTCAAACCTCCAACTGTCAGTTCCAACCTCAGTTGTGCCACTGGACAGTGACCATTTTTCTTCAGTCACAAGACAAATCAACTGTCAAGAATATCATGAGACTTAAACCCTAAAGATGAAACTGAACCATTTTTTGCTATGCGTTGCAGGCATCAAATTCAAAATGAGTGAAAATTTCCAAAACAGCAATGAAGTTTATCAGTTTGAACATTCAATATCTTGTCTTTGTAGTGTATTCAATTGAATATAGGTTGAAAAGGATTTGCAAATCATTGTATTCTGTTTTTATTTACATTTTACACAATGTCCCAACTTCATTGGAATTGGGGTTGTATATGTATATATATTTGTATGTGTATATTATTTTTTCCTACTTGAGCTTCTGTAAAGTTTTTATTTCTTCTTAGGGATAAATAAATAAAAAAAAAAATATATTATCTATCTATAATTTGTATTCTCAATTTCTTGGTAAACTTGATTTGTCGTTCCCACCACTCAAATGTATTGTGTACATGTAATTTTTTATAAGTCACCATAAAGACTTTAGCTAAATAAAGCACAGTAACTATACATGACTACAATCATTTAGGTAGAATACTCACAAGATAAGCAAATAACACAATTATATGCACAAGGAGAAAATCAACTGGCTATTGAATATTTAACAGTTATACAATTGGCTACACATACTGTATCTATAGCTTTGAAGATGTTATTTTTATGTTATTTTTAATTCTTGTCTTTAGTAATTTTTTAGTTTAATGTACCAGACAGATTAATTCTCATACATTTTTAAACATTATACAGCTCAAAATCCTACAGTATTTGTAAATTCAATTTATTTTTTGTAGAATCCTTTCCACTGTGGCTTAGCGCAGGTGCAGAACTTTCTAGCTGCAATGCAATTACAGAAACAATCAAACCAATTCATACATTACATGTGTTAACACCCAAATTAGGTTGAACACACAGGAATACCATATAATTGATTTGATTAACAAGCATATCATACTAATATAAGTTGAATAACATTATATTCAAATTATGGACAATTGACAGCGGAGCAGAGCATTACTTTTAATGGCAGTCCTTCAAAAGAGGAGGTGCAGGAATCTGTTGATTTATGAGGTCCAATGTTCAATTTCTATTTATTGTCATGTGTATATGGTAAGATAATATTCTTATTTGAATCTTAGTTAAGAGTCTTAATGGCTTTTACTTCAAAGCCTAGTGAGAGTAGTAGAATACAAACAACAGACAATAAATAAAACACCACACATTTAGACCTTTTGCGCTTTCTTTGGTGGCTAGATGGAAATCTTTGTAAAGATCTGGTGGAGTATAGAATGTGTGTACATTTGTTTGGGGCTACTTCCTCACCAAGCTGCGGATGTTATGCATTCAGATGAATGGCAGAAGACAGAAAGGATTCACATTCACAAAAGGCAGTTGAGACAGTCTTTAAAACTTTTTATGTTGACAACTCTCTGACATCTGTGGCTAACGAAGAGCTAACAATTACTCTGTCACGCGACCTTACAGAACTTTTTGGAAGTGGAGAGTTCCATTTGACAAAATGGGCAAAAAATAGTAGGAAATTATTTCTATCAATTTCTGATGATGAAAGAGCCTCAGACATTAGAGAATTGCATTTAAGAAATGACACTTTGCCATTAGAGAGGGCATTGGAGGTGCAATAGTGTACAGAAAATGATTTATTTAAATTGAAGATACAAGTGCAAGAAAAACCATGTACAAGAAGAGGTATATTATCCATTGTTAATTCTGTTTATGATCCATTAGGATTTTGGCACCATTTACTTTATCTGCTAAACTTCTTCTTTGAGAACTTTGTAGAGAGAAAAGGGGCTAGGATGAAACTCTTTTAAGGGGTAACCATATAAAGATATGGATGAAGTGGTTAGAAGATATGCAAAAACTTTCCAAATTCAGTGTGAGCAGATGCTTAAAGTCTGCATGGTTTGGGTCCACTGTGACAGCTCAGTTGCATCACTTCTCAGATCCCAGTGAACTTGCATTTGGCTCCGTATCATATATTTTGCTGACAAATAAAAATGACCAGAGGCACTGTTCTTTTCTAATAGGTAAAGCAAGAGTGGCACCACTTAAACAGATATCAATTCCAAGACTGTAACTTACTGCAGCAGTTATGACTGTCAGAATGGATATTATGATGAAATGTGAGCTGCAGCTACCTCTTGAAGAATCCAACTTTTGAACAGATAGCTTAACAGTACTAAAGTACATTGAAAATGACAGTGCTCGATTCAAGACATTTGTGGCTAATAGAATCTCCTTTATTAGAGAAGCTACTAAAACTTTGCAGTGGAGATATGTAAGCACCTCAGTTTACCCAGCTAATCAGGCGTCTAGAAGACTGAAAATTGAAAAGTTCATTTATAGTGAAAGCTGGATAAAGGGACCAGGTTTTCTACTGAAATCAAAGAATGAATGGCCATCACGACCACATCAACCTAATATACTAAATGAGGATGATTAAGAAATTAGGAAAACTGCAACTGTCAACCTAATACATGTTCAAGAAAACAGATGTTTTGAATCTGTTCATAGAGCATTATTCAAGTTGGTTACAATTAGAAAGGGCTATATCATGGTTAGTGAAGTTTAAAGAGAGTTTGTCACATCTGAGTAGATGGAGAAAACAGATATATATATTTATCACTCAGTCAGAGAAGAATCCAGATAAAGCAAAGGCATTGCTCAAGCAAGAGATGATGAAGTTTAAAACAAATTTGAGAATAAAATCTCTTACAGTTGAGGACCTAGCTAGTGCATAACTATAATTAATTCGCTATGTCAAAGATATGCAGAGGAAATTAATATTTTGCAGCAAGGAAAATTGAATGTAAAAAAAGGGCAGTCATATATTAAGATTAGATCCTCAACTTAAAGATAACATTTTAAGAGTTGGAGGTCGGCTCAGTAGTTCTGTGATGCCAGAAGAAGCAAACATCCAGTAATATTGCCTAAAGATCACCATATCCATCCATCCATCCATTATCCAACCCACTGTATCCTAACTACAGGGTCACGGGGGTCTGCTGGAGCCAATCACAGCCAACATAGGGCGCTACGCAGGAAACAAACCCCGGGCAGGGCGCCAGCCCACCGCAGGGCACGCACACACACACACACCAGGCACACACTAGGGACAATTTAGAATCGCCAGTGCACCTAACCTGCATGTCTTTGGACTGATCACCATATTTCTACTTATTATCCAGGGTGAACTTCTCCAGGCTGGTGGTAAGGCTGTCCTCCTAGCATTGCAAGCAATCTTTGCTTCCATTTGGGAGACTGGCACCATCCCAACTGACTAGAAAACGGGACTTGTCGTCCCTATGTGGAAAGGGAAGGGTGATCGCCTGGATTGCAGCAACTACAGGGGGATAACACTGTTCTCGGTGCCAGTTAAGGTCCTTGTTAGGGTCGTCCTCAATTGGATCCGTGATCACTTGCTCACCTACCAACGACCACAACAGTCTGGTTTTACACCTAAGAAGTCTACAATTGACCGCATTCTGGCACTGAGGGTTCTCATGGAGCGCAAACGCAAATATCGGCAGAGTTTCTTTGCAGCCTTTGTCGATTTTCGCAGAGCATTCGACTCAGTTGATTGAGTGGCCCCATTGGACATCCTGAGGGTTCGCGGGATCCCCTCGAGGTTGCTAGATATCATGGCCGGCCTGTACACTGGTACTGTGAGTGCTGTGCAGAGTGAAGGCAGGACCTCTGCATTTTTCCCAATTGATTCTGGGGTTCGTCAGGGGTGTGTTCTTGCTCCTACTCTGTTCAGTGCTTGTATGGACTGGGTGTTGGGTAGGGTCATGGGGTCCAGCGGCTGTGGGACATCTGTTGGTGAAGAAAGGTTCACGGACCTTGAGTTTGCTGATGATGCTGTGATTGTCAATGGAAAGAATGGAGGCTCTGATCAGAGTGCACGAGAGACTGAGTGACGAGTCTGAGTGTCTGGGTTTGCGAGTGTCCTGGATAAAAACCAAGATCCAGGCCTTTAATGACCTCTTGGGCAAAGCCATCAGAAGTGTGTCTGTTTGCGGAGAGTGTGTTGACCTTGTTGAAAGGCTTACTTACCTTGGCAGTGACATTCATGTCTCTGGTGACTCTTCCCATGAAGTCAGTAGACGGATTGGGAGAGCATGGGGGGTCCAGAAGGGACTGGGCGGTCTCATGGTCTGGAATCCCTATAGATTTTATTTTTTTTTCTCCAGCCGTCTGGAGTTTTCTTTTGTTTTTTCTGTCCCCCCTGGCCATTGGACCTTACTCTTATTCGATGTTAATTAATGCTGATTTATTTTGTTTTCTTATTGTGTCTTTTATTTTTCTATTCTTTATTATGTAAAGCACTTTGAGCTACTGTTTGTATGAAAATGTGCTATATAAATAAATGTTGTTGTTGTTGTTGTTGTCATGAGGTCGCTGGAAAGGGGTGTGTGGTGCTCCTGATATCTATGCAAAAGGACGAAGGTCCTAGTCTTTAGAGTCCTGGTGCTTCCTTTCTTGCTATATGGTTGCGAGACATGGATGCTATCCAGTGACATGAGACGAAGACTGGACTCCTTTAGTACTGTGTCTCTCCGGAAAATCCTTGGGTACCGTTGCTTTGACTTTGTGTCGAATGAGCGGTTGCTCATGGAGTCCGAAATGAGGCTATAACCTGCATTATGAGGGAGCGTCAGTTATGGCACTACGGCCATGTGGTGTGTTTCCCCGAGGGTGATCCGGCTCGTAAGATCCTCATTATTGGGGACCTGAGAGGCTGGACCAGGCCAAGGGGTCGCCCACGTAACATCTGGCTGCGACAGATAGAGGGTCATTTCCAGAGGGTGGGACTAGACCGTGCATCTGCCTGGGGGGTTGCAAACCGGGATCCCGAATTGTTTCGTCGTGTAGTGGGTGCGGCAATGCACTGTATCAGTGCATGCTTTCCAACTTGACTTGACTTGATATCCACCAAGAAACTGGATATTGTGGAAGGAATCAAGTACTTGCAAAGCTCTGTGAGAAATACTGGATTCCTTCAGCTAACGCTGAAATAAGAAGAATAATTTTAGATTACACCATTTGTAAAAGGCTACGTGCAAGACCTGCAAATCAGAAAATGGCAGACTTGCTAGAAGATCTACTATTACCAGACAAGTCACCATTTACTAATACTGGAGTTGACTATTTTTGGGCCTTTTGAGGTAAAAAGGGGATGGGCATTTGTTAAAAGATATGGTGTAATATTTACATGACTTGCTATTAGAGTAGTCCATACAGCGGTTGCACACTCACTTGACACTAGTTCATGTATCAATGCAATATGTCAGTTTATAAGTTTGCAAGTTTCTGTTTTACGTTTGGATAATGGTAGCAATTTCATAGGAGCCGAAAGAGAGTTGCAAGAAGCACTAAAAAATTTGGACCAGATAATGATAGAAAAGAAAATGCTAAGTAAAGAAGTAAAATGGATATTTAACACACCAACTGCATCCCATCAAAGTGGATTTTGTGAACGTCAAATTCGTAACATAAGAAGGGTTCTTAATTCTGTGCTGAAACAACAAGTGCTAGATGATGGATTGCAAACAGTTTTGTGTGAAGAAGCTATTCTTAATGATAGACCCATACCTCTAATGTCAGATGATCCCAATAACCTTGGACCATTAACTCCAAACTATCTACTGTTAATGAAAAGGCAGCCACATACTGTATTCCATCTGGCGTTTTAAACAAAGAAGATCTGTACTCACGATGACGCTGGAGACAAATTCAGTATATGATAAATTTGTTCTGGTGAAGATGGACAAAAGAATATTTACCAAATTTACAGGAACATCAGACATGGTATGGACTAAAGAGAAGCTTTATACAATGTGATATTATATTAGTAGTTGATTCCACAGCTCCCAAATAAATAGATTGGGTTATTAGGATCCATATTTGTTGTAAGTGTATGGCTCTAGTTTGATAATTGATATATGCAGCCTGCATATACAATTAGTGGCCGGATATGTGAGAGCCGTAATGTAAGTGAACCTTTTAATTTAAACAAGAGTAGTTTCTAAATATTTGTAAATGCACCATTGTTAATTTCATGTGTTTCAGTGACAGTTCCTGTGCGCATGCGAGATATGTGTTGTGTGATTCCAGATGTGAGAGGAGGGAATTTTGGCAGGCAGAATGAAATGGAGCAATACAGACTTTGACCGTGTCTTAATATTTACCAACTGTTATAAGATTATAAGATAAACGAAACAGACAGAAGGTCATACAAGATCTGGCAAGAGAACGCTACAGAAAATAACAAATTCGAAAATCAAAACAAAAGTCACTATTAGTTTAGAGGAAAAGGTTGAACAGGTAAATATTATGCAATTTTCAGGCAAAGGCTCCCTTTGAATTTCTAAGTTTTATTTCTTCTCCTTCCCATCATGTAACCAGTATGCAACAGGTTTTGCTGAGCAACAGCCACAGATAAGGTGATTTAGGGTAAAATACCTCTCAAAAGGGGTGGCACGGTGGCACAGTGGTAGCACTGCTACCTCGCAGTTAGGAGACCCGGGTTCGCTTCCTGCGTGGAGTTTGCATGTTCTCCCCGTGTCTGCATGGGTTTCCTCTGGGTACTCCGGTTTCCTCTCACAGTCCAAAGACATGTAGGTTAGGTGCATTGGCGATCCTAAATTGTCCCTAGTGTGTGCTTGGTGTTTGGGTGTGTAGAGTTAGGTCCATAAATATTTGGGCAGAGACGTTTTTCTAATTTTGGTTCTGTACATTACTACAATGAATTTTAAATGAAACAACTCAGATGCAGTTGAAGTGCAGACTTTCAGCTTTAATTCAGTGGGTTGAACAAAAAGATTGCATAAAAATGTGAGGCAACTAAAGCATTTTTTAACACAATCCCTTTATTTCTGGGGCTCAAAAGTAATTGGACAAATGAAATAACTGGAAATAAAATGTTCATTTCTAATACTTGGTTGAAAACCCTTTGCTGGCAATGACAGCCTGAAGTCTTGAACTCATGGACATCACCAAATGCTGGGTTTCCTCCTTTTTAATGCTCTGCCAGGCCTTTACTGCAGTGGCTTTCAGTTGCTGTTTGTTTGTGGGCCTTTCTGTCCGAAGTTTAGTCTTCAACAAGTGAAATGCATGCTCAATTGGGTTAAGATTAGATGACTGACTTGGCCATTCAAGAATTTTCTACTTCTTTGCTTTAATAAACTCCTGGGTTGCTTTGGCTGTATGTCTTGGGTCATTGTCCATCTGTATCATGAAACGCCGCCCAATCAATTTGACTGCATTTAGCTGGATTTGAGCAGACAGTATGTCTCTGGAACACCTCAGAATTCATTCGGCTGCTTCTGTCCTGTGTCACATCATCAATAAACACTAGTGTCCCAGTGCCACTGGCAGCCATGCACGCCCAAGCCATCACACTGCCTCCACTGTGTTTTACAGATGATGTGTTATGCTTTGGATAATGAGCTGTTCCACGCCTTCTCCATACTTTTTTCTTCCCATCATTCTGGTAGAGGTTGATCTTGGTTTCATCTGTCCAAAGAATGTTTTTTCAGAACTGTGCTGGCTTTTTTAGATGTTCTTTAGCAAAGTCCAATCTAGCCTTTCTATTCTTGAGGCTTATGAGTGGCTTGCACCTTGCAGTGTCCCCTCTGTATTTAC
This sequence comes from Polypterus bichir lapradei, assembly GCA_026402145.1. Taxonomy (NCBI): domain Eukaryota; kingdom Metazoa; phylum Chordata; class Cladistia; order Polypteriformes; family Polypteridae; genus Polypterus; species Polypterus bichir. The sequence goes on along the minus strand of JANRMT010062806.1, from coordinate 59,028,351 downwards.
TTTCATGCAGTCTTCTCTTTATGGTAGACTTGGATGTCGATACACCTACCCCCTGGAGAGTGTTGTTCACTTGGTTGGCTGTTGTGAAGGGGTTTCTCTTCACCATGGAAATGATTCTGCGATCATCCACCACTGTTGTCTTCCATGGATGTCCAGGTCTTTTTGCGTTGCTGAGTTCACCAGTGCTTGCTTTCTTTCTCAGGATGTACCAAACTGTAGATTTTGCCACTCGTAATATTGTAGCAATTTCTCGGATGGGTTTTTTCTGTTTTTGCAGCTTAAGGATGGCTTCTTTCACCTGCATGGAGAGCTCCTTTGACTGCATGTTGTCTGTTCACAGAAAAATCTTCCACATGCAAGCACCACACCTCAAATCAACTCCAGGCCTTTTATCTGCTTAATTGATAATGACATAACGACGGACTTGCCTACACCTGCCCATGAAATAGCCTTTGAGTCAATTGTCCAATTACTTTTGAGCCCCTGAAATGAATGGATTGTGTTAAAAATGCTTTAGTTGCCTCACATTTTTATGCAATCGTTTTGTTCAACCCACTGAATTAAAGCTGAAAGTCTGCATTTCAACTGCATCTGAGTTGTTTCGTTTAAAATTCATTGTGGTAATGTGCAGAACCAAAATTAGAAAAAAGTTGTCTCCGTCCAAATATTTATGGACTAAATGTATGTGCTCTGCGGTGGGCTGGCGCCCTGCCCGGGATTTGTTCCTGCCTTGCATTCTGTGCTGGCTGGGATTTGCTCCAGCAGACCCCCGTGACCCTGTGTTAGGATATAGCAGGTTGGATAATGATTGACTGACTGACTAACATCCAAAAGGAAGGACTAGGAGCAAGGGTACAGTCCATTCCTGACAAAACTGGTGATAGTTTTCAAGTACTTTTTGCATTTATTGTTCACAGTGTTTAATTTTTATACATTTTGGATGTTTGTCTTGTACTGCTGTCTTTATTTTTCATATAGAATATATTATCCTTGCCTCTTTTTAAATTACTATTTAGGCCTGAGGTATTGTATATACCTTCAGCTTGACAGTTTGTGTATGACATATTACCTGTTGTGGTCTATGGCCGGCTTGTCATCCCGGCCAATACCCCCAGGCCGCCAGATGGAGCCCTCCCTGCAGCATGGAGGTGCCCCGAAGACCAGCAGGGAATCCTGGACAATGGAGTTTTCATACACAGCCCTGCTGGATATCCCAGGAGCTGCTAGATGGAGCTGCAGGGAGGAGCAATGAATATCATTTGCCCTACGCCCCGGAAGTACGTCCAAGTCACATGGACAAGGGGAATGATGTACTTCTGGGGTGAAGAAAAAGAAGAGTTTTGATTTGACCTGGAAGTGTTAAGAAGTCACATGGACCGAGGGTTCAGAAGCACTTCCGGGTCACGGACAAATAAAGGACTGTGGCAGCTCCCAGATGGCGAGCTGAGCTGGGTGGAAGGGTGGCAACGTGTCTGGGAGTGGAGGATTGGTTTATTATAGGGTAATGTATAATTTAATGAGTATTGTGGAGGAAAGGGTGCTTTGTGCACTGTTGTGTATGAATAAAGTCAACATCTGGACTTTTATCTGGTGTCTGGCATATTGGACAAGGGTTCAAGGGAGCGATAGCGCCCCCTATCTGTCACACTGTTTACTCAAAGATTCTTGAATTATGGACTTCCTAATAAATACACTCGTTTAAAAATTTTGTTATGCTTCTTTTCAAGTCAGTTCTTTTTGATGTGAAAACCAATTAAGGTTCACAACATTAGTGTGCCATGCTACAGTCCTGGGCAACGCAGTGCAGGCCTGACACTCGGTCACTTAAAATGGGAATCTCTTTTTATGTCAGTTTGCTGTTGCCCCCTTCTATACAGCAGTCACTTTGGTCACCCAAAAGGTTTGATATGTTCCCTGCCTCCCCCAGAGTTCAAAGAGGAAAGCTACAACAATGTTAACCACTTGAAAATGAAAGTATCATAATAAACAAAGCATAAGGACAACAGCAATCATCACTCTCCTGCAAATTTAACAAAGACACATGCACAAATATACAATTAGTGCAGAATACTGTAATATCAATATTTTTATAATTTTATGCATCTTATAACTTGGTTGTAAATACAGTTATAGAAATATGGTAGTCCTAGTGCAGACAGACATAAGATCAGTGAATAAAGATGAAGTACAATGTGCCATACATGATTTTTATGGCTTCAGGTTTCATTCTGAATGTTGTATAAATTATCCAACAGCCTGCTTAAGTAAAAGTAGAGTTAACCTTCTAGAAAGTGGCTTAAATAAAAGTACAATTTTCTCACTCAAGTAGAGGTTTTAAATGATCTCCTATTAAATATTTGAAGTATCAAAAGTACATGTGAATGTAGGAGCTAACCATCTTATATACAGTGCCCTCCATTTGGCTTGGGGCAAAGACATATTTTCCCTTGATTTCTATTATTTTTTTAAGTTATATCAAATTTTCATAGATTCCAAGCTTGCCATTATAGGTGTTATTTTAACTCTTTGAGGGCGGATGTTGACTTTTGTTGAAAAATTCAGGGGTAGAGGACGGTTATCGGCTATAAACGGTGACAAAACTCGCTGTTATGTTTTAGTTTGACTTTCTTTGCTAGATGGAAAGATGGTTTGATTGATTTGACCTCAGTTTCCGGCACACACTTGAGAAGCGAAGAGCAAACGACCTCTAAAATGGCATCGACATCTAGTGAGAGGCCAACGTGAAAGCGCAAAGTTATATACTCTGTGGACAACATTTTGCGCATTTTGTTGTTGAATCGGAATCTGACTTGCCGGACTCCGATTTTGGTGTAAGTGATCTGGAAATGGAGATCGAAAACGAAAGTGAGGTACCAGAATCAGCTGATCTGTCCCCAGCTGATTGTGGTGCTGAACGTGCTTGTGTAGCTAATGCACCTGGGAGGACTGGCACTTACAATGACAAGAGGGTCAAACCAAGATTGGATCACACTGTGGCTGTCACCGTCACATGAATACAGCCAGGCAGCCAGCCTGCCGGCCTTCTGTCAGTGTTTGCACCCCCCTTAAATCCAGGCTGTAATTGACCATATCATGTTGCTGCAACACTAAACAATTTGGAGTGAAGCCTGAAAGAGTAAACTTAAAGTATAATACAGTGAAGAAAAGAGCATAACAGCATCAATTTTGGGATGAGTACATAAAATGAAACATAAGTTAATGAACAGAAAAGTAAATAAAGTTACACAAGTGTATAAGAAAAACTAAAAGGAAGGAAGCAAAAATTTGTTACAAAGCTCCCAAAGAACTTATTTTTCTTGAAATAAACTATTTTTTGATATTAGCTATTTTTGTGGACCTATTAATAATGTTGTATAAAATGAAACAGCTAAAGAAAATTAAAGAGCAATGGGTTCAAAAGATAAGGCACAAAACTAGTAAAGATTTGGAGCACAAGTTTGTTTTCCTTGTATATTTCGCAGCAAAAACAAAAAAAGAAAATAGCCCCACTAACAACAGAGAATTTTGTGCACAAGATCAAAATGGATTACTTCTTTCCAGATGTGAGTCCTTTAGTGTGACTGACAGCTTTGTTGATGTAGATTTAAATACATTACAGTCTGAAGTGGCAGGGTTTCTTGCAGAAGCAGATGTGACATTAGGGATCTTCAAGCTTTACATCCTTAGGTCTGCAAATGAAAGCAGGGAAGATTTGAATGAAAGTGCCACCTCTCAATTTGGGGTGGAACTGCATTCAGTACAAAAGCCCTGAAAATTTACTCTACTCACAAGTGTAATGTTCTGCTATTCCCAGAATATCAAACACCCCCCACATCTTACACTTCTGATGCTAATGACAATAGCACCACAATTTTACAGTTAGGGGTGGACAAACTACAGGTGGAAACCGCCCACAGGCTGCTCATAGAAGTATCTAATATTAATATCAATATTCTGGCCTTTGTGAGATACTGCAGATGGATGGTTTAAGTGTATTAATTTGCCAAGGGTTTTCACCCAAAAAAGTAGTTAAAGAAGCCGAGCTTTTGCCAAAGGAATAATGACAGTCTGTAGAGGGTGTGAGATATGGCCGGCCATTCATCCCGGCCAATACCCCCAGGCCGCCAGATGGAGCCCTCCTTGAAGCATAGAGGTGCCCCAAATGCCAGCAGGGAATTATGGACAGTGGACTTTTAATGCACAGCCCTGCTGGATACCATGGGGGCCGCCAGGAGTCGCTGCAGGGAGGCCCAGAGACTATTTTCCCTACACCCTGGAAGTACGTCCCAGTCACATGGACAGAAGAAATGACATGCTTCCAGGATGAAGAAAAGTAGTTTTTACCTGACCCGGAAGTGATAGAAAGTCACATGGACTGAGGGACAAACACTTCCGGGTCAAGGACTATAAAGGACTCTGGGAAATCCCAGACGGACGAGCTGAGTTGGGAGGCAGGGTGGCTAAGCGTCTGGGAGTGGAGGATTGTTTATTTGATTATTGTGTATTTGGTTATTGAGAATTGTGGAGAGGAGGGTGCTTTGTGCACATTATGTTTATAATAAATCAATTATTTGGACTTTTATCTGGTGTCTGACGTGGTGTCTGAGGGTTCAAGAGAGCGAGAAAGCCCTAAACTGTCACAAGGGGTACATGTGTATGTTTTTAGCTGCTTGCATGCCTGTGTCTTCCATGTTTATTTTTAAAGAATACAAATTTGCAAATGATGATTTAATAAGCAATGAATTTTGTTGACAACATTACTCCAGAACCAGAATTACGGGTGTCACTTTGGTTCTGTGCATACAGTGCATCCGGAAAGTATTCACAGCTCATCACTTTTTACACATTTTATTATGTTACAGCCTTATTCCAAAATGGATTAAATTGATTTTTTTCCTCAGAATTATACATACACACACCCCATAATGACAACGTGAAAAGAGTTTACTTGAGGTTTTTGCAAATTTATTAAAAATAAAAAAACTGAGAAATCACATGTACATAAGTATTCACAGCCTTTGCTCAATACTTTGTCGATGCACCTTTGGCAGCAATTACAGCCTCAAGTCTTTTTGAATATGATGCCACAAGCTTGGCACACCTATCCTTGGCCAGTTTCGCCCATTCCTCTTTGCAGCACCTCTCAAGCTCCATCAGGTTGGATGGGAAGCGTTGGTGCACAGCCATTTTAAGATCTCTCCAGAGATGTTCAATCGGATTCAAGTCTGGGCTCTGGCTGGGCCACTCAAGGACATTCACAGAATTGTCCTGAAGCCACTCCTTTGATATCTTGGCTGTGTGCTTAGGATCGTTGTCCTGCTGAAAGATGAACCGTCGCCCCAGTCTGAGGTCAAGAGCGCTCTGGAACAGGTTTTCATCCAGGATGTGTCTGTACATTGCTGCAGTGATCTTTCCCTTTATCCTGACTAGTCTTCCAGTTCCAGTCGCTGAAAAACATCCCCACAGCATGATGCTGCTACCACCATGCTTCACTGTAGGGATGGTATTGGCTTGGTGATGAGCGGTGCCTGGTTTCCTCCAAACGTGACGCCTGGCATTCACACCAAAGAGTTCAATCTTTGTCTCATCAGACCAGAGAATTTTGTTTCTCATGGTCTGAGAGTCCTTCAGGTGCCTTTTGGTAAACTGCAGGTGGGCTGCCATGTGCCTTTTACTAAGGAGTGGCTTCCGTCTGGCCACTCTACCATACAGGCCTGATTGGTGGATTGCTGCAGAGATGGTTGTCCTTCTGGAAGGTTCTCCTCTCTCCACAGAGGACCTCTGAAGCTCTGACAGAGTGACCATCGGGTTCTTGGTCACCTCCCTGACTAAGGCCCTTCTTCCCCAATCGCTCAGTTTAGATGGTCAGCCAGCTCTAGGAAGAGTCCTGGTGGTTTCGAACTTCTTCCACTTACGGATGATGGAGGCCACTGTGCTCATTAGGACTTTCAAAGCAGCAGAAATTTTTCTGTAACCTTCTCCAGATTTGTGCCTCGAGACAATCCTGTCTCCGAGGTCTACAGACAATTCCTTTGACTTCATGCTTGGTTTGTGCTCTGATATGAACTGTCAGCTGTGGGACCTCATATAGACAGGTGTGTGCCTTTCCAAATCATGTCCAATCAACTGAATTTACCACAGGTGGACATCAATTAAGCTGCAGAAACATTTCAAGGATGATCAGGGGAAACAGGATGCACCTGAGCTCAATTTTGAGCTTCATGTCAAAGGCTGTGAATACTTATGTACATGTGCTTTCTCAATTTTTTTTTTTAATAAATTTACAAAAATCGCAAGTAAACTTTTTTCACATTGCATTATGGGGTGTTGTGTCTAGAATTCTGATGAAAAAAATGAATTTAATCCATTTTGGAATAAGTCTGTAACATAACAAAATGTGGAAAAAGTGATACGATGTGAATACTTTCCAGATGCAGTGTAAGTCAGTCTAAGCAGTGTCTCTTACAGTTGTAAGAGAAAGACGTTAAAATCAATCATTGATCAAAACAGATTATTCCTGTACTTGCCAGACTTGCAGCCCAGGCTGCCATCCTTCCTCGTGATTTTGAATTTTGCTTTCTGGAATTTGGGTGCAATTTTTTTATTAATGTGGATAATGTCATGGAAGCCTTGAAGCTGAAATTACATAAACTCCTGGGCAATTGGGCTTTTTAAAAATAACTTTACCAAAGTTTGTTTGCTTGATTTCTACAGACAGCACAGTAATCCAAGGCTTTGCAATGTTACTGTGCACAATGCATCATTATTAATCATCAATTTCAGTTCTGAACAGGTATTTTAAGAATTGGATATTACTAAAAGCAAGTACAGAAATGTACTAACAGATGCAAATATTTTCAATAAATCTGTGCAACATTCAGCATGTCACTTAATAGTAGCTGTGTAGAAGCAAGCAGATTTCTTGGCATATAATGGCATATAATTATTTTGAGACTGGTGTTTGAGCAGTGCTCTTAATAGCTTTTAATAAAAAGTTTTAAAATGAAGTAATTTCTTAAAATACTATTATTAAAGTTAACATTTGTCATTAACACAAGTGCTATTTTATCTGGGCTCACTGGCATACTAAGATTTTAAATGGTCTACTGTATGAGTCGTTATTGACAATTCAGCTGGCTTCTAAAAAATTTTGCTTACCTCAACTTTAGACTAAAAGCATAGATAATGGTGAGAAATGGGATTGATTTGGGCCCAATTCCTATCTTTGCCTTTGGCCTGCAAATTATTAAATCCACCCCGATTGTAATATATTTTATCTAATTTCTTTGCACTTCAGGCTATCTTTACCAAGAAAAAATATGACTACATATTTCATAAAAAAATAGTCCAAACATTGTTTTTAAGTATTTGGTGTTTTGTCAGTAAGTATTCTCTCAACAATACTCCAAATTTGCCATAGTTATCAGTAGTAGGGCATCTGAAAAGCATGATATAGCCAAAAATGTAGGGAAATGCGTATGGGTCTTACAACTTGTTTATCTTGATTTAAGTATTGTTAAAAACAACCTTGTTTTATTGTTTCAGCATGCATCTTTTGAAGTGCATTACTGGCCCTGCTTAAAATGTTTTATCTGCGCATTGCAGTCCTGGGTAATAGACCAGTGCACACTGACACACAAGGTCTTTTATCTTTTATTATGTCAGGCATCTTCTATACAACAGTCATTCTGGTTGGTCAAAAGCTTTTATACGTATTCATTACATTTTCGGGAATGAAAATTCTGGTTGATCAATGCTAGAAATTTCCTTTATATTTGCTAACTTCTCTAACATTAACTTACCTAAATAATATCTGTCCTGGTTTTGGCAAAAGTTAGTGAAACATGTGAATAGTTTATGTACTATTTGAGTCAGAAAAAAAAAACAGTTAAACAATGGGATGCTGATTCTAACATCATCATCTGAGCAAAGAGTGCCATGTTGATTTAAACATTAAATAAAATAAAAGCCTCACAACTACCTGCTGCTCATGAAAATATATTGGCTATAAACTGCCTAAATTAAAACAGCAACACCTCAAGATTAGTACCAAACAGTTTTGAGATTAAAAAGGACAAAACATGTTAACTCGGAAAGAACACAGAGACTGCGCACACTGCCTGACTTGAACACAAGGCTCTGTCCAGTAGCAGCGCTAACTACTATTTAATCAAGTGTTTGATGGGAAATGTGATACCAGCATGCATTTGAAAAAACCTTTTCTAAAAGCTATTTCTAAATATCAGAAATGTGTGCCTCTTTGAAACAGGTCTGCTGTTGAAATACTGCTGGCGTTTTTACTCAAAGTAGAAGCTACACATTTAAGACTTGTTTGGTGGCTTTTTCAATGGTGGAGGAAGATCAAAGAGTGCCTCATACCCCCAATGTGCATAATGTATTCCTGATATTTATCTTTTTTTTAATCACAGTTGCTACAGTAAATGGCACTTAACTTCACTTTTTGCTGGCTTACACTTCAAGGATCAAGGATCTTTTATTGTCATTCCAGCATCCATATGTAGTAACGAAATTTGGTATTCAAGTCATGGTAATTAAACAGTGACAATGATAACCATATTAAAAAAAATCATGATAAAGGTATCACAGATAAACACAATAAATAGAACAAAACAACATTAATACATAAATTCAGTAAGATAACTATAGCTAATATAAAAATATTATTGCAGTATGCCCTGTAATTAGCAGCAAGTAAAAAAAGGGTAGCAGCAAATGGTTTAGTACATGAGATTACTAAAACAAAATGCAAAGTGTAGTTCAAGCCACACAGAGTGTACTGAGATGATACTGTATATTCATTGGTTTAATAACATCTAGAAGAAGCTGTTCCTCAACCTGGTACTGCTAGCCCGTATGCTGCGCAATCTCCTGCCCAATGGGAGGGGGGGAAACAGTCCATGTGCAGGATGAGCGACATCTTCCATAATGGAGGAGGCTTTACTTTTGCACCCGCCACTGTAAATGTCCTGGATAATGGGTAGGCTGTTGCTGATATTTTGCTGTGTAGACTTAACCGCTCACTGCAGTGCTTTTTTGTGTGCAGCCAAGTGGCTGCTGTATGACACTGTAATACAGGAGGTGAGGGATGCTGTCCACCACACACTTGTTGAAGGTGGTCAGAATAGAGGGGCACAGACCAGCCTGCTTCAGCCTTCTCAAGATGTAGAGGCGTTGTTTTTTCTTTACCAGACAGGCTGTATTGTAGCTCCAAAATAGGTCATTTAAGATTAAGTGCAAATATGAGAATAATAAAAAAAAAACCAAGTGGTTCTCTCATTGTTAATAATGAGAAAAATATTCACTAAAAAAAGTTCTGGTTGCTCATGCATACAGCCACCCAAAGGTAAATCTAGGACTAGGTAAGGACAGTAGAGCTAGGAAACAGGAACTCGCATCTAGTACGGATCAGTTTCACATACTACAAAATGCAATATTTTTCTATCTAAGAAATTACATTGAGTACATGATGGAAAAATGGAAAACCTGTTTAAGAAGACAAAGTTAATGGCTTTTATAAATATTTTAAGTTAGCTTTTTATTTATTTTCTACATCTGGTGGGGCAATGACACACTGGCTCTTAATGCAGAAACACTACTGATAAATAAAACCATTGATTCAATTCTCCTCTGAAATTGATTTGAAATTACATTAATATATAATTTAAAAATGTAATTACTGATTACGTAAGTTAATCCATCCATTTTCCAACCCGCTGAATCCGAACACAGGGTCACAGGGGTCTGCTGGAGCCAATCCCAGCCAACACAGGGCGCAAGGCAGGAAGCAATCCCGGGCAGGGTGCCAACCCACCGCAGGACACTACGTAAGGTAAATTAAATCCAATTAAAAATGATCACCATAAATGCAATTTGTCAAGTACATACAATATTCTAAGCTACATTTCATGAAAAGTCAATATTGATAAAAAGGATTATGGAGGGAGTATGGGAATGATAGCATTATTAACTTTTTCATTCTGATGTCAAGTAAGCCAGTATGTTAATAATAAAAGCCAAAAAAACAAAAAGTCCCTGTGGGTCCCAAAGCCCAATGGGCCTTGGTGCAGCTGTGTATAGTTACAACACTACATGTAAGCTACAGCATGTGAGTATTTCATGTATACTGAACTTTCAGTGCTGCACACAAAATAGTTATCACTTCATTCAGTTCCAGTTGTCCATTTGTGACCCTCAATCTTGCTTCATCTACATCAAGGTCTTGCTTTAGTTTTAAAATGGCTGCGTGTTAACCTTTGGTTCTCTTATGTGGAAGTTACATTCATCTTCTCATACAACCCTGGCCATTCTTCTGTCCAACTCCATTCCCTGCTACTTCAGAGATTTACTCACTCAGCATTATAAATTCATCTTCAAGCAGTTCTGAACTCTCAGGATCTATTGCTCTGTATTATGTCTAAATTCCTATCTAGGTTTATAACACCTTATTTGGTCTAATTTTATCTTACCCTGGCAGTGAAATTAAAAGCACAAATAGAACACTTACTCCTCTAAAAACTTCAACATACTGCATAATTCTTTTTTCACATTGTCCAACTTGCTGTTGTCTTATTTAAGTTGCTAAATAAATACGAGCTGAACCAGCTTTCCTATTCTTTGAGTTTTTTAAGCTTGTTTAGTTTGTCTTCTAAAGCCTATAAGGTGAGCTTTGTTGCCCTCTTGTGGAGTCCATGTACAATATTTATATTTGATCACTCTTCTGCAGTTTTGACCTCTGCAATGTTTCAATTTGCTTAAAATGTAAGCAGTTATTTTTTTATTCAGAAGAAAACTCTGAATATAACTCACAGTATACTGTATGTAAACATATGAAACTCATTGTTGTCTTATGAAATATCACTGACCTTCTGCACTTTACAGTACTTTAGTGTGCAGCATGTGGATGTACCATCCTTGTAGATGAACTGTTGTGTTAAAGAAAGATAATCCTTTGAAACACTGCTAAATATCCCTTCATGTAACCTAATAACTATTTCATTTTCAAGTTATGTCTTTACTAGCTGCGTGTGCTCCTCGGAACAAAAAACAACCCGAAGACTTCTTAGCAGTTTTACTATAGGGTGGTCCAGATCTAATTATGCAATTTTCATTACGCTATAACTTATTAAGTTTATTGCATTGAAAATTACCCAAAAAATCCCAGACCATCGAGAAGCTTCCGAACTGACAACATGAAGAATCATCTTCGCGCCGAACTTGAATCGTCCCCGCATAAATCAAAGTCATCCAGACGATCTGGATCTGCATAATTAGATCTGGACCACCCTGTATATTCGTGAACTTGCAGAGGCGTCAGCTAATTCTTAAGAATTATCTAGTGCAGAGGGCATGGATCCACCTATGCTTGCTGCCCCACTGGCTTTCGTAAGAAGACACTGGCGATACCGTATCGCCGGCATATGAGTCCTATTAATCTTTGTTTCAAGAAAATACCTCCAGATAGACAATGTTTTTAGTGAAAACTTCAAGCTTTGCCCTCCCCTCTGTTGCTGAGGTGTTTCCTTTCATGTTGCTAAGCATTTGCTTTGTTCCACAAAGGTCTTTCGTAGTGAGAGGTGAGGAGCATGCAAGCGCAGAAAAAATATAAAAGTACTGTACATGCATACGCCATCTAGTGGCTGCAGTTGAACATGAACATAGCGGACTGCTCCATACATACACGGGCCTTCCATTTATATACAGTTTTCCAAAAAGTCATTCTCTTCTTAAATACATTTCTTTGTTATTTAATATTTAAAAGCATTGAAACTGACTTGGACTTTAACTTACATGAAGGAGGATTTGGTTTTGTTGTGTAAGTATGATATTAGTAGCTTCAATTATAGCACAAAATTTACACAAGCCTTCTTTAAAAGTTCAACAGCTTAATTTCACACAACAATATTCTTACAAATCAATTCAGAAAATGTAAGTGATGTTAAAAATCTATGTCGCTCCATTCTCTAGGGGTCAAGACAGTTCTTTCCAAACATCTAGTAGTATTACTTTCATTTTTCTCATGAGCATAAGAGCTCTTTTAAGAACATCAGAACAATAACAACACAGCAGCTAGAAGTACTTTAAACTACAGACGCAGAGGATGAAAACATTAATTTCCATTATGGCTCTTCAAAAAGGTAAGATAAAAACAAGGTCATTAGTTGTGTGAGAAGTTTAAGGCATAGCAGCTACTTCCCATACCAACACCTAACCCTAGTCACCAGGTTGAAAAGCAAGCACATTACCGTTAAACTACGGACGTTAATAGGTTGTGTCTGCTATTTTTCTCTTTCTTTTTTAAAATCGTAGTAAATGTTATCAAAAACAGCCGTCAGCACCACTGACAAAAACAAGTAAAACCGGCTCCCAATGTATCTCATGGTATTTGAAAGCCTGATAGGACTATTCCAATGTTTATTTCTTCATTTTAAAATCTACAGTCATGGCCGAAATTATTGGCACCCCTGGAATTTTCCCAGAAAATGCACCATTTCTCCCAGAAAATTGTTGCAATTAAAAATGTTTTGGTATACACATGTTTATTTCCTTTATGTGCATTAGAACAACACAAAAACCAGAGAAAAAATGCCAAATCTGACATCATTTCACACAAAATTCAAAAACAGGGCTGGACAAAATTATTGGCACCCTTAACTTAATATTTGGTTGCACGCCCTTTGGAAAAAATAACTGAAATCAAGCGCTTTCTATAACCATCAACAAGCTTGTGACACCTATAAATTGGAATTTCCAACCACTCTTCTTTTGCAAACTGCTCAGGGTCTCTCAGGTTTGAAGGGCGCCTTCTCCCAACAGCAATTTTGAGATCTCTCCATAAGTGTTCAATCGGATTTAGATCCGGACTCATTGCTGGCCACTTCAGAACTCTCCCACACTTTGTCTTCAACCATTTCTGGGTGCTTTTAGAGGTATGTTTGGGGTCATTGTCCTGCTGGAACACCTATGACCTCTGACGCAGACCCAGCTTTCTGACACTGGGCCCTACATTGTGCCCCAATATCTTTTGGTAGTCTTCAGATTTCATGATGCCTTGCACACAGTCAAGGCATCCAGTGCCAGAGGCAGCAAAACATCCCCAAAACATCTTAGAACTTCCACTATGCTTGACTGTAGGTACTGTGTTCTTTTCTTCGTAGCCTCATTCTGTTTTCTGTAAACAGTAGAATGATGAGCTTTACCAAAAAGCTCTACCTTGGTCTCATCTGTCCACAATATGTTCATCCAGAATGATTTTGGCTTCCTGAAGTACATTTTGGCAAACTCTAGTCTGGCTTTTTTATGTTTCTGTGTCAGCAGTGGGGTCCTCCTGGCTCTCCTGCCATAGTGTTTCATTTCTTTCAGATGTCGACGGATAGTTCGAGCTGACACTGTTGCACCCTGAGTCTGCAGAACAGCTTGAATATGTTTTGAAGTTGATTGGGGCTGTTTATCCACCATTCGGACTATCCTTCGTTGCAGTCTTTTATCAATTTTTCTCTTCCGTCCACGTCCAGGGAGATTAGTTACAGTGCCATGTGTTGTGAACTTCTTGATTATGTTGCGCACAGTGGACATAGGAACATGAAGATCTCTGGAGATGGATTTGTAGCCTTGAGATTGTTGATATTTTTCCACAGTTTTTGTTCTCAAGTCCTCAGACAATTCTCTGCTCTTCTTTCTGTTCTCCATGCTTAGTGTGGCACACTCAGACACACAACAGAAACATTGAGTCAACTTCTCTCCATTTTAACTGGCTTCAGGTGTGATTGCTATATTGCTAGCACCTGTTTCTTGCCACAGGTGAGTTCAAACGAGCATCATATGCTTGAAATAAAACGATTTACCCACAATTTTGAAAAGGTGCCAATAATTTTGTCTGGCCCATTTTTGGAGTCCTGTGTGACATGATGTCAGATTTGGCTTTTTTTCTGTTTTTTTGTGTTGTTCCAATGCACATAAAGGAAATAAACATGTGTATACCAAAACATTTGTAATTGAAACAATTTTCTGGGAGAAATGGTGCATTTTCTGGGAAAATTCCAGTGGTGCCGATAATTTTGGCCATGACTGTATTTTCTGGTGTTTGACTGCTTTATTTGTATCTTCCTTTTAACTGAAAAAACATCATTGAACAACAATGATTTAAACAGTGAAGCCGTTAAGAAGAAATAAGTGAACATAGGCAGGTTTCAATTTTCATACAGTTTCACAAAACTGACATTAAAATCCAGTTTACTGGTAATTTTGCAATTATGATATATGAAACTCACTAAAAATATAGCTTTTAGGGGTTTTCAAACTTTTATTTTGGGTTGTGTAACATGGAGTACTGCTCCCTAACGAAATGTTCACACCTCCATGTTATCGTTTCTACAGCTGTGTAATGCCTGTAAGTTTACACACAACAGTAAAAAAATCTATTTATGCCTCTCATTCACAACACCATTGAAGGGCAAAGTGCATTTTTAAAAAATGCATATTCTTCACAAACAAATCTCACTACACAGGAATTTGTTAACCATTCAGCAGCCCCAAGCCCTCTAAAGCCCCATCTGCCCATGCAAAATCTGCCGTGCAGCATTAGGTTTTATCCATTTCTGATGCATCATTATGAATTGCAATCACCAAACTGTAATCATAATTGGCAAAGTGGGGATCGTAGCACTGGAACACATCTGAGGCTTGAGAAAACATCTACACTCAACAGAAAATTAGTCCAGTGATTTTTTCCTAACTATGAAAAGGAGTCAATGCAAAGTGTTGAAGATAGGGTGTGGATAGCCGTGACGACGGGGTGCAGAGAGAGAGAAGGTATTTACTGACTAGCTGAAGATACAATACCTCTGCTAAAATCTGTTGGCCTGAGTGTGTGGCCACCAGCATTACTCTTTAGGAAGAAGAATGGTTTGGATCAGCTCATGGAGCTGGGAAGAGCAAGTACAGATAATGATGACTCGGACCGCAAGAAAGATGTGAGGTGCAGCCGGTTGTGTCCGTATGTAGGCAGTGGACGAGGCAGATAATAAAATAAGACTACATGGAAGAAGCTGTGAAAGATCAGGGTGGGAATAGTTAAAATAGGAGGCCAGCAAGGTTCTCCATATATAGAGATACAGTATATAAAACTCCAAATAGCCAGACATACAGATTTCCAGGATGTTGACTTCAAGGCTTCCACTCTTTCAATATGTAAATGAACTATTATTTCAAAAAAGCATGTACAAAGGACTCACTGACACTAGTATTTGTTAAAGTCCATAAGGTGTCTCATTACAAATCAGAGAAGAAATTACACTTTTGCCAATGTAATAACATATCTGAGCCCCGTTCTTGTAGGTTTGTAGGAGTACAGGCAATTCTCGACCTGCCCAGATCTCACAACCACAAGCAAATGAATCAGTTTCTTAGTATGGGTGTATACACCAGAGACAAATTATGACCCACTAGCTCACTGCTTTCATCAATTTTGCAGTCCTCCAGTGTGTGATCCTTTGCTTGGACACCTGAGGTAAGTGTCTCTGTCTCTGCACTAAAGCAGATGTTAGCTCAAACCCAGATTATGGACTCCCAAATTATACAAAACCCTTTTTTGAACATCAATATATGCCAGTTTTAGTCAGGCAACACATGGAGGTTCTTATCGCTCAATTACTTGATCTTGTGGATTTCACTCTCCCTACATGTCTATGTGCAGTTGCTGCTGGTTTATTGGCATATCACTCTGCCCAGCCTTTAACTCATCCTGACCCAAAGAAACTATTAGTCTCTCACTCTTCCACTAAATATTTCACTGTAGTCCAAATATAAATTGCCCTTTAAGGGAAATCCCTATCCAAGTATTGAACACTGTAAGCCCCTCGTCCAGACCACACTTTTATCAGTTTCACCACTGTGAACAGGGTGTTTCCACCAATATCCTCCCTTATCTTGATTTACATGAGGAAATTCCTACAAATGCAGATCTTGTGCTTTTTACAGATTGCTCCTACCTTCACTTTCCCTCGGGCACACTGTTGACTGGCTATGCCATTTGTACTTCTTGCCTTGAATCAGCTTGCAAATCTTCTTGATGTTCTACCCAGGGTGCTGAATTACTTGCTGCAACCAGAACCAGTATACTTGATTGCAAATGGTGCCCCACTATATATATATCAGCAAAAAAAGAAACATCCCCTGACTTTCAACTGTTTTTACTTTCAGTAGACTTAATGTGTAAATATTTGTATGAACACTAAAAGAGTCAACACCATAAGACATAAACTAAAAATGTTTCACAATGTGTCCCTGAATGAAGGGAGGCTCAAAATCAAAAGTACCAGTCAGTATCTGGTGTGGCCACCAGCTGCTTGAAGTACTGCAGTGCATCTCCTCCTCATGGACTGGACCAGATTTGTCAGTTCTTGCTGTGAGATGTTACCCCACTCTTCTACCAATGCACCTGCAAGTTCCTGGACATTTCTGGGGGGAATGGCCCTAGCCCTCACCCTGCGATCCAACAGGTCCCAGACGTGCTCAATGGGATTGAGATCTGGGCTCTTCGCTGGCCATGGCAGAACACTGACATTGCTGTCATGCAAAAACTCACGCACTTTTTGCCACTCCTGTCTGGTCCAGCGAAGGTGGGTTTGTGCCCATAGGCGACGTTGTTGCTGGTGATGTCTGGTAAGGACCTGCCTTACAACAGGCCTGCAAGCCCTCAGTCCAGCCTCTCTCAGCCTATTGTGGACAGTCTGAGCACTGATGGAGGGATTGTGTGTTCCTGGTGTGACTCGGGCAGTTGTTGTGGCCATCCTGTACCTGTCACGCAGGTGTGATATTCGGATGTACCGATCCTGTGCAGGTGTTGTTACACGTGGTCTTCCACTGCGAGGATGATCAGCTGTCCTTCCTGTCTCCCTGTAGCGCTGTCTTAGGCGTCTCACAGTGTGGACATGGCAATTTATTGCCCTAGCCACATCAGCAGTCCTCATGCCTCCCTGCAGCATGCCTAATGCACGTTCACGCAGATGAGCAGGGACCCTGGGCATCTTTCTTTGGGTGTTTTTCACAGTCGGTAGACAAGTCTCTTTAGTGTCCTGCGTTTTTAGAACTGTGACCTTAAATGCCTACTTTCTGTAAGCTGTTAAGGTCTTAACGACCATTCCACAGGTGCATGTTAATTAATTGATTATAGTTAATTGAACATGCATGGAAAACATTGTTTAAACAATTTACAATGAAGATCTGTAAAGTTATTTGGATTTTTAAAACATTATTGTTGAAATACACAGTCTTGAAAAAGGGACGTTTCTTTTTTTGCTGAGTATATATATATTGTCACACACGTGTGAATAGGAGGCAGCTGAAGGGCTTGGAGATGAATGGTAATACATCTGCCCAGGGGGTGGCAGGGTGCACTAACGCTCTTTCTAAGTTCCCTGCAGACCTTTCCCAGGAAATCCCCCCAGGAGCCACTGCCTCGACTTGGAACACCCCACTTCCGGCCCCAGCCCCAAGGACGACATCACTTCCCCCAGACTTCCTATAAAGCCTCACACCTTTTCACTGGAATTCAGTTCTGTTTTGGACTCATTCTTGTAAACTTGACTAAAACTAAAAAGCACTTACTTTTGCAGCCAGGCTACTGAATTATACGGGTGGCTGCCCCAAACCTTGCCATGTCTCTTGTCCCTTCTTCACTCCCGGTCCCGGCCCCGAGGACAATATCACTTCCCCCAGACTTCCTATAAAGCCTCACACCTTTTCACTGGAATTCAGGGGAAAGATGTCTGTCATAAATACTGTAGCTGACGTAATGGGATAGTGGAATTCTGGGTGCCAGAAATGACATCAGATGAAGGTGGGATCTTGAGGACTGGAAGAGGAAATGATGTTGGCAATCTTCTGCAGACTGGAAGTGGCTTTAGAATGAGGGTTTGTCAGCTGGTCTGCAGGGAAAGAGGAGAAACAGGTCAGTGTAAACCCCTGGTCTGGCGGGAACATATAGGTATTCGAGTCCATAAATTGTTTCCTAAGCGCATGTGTATGACTATCCATCCATCCATTATCCAACCCGCTATATCCAAACTACAGGGTCACGGGGGTCCGCTGGAGCCAATCCCAGCCAACACAGGGCGCAAGGCAGGAAACAAACCCCGGGCAGTTACGTACAAGATAGGGACTGTAGGTTTGTACTTAAGTTGAATTTGTATGTAAGTCGGAACAGGTACATTACTTTAATAAATGTTATTGTTGACCGACTGTAACCAAGTGCTCTGCCAATGAATGATGGAGTTTCACCTCTTTCTGACCTTTTTATTATTTCTATTAGTTTTCAATGGTGATGGATTTGTGTTTCAGAGACATTCTTGAAGGATGAAGACAAAAGTTTAAGATGAGCTCTTCTGTACAGCACTGTACATGCTATCACAGCAGATTAGGCACCAGTCATCAACACGTCTGATGTATAGGGTGATCCAGATCTAATTATGCAATTTTCATTACGCTATAACGTAATGAAAATTAGAAAATTACCCGAAAAATTCCGGACCATCGAGAAGTGTGCGAACTAACCACACGAAGAATCGTCCTCGCGCCGAAACTGGAATCATCCCCGCATAAATCAAAGTCATACAGACAATCTGGATCTGCAGAATTAGATTTGGACCACCCTGTACTGACAAGAGACAACTTCCTGCTATGTGTGTAACAGTACAAGCAGGCTTGCTATTGAGAATGAATGGGGGCAGCGAGGGGCAGTTCATCCCCAGCCCACCTCACAGTCACCTCCACTGCATCATGCTGCCTGCAGTGTCCCGCCACACCACCGCCCCCATTCAACATGCAGCCATCCGAGGCACACTACAATGCTACCCCCTGCCTCCCCGTTCACCCTCAATGGCCTCCGTTCAGCCACAACAGGGTCACCACTTGCAGCGGGGGACGGGCAGTGCAATTGCTTGCCGCCGGGAGCCGCCCAACGGACACTACACTGCGCAAGCAGCGAAATCGACCCCCTCCAGCCTCCGTCCAGCCACCGCTTGCAGCGTCCCCGGGCCAAAGATGACAGAGCGGCAGTTACCGAGGCGCATGTGTCACAGCTGTGGCCCCGTTCGTATGTTGTAGGTCGGGTGTCCGTAACCTGGGGACTACCTGTATTTGTGTGTGTGGGTGTTTGTGAAAATATATATATATATATATATATATATATATATATATA
>JANRMT010062806.1:58946242-59009035 GCA_026402145.1 Polypterus bichir lapradei | reverse complement strand
TATATATATATATATATATATATATATATATGAGCATAATTCGATCCGGAAACGTTTGTAATCTAAAGCACTCGTGTATCAAAGCAAATTTCCCCATAAGAAATAATGGAAACTCAGATGATTCATTCCATCCATCCATTATCCAACCTGCTGTATCTTAACACAGGGCCACGGGGGTCTGCTGGAGCCAATCCCAGCCAACACAGAGTGCAAGGCAGGAACAAATCCCTGGGCAGGGCGCCAGCCTACCTCAGGGCACACACACACACACACTCTAGGGAACATTTTAGGATCACCAATACATCCAACCTGCATGTCTTTGGGCTGCAGGAGGAAACCCACGCAGACACGGGGGAAACATGCAAACTCTACGCAGGGAGGACCTGGGAAACGAACCCAGGTCTCCTTACTGCAATGCAGCAGCACTACCACTGCGCCCATGATTCGTTCCACAACCCAAAAATATTTATATAAAAATGATTAATACAAGCTATAAAGTAAAAATGCATAAAACTGCACTTTACCTATGAAAAGAATCATGGCTGGTGTGAGGGAGACAAGATAGAGGAGAGGAGGAGGAGGGTTATTGTGTAGGACGACTTTCAATATAACTTTAACGGAATCACTGCTATCCGTTGGTTCACTGGAATCTTTTTCTCTTTTTTTTCTTTAACAAGGAACCTATCCATTGACAGTTGCTTTTGACTCTTCTTGTGGATGTGACATTACATTGTCATTAAACAGATTCCTGGCTTACACACAAAATTAAAAAAATGCTTTACGCACACACACATCGTTACAATGCTATAGTAAAACAGTATACGTTCGCATGGATGTTGACTATACGAGTGAGGCACGCTGGCTGAGACTGAGCATGGGAGGCGATTACCCACAATCCCACAGCGAGAGAGCATATACGTACTACTCGTATTTCAAGACCTCACTCATTTATCAAGTTAAAACTTATTAAGAATTTTTGCTCATCTTGCAAAATACTCGCAGGCCAGTTCTCACAATCCAAGGTTTTACTGTATAGATATATATTAGGCCTGAGAACATTAATGCATGTTAACATGTTAAAAAATATTATCTCATCTGAGGCTGGCTACGAGCCAAACACCTCAGGCAGTGCTTTGGTTAGGGCGGCATTTTCATATATTTTTTTTTTAAAGTTATGAAACAAAAATACAAAAGAGTTAAGTGTGCACCTATAGAATTAAATACACACGCAGTACCATATTTATATACTACCTTTAAAAGTTTTATGAAATAAAATGTCTTGATTTATACATACAGTACTGACATAAGTGCAGTGGAGTGGGAGGAAAGGGGATGGGGAGTGAGGGTTTATGACAGTCCTGGTGCAATGCTAGAGAAAAGTTTTTTTTCTTCATTTCATGTTTCTGTAAGATTAACAAATCAATATATCACATAAGTACTAAATAAGTTATCTTTGAGTGGCACTAAAACCAAAATAAGTCTCTAGTACAGGCATCACTAAAAGGCAGACCTGGACCAAGTGACAGCACTATCTGGACTATGATGCATTTCTGATAAAGAAATGAAAATGACTGATAACAATTATGCAGCAATTTTTTTTTTCTTCTTGAGGTGTGCTTGTCTATTAGTGCCACTCAACGGAGAGAGGATCAATAAGATTGTTACAGTGTATGAGTAAAACATATGGATGCCGCAGAAGGAAATAAGAGAAATGAAAGAGTGACAGGGAGAATGGATTGTTCCAAGTAAAGGTAAGTAGACACAGAAAACTGAACTTTCACAGATTAGTGGACATACCAATATATGTTCATTCTTCCTGTGGATAGTTCAGAATCAGTTTATGGGTTTAGTAAAAAGTAGCAATATGAGGTGACACTATGAGAAAAAACATGGATCGTTTGTGCAAACATATCTGCAGCAGTCCGATGTAAGGGCGTGTAAAATAACCAAACTGGGAGCCCACTATGTCAGACCCACCAGAGTCCTCTCACATTCATTTACAGCCCAGCAGCATGCAAAAACATGGGGCAACATAAAAAAACATTTTCAGATGGGACCGCTGTAAAGAAATGCACTTTTTAGTTTTATTCAGTTTTATTCAGTTTTAGTTTTAGTTTTATTTATTATTGGTTCTGTTTTCTTTTACTTAAAATGTGAATGTGATAGGCCTACTTTATTTTTTATTAAACAGAGTTATTTATTCATTTTATTTATGTTAAAGAGAGTTGTTTGCAATCCATGCAAATAAGAGGACAATTAAATTCAAATTCACATGTTTAAAGTCATTACTGAAAATTAAAAATTAATATTTTTGAAATGCTGTGATAATTATACCTTGTTCATTTTATTTACAGACATTCAGTGACTGCATATATAGGGATCTGAATCCTAGCACAAACGTAAGGTTTGGACTTTTAATAGGAGAATTTTTTTTTTATTCAATACCCCTGCTCCAGCATCCTCTCTATTTAACTTCTGGTCTGCCAGGTAGCTTACAGTGCTAACTGCCCTAATATAATGAAAAAATTCTATGAAATAGAAGTGAAATGATTATCCCTATCCACTATTTCAGTTTGCATTATCTTTGCTAATTTATGCAAAGAACACAGCATACTGTAACTATCCAAGTAATGCACAGTGTCAGTTTTTAAGCGAGATAGCAACTACGGGGATCTTTTTTAGCATGCCAGGAACAAAGGTGTAGGTAGAGTAGTGATTTCCAACCTTTTCTATGGTGGCACACTTTTTCTAATCCAAAAAATCCCAAGGCAGACCACAATTCTATCAACCAAAAAAGAATTAAATCTCTTAGACATGCTAAACTGTATGAAGGGTCAGGACAGGAGGCAGCAAAAAAAGCAACTCGGAGATTGCTGTTCTCAGAACAGCACTTAATCAGCACTTTGGATGTATTTCCCAGCTACTTCACCCTTTTGCCCACTCTTACAGGTGGTCCCCTCTCTGCCTCACTCCACTGACCCGGAGTCAGAGGTAACTTGTATGACCCTAGGTCCTGCGAAAATCACTGGCGAACACGCACCTAGGCAGATTGACCCCTGACACATCTCCTGGCTGCAAAAGTGCTCTTTAAGTGCTGCATCTGCAAAATAGCGATCAGAGAGCTGCTTTTAAGTCAGCTTCTCCAGGTAGCCTTGTCCTGAGTCCAAGTCATGACCACCTGAGGAGCGTGTCTCTGTCAGGTCTGGACACAGGGTCACTACACTGTTATTTTCAAGGTATCAGCTGAAAAACACTTGTGTAGATTATTATTATCTAGGTGTTGATGGTGATGAACAATTGAGAATGGTATTTGTGGAGTTTTAACACAAATTTTAATGTATGTGTATTTAAGAGATTTGTACTATTTCAGTTAAATACATTTTTAGCAGTGCATTCAAAGTCAACAGTCGTTTTGATCGTTTTTTACTTTGACACGTCTGTGTCTTATATACAATGCCAATTTAAGCATTAATACATTGATCTTGTTTTGTTATTGCCTTGTTTTCAACTTGCATTTTAGGAAGGCATTCAAATTTAGGTTGTACTTTTTCAAATAGTACTTTGTTAAAAGTTCAAGTTTAAGGTCATTGTTTAAGGTTAAACTATGCGTGTATTTACTTCATGATTTATGTATTAAATTTATAATTATATATTTTAATGTTAGAAGTGATTAATGTCGATTAATTACATACATTTATGCAATTAATTAGTTAATTTGTTTAATCAATTCCCAGCCCAAATACTGTATATGTATTGCGGCCAATGCCCCTACACACCACGTCCCCCGGAACACTTTGTGGCAGCCCCCCTGGGATGCGTCGGGCCACTTTCATGGAACACCAGAGCTCATCTTGGTTGGGTTCCATGGCCTCCACCAGGGGGAGCTGCATAGAGCTGCACGGCTTAACAAGCCCGTCTGGGCGTGAAAGCAGCCACACCAGGAGGTGCAGCCAGAAGTAGGTCAACAAGCACCTGCAGCACTTCCGGGTGGGCTACAAGAGAAGCCTGCAGCCACTACTCAGGGCACCAGAGTTGGGAGGAGGAGGACGAAGCTGCCCTGAGAGGAGTGGAGGAGAAGAGTGTGGTGATTTCGGTGCTTTATTTGTGTTGGGACTGTGTCGTGCCTGTGGGGTCCACAGGGAAGACGTGCCCCACAGGTGAAGAAAATAAAAGTTTTTGTTTGTTTTATACATGCTTGTGGTGTCAGTCTGTGTCGGGTCGGCGCCAATAAAGCGCTAATAACACTATTATATATAGTGAAAGGCGCTATATAGGCGCCTGACCCGACACAGATCGACACGGAGGCACGTATAAAAAGTACAAAGACTTTTATTTTTCTTCAGCTGTGGGACACGTCTTCCCTGTGCCACACAGCCAAAACACAGTCCCAAAGCACAACAAACACAATCCTTTTTCCTTGACCACCACTCCTCCTCAAGCTTAGTCCTCCTCCTCCCGACTCTGGCTCCTCGAGTGGTGGTGGCTGGCCCTTTTTATAACCCACCCGGAAGTGTTCCAGGTGCTTGACCACCTGGTCCAAATTGCACCTCCAGTTGGGGCTGGAGATTCGTCCAGCCAGGCTGCTGAGTCCATACAGCTCCCCCTAGCGGCCATCCGAGCCGCCAACCAGGCTGTGGAGGACTCCATCTCCCATGGAGCCCTGCGGGTGGTTGGGGAATCACCGTCAGCCATGGAGGCTGCCACCAAGTGTCCCGGGGGAGGTACTGGAGTGCCCATGGTGGCTCCCCCGGAACATAAGCAACAGGGGCGTCCCTGCCGGGCATGGGACCCGGCTGTCCTTCACAATATATATATATATATATATATCTATACTAATAAAAGGCAAAGCCCTCACTCACTCACTCACTCACTCATCACTAATTCTCCAACTTCCCGTGTAGGTAGAAGGCTGAAATTTGGCAGGCTTATTCCTTACAGCTTCCTTACAAAAGTTGGGCAGGTTTCATTTCGAAATTATACGCGTAATGGTCATAACTGGAAGATGTTTTTTCTCCATTTACTGTAATGGAGATGAGCTTGAAACCCGTGGGGGCGGAGTTTGACATCATCACGCCTCCCACGTAATCACGCAGTACGTAGAAAACCAGGAAGAGCCCCAAAAAGCGCTGAAGAAAACATGCATTATATAATTGAGAAGGCAGCGAAACAATAAGCGAGCGAGTGATATATACAACCATATTCATGAGTTCTGCTACTTCGGAAACAAAGCACAGTGTAAACCTACACTTTAAATTAAGTTCATAGACAGGCTGCCGCTGGCGTTTGTAATTTAGTGCCTGCCCATATAAGGCCGTCCGTCAGCGGCAATCCAATAGCAAAATGCCACGGGTAAATTATTCACGGGTGTAGGACTGTGCTTATGCAGAGGAAGATGAGATAGTCAGGGTGGTGTTTGGCACAAACTCAGCGAAACTGCGAGAGAAAGTTTTAAGTACCGGGACTTCGGTAGCATTAGATACAGCCATGGACATAGCACGACATGGCAACAGCACAGCTGGGAAAGTTCGATGCCTATACACCGAGCGGCTCACGTGAACTGACGCAGTGCACAGACAAAAAGCAACAGTTCCGAAGAGCGCTGAACAAAAACCGAATTACACAATTGAAAAGGCAGCAAAAAAATATGAAGCGTCTGATAAATACAAGATAAGTATGTAATAAGTACAGCTACTGCAGAAACAAAGCACACGGTGGAAAAAGTGAATGTCCCGCTAAAGGAAGACAGTGTTAAAAAAAAAAACCCGTGCATGCAGTGTGTCAGGTCTCTGATAAAGAAGAAGACGAGCTGTTTATTGATGCAGTAAGAAACGAATCTTTTTCATAGCTTATTTAACACACTACGTCTCCGCTGCGATACGCGGATATATATATATGTATATATATATATATATATATACCCTGATCTACATACTCGAATAATGAATACTTTATTCGCAATCAATGATTGTTTTGGTAAAGCCATACTCAGTGTATTCATTAGATGAACGGTAAAAAACTAAGAGCGAGGGGAGGGTCACTTATTGAGGCATACAGGCAAAACCACATTAGCACGCGGGCTCGATGTACGAAAAAATATATCTTTTCAAGTTCTATTTAGTCCATATGTGTCAAATTCAAGGGCCACGGGCCACATCCGGCCCGGCGTGTAATTATATCCGGCCCGCGAGATCATTTTATATACTGTATTATGGTTATTAATGGCCCGGGTATATGAAGCGCTGGTAACACAATAAACTACAGATCCCATAATGCAGCGCTTCACCTGCCTTGTCGAACACTTACCGCGTTAGTCAAGTCTAGCTTGCAAGTTATTGCGAAGCTAGCCCACACGATGCTTAAGAGAAAAGTTGATTCTGAAAATAGAGCCTTTAAAAACCGATGGGAGGCTGAGTATATGTTTACTGACATTGCCGTTAAACCCGTGTGTCTCATTTGTGGAGCTAATGTGGCTGTAATTACAGAATTTAATCTAAGACGGCACAATGAGACAAAACATCAGGGTAATCTGAAAGACCTGAATGCTATGCAGAAGATACAGAAAGCAGAAGAATTAAATAAGAATCTGACACTTCAGCGGACGTTTTTACCCGTGCACAATCACAAAGTGATTTCAAGTGAAGCTGCTTTTATGGGAGACACAAATTCACCAGTGCAACTTGCCCCACTTTCCCTGTTGCCAAGTAATGTTGAACCAAGTCGTCACTACGGTGTTCCCAAATACGCACTTTGCTGATAAACTGAGCGCACGGCGCTTTAGTGACTTTGAAGAACAAAAAAAGTCCGTCTACATGCGGCTCGAACCTTGTGCATGTTCGGTAGCACATATCTGTGTGAGAAGCTCTTCTCAGTGATGAAGACTAACAAAACAGCACACAGGAGTCGCCTCACTCATGAGCACCTGCAGTCCATCCTGAGAATTTCCACAACACAGAACCTCACACCAAACATAAACGAACTTGTTGCCAAAAAAAGATACTAGGCGTCCAGCTCTAAAATGACATATGAGCAAAGACAACTGAATGATTTGATTTGTTATTGCTGAAAGGAACACATTTTATTTATATTTCCAGGTTTTGTTATGCAGCATGTTCATATTTGAATTTGTATAATTTTGACAGGATATATTTTTATGGAGAGCAAAATCTTTTGGGACATTTAAAATCTAAGTTTATTTTTTATATAAAATTACATAAGAGTAAAGAAATTTGAATGTTTGTTCTTTTAACGTTTACTTTATTTCTAACTTGTATAATTTAGACAGGATATATTTTTATGTAGAGCAAAATATTATAAGTTGTTTAAGGTTTGAGTTGATTTATTCAAGAATAATATTCCTGTCTGTTTTTACCATTCCTACCAAAGATATTTCTGTCGACTAAATAAAAATTCCTTCTATTTAAAATTTAAATAGAACTTGAACAAATATGATAGTTCATAATATCCACGCAGACTTGCATGTAAGAGCGGGAGTTATCCGTTTTAACAAGCAGCGTCTTGCACTGATACGAAATAGCTGTGTGTGTATATATGTAGATATGTATGTATATGTATATATATGTTTATATATGTGTGTGTGTATGTATATATATATATATATATATATATATGTGTATGTATTTGTGTGTATATATGTGTGTGTATGTATGTATGTGTGTATGTATATGTATGTGTATATATGTAGATATATATATATGTATGTATATATGTGTGTGTGTGTGTATATATATATATATATGTGTATATGTATAGATATGTATATATATGTTTGTGTGTGTGTGTAAATATATATATATATGACAGCAACACTCATCACTCACAACAGTGACAAAACAATTACATTGACAATCATGTTACGTTATTTTCAAAATGTTTCCTTTTCTTTTTCATTGCTTCTTTAACACACTACTTCTCCGCTGCGAAGCGCGGGTATTTTGCTATATATATATATATATATATATATATATATATATATATATATACAACAATTACATTAACAATCATGTTACGTTATTTTTAAAATTTTTCCTTTTCTTTTTCATACCTTCTTTAACACACTACTTCTCCGCTGCGAAGCGCGGGTATTCTGCTAGTATATATATATATAGTAACAAGGATGCGCCAAAGAAATTGTAAAGGTTTGGGGCAGCCACCTGTATACTGCTCAACTGCTGCTAAATATAATTTTTAGAAACTGAACAGAGATGTTCACAGAGTTGAGTCCAAGAATGAACTGATTCCATGGAGGCAAGATGGTGGCTTAAAAAGGCCAGTACAAGAAGTGACCTCATCATTGTCCCCAGAACTGGAAGTGACATCATCAGTGGGCCAGGGAAACCAGAAATGATGTCATCGGGGTTGGAAGTGACATTGACATTGGGCCCCCGGAACCGGAAGTGACATATTCAGAGGCGCCAGAACCTGGCGGGATTTCCCGAGAATGGTCTGCAAGGAACTGAGGGAGAAATCAGCGCACCCCGCCACCCCCTGGTCTGTCGTGGTATTACAATTACTCAGGCCCTTTAGCTGTGTCCTACTCACACCTGTGTGACTATATATATCTATGTATATAGATAGATAGATAGATATATAGTACTCAGGTAGTAGTACAGTAATCCCTCGCTACTTCGCAGTTCACTTATCGCTGATTCACGACTTTGCGGGTTTTTAAATATAGTAGTACTATTTCCTAGTCTAAGAACAACAAAACAAGTTCGGTGACTACGTGCGTTGTAGCACGGGCTGTGATTGTCACATGGGAGGGAGACGACAAATCACAGCTTTCCTCTTTTTAATCGGGCCTGTGATTGGTGCTTTGACTGATGCCTAGATCCCACAGTATCTCCCCTTGTCATTCGCTTCAAGCTTTCTCGCTGAGCAGTTTACTTTACAGTGTGCTGTGTGTGATTTTTTTGTGGATTGTGTTGAACTTTGCTTTAATTTTCACCCCCTGCAATGGCTCCCAAATGTGCTCCTTCTTCCAAGGCTGGTGCTGAGCCTAAGCGACAACGAAGAATGATGACGATCGCTGAGAAGGTGTAACTTCTGGATATGTTGAAGGAAGGGAGAACGTACGCGGCTGTGGCCCGCCAATATGGCGTGAACGAATCCACCGTTCGCTACATCAAGAAGGACGAGGCGAACATTAGGAAGATGGCTACCATCACCTTTCAAAAGCTGGCAAAGAGAGTAGTTACGGCTCGTAATTAAACGATCGTCTGTATGGAATCTGCTTTGGCCGTATGGATAGCCGACTGTCGAAAGAAGAACATAACATTGGATTCGAACATTATCCAAACAAAGGCTAAGAGCCTGTATGAGACCTTTGCCGCTAAGGAACCAGAAGACGACAGTGGCGACCGCGAAGAAGATGAAGAAGAGGTAGAAGATCCGCAACCAGGGACCTCCAGTGATTCACCACGTAAGAAACGGCAATTTTCTTCTAGCAAAGGGTGGTTTGCAAAGTTTCAGAAACGCTACGGCATTAAAAGAGTTTCCCTGCAAGGCAAGGCTGCTTCGGCTGACACGATCGCTGCTGAAACTTACGTGAATAAAACGTTCAAAAAGATTATCTCCGAAGGTGAATATCGGCCCGAACAAGTTTTTAATATGGATGAGACGGGCTTGTTTTGGAAAAGAATGCCGTCGCGAACTTTCCTGTTCAAAGAGGAAGCAAAAGCCTCTGGCTTTAAAGCATACAAGGATCGTGTGACCCTCGTGATGTGTGGCAATGCTGCGGGATTTTTGTTAAAGCCAGGGTTTATTTACAAGTCGAAAAACCCAAGGATTTTAAAAAACAAAAACAAGAATCTGCTTCCCGTACATTGGATGTACAATGCAAAAGCCTGGAAAAGCTGACCTCAGACTGGTTCCACCAGTGTTTTATCCCGCAAGTGAAGGCGTATCTGGCAGAGAAGGGCATGCCATTCAAAATCCTTCTCATTATGGATAACGCTGGTGGTCACGCTACTGATCTGTCGTATTCGAGGTTACAGATTGAGTTCCTGCCACCCAATACGACGTCACTAATTCAGCCTATGGATCAGGGGGTTATCAGTGCATTCAAGACCCTATACACGAGGAATGCCTTAGCAAACCTGGTTTCTTCCGTGGATGCCACCCAAGAAGACGACGATTTCAACTTGAAGGTATACTGGCGGCAGTACACAATTGCTACGTGCCTCCAAAATATCCAGAAGGCATTACAAGAGATGAAGTCTGCCACCGTTAGCGGCAGCTGGAAGAAGTTGTGGCCCGAGGTCGTTTACGACGACAAACGATTTACACTTGCCGAAATCCAACACTCGGCAGTACAGAAAGCTGTGCAGTTGGCTGCGATCATTGGAGGTGAGGGCTTTGCAGACATGACTGCGGATGATGTCAATGAGCTACTAGACTGCCACTCCCAGCCGCTAACCGACGAAGACCTCGAAGAGTTGATGAAGTCGGCGAGTGAAGAAGAAGAAGAGCAGCAAGAAACAGAAGAAGTTGTCTCCCCAACTGGCTTGACTTTGGAACGGCTCGCTGAGATCTGCAGACTGGCTAAGGATCTGCAAGAGCGGTCACTGGAATGGGACGACGATATGGTTTGATTGGTCCAATTTTGCAATAAGATCGCCTACAAGCTGCTCTTCAACCAGAAAAAGAAGCAGCAGCAGCAACTGCCGATCACAATGTTTTTTTAGCCTCGCAAAAAAGAGCCAGTTCCTACAACTACAGGTACACCTTTGGAAACCGTGGAGGAGGTGCCCCAGGAAATGGCACCGCCATCTGAAGAGACGTAAAATACAGTCATCGGCTGCGCAGTAAAAGTCATTATTATCCTTCATCGTCATCATTTTTACTGCGCAGCATATTCATCACCATCATCACGTGGTAAGTGTAAACTTATCTACCGATTTCATATTGCTATTATATTATTGCTATTACTATCATATTATCTACCGATTTCATATTGCTTAGCAATTGTCCCTGTTATTAATAGACTAAAGGGTGGGTTGTAAACAATACAGGGATGGTTTAAAAACGTCCAAATACATGTTAAATAATTAAATAAATATGGTGTCCCTACTTTGTGGAAATTCAGTTATCGCGGTCGGCCTTGGAACCTATCTCCCGCGATAAGTGAGGGATTACTGTAATCTCATTATTTTTGGCATTTAACTTGCTAATATCCTTTTATAAGTGAATGAGAACTGAAAAATACAGGTTTTCAAAAGATACAGCTAAATTCCTATCTTATTCTGCATTGAGAAAAGGGCAGTAGCATGAGATATGCATTTATAATAAATTTAGAAATATCTATATTTCTGTCATAGTGCTTAATACTCTTTTGCCATTGCCTAATATTTTACCTGTTCTGGTCCCATAAATGTATCCTAATAATGGCAAATAATGACAAGCAGAGCAAACAAAAGGTAATTTAACAGCTCAATGCTGAAAGTCTGTCTTCAAAGACAGACCCATTAATATGTTCATTAGTAAACAGCAGGATAAACAACCTGAACAAATAGAAAAATTGAATGAACATTATGACAATGATAATTAAAAAAATGATCTCCATGTAACCTTCAAAAATTCATAGTATGGTCCAGAAATTTTTAGAAAACCAGTTTGTCATTTCTGCATGAAAAAAATGGAAACTGCTAAAAAAAAAAAAGAGTTGCTTAAATCAGAAAAGATGGTTGGGACAAATACTTGCAGCCATAGTGAGCCGCTAGAGCTGAACTTGGGAAAAGAGCACTCTGACAGATAGTTGGAAATTTCCTTGTTCCCTTGTAATGAGGACATGTGGGGACTGGGCCGTATCATGGTCTGGAATCCCTGCAGATTTTATTTTTTTCTCCAGCCGTCTGGAGTATTTTTTTGTTTTTTCTGTCCACCCTGGCCATCGGACCTTACTCTTATTCTATGTTAATTAAGGTTGACTTATTTTATTTTCTTACTCTGTCTTTTATTTGTCTATTCTTCTTCATGTAAAGCACTTTGAACTACATTTTTTTGTATGAAAATGTGCTATATAAATAAATGTTGTTGTTGATGTGCATCTTTTCTTTGTCTTCTGTCTCCACCTACTGGGCAGATTACCCTATTGCAGTGCTAACAAGCAAGTGTATTTTTTTCATTTACTAAAATACATTCTTCCAATGCAAGTTGTGGACAGTTAAGGGGCATCTCAGAGCAAACCCAGTTTTTAATTTAATTTAATGATTTAATCCATTCAGCTAAACAGTTCGTGACAGAAGTAGGAGAATCTAGGAAGTAGAAGAGTGTGGGAGAAATAAATCCACAGTAGCATTACCCTGAATTTTGGTCTGGAAAAAAATATTTTTCCAGACTCTCCTGATGTCTTTTTTTTTTTCCCCAAAGGAAATTTATTTTCTCGTCTGTTTCCACCTATGGCAGAACACTTCATCCTTCAGCATGGTACAGAACATCAAAAACGTGTCAAGCAAATTTTCCAGTGCTACTTGGTTTGCATACTAATTACTTGATAGCTACTAAGGCTAGTGGTATTTTAAATTGTAGATTTACTTCACACAACAATATTTCTGCATATCAATAAATTGATCTTGTTCTTAAAATGAACATTAATGACTTACATTAAAAATAAAACTTTGAAACCCAAAAATAAAATCTACATGGAGTAGTAAGGATGTGTTTGGTTGAAAATAGTAGCATATACTGTATCTATTATAAACCTCTCACATTATTGACTTTACCAAACATAAAGAGCTATTGAATAAAGTCATGTATTCCCTAAAATATCTTATTTGATATCTTGCATTTCTATTGCATTTTTAGCTTTTTTAAAAACTTTGTCATGGGGTTTACAATAAAATGTTAACCTATTCATCTACTTTCAAATCTAATCATCCATTTCAGGACTGTAGAGGCGCCACAGCCAGTCCCAGCAGCTTCAAAGGTAAGGCAAAAACCAACCCTGGACAAGGAGTGAGACAGTGAAAGGTATCATACAAACTAAAACTTCATTTTTAGGTTTCTGGTTGATGATCTTTTCTGGAATTTGGCTTGGCATCATTTAGAAGGACTTTGAACCCCAAATGGTTGTTGAGATGCCTTAGATGTTCCCTCAGATTACAGCAATAATGAAAGACACTGACCAGATGGTGATTTTTGTAAGGAGAGAGAGAGGTCAGGAGCAGGCGCTGATACAGCGCATTGCCACACCCACCACATGACAAACCAGCTCAGAACCCCAGGTCAGGACCCAAGTGGAGCCATGCAATGGGTGACACCTCAGCACCACACTAGTTCAGATGGAGTGGAACCAGTGTGAGGTATTTTATGGTGGCTGGAGTGCCAATTCTGCCACCAACCCCCAGGTTTTTCCCTGCAGGGTGGAGGGCCTACATGCAGGGCTGCATACAGATTAATGTCATACCCAGGACGGATTTTTGTAATACAGTGAAAAAATGTTTTATTTAACTAAAACATGAACAACCCATGATAGAGTGAGAATGATGGGGATTGGATTAAGTTGGCACACCTTATTAAGAAATCCAGCACAGAAGACATACTGCTATCAATATTCTGGCTCTTCTGCAGGATATACTTTACTTACAAAAAAACTTTGTCATAAGAAGTTCCTAGTTTGTATTTGATGTTCTGCTCTTTCAACTAGGCTGTGCTCTAGATGCTGACAAAATTGAACTTGTATGAATGGAGTGATTAAACTTAGCCAGTTCATTCAGTAATATTTAACTTTTAATGGGAAAGGAGTTAGTCAATCCTAGTATTTATCCATAGAACTATACTCTGTCTTGCTTAATCCATTTCAGAGTTTTAGGAAACCACAGCTCAATCTATCAGAAATTGGCACAAGGTAAGAGACAAACTTGAACAGGAAACCATTCTATTGCTGGGCCTACTTATTTCTACCACTTCAGTTTTTGTTTGTTGTATCCAACACAGAATGTACTTGTATCTGATGTCTTATCTGCCAACTCCATCAGAATTTTCCCTCCTCCCTCTAACAAAAACATCACTGCTACCACCAAAAATGAACATTGCCAGCTAGAAGAATTGGAATAAGGTCAGAGCAGCCACCAGTCATTTTCATGATGTAAACAATTAACCAGCCCAGCATTGTTCCACCAGCAATCTTTAAAATACAGTAGAATGTATGAGGAAAATCCAAGAAAGCCAAAAAAAGAAGTCAGAATAGTGATACATGGCTCTACAAAGTGCAAATAGCTCAAAGCCAGTGAAAATAATCACCACAGACCAGGTGTCATTGGAAAAAAAAAAAAAAAGGCAGGACAAAGCGAGGTCAGAAATAAAAGACAGAGTAGAAAACAAAGTAAAATGTCATAAAGAGGTTAAAAAACAAGGGGGCCAAACACATGCAGAGCAGGTTAGAGATAATGAGAACAGTGGAATTCAAAAGACTCAAAAAAAAAACGTAGGTGCAATACACATGCAGAGCAACATACAGAAAATGAAAGCAGAAAAAAACGAAAGTGTCAAAAAAAAGAAAGTAAAGATCGCATTAGCACAAACGAAGAGAAATTACACGGAGAAATAACAAAAAGGCGAATAGAGATCAAATATTCAAATATATGGACATAGGTGATATGTCGGAAGTATGTAAATATTGTAAGGCTTTGAAGTTTAAGTCAGATAATTTCAAAAACAGGGTTTACCTCACATGTATTTTTGGTTACTTTGCAAAAAATTTTATTAACTGCTGATAATGGAGATCGTTTTGTCTGTGCTGAAATTCCAAAACAGAGAAACCTATCATGAATTATGGTACAAAGTCATTAAACACATGTCTCACTGATCTCATTTAAAAGATTCAGTATGTTGGAACTCGAACGATTCCAAATATTGGTTTTAATGAAGTTCTGAAATAAAAGTGAAACTAATGAAATAGCAACAATTCAAAGAAAAAAAAAATCTTAAAAGTGTGTATCCGAAAAACCAAACATGGGGGTTGGCAAGCGAAGCGAGCAGGGGGCGAGGCCCCCTAATTTATAATAATTTCAACAAGAACATGGGGGCACAGTTGGAAATTAAGGGTAAATTTAGCACAAACATTGGGAAGTTTCTCTTCACAAAGACAGCCATAGACACATGGAATAAATTACCAAGTAGTGTGGTAGAGAGTAGGGTTGATGTTGTTTTGGAGGAATTAGGTGGATTCGTCTATTTATCTAAGGAAGAAATACAGAAAAGTAAGGAAAGAGTTAGCATTGGCTTTTGCAGATTAAGAAAAAGCCTATGACAGAGTGCCAATAGGAGAAATCTAATTGGGCTTCAGAAGCAAAGTGGTAACTGAGTAGTAAATAAGACCTTTCAAAAATATGTATGCTGAAGTAAGTGTGGTGCTTGTCTGTTAAGCAGGGAAGAAGAATTTGGAACTTGAGTAGGAGTGCTTTAGGAGTCGGCAGTGACCATTATTGTTTATACTAACATTAATTGAAATCATCAAGCAAGTGAATAAAAAGCCTCTGTGGTCAATGTTTTTTGCAAATTATGGATCTGGAATTACAGGAGTGGAGAAAAGCTCTGGAGTGGCATGGGATGAAGATAAATCAATGAAGAAAGTGGGAAAATGGAAAAGTGAAGGTGGGAGCAGATTACTTAGAAGAGGCGGAGTCCTTTCAGCACTTAGGATCAATGATGCAAAAGGAATGGGGTGCTAGGGGTGTAAATTAGGTAGAGAATCGGAACAAGATGTAAAAAATTGAATAAAGGGTAGCAGAATATTCTGTGACAAGATAAATGGAAAAAAATGAAAGATGTTGTTGAAAATGTCAGTTTTTTATGCTGCAACAACTTAGGCAGAAAAAACAGCCCTGAACAGTTCATTGTAACGTCCATTCACTTACTCATCCAAACTCACACTCAGGCCAATTTAAAGGAATACTCCACCCAAAAATATCGTTTTTATGTCTGTTTTCAATTCAAATGCTCAATGGCACCTGTGTGTACACTGTGATGCATGAGTAAAATCTTGTATGACAGCAAACCTGAAATGGTTTATTTAACAATATTTTAGCTAAAATACACGTTTGGGATGTTGTGTGCATATGACTTGATACCAGACATTTCAATTATGTAACATGAGTAATTTGAGGTATTTTTCATGGCCATTTTGATACTGTGAGATGTCATTCAACCTAGGTCCCCCATTCAAGACCATTGTGTCACAAATTTTGTTATGTCTGTTCTTCATGAAAACATTTTTTTAAAAAATGTTTTTTGGCCACACTACAGACAACGTTGGGTGAGTAACAGATAGAAAAATAGTTTTTGGGTGGAGTATTCCCTTAACCCAATCTGCAATCTTTATGTATTTGTGGATATTGGAGAAAAACAGAGTAAAATATACACAGACATGGGATGAACATGCAAATTCCGCATAGACAACTTCCACTTGCATTTGTTAATATGAAATATTATTCAAAGTAGGCCATGTTGACAGGTTTTTATATACTGTACTGTTGAATGTTATCAATTTTAGCAGACTGGCAATTTCACATCTTTGTTCTCTTCCAGACTTTCTTTTTTGTTTGTTCTTTTTCTGTTTGTTGTAAACTGACAGCCCTGAACATGAATATCCTGGCACTCCTACCTAATAGCAAAATGGGCTAGTTTTTCTGAGAAAATCTCAACAAAGTTATGAAAGTGTGCCACATGGATGCTGATATATTTTATCTCGGGTGTTTCCATTAGATAACAATATATCTATACCTGGAATCACTCACCTCATCTAATATCATATATCATCAACTGAATTAATATGTAGTCACTGGGGAAAACGCTGAATTTGTTTGAATTTACTGACATGTTCCCACGACTATTCTTGGACTTTCCTAACATTTTGAAGTGGAGCATTATTCTACTGCCCATAATTAGATGTGTACAGTTCTCCTGTGAAGGCATTCACTCAATCGTTAATAACGCTTAGACATCTTAGATCAGGAGTACTAAACTCCGGTCTTGGAGGTCCACAGAGCCTGCAGTTTTTCATTCCAATCAGTTTTGTAATTAAAAGCCAGACCTAGCAGGTAATGAAATTTGGTGTCTAATTACATGAATTGTAAGTGATTTCATTCTTCCAAGACAAATCTTTATCACATTGTACACTTTTGTTTTCTTTAGTAGTTTTAATTAGGAATTTGGTAAAAGCAGAAACCTGTAGTCACTGCAGACCTCCAGCTGATTACCCCTGTCCTATTTCATTTAAACATCATTCTGCTTGTTCTGTTTTTTACCAGTCCTCCATTATCCTGTATTTTTGTTTCCTAGCCCATTGCAACTATACCATCTTCTTTGTGAATGACAGGAGTGGAACTTAGTTGGGTCTTTTGTTGTCATTCTCCATCCATGACAATGTACGACACCTTTTCTTTATGTAAAGAGTAAAAACAGCAAGACAGTCTATTTATGAATTTCCCCTTGGGATTAATAAAGTATCTATCTATTAAATACGTTTCAGACTACTATTCAGAATAATTGACCCTTTAGTTTCCATTTGCTTCAGTGAGATTTATTGTGATATATTGCCTTTTATAGAGAGAGCCAAGTGCTTTTAAGGAAGTTTACAGAAATCAATTTTATTATTAGGAAAATAAACAAATAGATAAGAATTTATTTGTCCCAAGGAATAAAACTGTTATTATAACAAACACTTACACACAAGAATTACTAAAAAGAAAGAAAACTACTTCTGACTTGGTTACAGATAAAAATAGCAGTCCCAGTGAGGCATTATGCGAATGTATTGATATTTGTATAATGGAGCCCCAGTAGCATTTCCTGACACACTTCTACTGAATAAATTGCCGGATGAAAGTAGTCAGGGTTAGTGCCAGACAGATGATGTGCAGCTTGTTCATAATGGCAGTCAGTTTTGTTTTAATTATCTCCTTTGCTGCTACCTACAGGGGGTCCAGAGTGCATCCCATAACTGAGCTTCTCCTTTTAATTAGCTTGTTGATTCGGTGGGCCTCTCTTGAATTGATTTTCCCGGACCTACATACTACGGCATAGAAAACTGCACTGGCCATCACATAGTTGTT
The DNA here is from genome assembly GCA_026402145.1 of Polypterus bichir lapradei. NCBI lineage: Eukaryota > Metazoa > Chordata > Cladistia > Polypteriformes > Polypteridae > Polypterus > Polypterus bichir. The sequence continues at coordinate 58,990,964 of JANRMT010062806.1, read as the reverse complement.
AAATATGTGAAGGATACCACTGCACACATTAAAGAAGTGCAATTTCTTAAGAAAAAAACAGCCTGCTCAGTCCTTTCTAATATAGTTCCTCTATATTACCAAACCAGTCCAGCCTGTCATTGATGCAGACCCCCATGTACTTCTAGGAGTACATCACCTCTATATACACTCCTGAATAGTAACCGGACATAGGGGCCCTTTGGTGCAACAAGAGTCAATAACCAGTTCCTTGGTTTTACTGATGTTAAGTTGCAGACAATTCTTTCCCTCCTAGAAACAAAGATCTCCACATGATTCCAATACTCCGTCTCACCCTCTTATTTATACAACCAATATGTGCAGAATGATCTAAGAGTTTCTGCAAGTGACATGACCTAGTGTTATATTTATAGTCTGAGGTGTACAGAGTGAAGAGAACAAGAGATGGGACTGTTACTTGTGGCGCTCCTTTGTTGCTCACATCAGTATCATTGGAACATTAGAACTATCTAGATGACAACAGGCCATTCAGCCCCACAAAGCTTGCCAGTCCTATCCATTTAATTCCTCTGAAAAAACATCAAGTGCAGTTTTCAAAGTCCTACCGCCTACTACACTACTTGGTAACTTATTCCACGTGTCTATGGTTCTTTGTGTAAAGAAAATCTTCCTAAATGTTTATGTGAAATTTACCCTTAAAACTTTCTAGCTGTATCCCTGTGTTCTTGATGAACTCATTTTAAAATAACCGTCTCAATCCGCTGTACTAATTCCCTTCATAATTTTAAACATTTCAATTGTTTCTTCTTTTAATCTTCTTTTTCCTAAACTGAAAAGGTTCAGCTCTTTTGATCTTTCTCAATAATTCATCCCCTGTAGCCCTGGAATCATCCTAGTCACTCTTCTCTGAACCTTTTCTATTGCTGCTATGTCCTTTTTGTAGCCTGTAGACCAAAACTACACACAGTACTCAAGATGAGGCCTCACTAGTTTATTTAAAAGATTGAGCATAACCTTATACACATCGTCCTATATAGTCATATGAAAAAGTTTGGGAACCCCATTCAGTCTGCATAATAATATACTTTACTTTCAACAAAAAAGATAAAAATGGCATGTCTTTCATTTCCTAGGAACATCTGAGTTCTAGGGTGTTTTCCAAACAAAGATTTTTAGCCAAGCAGTATTTAGTTGTATGAAATTAAATCAAATGTGAAAAACTGGCTGTGCAAAAATTTGGGTACCCTTGTAATTTTGCTGATTTCAATGCATGTAACTGCTCAATACTGATTACTTGCAACAACAAATTGGTTGGATTAGCTTGTTAAGCCTTGAACTTCATAGACAGGGGTGTCCAATCATGATAAAAGGTATTTAAGGAGGTCAATTGCAGGTTGTGCTTCCCTTTGAGTCTCCTCTGAAGAGTGACAGCATGGGATCCTCAAAGCAACTCTCCAAAGATCTGAAAACAAAGATTGTTCAGTATCATGGTTTAGGGGAAGGCTACATAAAGCTTTCTCAGAGGCTTAAACTGTCAGTTTCAACTGTAAGGAATGTGGAAGGCCACAGGCACAGTTGCTGTTAAACCCAGGTCTGGCAGGCCAAGAAAAATACAGGAGTGGCATATGCGCAGGATTGTGAGAATGGTTACAGACAACCCACAGATCACCTTCAAAGACCTGCAAGAACATCTTGCTGTAGTTGGTGTATCTGTACATCGTTATACAATTCGGCACAATTTGCACAAAGAACATCTGTATGGCAGGGTGATGAGAAAGAAGCCCTTTCTGCACTCACGCCACAAACAGAGTCGCTTGTTGTATGAAAATACTCATTTAGACAAGCTGTAATCAGAATATAAGTTTAATGTCACTATGCTCTGTACAAAAATTATTTTATAAATCCACTCACATGTACAGGCCAGCCCAAAGTTAGCACATAGGGGCTTTCAGCATTTAGAATTGCTGGGCCAAGCATAGGACAAGATAGACAAACACAGCTGGAGGAATGTATAGTCAGCCTAAAGACAGGTGTATACTATTTTGTCCTATGTTAAAAGTCAGCACAAAGTCTTCTTTTCTTGTTTGGAAATGGACTACTTGCCGACGTGGGGGCCTGCAAGTGGAGGAACCAGTATAAAAAACTTGGACAGTAGCCCAATACTTTGAAGCCAACAGACCGATGAGTGATATCGTCATCTGTCCTGAAATCCCTTCCAGCGCAGCAACGAAAAATGGCAGACTGTATAGATCAAGATCCCACATTGGTAATGTCTTGCTATGGCTTCCCGTCTGTAATGCCACGTAAATCGTCATTAAAGAACGCAAAGTGATTTTTACCACCGTATCACTATGGGAGAGGTAGCGCCTTTTAATATCATATCTATATAGTTTTCGGTTACTTAAAACGCCACAATTACAAAAGAACTTATTCCAACTAGGGAGCTATCGCCCCCTAAAGGAACACAAGCCTGATTCATTTTGGAACAAAGTCCTTTGGACTGACGAGACAATAATTGAGTTATTTGGTCATAACAAAAAGCACTTTGCATGGCAGAAGAAGACAACCGCATTCCAAGAAAAACACCTGCTACCTACTGTCAAAATTTGTGGGGGTTCCATCATGCTGTGGGCTGTGTGGCTAGTTCAGGGACTGCAGCCCTTGCTAAAGTCGAGGGTCAGATAAATTCAACCCAATATCAACAAACTGTTTAGGATGATGTTCAAGTATCAGTCACAAAGTTGAAGTTACGCAGGGGTTGGATATTAAAACAAGACAATAACTCAAAACACAGTTTGAAATATACAAAGGCATTCATGCAGAGGGAGAAGTAGAATGTTCTGGAATGGCCATCACAGTCCCCTGACTTGAATATCATCGAAAATCTATGGGAAGATTTGAAGCAGGATGTCCATGCTCGGCAGCCATCAAATTTAACTGAACTGGAGAGATTTTATATGGAAGAATGGTCAAAAATACCTCCATCCAGAATCCAGACACTCATCAAAGGCTATAGGTGGTGTCGAGAGGCTCTTATATTTGCAAAAGGAGGCTCAACTAAGTATTGATGTAATATCTCTGTTGGGGTGCCCAAATTTATGCACCTGTCTAATTTTGTTAAGATGCATATTGCATATTTTCTGTCAATCCAATAAACTTAATGTCACTGCTGAAATACTACTGTTTCCATAAGGCATGTCATATATTAAAAGGAAGTTGCTACTTTGAAAGCTCAGCCAATGATAAACAAAAATCCAAAGAATTAAGAGGGGTTCCCAAACATTTTCATATGACTGTGTAACGTAATATTCTGTTATCCTTCTTAATGGCTTCTGAACACTGTCTGGCACTTGATAATGTTGAATCCAATACGACTCCTAAATTCTTCTCATAAGTTGTTCTTTTGATTTTCAGATCACACATTGTTAATTCAGACCTAACATTTTTACTTTCTACATGTAATACTTTATATTCACTGACAATAAATTTCATCTGCCACAAATCTGCCCAAGCCTTAATGCTCTCCAAGTCCCACTGTAGTTATTCAATGGATTCTATATTATCTGCCAGTCCAACTAGTTTGGTATTATCTGCAAACTTAAACAGCTTGTTACTTATTTTCCAATCCAAATCATTTATATAAATTAAAAACAGCAGTGAACAATGTGAAACACAACTGTTAACGTCAGCCAATTCTGTGTCCTGTGTCTGGTCAATTCTGCAGTTGTGCTTGAAAGTTTGTGAACCCTTTAGAATTTTCTATATTTCTGCATAAATATGACCTAAAACATCATCAGATTTTCACTCAAGTCCTAAAAGTAGATAAAGAGAAGCCAGTTAAACAAATGAGACAAAAATATTATACTTGGTCATTTATTTATTGAGGAAAATGATCGAATATTACATATTTGTGAGTAGCAAAAGTATGTGAACCTCTAGGATTAGCAATTAGTTTGAAGGTGAAATTAGAGTCAGGTGTTTTCAATCAATGGGATGACAATCAGGTGTGAGTGGGCACCCTGTGTTATTTAAAGAACAGGGATCTATCAAAGTCTGCTCTTCACAACACGTTTGTGGAAGTGTATCATGGCACGAACAAAGGAGATTTCTGAGGACCTCAGAAAAAAAGTTGTTGATGCTCATCAGGCTGGAAAAGGTTACAAAACCATCTCTAAAGAGTTTGGACTCCACCAATCCACAGTCAGACAGATTGTGTACAAATGAAGGAAATTCAAGACCATTGTTACCTTCCCCAGGAGTGGTCGACCGACAAAGATCACTCCAAGAGCAAGGCGTGTAATAGTCGGCGAGGTCACAAAGGACCCCAGGGTATCTTCAAAGCAACTGAAGGCCTCTCTCACATTGGCTAATGTTCATATTTCATGAGTCCACCATCAGGAGCACACTGAACAACAATGGTGTGCATGGCAGGGTTGAAAACAGAAAGCCACTGCACTCCAAAAAAACATTGCTGCTCGTCTGCAGTTTGCTAAAGATCATGTGGACCAACCAGAAGGCTATTGGAAGAATGTTTTGTGGACGGATGAGACCAAAATAGAACTTTTTGGTTTAAATGAAAAGCGTTATGTTTGGAAAAAGGAAAACACTGCATTCCAGCATGAGAACCTTATCCCATCTGTGAAACATGGTGGTGGTAGTACCATGGTTTGGGCCTGTTTTGCTGCATCTGGGCCAGGACGGCTTGCCTTCATTGATGGAACAATGAATTCTGAATTATATCAGAGAATTCTAAAGGAAAATGTCAGGACATCCATCCATGAATCTCAAGAGAAGGTGGGACATGCAGCAAGGCAACAACCCTAAACACACATTCTAGGGTAGAATCAGGTGATTTCCATGAGGAGATTGAAGCCAATTTTACTGCTATGGTATCTAACGAGACAAGTTCATGCTGTATAATTGAAAGCAATAGTACATATTGTGGAAGTTCAGCCCCCGAACACAGACACACAGACAGACACCAGATGTCCAAAAATACACACGTTTATTAATTCCTTTCAGAACACAGCACTTCACAATGTCCAAATTAGACAAATACTCAGTCTCTTCTTTCTCCTTCTGCCACCTTCACTCCACCTCGCAAAAACTCTGCCCTCTTCCACCCAACTCTGGCTCGACTAATGGAGTGAGGTGGCCTCTTTTATATTGCACCGGATGTGCTCCAGGTGCTCCATAATGATCTTCCAGCAGGACTTCCAGGTGTGTTGGAAGTGCTGCAGTCCATGGCTCTGTAATCATTCGGGCATCCCCTGGTGGTGCTCACGGGCCCCAACAGGGTTGAGCTTCTAAGCTCTGATCCTGTGGCCCCGATGCAGATCAGGGAGGCTGCCCAATCGTGGTCCAGGGAAGGTGTTGTCCTTCTCCCGGTCCTTCCAGGCATCCCGGTTGGGCAAGATCCCACAATATATATTCAGAAGAAGAAAAAATGACATAGAAGAGGAATATTGGAAGGCAGAATGTTAATGAAAGAGTTGGAAATAAAGGAGCAGAAGATTTGCAACAGAGGAACAGTCCCAAAGCATGTGGATAAAGTGCCAGGAAAGTTAAGGGTGCTTGAAGTAGTTCACATAAGGACTGACAGAAAGTCCCATGGCAAAATGTTTTCATGGGGTGAGATATGGACACCGCACACATTTATACTAAATGTGTTAGTACTGAAGATCATTGGAGACCAGAGATATTCTTAAAGATATTATCCCGGGACTACAGAAGAGAAGAGGATAAAGTCAAGGGAACAGTTACAGCAAATAAAGACGGTGTATTCAGCGTTATTGTTTGTGATTCATTGTTATTGGAATTAATTTTTAAGCACATAGTAGTGCATTGCATTTTTAATTCCAGTAGATGGCGCAAATTAAACATTAGTATTCTTGTATAGCAGGGTTTGTTAAACTGTGCCCCAGGGAACCCTGGGGTTCTGTGAAACCTTATGGGTGCTCTGAGCATAGACATATATAGATAGACGCCGCATTCACTGTGTTTCCCAGTCGACACGATACGTCAGCGCGTCCTCCCTATTGCGAGTGACAAAAGTGCCATTTAAACTAATACAGGTAGACGTGGAAACCGGGTTTTCTGATGAAAAAACAATAACGTTTAAAACAGTATCGTTTACATACAACAGATTTTGGCGAATCGTTTAAATGCAATTATTTATATCCATTTATACACTAATAATGGAAATGATTAAATAATAATAATTATAATTATTAAATAATTCCTCCCATATAAGTAACATTTCTCGGGCTGCCTTCTTCCATCTCTGAAACATTTCTAGACTTTGTCCTGTTCTTATGCAACACAGTACTGAAGTATTGGTTAATGCCTCATAGTCACCTCACATATAGATTAATGTAATGCTATTCTATCTGGCATCCCACAAAAACGTATCCATCGCTTACAACTTCTTCAAAATTCTGCTGCCAGGATAATAACCTGCTGTTCTAAATTCACTGAACATATTACACCTACTCTCTCTCAGCTTCACTGGCTCCCTGTTAACTACAGAATACAATACAAAATACCGCTCTTAACATTTAAAGCTCCCCCTAACTCACTGATCTCCTGCATACTCCCTCTTGCTCACTCAGATCCTGTAATTTGAGAGTATTCAGTCTGGCAATATGGTGCAGCCTTAGTTTGTGGAAGACAGACACAACTAAAGATATGAGCATAAAATAATTGTTGTCGATTTCAAACTGTGTTTCCTCAATGTGCTCCTTGAGAAAAAACATCATCAACTTTGAGAAATGTTAACAGCTAAAACAATCTACATAATTAGTGACTAAATATGTTTAGCCAAAACGTTGTTTGGAGACTCACTTGAGCACATAAATGCATAGCTTTGCTATCTTAGCCTGGCGTAGCTAAAGTAAAGATTATAAAACGGGATTTTCAAATTGCCAAATATAACCAAAACAATTGTTCAGCCTTACCTATGAAGTGTAATCCCCGGGGATCTGGTTTGGAGCGTACAGCGGTTTGTAAAATCCCAAGCAGAACATGTGTGAGGCATCTTATCCATTACTTCACTCCACAGCAGTGCCACTCGCAATATGGCGGCGACATTGACGTACAATTCTGCTGGTCATGAGGCGTCTAGTTATTCTGTCTATGGCTCTGAGACCATCAGCCGTAATGATCTGTGTACCGGAAAAATTAGCAGTGATCCACAAATAGGTGGAACATGACGGAATATTGATCTGAAGTCACCCAACCCAGAAAGTAGAGGTCCCGCTGGTCTGACATGATTGTTATGGTCACCGTTTTATTTATAACAGTGCATCTAGTTGTGTATATTAACTAAACTGAATGCATTAATGTTACTATGGTTATTTTTTAGTTATGTATTTTTTATCAATACAAGTAAACAACTTAAGTTACATTTCTTTTTTTTTTTTAAATTGTTAATACATGCGAATATTCGCTGGCTTTCACAAGGTCAGAATTTTAAAAAGACTTTGTAATGATATGAGAGCAGAAGTAATCACGTTCCTATGAAACGTAAACTGTGAATTTGTTCAGTTCTTCCAGTTTGGAACATGAAGTTATATTACCTTGCAGACATACTTCGGCTTTTGAAAAAGTTTAATGTATCACTTCAGGAAACACATAAGACAATTATTTGACAGTTCTGTTATGTTAAAAATTTGAAAACTAGTTTACCTAGGTAAAAACATTAATAGTGATTGTGGACTTTTAAGCCAATAAGCATTTAAAAACTTACTACTGTTTGCTTCTACAGTATCTGCTTATGTGAAAGTAAATTTTCCATTTTTGTTACTGCAATGAAAACAATTGTTGCCTGAATTTATTTACAATTATATAAAAAAAATAATTATTTGTGTTTTTGCTGTCAAATAGATGCTAAATTAAGTGGACATTGTTAATTTGAATATAGCACATATATTAAATTTAAATTTAGGTATGATGCAAATTAGCGACATTAGGCATAATTGGGTATAATAGTAATTAAACAAATTTTCCACTCTCAGGTATGTAGGTTATTTTATTGATGCTGTTATTGATCAGTTCCTCCAGTCAACAATCCAAATTACAAAAATTTTCCAAAAATCAGTAGAATGTCATGAAATTAATAACAAGTCACATGAGGAGAAACAGTCTTATTCATGGAATTCTCAAAAGCAGTTGTTGTTCTTGTTATCAACAAAATGAAAAAGAACCTATGATAGTACTTTTTTCACCTTATGTGGATGCGATAATATGCAATTAGTGTGTCAAGAGCATCAAAGCCGCCCATGAACTTGTTGCACAGGCTGATGATGTTTGGGCATTCTATAGACACTTTCTTTTTCGACTTTCTGTCCCATCTTTCTATATTAGAAATAGGCTGGGCACTGGCAAAAGTGCTGGCAACGATAACCCCTCTATTATCACACCATTTTACTGCTCTTATTTCTACATTGATTACAACAACCTTTTTCTCTTCAAATGTCCCTCTTCCCTTCTTCTTCATATCAGTGTCTACACTGAAATTGCACCCTTGCAGGCAACTTTGCTGGACAGTCCCAAGGACTAGTATTCCCTTGTTTGCAAGGGCAACAAACAAATCCAAGGAAGAAAACCAGTTGTCAAAATACAGTAAGTGATTGAGAGCACCACGAATAACTTATGCAAGCTTTAGCACAATGTTTCTACTTGAGGTAATGTTAGGTTCTCCAGGTACAGGATCTATTTTCCCTGCAAAAATGTCAAATGAATGCACCAGGCCTTTAGTATCACAAAGCACAAAGATTTTGTATCCCCATTTGTATGGCTTCTTGGGGATATATTGCTTTAGGCTAGATCTACCTTTGAATGGCACCATTTGCTCATCAATAGACAACATTTGATCTTGTGGGAGACCATGAAATTTTGGGAGAAGAGAACCAATAATTGGCCTGATTTTGAAAAGCTTATTCATTGTCAGTACTCTCATTACTGCTGCTTTCATCTTCAGAAACATCACCTTGTGATAAAGGTGTAGGTATGTAGTCTTCATCGCTGTCCTCACTATCACTGAGACAGCTGTCATCACTTTCAACTGGTGGAACTCTGATTTGAAGTCCACCAGCTCGCTTCCTGTAGAAAGTTGATGTGTTCATTTAGTTCTGCCTCAAAATAAAGGGCAGAAATCGCATTTATATCTCAGTATGCTATTTTTACATTAATTCTGGAAATTAACTAGGATAAAAGTGCAAAGTATTTGAAATCTATGCACAGGAATTCGAATTTCTACGATATTGCACCTAAATACATTATTATTCATATGCAGCCGTTATTGCCGAATGTAGCGAAAAAGCGACATAGCGAAAACGGCGTATAACTTCCGGAATTTTCGTCACATGTAGTTTATTCTGAAATATCAGCAATAGAAGATAACAATAAGCTTATATGTATTTTTATCTTAGCGCAATTTACCTCAAATGTGGAGAATTTCTCGAAGAAAGCAGCCAAAATCCACGCGCACGGAAACACCAACACTTCGCTTCCATCAGGCAGTTGTAGTTTCCACTACGACCACTAGATGGGATGAGAAGCGCTTTCAATACAATCCTTGGAACGTATCGAATACGCAGCAACCGGCATTAGCAGGATACATGTGCCACCACGGCTGCAATCAGCCTGCAAGCGGTTTGATGCGAATTCGCGACAATCGTCTACAAGGGGTTAAAATAGACTTAATGTTGTACAACACATACATTAAAGCTATCTTTAAAATACTTTGCACCATCATGAAAAATCCTCTCCATCTCCTCTAGTAGGCTCTCTCTTGGAGCACTGTTAGCCACTGGCTTATTCCTCCATGGTGTACTAAGAAGCACCTCTGAGGGTCTTTTTAAGATGGGTATTGCTGCAGCCAGGTGGCAAATTTTGAGTAGGACTTTGTTATGCCGGCCATACGCAATATTACAGCATACAGTGACACAATGACATTCCCTAGGACCTCAGTGCAACCTATGCACAATCAAATAGAACACATACAGTATAATATAAAAAACTGGGTAACTGCAGGACAAGTAAGGATCTGTACTGTACTAACGCTATACCACACTATACTATGCTTATTTATTAAATAAATAATGAATATGTTAAATAATTTGAGATTATTAATTCAGTCAGTCCGTCATTTTCAAACCTGCTATATCCTAACACAGGGTGACGGGGGTCTGCTGGAGCTAATCCCAGCCAACACAGGGCGCAAGGCAGGAAACAAACCCTGGGCAGGGCACCAGCCCACCACAGTACACACACAAACACACACACACACCAAGCACACACTAGGGACAATTTAGGATCGCCAATGCACCTAACCTGCATGTCTTTGGACTGTGGGAGGAAATTGGAGTACCAGGAGGAAACCCACGCAGGCACACAGGAGGACCTGAGAAGCAAACCCAGGTCTCCTTACTGCGAGGCAACTGTACCACCTTGCCGTCCTAGATTATTAATTGTGGATTAATGATACAAAAAATGACAATAAGACACAATAGTAACAGATATATGAGTATAGTGCATCACTCAGATCAATTACTAGAAGCAGATCTGAGGGGAGATGGACAGCACAGAGTTCAGAGTCCAGACAGCCAAAGAGTAGAAGCTGTTACAGAACTTAGCAGAAGTCGTTTGAATGCTACAATGCCTTCTTCCAGGTGGAAGTAGGACAAGGAGATTGGTAAGGGTGGGAAAGATCATTCACAATGCCATAGGTTTTGAGAGTACAAAGCTTGACAAAAAATGTTTTCATTGGAGGGTAGAGAGGTCCCAATGATCTTTTCTACTATATTCACTATCCATTGTAGGACCTTGCGGTCAGAGGCACTGCAGTTCCCAAACCAGAGAGAAGAGATTTATGTAAATCTGCTTTCACAAGATAAAGTTTGCAATAACTTGTACCTCTTGATCCTATCTGCTATGCTTAACTTTATTGTCAGTTGTAATTGGAAGTATCCAAGCTGCCCTTTGTAAAATTCAGTGTTTAATTAAAGATCTTGGTGTCAATCTTATGCTGGCTGTTCTTGGTCTAGGTCTGTGTTTTGGGAACATGGCTTAACTCTTCTTGCAATGTATTCTGTCAATTTGGTTTAGATTGTATATTTAAATTGCATATTTTCCCTATTATATTTACCATCAGTAGTGACATGACAAACTTTTATTTTTACAACTTCATGTGTGACAAACTTTTATTTTGAAAACTTCATTCTACCTGTCAAGTATGTACTCTCCTACTCGACACTGACTTTTGTTTTGAAAACTAAATCATACTTGTCATGTATGTCCCCTCCCACTTAACATTGCCCCTCTTACATATTTGGTGTTTTTGCCTGCTGCTTTGGGGCAATTCAATGCTTCATCCCAACGTCCAAAACTAAATCCTTATACTCTTCAAGTTCATTTTGCAATTTCTGCACAATATTCATCAATTATTGATTGATTGATCGATTGCATTGTCTTTTTAGTCTGTGTCTTTGTTTTTTATGTTTCCGCTGCAGTGTGAATCTAAATTTCCTCTTGGAATCAATAAAATCCATTTAATCTAATCTATTGATGATTTGTGCCATACAATGCCTGTACATCCTTTTCATTTACATTTACATTTCATACCTGAAAGAGACATTTAACCTTTATTCATAAATATATACTGTATAAACATATATTTTAAAGTATTTTGTTGATTAAAATATTTTCACATACAGTAACTGATTATTTTGTAATTTAATGTTTTTTATTTTCATAAGTGCTCAATTTTTTTTTTTTTTTGTCTAAGGCATTCCTCAACAAAATTGTAGTGAATTCTGTACCAAATGGCACATAAAGGAGACAACAAACACTGTAACTTAATCAAGTCAAATTTAAATAGAACAAAATAAATAAGAATGATAGAGGGTGTAGTAATTTCACTTGAATCCATAAAACATTCTGCTAATCTGCCCTCATTAATGTACCAGGATGATAACAGGAATAAATCAAGTAGTGTCACTCACGTGCGCATGGGAGGCAGCTAAAGGGTTTGAGTGAAGGCAGTTCTGAGGCATGCCGGGATGTGGCAGAGTACACTGACTCTTTTTCTCACTTCCCTGTAGACCATTCCTGGGAGACTCCACCTGGCTCTCTTGACATCACTTCCGGGACCGAACCAATGGAAACAGACCTTACCAGCTCCGGCCCCCCTGATGTCACATCCGGGCCTGATCCAATGAATGAAGAACACGTGCCCGATCCTTATGACCTCACTTCCTGTCTTCCTCTTTAAAAGCCTGCCCTTTTTCCCTTTTTCCTCAGTCTCATTCTGGACTCAGTTGGATGCACATTAGTGCTGTATATTTGATAAAGACGATTTTGCAGCCAGGATACCATATTATACGGGTGGCTGCCCCAAACCTTTATCTGTCTATGTCTCATTTTTGTGACAGTGGCGTAGCCGGCAGGATGGAGAAGTCCCAGAAGAAAAGGGGACAGGACCTGCAATACACCCAGATGGGAGCGTACCGGGGCCGAGTGTTCAGGCGGGGAGGGTGTCCCGTGGTTCGGCGAGACCCGGTGCGGGCTCTGCTCCCGGCATGCATAACTAGGCCACCTAGAGAGGCCAAGGAGTGTGCGGGTGGGGCTCACAGAGTTGGGCTGCCCTGGAGGGGGGAGGCAAAAGGGGCTCAGTATGCTCTCTTGGGGGAGAGTGCCTGCCTCCCTGTGAAACCAGAGCCCCATTTACCACCTAGGGGTGCCCCAGACTGGCAGGTGAGTGAAATAAAAAAAATGGAGGTTGGAACCAGAGCGGCCGATCAGCAAACAAGCCTGGTCCTTCTGGGCATCGGTAGGGCAGTGGCTACGGCCATTTGAAAACAAGCCCTACCAAATAATAGAGCAGGTAGCTTGCTATCTGCTCCTGAAGGCGCTTCCCCATGCCTTCACCCAGCCGGTCTGGGGCAAGCAGTTCAAGAACATGACAGAGCTCATAGAGCTTCTGGAGACACAGAGGGCGGCCTCACACTCTGGGGGAGCAGAACCGTCCTTATGTCGAACTCAGCCAGGGTACGTCCCAAGACCTAGCCCCTCCCTGTACAACCCGGAGCTTGTATCGGCGTCCGCGGTGCCGCGGGCGCGCAAACCGCTTGGAGGCAAGGAGGAATGCAGGTGGAGGGCGAGGGGGGGTTGGTGTGCTCTGGTTAATCCGTTGGCGGTCCCACATACTGGCATGGTGATCGTCAACGGACACAAGACCACAGTTTTTTTCGATTCCGGCAGCAACATTTCCATTGTTGCCCGCCGCTTTGTGCTACCGCAACAGTGGCTAAAATTTAAGACCGGTATAACCTGTGTCCATGGAGAAATCCGCTGGTACAGGTCCGCCGCTTGTGTCATCAGTTACGGAGGATCAGTTCACAAACTCACCGTAGCGGTCCTTCCTGATCCTCCACACCCGGTGATACTAGGGCGGGACTGGTCTAAAATTAAAAGCGGTGAGACACATACCACTCCCGGGATTAATTTGGGCCTCGTTATGGACAGAGATGAACTGTCTCAAGCTGCCTCCACGCCGTGTAATCAGCCGGCAGAGAGAGACGAAGCGGCCGTCCTGGGTGACGTGGCAACTCCCGGGCCGTCGCGTGCTGACACGTCATCCACCAACGCCGCGGCGGAGCGGGAGGAAACCACGGCCATTGAGGTCAACGCTGACCCTCTCTCCTTGTTGCGGTTCCAATTTAAAGAAACGCCGGCTTCTTTTAGAAGGGAGCAATGGAATGACGACTCCCTGAAGTTTGCAAAAAATGCAGTGGTCCTTGTCAATGGCCAGCGCACTGATCAGTCGATGCCACAGGGCCCTCACTTTGTATTAGACAACGACCTTCTTTACCGTGTAGCAATGCATGACGGGCAGGAGAGAAAGCTGCTGCTAATTCCGCATACCTTCCGGCAGCAGGTCTGCGAGCTAGCACACGCCCACCTCCTAGGTGGCCACTTGGGCACCGAGAAAACACTGGAGCGGATCAAGCTCCGTTTCTACTGGCCGGGAATCAATGAGGAGGTTCGTCGCTTTTGCGCTTCCTGCCCGGAGTGTCAACTGCGACAAATTCCTAGGAGAGACTGTGCTCCTCTCGTTCCTATTCCCCTGATTGATGTTCCCTTCCACAGAATCGGGGTTGACTTGGTTGGACCCCTAGAGCCCTCAGCCCGAGGACACAAGTACATTTTAGTCCTCGTGGATTATGCTACACGATACCCCAAAGCTGTTCCGTTGCGCTCTGCTACCTCCAAAGCCATCGCACGGGAATTACTAGGGGTCTTTTCACGCGTGGGTATTCCCAAGGAAGTCTTGACAGACCAGGGGACACCTTTTACCTCGGAGACATTCAAGGAGACTGCCAAGTTACTGAAAATAAAGCATTTAAAGACCGCGGTGTATCATCCTCAAACCGACGGGTTAGTAGAGAGGTTTAATCAGACTCTCAAACAAATGCTACGTAAGGTGGTCAGCGAGGATGGAAGGAACTGGGATCAGCTCCTCCCCTTCGTCCTTTTTGCCTATCGGGAAGTCCCACAAGCCTCCACGGGGTTCTCCGCTTTTGAATTACTGTATGGGCGACAACCTCTGGGCATATTAGACATTCTAAAAGAAGGATGGGAAGAAGAGGCTCTTCCCTCTACAAACATATTAGAGTATATCGCGCAGTTACGCGATAGATTTGGAAAGATTCGGCCTCTCCTTTAAAAGTCACATGGAAGAAGCTCAAGCAGCACAGGCCCGTTACTACAACCGCGGCACGTCTCTTCGGGAATTCCACCCAGGAGATCGGGTCATGGTCCTAGTGCCTACCTCCCACTCTAAGTTGCTTGCCCATTGGCAAGGTCCCTACGAAGTTAAGGAGAGGAAGGGGCTGGTCGACTATTTGGTAAGTCAACCGAATCGTCGGCCGAAGGAGTGGGTTTATCATGTGAACTTGCTGAAACTGTGGAAGGACAGGGACCCCGATCCCTCCTCCGGCCAGCCCCGCTCACTCTTCGCTCACACACACAGCCTTAACTTCGGTGCGACCTTAAGTCCCAGACAACGGCAGGAGCTGGAAACAGTTATCCGGGCCATTCGGGAGGTAGTCAGTGAAAACCCCGGAAGGACCTCTCTGGTTGAGCACAACATTGTGACAGAGCCCGGGGTTATTGTCCGAGAACGCCCGTATCGTCTTCCCGAGGCAAAAAGGGCTGAAGTGGAGCTTGAGATCAAGCGCATGCTGGAGCTAGGGGTGATTGAGGAAAGTTATAGTCCCTGATCCAGTCCAATTGTGCTCGTCGGCAAGCCTGACGGGAGTTGGAGGTTTTGCAATGACTTCCGTCGGCTTAATCAAGTCTCCCGATTTGATGCCTATCCAATGCCACGAGTGAACGACCTCCTCGAGAGGCTTGGACAGGCTCGATACTTGACCACACTGGACATGACAAAAGGGTACTGGCAGGTTCCTTTAACGGACTCCGTGAAGGAAAAAAACCCCTAGCAGACACTGGCAGTATCTTGTCTTTCCATTTGGGTTACATGGGGCTCCAGCAACCTTCCAACGTCTGGTGGACAAAGTGCTTCGGCCTCATAACTCATACAGTGCTGCCTACCTGGATGACATCGTCATCTATTCCAGCACGTGGAGGGAACACCTACAGCATGTCCGAGCGGTATTGCGGAAACTTGGTGAGGCCGGGCTCCGGATCAATCCCAAGAAATGCTTCTTTGGATTGAGCGAGGCCAAATATTTAGGCTACCTGGTGGGTCAGGGTACTGTAAGGCCACAGTGCTCCAAAGTTGATGCCATTTAGAAATGACTCCGTCCGCGAACCAAGCGGCAGGTGCAAGCCTTTCTCAGGTTAGCCGGGTACTACCGACGGTTTGTACCCCGGTTCTCGGAGAGAGCGGCGCCCTTGACTGATTTAACAAAGAAGAGGGCCCCGAACATTGTGGTATGGACTGAGAAGACAGGCGCTGCATTTGGTGATTTAAAGCAGGCCCTTACGTCTGCACCTATTTTGATGGCACCTAACTTTTCTTTGCCTTTCATCCTCCAGACGGACGCTTCGGACACAGGCCTGGGCGCCCTTCTGAGCCAAAGTGTCGATGGTGTGGAACACCCCATCATGTTCCTGAGCCGGAAACTGTTGGACCAGGAGACCAGGTATGCAGCGGTGGAAAGGGAGGCGTTGGCAATTAAATGGGCGATTACTCAGCTGAGGTACTACCTGTTGGGCCGGGAATTCACCCTTGTCACGGACCTTGCACCTCTACAGTGGATGGCCCTGCACAAGGAGTCGAATCCGCGGGTCACCCGGTGGTTTCTTGACCTACAGCCGTATGCTCTTTCTCGGGTTCACGACCTCTCGGTTAGGGTCGCCTGACCCGACGGGTCTGGGCTAAGGGGGGGGGCCTTGTCACACACGTGCGCATGGGAGGCAGCTAAAGGGCTTGAGTGAAGGCAGTTCTGAGGCATGCCGGGATGTGGTAGAGTACACTGACTCTTTTTCTCACTTCCCTGTAGACCATTCCTGGGAGACTCCACCTGGTTCCCTTGACATCACTTCCGGGACCGAACCAATGGAAACAGACCTTACCAGCTCCGGCCCCCCTGATGTCACATCCGGGCCTGATCCAATGAATGAAGAACACGTGCCCGATCCTTATGACCTCACTTCCTGTCTTCCCCTTTGGTCTTTCCCTCGTTCTGGACTCACTTGGATGCACATTAGTGCTGTATATTTGATAAAGACGACTTTGCAGCCAGGATACCATATTATACGGGTGGCTGCCCCAAACCTTTATCTGTCTATGTCTCGTTTTTGTGACAGTAGATAAATATCAGATTCCATGAACAACTATAAAGAAGGCACACTGGCTTCCCAGGACACATGTTTGAGACCCCCACAGTCTTACCATCAGCTGCTTCTGTCTGTGTGAGAGTGAATGGGCTCCAATGAGATTGGTACTTCCTCTACCAGCTTTTTTAATTTCTTACCATTTTTTACTTGTTTCAAATTCCCCTTATTTGTTAAGATTGTTGATGTAATATTTCAGCCAGGGTTCCTCCTCTGTTTATATTATTATGTATTTTATGTTCATTTTTGGATCATTGTTTTATGCTAATGTTATTTACATGTGTTTTGCAATTTGTGTACTAAGCCTTGGTGATGTTCCATGTGTTTTGTGGATGGTTCCCCAAGAGGTAGGGCCACGTGCAGATCACTGCTAAGAACTGCCCTCTGCTCTTTAAATCCGGCGTCTCCCATAGTTTCTGGTGGTTCATTTGAATGTGCTATGGAGTTTGGGTGTGTTTTATGGTGCTTTTCTGAATTTTTGACCCACTCTTGTTCTGTGTTTTTGAATGTACTTTGAATTAATTGATATAGAACTTTGTTTGCTTGAGCTGCCTTGTGTTTTAGGCAACTCCATTTTGTCATTGTGTGTTTTGGGGCTTTGCAGTATTACAAAGCATCATATAATAAAGTAAAATCTTTTCATTTTTCTAAAGTTTCTGTATTTGCCTGTTTATCTAGCTGGAGGTTGGTGGTGTATCCCCTTTTAGTGGGCATTTTTGGAAGTGCTTTTTGAGACTTCCAGTCATGAGAGTTTGTTGTATACCTCAGCCTTTTGGTATAATAAACATGCTCACTTTAAGTGCACCATCAAAAACTGTTGAAGACTTTCAGTACAAAAATTTATTTACAGTATTTGTTCCTATTTTTTTTTTGTAAAAATTGATCAATTTGTATGGAATGATTACAATAAAAAAATAAATATATATATTTACAGTATTTTAATAGACATTTGGCAAATTCCAGTAAGTGCAAAGAAAGATAATTCAGACTGCACATTATTACTCCTGTCAGAGTGCTTATGCAATATGAATGGAAGTGGAAGATTTTTGTCTCTGATCTTATGAATGCTCAAGAGTCACTTGTGCTGGCCATTGTGTGTGTGTACCTGATGTGTGATTCCTATGTCTATTGTCTGACGTTGTATTCAATGTGTGGTGTTCTGTTTATTGTCTGTTGTTTGTATCCTACTACTCTCACTTGGCTTTGAAGTAAAAGCAATTAAGACTTTTAAATAAGATTCAAATCAGATTATTTTACCATGTACACATGACAATAAATAGAAATTGAACATTGGATCTAATAAATCAACTCTTTTGAAGGACTGCCATTGAAAGTAAAGCTCTTCTCCACTGTCAATTGGCCATATTTTGAATATGTTATTCGACTTGTATTGGTATGATATGCTTGTTAAACAAATCAAATTATATGGTATTCCTGTGTGTTAAACCTAATTTGAGTGTTAACACATGTAATGTATGAATGGTTTGATTGTTTCTGTAATTGCATTGCAGCTAGAAAGTTCTGCACCTGCTCTAAGCCACAGTGGAAAGGATTCTACAAAAAATAAATTGAATTTACAAATACTGTAGGATTTTGAACTGTACAGTATTTAAAATGTATGAGAATGAATCTGTCTGGTGCATTAAACAAAAAAATTACTAAAGACAAGAATTAAAAATAGCATACAAATAACATCTTCAAAGCCATAGATACAGTATATGTAGCCAATTGTATAACTTTGTAGCGAGTTCCTCTTAAGTTGAATGAGGAGCCTGGCACACACAAAAATCTCCTACTCTTAGGAAAATTAATTCTATTAGGAACGGAAACCGACAGAACCTTCTCCCCAATTTGATGTCCTCAGCCGGAGTTATCTTTTGTGAATTTATATAAAATGTACTTAACCTATATTACATCTATATACACATATAAATTAGACCCACACACACACACATACACACACACACAATCCCCACACGTTCCCCAGTCCCTTTTATCTGAACTTTGTTTTAGAAGTTTAAATTCACACGGCCTGGAAAGTCTGCAGTGAATCCAGCAACCAATCCTGAAGTGTGCCGCTGATACGTTTACTGAATTTATATGTAAGGAAGCGATGTCACCGGCCTGGCGAAAGTTCCTTTATTGAAGGATGAAGTCCGTCTCACCCAGGTGACTCGACGTTAGCGTCCGTCTATGGCCGACGCCTGCTCCACAACAGACAAGTAAAGCCGAGAGCTCCGAATATCCTTTTAGGTTAGCAGGCACCCCTTCTCCGTGCACCCAACCGTCCTTATTACGGAGTCTTGTTTGCTTGCTTGCTTGCTTTACTGCTGGCTGCTTCTTTCCATTCACCTTCCCAGCTCCTTATTTAAAAAGTTTTTCTTCTCTCTTTTCCACTCCTTCTCTCTCTTCTCACTTCCTCCTTTAAAAAACGCGCCTCCTTGCCCTTTTAAAGTCAGTTCCCCTTACGTCACACCATGGTACGTTTAGCAAGGACCCACAGGCATAGTTTGGCCCCCTACTTTCTTTAAAGAGATACCCCACAGTCGGTTAATTCCTTGGACATAACCTCTAAAAGGAAGCAAGTGGCAGAAACAGTTAAAAGCACACACAAAAAAAAACATGTGACAACCGTTGCAACTGTCAGATCTTCAATAGCCACTTGATTTTCTCCTTGTGCATATGTTTGTGTTATTTGCTTATCTTGTGAGTATTCTACCTAAATGATTGTAGTCATGTATAGTTATTGTGCTTTATTTAGCAAAAGTCTTTAAGGTGACATAAAAAATTACATGTACACAATACATTTGGGTGGTGGAAACGAAAAATCAAGTTTACCAAGAAACTGAGAATACAAATTAAAGTACAGTAGATCAGAAGACATTTAGTGTTGCTGTTAAGGATGGGATTAATATTACAATAGCAGTGTGTCAGAAAAAGAAAATACTTGAACATCTATAGAGTTAGATAATCCTAAAGTTATTTAACCAAGAAAGAGACTGGTTCAATTATTTATCTAATGTTAATATTAAAAACTGAAGTTTAGGCAGAGAAGTGGAGCGTCAAATATTAAAAGGTTACACATTTTCAAGTAAAGTAACAGTATATTTTGATTGTAATTTCTTGTTGTTTGTGTCCCATGGCAGTTTAGAGAAACAGCTGGCCAACCAGATAACATTATCAGGTTATATTAATAGAAAATGTGTAACATGAAATTGGTCTATAAAGGGCTTGATATAATTTTTCATTTATACACAGATAATATTTATGTAACCCTAAGAAGAAATCAAAACTTTACAGAAGCTCAAGTAGGAAAATATATATATCTATATCTATATCTATATAAAATATATATATATATATATATATATATATATATATATATATATATATATAAGAACTTCTAGCCTGGATAATGAGGAGATGCTGCTGTCAATAACAGGCCTGTTGGTGATGGTAAGGTGGAGAGACCTGTCCAGATGGATCTCAGGTTTATAATTCAAGGCACCAGCATTTGAAAACAGCAGATCCAGCTTGCTGTGCCCACAAAAGGGGCATTCCTTTAAAAGTATGTTCCATCCAGATTTGCCTGATTGAAGTCACCAACATTCAGGATGACTTATCCTTAGTATTTTAGTAATACGCCTCAAAAGGATGATGCAACCCCCTCCTAGTCAATTTTGAGGACAAATTCAGACTGGATTTAAAAGTCTCGTAATTATGCAGGCAGAGGTTAATAAACCTCATGATCAATAACTTATTTTATGAGTAGTTGTCAGTCTTACACTAAAGGTTAATATCAGGAAATTAGACTTTAACTATGCTGTCATTTAGTAAAATAGTCATAGATTAAGGTAGTCATATCCAACGTACTGATGAAATTCATCTTATTCAAAGGACAGAATTGTTTTTAAACCAGGTTGACACACACATATACTGTATAATCCTTGTATTACACTTGCACTCTAACATACATTGCAACTTCTTTTAAATCAAGCAAGGTTCCTGCCTGGATTGGTGTTTTGTATCATACAACATTTTATTAAAAAATGACTGATTATCTCTGCTAAGCAGGGTCTCTACTAAGACGGCTATAAAAGGACAGAATGTATGCTGGACAAATTTCATTAAAAATACGTGATGCATTTTTAATATAAACACAAAACCGTCATCATCACATTTTCAAAATATGTTTGCTTAGTGTGCTGCCTTAACTGTTATGTGATTACTTTAATTGGGGTAAACATTTGTGATAAACTTTAAACTAAAGATGCTCGGTTCTCTAAGTTAAACCTTATAATTTATGTCAGTTTAACAGATCAACTGCCAAGTATATATTGAACTGGCTCCCCTTTTAGAGGTAATTCCTACTGTGTGTTGACTCCAGCAGACCTCTGTGACCCTGTGTTAGGATATAGCGGGTTGGATAATGACTGACTGACTGACTGACTGAATGTCCAATGTAAGCTCCATATGCCATGACCCTGAAGTGGATTAAACAAGTTGGACATTAGCTGCATGGATGGACAACTTAATATACTATGACAAGACCGCTCACGACACTAAACTACAATGTGTAAAATATGAAGCCGTTTTCTTTTTCAACCCAGGGTAAGGCTGTTTTGATTGAGGAACACAATGCAAAAGATTATTGGCCAGCCTAACTTACAATTCTGGGTAGCAGTAAATGGTTCAGTTTCATCTTTAGGGTTTAAGTCTTATGACATTCTTGACAGTTGATTTGTCTTGTGAAAAATGGTCACTGTCCAGTGGCACAACTGAGGATGGAACTGACAGTTGGAGGTTTGAGATTGGGCTGGAGATGGGAAAGATGGATGTTTGGAGATTGTTTTGGGGCATGAAAGAAGCAACCGAACACAATGGACTGATATAAGTTTATTGTGTTATGTTAAATACTCTCCAAATGAGAAAACCAATACATTGAAGTGCAGTGTTAAAGGTAGATGTCTTCAGATGGGTTAGTAGGATCAAGACGTGCTGTCAGGTGAGTACACTGTTATTATCACCAAACGTTTTTTTTTAGCTCTTTTTGTACTTATTTGACTCACCATCTTGCATTATATTTTATTCATATACTAGCTTTAGCTCTAAAAAATTAGTTATTGTATATGTGCAGTATCAATCAGGTCTATTCTTCTTATATCCCAGTGTCTCACTGAACATTTTAGTTTAGCTTTTCTCTAACTTTAAAAATCATTTTATATTTTGTTGACTCCTGAGTGAGTCCAAACATTGGAGTAGGGTCTGGCTCTCCACAGCCTTGTGGCCATATAAACTGAAAACGACGTAACAGTCCCACCATGAAGAAGAAAATCTCCATCTTAGCAAGAGCTTCTCCCAGACAAAGCCGTGGACCTGAATGAGACAAATTTTACCCGTTAGAATTGCTTTGACTAAGTAACATTACTACTAACCTACTCACAGTTGTATTAGAGCAACTCCATACCAGAAATAGTGGTAAATAGGTCCAAAACCTCTAAGTTGAAACGGAATGATGGCCTGGCTAAAATTATATCTATACTGACATGAACTGGGTTACCACATTGAACACATGCTGCATAGAAATCAAAGGATCATGAAATGTGAAATCCATTGCAAATTGTATGTTTCCATGTCATTTATTGTTTTAGAATAGGTACTTTTATATACTGTTATTCCTTGAACAATTAAACATGTCTAAATAATGCTTTAATTTACAATATTAATTGCATTGCCACCCATTTTCTGGCACAGAAATTCCAATACAAAGATGCAGGGAGATGGTTCAGTAGATAAATGGATAAATCCTGTAGTAATACAGCAGTTGGAACCTATCCTGACAGCATTGGCACAAGACTGAAATCAACCCTGGAAAAGGTGCTCATCTATTGAAGTACACATGCTTCCTCACACATCAGGCTGATTATGAGCTGACAATCAGCTTCTTTCAAGTCTTTTAAACATGTGAGAAGACCTTTATTATCCAATTTCAAATTTGTTTCAAGTGATTTTATATTTGTGTATGAACTGACCCACGTCCTAGGCCATATGGTGTTATGGGTCCACAGCTCGCTTAGCAAAGGCCATTTTTTAAATAAATAATCACCGCATTCGCGGCGGCTTAGTTAGGGGGCGTTGGGCCATAGCAAGCCACGGGGCGATCTGCGGTGTGGGCGTATCTCACCTAGTGCACAGGTGAGGGACTGCCCACATCCGTGATTGTTCCCGTGGCTAATGTGCTGCAGCTGCTATGGCCCTTCGCTGTATAAAAGAAGCGTGAGTTGGTTCAGAGAGAAAAAAAATCAGAAAGAATGAAAGGAAAGATCAGAGAAAAGAAAGGAAACAAAAAGGACGGAGGTTTCAGGGAGCGAGGATGCAAGGCGGTGCAAGGGAGAGAGAGCGACACGCGGAGCGTGTGGGCGAGCGAACGAGCGCTCGTGGGCAGCTGCGAGGAAGCTGGGTGTTAGGCTGACACCCAGGCGTTGGAGTTGGAAGTCGCTCCCACTGAGCGAGCAGGTAGCGGGAGTGACCAGGGAAAGGTGACTGGCCGCGAAAGACCGGAAAGGCAGCGGGAGTCGCGATACTTGGTGTTGGCGTCCTGGAGACCAAGGAGTCCAAGTCTCAGGTCTGGGATGAGTGCCAGACCGAAGCCAAGATCGGGAGGTCTCCAGACCTGTGTTAGTGATATGGAAAAGGACAGCTGCAGAGAGAGCGTCTCACCTGCTGCAAAGCCTAGTCGGGAGAAGCAGGTGAGACGCTAATGCTAACAAGAAAGAAGCACTGGGCTTGGCACGATTTTAAAGACTGCTTCCTGTATGAACGTTTTAACCTCGTTTTTAAAAGGATTGTTTTTTCTATTGCTTTTTTTAACCTCCACCTTTTATCGGATTATTTATTTATGGAACTCTTTTGAATCACTGCACATTATTGAACACTGTTTTTGTTGACTCTTTTAATAAAAGCACTTTTGCACATCTTTACCATCCCCTTGCTCAATTGCTATGTTATTGCCTCAACTGTCTAGCTCATCTCGGTGACATTATCGACGGTGTTGGGTTGAAGGGCTTCCAAATAGCAGATGGAAGCGTGGAGCCGAACCCGCATCATCACAGGCCATCATTGATTAAAACTCCGTAAAACACCCACTTATCCATCTTTACATTATGGGAAGAGAGCCCTTCATTTAAAAGACTGATTTCATTTATTACTGCTATTTATTTTCTGCATTGTAAGATCACATTGCAACATTTTGGGTTCTTTTTAAAACTGTTTCTATTTCTTCAAGAATAGATTCTTTCAGTAACAAATAAAACACAAAAGAAAACTTAACCAATCTTTAATAAAACTCCACTCCCTTAAAACCTTCTGAGACTTAATAAAATTCAAAAGCATCTTCTCAGAGCTCACCTGTTAGAGAGGAACAGTGACATAACATATTTGAAACAGAAGCCCCAGAGGGAGAAAACCTAAGGCATTAGTGAGAGAGACACTTTTAATGATGTTTATTACTGTGAGATATGAGACTTGTGTGTTAAGGCAGTTGATTCTAGAAACTGAAGGCACAGGATATTTTGTTCTTCATGGCACACCCTCTCCCTCTGCTTGGTTCACATGTTTAATGAAGTGACTTTCTGTTTTAGGCTCTGCGATTTGGAAAAGAACATTTGTGTTCACATGTTGATTACCAGGATGGCGTTCTATTGAAAAATTAAAAGGCTGCAATTGAATTAACCAACTAGTGAGCCTGGAATTTGTGTCCTTATGTCTACAGAGCCATTACAAAGGAGTGTGATCAGTAACCAATGTCAATCTGTGCCCCCAAAGTAATAATGGAGTCTTTCACCGGCATATTTTGTCACCAGAAAGTCTTTTCAGTAGTTCAATAATTATGTTCTCTAGGAAATAATTTACAGTTTAAATATTGGATTTTTTATGTTCATGTTTATCAGAGACCTTGAGGCAACACTGCTCCCAAACTGGACAAGCTGGTGTCTGTCTGCAAAATAAATCCTTTGAGAAGTGCAGGTTTTCAAGAACTGGTAAAGAAGATGGGGCTTTTTATATCTGTAAAAACTTTTTCATAAGCATCAGTCCAAACAATAGTCTGATTCTTTCATCCCTTTCTCATATCAGTTAAAGGGACAGCACAAACAGCAAAATTTGGCATAAATTGCTTATAATAACCAGCCATAATAACCTGCTTCCCCAGAAAGCAGGAACCTTTTTTCTATGTTTCTGAGTGAGGGTATGCAAGTATCTCATCTATTTTTGCATCCTTTAAGCTGTCCTGCATTATCTAAAGGTGTTTTAAACCCATCATTGCTAAAGATTACTATATTATCTATATACAGTATTTGCTGGAAAATTCAGAGTGAAGGGAGTAATATCTGATCTATGATAGGCTGAAATGTTAAGGGTGTGGCATGGAGCCCAAATAGAAGCTTTACAAATTCGTACAAAACCTCTCGGGTGGACAATGCAGTTTTCTTACAACTGGTTTCCTCGAGAGGCACCTTCCAGTATCCCTTAGCTAGATCCAAAGTAGAGATGTACTGTAAGATACCTGGCTTAATTTTTTCTAACAGCTCATCTACATGATGCATTGGATATAAATTCAAATGTAGAATCGTTGTTTGAACATCTAAATTAAAATCTATGCAAAAACACAAGGTTCCATCTGGTATTTTGATCATTGCAATTGGATCACTGTATTCACTCCAGTTTTTTTGCAAATGACATCTAATTCAAGCATTTGCTTTACCTTTTGGTGAATGGCTATCCTTTGAGATTTAGAAATTCTGTATGGACATTTCTAAATCTTTTATATGTGTGGTAAGACTACTTTTTCAAGATAAAGCTGAAAATAAATCCTGTTTTTTTTTGCATAAATATTTGCCATCTTTTAAAAAATAAACATGTAGTATTTGAAGTGGTTTGCACTGTCCAGGTACTCTAACTTTATAATTTATAGGACTTATTCATTCTTCAGCAAGGACAGGACCTTCCCATTTAATTAAAAACTTGTTTTTTCTCATCCCAAATGATCCTAACACATGATTTCCTTTACGGAGTTTACTTTTTTTAATCATACAGATATTTTTGTGTTTGTTGCTCACATTGCAGGTTAACTTTGGGACTTAGTCTCAATTTGGGGTAACCCTTCTTTTACCAAATGGCTTGTCCTTCCAAACTTCTTACCAAATCCTTAAGAAAATAAATATCACCTCTGAGCAACAAACTCATCAGTCCTATTGAAAGAGAAACTACATACAGCTTGCTGTGCATCACATTGAGAACAGCCATCCAATCACCTCGATCCCAGTGCATCATTCTGGCAGTTCGCTTAAAGGAAAATAAGAAACACTCCAGGTCATCCACTGGAGTCTTTTTCTGTAGGAAATGTAAAGCACCCATCATGACCCTGGGACACAGGTTTTCTTTGGCTCTGAGCCGAAGAGGTATTTGTGGAGTGTACTATTATTGTTGATCCATTTGTGCAAACCCTGCTTCTGATAAAACTGTAGCATTCTGGGTTCTGAGTTGCACAAATTAAATTAATGAATAGTTCTTTTTAAGAGCACTATATTGAAATAAATAAAAGATGGCATTTTTCATTTGTCAACCCTTATTAGGCATATCTGAGCAGTCAATTTAGGCTGGAAGACTAGAAATTTGCATATGTGACTCCAGTCTTTAAGAACAGATACTAAGTGGAATACAGATCAAAACATTGTTACTTCTGTACCATGCAAAATTATGGAAACTATATTAAAAAATTTGAAAAAGTACCTGTATGAAAACAATATACTAAATAACAGCCAGTATGGGTTTATGAGACGAAGATCCTGACAAACAAATCTATTTGATTTTTTTGAAAAGGCAACTGGATAGTATGACATAATGTACTTAAAAAGCCTTTAATACAGTACCACACTGAAAAATAATTTTCAAACTACAAGCTGTAGCACCAGACATAACCTATAAAACTGGATCTCAAGATAGTCAACCGACAGGATATACAGAGTACAGATTAGAAGAGAATGTTGCATGTGGAGTGAGGTTATCAGTGGAGTCAGTGGGGCTCACTCTTTGAATCATTTCATGTTCTGATTTATATAATGATATTGATTCCAGCATAGTTAGTAAATTTGTGAAATTTGCAGATGAGTCTAAAATTTGACAAACAGCAAACACTAAGGAGGCAGCTAAAATATTTAAAAAGACCCGGGCGTGCTGCATAACTGGGAAAACACTTGAAAAATTACTTTTAATCTAGAAAAGTCTAAAGTGCTATAATGTGGGTAAAAGGAACATCAATCATAAATAGAAGATGAGACACTGTCCTACAGGAAGAAATCTATAAAAAGAATTTAGGGTTTTATGTTAACATGTTTTCATCATCTAAGGAATGTGCAGAAGCAATTAAAAAGGCAAATAAAATGTTATCTTATATCATAAAAACTGTTGAACATAAAATGAGGGACCCTATGCATGGACTATATAATGCCCTAGTGAGACTGAGTCTGGAGTATTGTCTGCAATTCTGGCCACCACGGTACATGAAATACATAGCAGCACTTGAAGCTTTGTAGATGAGAGCAACCAGGTGCAACCCAGGACTTAAGAACATGTCCTACTGCAACACATTCAGAGAATTAAATCAGTTTAGTCTAGAGCAGAGGATACTGCATAAGGACCTAATCCAGGTCTTCAGAATCCTCAAAGGCAGTAATAAACTAGATTCAGCAGAATACTTTAACCTTAAGCGTGAATCACTTACTCAAGGACACCAATGGAAGTGCATTTAGGAATGAAGGTATGAAGCCCTTCTTTACTCAGAGAGTTTTACAACAAACTGCCAAGACATGTAGTTGAAGCAGAAACCTCAACAACCTTTAAGAAGTATCTGGAAGAGATATTGAGACACCATAGCAATTAGCTAAACAGGCAAGCTTTATGAACTGAAAGGTCTATTATCATTTATCACATTTTTATGTTTGGAATAATCCAGAAATGTACATGATTTGAAGATACACATTTATCATTATGTTAATAATAAATATAGATCAATCATTTCTAGCAGTAATAGCCATCTACAACATAAGTAATGTTTTGGCTATATTTCTAAATCAATTTCATA
This sequence comes from Polypterus bichir lapradei, assembly GCA_026402145.1. Classification (NCBI taxonomy): domain Eukaryota; kingdom Metazoa; phylum Chordata; class Cladistia; order Polypteriformes; family Polypteridae; genus Polypterus; species Polypterus bichir. The sequence goes on along the minus strand of JANRMT010062806.1, from coordinate 58,962,979 downwards.
ATACCTTTATTAACATGTGTCTATTTATGTCAACAACCTGATGAGTATGTTTTCATTTTGATGGAGTGAATAAATCCATCTTCCTCTTTTCTTCTATTCTTAAGTTTTCTGTTGTGTATGTTTTAGCTTTTACAATTCATCATCAAAATAGGACTTTTTATGTGTGTTCTTTTTGATATAGGATTAAAGTAATAAACAGGCCTGTATATATTAAATATAAAAACAATGTTTAGGTTGAATTAGTTCATTAAATTGGTCAGGGATACCTCAGTACTTTACTGTTTATTTCACACATTATCTAAACATCAGTGGTTTTCAAAATGTAAAAATATGAATGGTGCTGTGGGTTTACCTGCAGAGAAGGGCATGAATGCCTCTGGTTTGATAAACTCTCCCTGGCTATTCAGGAAGTTAGATGGATTAAACTCGTGTGGAAATTTCCACTGAGTCTCTTCATGGAGAACTGAAGAGAGATTGGCAATCACAGTTGTGTTCTGGAAAATAAAGAAAAGTAAGTAAACATAATAGAAGTGCAACAAAATGAAATGCAATGAATACGTAGCAAAATAAATATATAGACCTATTTAAGAGCAGATACAGTAAGTAGTTTTGATATAGACAAGTATATCAACATTAAAACTACAGTACCAACACATATTAATAATTTCTAAATACAACACATGAACATAATTTCACCACATAAAATAAGCTAATCTAGTTACCATTAAAAACACCACAAGAAATAAATCAACAAAATATAATAGACAATAAATTGAAGCAATTCCATCCATCTTTGTCTGCCGAATTTTCATTTTCCTCTGTTAGGTTACAGGGAGCAAATCCCTGTTGTCTTAGGTGCAAGGCAGGAACCATCACAGGATAGACTTGCTCAGATTCACAGAGCCAACTATAAAGTCACCAACCATCATAAGTGGCCTTTTTTTGATTTTGGAAGGAACACTGGAGAACCCAGAGAAAGCTCAGGTGGACAAGGAGAACTCCATGCACAGAGTTACCCCACCAAGAATCAACTCTATGTCCCAGCACATGTCTTAATATCTTTAACATTTGTAATGTATTACTGACATTGTACTAGAAAAAATTGTTGCTTCTCTATTTTCAGCATTTGTGAAGTTACTTTTGTATTTGTGTGTTTTTAAATGTATATTTATAACTGGTTGTTTTTATTTTGGATAGTATTATATTTTTATCAGTCCTCATTTTGTTTTATTTTTTCTAATTTCAGGTTTGTGGTTCCTGCAGCTTCCGTGCAACTGTAGTTCTCCAGTCATGCTTCTCAGCTCAATCATTGTCTGTGTGGAGTTTGCATATTTTTCTAGTGTTCAAGGGAGGTTTCCTGGAAGTGCTCCAGTAGCTCTTCTCACATGTCTATAATGTTAAAGAGCGGCAAAAACCTGGCCTGGTGCAAATGAGTGTGCCTTGCATGGATTGCTTTCCTAGTCGGGGCTGCTTCCTCCATTGCACCTGAAACTGTCTGAACAGACTTCAGGTCCCACTGACCCTGTAATTATAAAATAAGGTAAGAAAAAGGAATGAATGACTTATTTTTTATTTTTGATTTGCTTTCTTTTAGAATCTTCATTTTTTTAAAGTGTGATGATGCTTAAACACACCTGAAAAGATGACTTTGCTGTTATATTCTAAAATTATATTTAGGGATACTGTATATCTAATTACGCTTTTATATCTGCAACACTGTTTTGATTGTTTGAATAGTTTTGTTTTGCTATAAATGTTTAGTTATTTCATTTTGGTAACTTGCACATTTATTTACATGTAGATCATTTGTGTTTAGTTTCCATTGTTTTGTTTAAGTGCTTTTGAAAATATACCTTTCTTTCTACAATGTAATGAAATGTTGATATCAATCTGTTTATGACCTCCTAAATCTTGGCGCTCATCGTCCAGTATTTTCAGGCCATTGAGAATATTATAATTTCAAGTTTAAATTTGTCCAGATCTGTAGGCCTAGATTGCATATGGCCCAACAATATAAAATCCTAACCTAACAAATTTAACCTTTACTCATTGCTGTATGTGTAATACAGTATTATAGGCATCTCCATGTCATGTCACCTTCCATTAATACTATCTTTCTTAGGTGTAGCTATTTATTCCAGAACAATGTCATAATTAGAATATATTTTCAAGGTTAACAACATCTTGAGGTTATTTCCAGTATGCAGTGCAATTTTATAAATGTTCATTTGGAGCCCCATGAGCTCATGTATACGCTTGGAAACATGTGTAAGCCATTTCTGGTACAAAAGACAGGATTTATAAAACACAAATTTGGCATATAAATTGGCATAAAATTATGGCATATTTTGACAATCCATAAGTCCTATACAGACTTTTTGCTGTTGGCATTTTAGTGGTTCCAGGCGTCAGGACAATGAAATGAGCAGAAAATCTTGTTTCATTGAGCATTTCAATGGTGCATCAGTAATTTTGACATTCTTGCGCTGATTATAATATTGTTCATTCACATATTCTGTTAAACCAGCTGTCTTCAATGTGGGTAACAATGCCTAATGCACGTGCTTAATGTTAATTGCCTTAGTCTGTAGCCGATCAATTTTGTCTATATAAAGGGTGTGATGCGTTTTGTACAACATAACTGTCAATGACAACATGAAGAGATAGTGTAAATACTGAAAAGCGCCAGTTACCAAAAAGCCTATGGTTGTTAAAGCACGTAAAAAAACATGGATTGTGTGATTTCTGCATTATGGTCACTATAATGTTGGCTCCAATTCATAACACAACTCCAAGAGGGCATCTCTAAGAACTCTTAATTGGCTTTATAAGCCAGTTATCGTCATTAGGCCAAAGAAAAACATTATGATCCCTGAAAACTTCCTCCTTGAGTAGCCTGCCAATGCCAATATCCTCCAAAAAATATAATGCTGTCATAGCCATTCTGTCCTACAACAGACAGCATAATTTCTACAATGTTTCCTTCAGGTTGTAGTGTGTGCCCTCTCAAAGCCTGGCTCCTTCCACAATGCACCACCCTACAAACACCATAAGAGAACAGATATAATGAAAGTCGCTCCCATACACAGTTGGTGATAGAATGGATCAATGGCTCATTGGAAGGCAGATGGCAGTGTTTGAACTTGTGGGACACACTGTTGAATAAGCGCACAAAGGTTTGCTGTATTGCAATGACTTATACAGTAATTCACAGCACAGCCCAAAAAATGAGCTGTCTCTGCCAGCTTACATAAATCAAGATGAACGTGTGGATGATTCAGACCCTGTGTCTGAGGTCATCGAAGCAATGAAAAATCAAAAACATTTGGATGTTGTAAAATGACAGTAAAATGAGTTACAGGTATATGTAGTATACATTTGATATTTACTTGGCAAATTATTTTATTTTTTTAAGTGCAATAAGACTGTTCTTGATATCTCGCAGTTCTGCATATTCCACCAGCTTTAATTCATGCTGTGTGCTGTGGTGGTCTAAGCACTGCATGATGGCAGTATTGCCATTACTCTAATCATTCAGCTGCTCCTACTCTTCATTTCTTCTTTTATTTGTGACTCCCGCACAGGGAACAGCAAAAATAATGTTCAGTTAGTAATACTTGATGTTCCATTTTCTGTGTTCTGCAATTAAGAAGTCACTTGGGAACAATGCCAAATTAATAAGTTCATTAGATCATAAATATTTAGAAAAGATATTTTTATGCCATATATTGTTATGCCATAAATAAGAACATGCGTACTTATTTTTAAGTTGATTTCAGATTTCTGAAGATACGTGGCATGGCACATAGCATATGCATGGTTTCATAAATTCGATTTTTTTGTGTATGTGCCATTTTTGCCTTTTGATTATAAACACAATTTTAGTATGGAATCTACACAAGATTTTATAAATGAGGCTCCAGACGATTTGCAGAAGCTTACAGTATATAGTGGTGCAGAGGTTACTGTGTCCTTGTGAATTCACATGCTCTCATATCAACTTGGCTTCACTGGATCATCCCAAAAAATGTCAGCACTTTGTACAGAATGATGTAAATGCTGAGGTGTAATCAGTTTCCTACCTTGGGAAGCTTGTACCCACACAGGTGTGTCTCCTTGGTGGTTGAGTGAAATACACCTAGAGGTACAACATCAGCAAAGCGCTGAATCTCATGAATTGTAGCTTGTATGTAGGGCATCTTTAGTCTGTCCTCAAAGTTGAAGTCTTTGTTTTGCCCAAGGACAGTGTCAATTTCTTGATGGCACTTTGCTAAAGAAAAAAAGAAATGATTTGCCATTACATTTTAATATTAGCTTCTAGGATCCAGCTGACCCATGCAGTTTTACAGAGGAGGTCAATACGTTGGTTTTGCTGAAGACATTCAATTTTTTCTTTTTTGTACCCACTTCCAGTGTGGGTCTGTGGGGCGGTGGAGCCCATTCAGGAAGAATCAGAAACAAGGTTGAAAATTATCCTTATTAGAGGTCTAATCTATAACAGTGCACACTCCGTTAAGCTCTCTCATTACTTTAAAGTCACTGGTTAATCTAAATTAAATATGTTTTGAATCAGAGAAGAACCTGGAATACCTTATGAAAACACATACAGACATAGGATGACATTCCATGTACTCTCCTTTATTGAAATAATGTACCTGAGTTTGGGAAATACATTGATCAAAATTGTCTAAATTTTCAACATAAGTGCATATAACTTACAGGTGTGCAAGTATTGGGCATGGGATTTATGTGGCCTAGTATTCATTGTGGCTAGGTGCCACTGGATTTCTTAGAGCTACTATTAATTTCTCTATCAGCTGAGGCACATATAATCCTCTATAATTGTTTTTGGCAGATATCAGTTCTTACCTTGAATATCTGGATGGATCATCAAATACAGGATGGCAAACCTTAGTGTACTTGACGTGGTGTCTGTGCCAGCAGCAAATAAGTCAGTCAGAAGTATGGTCAAGTTTTCATTATCAAATGAGGACTGCTCATTTTTTCTCTAGGGTAAAAAAAATGTGTGTGTGTATATATTTTTATATCCAAGATTGATGAAATTTAAAACATCTTTTTTACCAGACTTATTTCATATGATAATAAGTATGCTGATTTTTGCTTTGTGGTTCAGAATTCTTGTCAACTTTATTTGAGTTTTCAATTTCACATATTGTAACATATGCTCCTACACCACACCAGACCATGTATCACAAAAGAGTGGTAGATCCAAGACACAAAGCACCATTTTACAAAATAATATATATACCGGCAAATATAAATGAATAATACAGTTCAGTTTTTGAGGTAATACATTTATTTTAGCTTTAGTATAACGTGGCTTAGGTGAAGTGAGCCTGTTACAATAAATATTCTCAAGTTAAAGAGTAGGATTAGCTTTGGCTCGACTGGCTAAAGTAGTTACTGTTTGCTTTCTTCGTGAAGAGCAAGACCTAAGCTAAAAGATGTTTTCCCACAGCAGAAACTTTAATTTCTGGAACCAATGAGTTCCTCTATGATGTGGGTCCTGGGCCACTTTGTGAAAGTTAACCTACTAATCTAGTTTCACATGTATCTATCCCTGTGGTGATACTTGCTAGTTTGGATCAATATTTCACCAGCATCTCCATAACATATCAAAACAATTTAAGGAATTTACCCCTAACCCTTGATGATTTTAGGGTATGATGGGAAAGGGATCTTTCAGTAAACATTTCAGAAAAGGTGTGGAATTCAACCAGTCACTAAATATGTTCTAGTTCATCATACACTGAGAGTAATTCAATTAAAATTATTTCACTGCTTACATAAATTCTGTCTTAAAATATACCCAGTGCCAGATCCAACCTGTAAATGATGTCATCAAGCGTCTGCATAACTAATTCATATGTTTTGGAAATATCCTAAAATCAAAGTTTTGACTAACAATGTTTTTGTTTCTTTTGGATAGCCTTGAATTTAAAATGACTTCTAATCCTTTAATAGCAATATGTGAAGTAATACTAGAAGCAGTTACAGTAAGCTTTGAAAAATCCTATACCACACTATTTACACAAGACTAATTTTGTCAGGCTAGTTGTAAATCACCTTTTATTATTCAGTGGAAAAGTGACACTCTATAAAATTTCACGTTTAAAGAAAAAATCAAATTCTTTTAATGAGAACATGTTCAGTACCTGTTCAGATTTTTTTCAGAATTTAGAAAGAATTAAGTAATGTAATAATAAGCTTGTGCTGAAACCTTTTTATTTTATTTGCCATTTTATTTTGCATTTATAACCATTATAGACTGCTTATTCTTATTGTACAGCACACTCAATTGCTGAGTTTTATGGATTATTTTCAGAATATATTATTGAACTTGCTGTTTTTTCTTGATTGGATAATGTTTTGTAATAGCTTTTTGTTATTTAAATAAATTACCGTAATTAATGAATTTCACATTGTACCTCTATGCTAGGTTTTCACATACCTTCTCCATTTCTTCTAGGTAGCTGTCAATGATGTCTCTTACTTCCCCTCTTATTCTTGTTTTCTTGTGCTCTTCAACTATGGATTTTAAGAATGATTTAACCTTGAATGCGTTGGTAATCACTTTCCGATAAGGGAGGGGTAGAGGACGGATAATGGGAAAGGCATCATAAAGCTTGAAATGGGGGGAAAAAGAAAATAAGTAGTTCAGCTAACAAACAAAAAAAGCTTTACACTAAAAGTCATGCAGTCTGTACTGAGTGAATGCTATGATTGCGTGACTAGATTGCGTGAGAACACAGAGTACTCTGCCTTATGCCTAATAACATCTCATGTTACTCGGGGATTAAATCTTTTCAAACCATTTTTATGATAAAGAAGGTCACATTGTACATCTATACATATATAATTCTAACTTGTTCTACTACTTCCAAACTAATAATATGGTTGCGTAACTAACATGTAATGTTGAGATTCAAAACTATTATTTGCCCAGAGTGCAATTTCAAGAATGATGCATTATTCCTATTTTAGTGGTGCATTTACATGCACTGAAAATACAAACTCAAAACTGTTATCTACTATTTGTGTTATTCTTGTAGACAATTATACATTTACTTTGCTAGTAACTTGCTTTATGATAATAATGTACAGACTGAAGAGAGGTAGTCTACATTTATCTGTTATACCCCAAACAAACAATTCTGACACATTCATTTCAGTTCATTCATAGGTCAGTCTTTCCAGGGTCCTAATCTGCAATCTTGTGCAGTTTAGCCTACAAAGCTATAGAGAGGTTCTTACATTATTTTTCTTCTTTGTGAGATGGTGGTAGAAGTCACCAAAGGAATATCAAACTTCTAAAGTCAGATTTGCACATGGCAAAATTGTATCCCCACCTGGAACTGAACCTTCAGGTTTACCCTTCCCTACTTTGGCATACACTGGAAAGATAAGAACCGTACCTAGGTGGTAACCCAACAGGTTTCCTTTAGTGTTGAGTATTGATATCTCTGCTATCACATGTTTTCATTTACAATGCTTTCCCAGTACTCCTTATAATATTGATTTTCAGAAAAGGTTTATCACAATCGTAGCACACTAAAACATGTTTGAGCCAACCACATGTCAATTTTCTTTTTGATTTTAACTCCAAAATCTTTCTTAGCCATCATAAGGATCAAAAAATAGTTAATACAGTTTACTGAGTTAAAGAATTTTTTTACATAGGGACATCACTGCTTCACCCCGTAACAGTCTTACCTTTTACATTATCTACCTTTGTATTATCTATTACATTTTACCTGTTACTTTATCTACCAACATAATAGGACCTTCTATGATAAAAGACTATCCCACTTCTTACACTAATGTAACAGGTACACAACCACTGCACTATGTCTGCTGTGGGTTTTTCTGTAACCTCAGATCTTCAAGCCACTCTTCTTTAGTGCAAGATTTTATCCTCAGTGCACCACACATTGAAACACTGACCCTCTTTAATGTTGTTCTGGTCTGTTAAGTCATATAGATAGGACAGTGTTGCTAAGAACTAGTAGCCATGCTCTGTTGTTTTTGTGGACAGAACTTCAGCACAGTGAAAAGTAATGGACTCTGAAAACTCCTTTATACAAACATTACCAAGCTCCCCCTTGATATGTACTCTTTTGTAGCCTTGCATATTTGATGTTTTCTCTCTTCTTATATTGCACCCTGGTTTTCAATATAACAAGTCTCTGATATTTTATGTCACCCTATAGTGCAAAGTCAATATTTTCAAAGAGTGTCATTTATAATTAAGCCTTCCTAACATAATGGAATTTTTCTGGAGAAAACAGATTTATTTCTACCTCTGCTTGTTATCCAGAAATATACCCACACTAACATTCCACACCACCAATGGCATTCTGCTCATTTTTTATGTAAAAAAAAAATCTTACCATGCCCCAGGGTCCATTGATTAGTCTCAAATTCTCTGATACACAATGGATCATTTGTTGAAAGAATATATCATTGTAACTGAAACGCTGCCCCAACAATACAGAGCAAATCACATTGGACACAGCATTGTGAAGGAGTGTGTGAGGACTCATAATCTGACCTGCAAAGGGACAAGAAGATCTTGAATGTATTTACAAAGAGAAACAGGGATAAGGCATTCATTTTCAACTTTTTATCTCATTAAAATATTAAAGGAGTCCCACAAAAATAATTTGTTTGAATGAATGCTTATATTATTTCATTTTTTTTCCTGGAATCATTTTCTTGCATCTCTGAAAGATCATTTAAAAAAAGGATTTGAAATCTCATTCATTTTCTGAACTTGCTTGTTTAACTGCAGTGTTGCAGGAGACAGGGCTGCATTCCAGCTGTGCTGAGTACAAAACAGTAATCAGTTTGAATATCAGCACCAGCCAATTGTATGGCAATATCAGTCATACAGTATACTGTACGATCAATATATAGTTGCCAATGAACCATGCAAAACCTGAGCAGCTAAACGAAAACCTCTGAAGATGTGGTGAGAAAGACTTGTGCTTTTTTGGTGTTATTGGCTTGTGCTTCTGTTTCTTAAAGTCATTTGTCACTGCTATTTGATTTCATGGCTTCCTCACTTTATCCTTTCTTTTGATGTGGCATTCTAATTATCTGCAGGTCTGACACTGTTAATCAATCCAACATTTAATATGTTGTGTAAAGATTTTGGTGCTATGCTTGTGCAAATTTTTTAAACTACCTAATTCATTGATTCACTAATTTTCTGAATTGAAGTTTTGAATTACTTGATTGTGTAGAGCTGCAGCTTTTTCCAGCAGCATCTGCTACAGGGTAAGAACCAAGGCCAGTCATCACTGAGCATATTCACACCCTTTCATAGATACATAGTAAGATTGATAATTAATTTAACAGTCTAGCTCAATCCTCAATACATTGTTAATAAAGTAGCATATTCAATTTGTTGTAATCTATGTGCTTCCCGACACCTATTTATACACTCAGCCTCTTAAGGAGCATCACTATATCTGCTGTAAAATATTAAATGCGCATGCAAGTATTTTGCAATCAGTAAGGAATTTTTACGAATACTGTGGCAAAGTAGTCAGGGAGTACCCGTGATGTCTTCATTTGAGCCAGTTTGTCAGTGTGAAAAGGGAGGAAATGGAGAGTTTGTTGGTAGACAGGTACCAACCAAGTTTTAGCAAGTATCCCCTTCCTGCTTTCCTATTGACAGAACCTTCAGGTGGCGGAAGAAGAGAAGAGCAAGACAATACAATACAGTAAATCAACAAACAAATATAAGGTATAGGCATAGCTACTGTATGTAGAAAAAACTCTGCTGCTGTCTGGTAATGAGGGTTTGTGTATGTGTGTTTTTGAACATTACATTATATTTGAGTTATTCTGTACAGTATATACATTTGTAAGGAATTTTGAATACTGTACATAATTGAATCTATTTACTTAATTTAAGGATACATGAATATTTCATACATTTCCACCAGGGTGTCCAAGTGGTGACTATGTGTCCAAAAGACAGTAAAATAGTTTGTGCTGTGCAGGCTTATTCTTCTCTTTGTATCATTTCCTTCAATCCATCCATCTTTCCAGGCTCTTAACCCATTACCACAAGGCAGGGTCATGGAACACACTCACACCCACGCATAAGGAATAGGGCCATTTAACAATGCATGTCTTTGAACTAGGAAACAGGAGCACCCAGATGAAACTCCGATGGGGAGAACATACAATCTCCTTGCTGCCAACACCCCTTTCTCCATGTATTATTTCACTCACTGTTTGTTCTTGCAGTTGAAACAGATACTGCGTACCTTAGTTATGTAAGCCACGACACTCTATTTTGAAAAGAATGGACTTTTTTTGTCCATCATTTTTCTGTGTTAATGTCAGAAAGAATTACATGTTTGATTTTGTGTTATATGCTCTGCTATAGTGTATTATTAAATTATGAGGTTAGGTTTACTTTATATTACTTTTCACAATGTTTTCTGTACCACTCTTGGATTAAAGCATCACCTTAATGAAATTATTGCAAATCAACTGTTTTCCAAGTGACTTATGATGCTTTTTTTAGGTAAAAGCAGGTTTAGCTAAGTAGCGCCCTCAAAAGTCACGTATAGTTTAAGTCCATGCAATGTAAAGTTACTCATTAATTGCAAAGATTCACCATTTTCGGGAAACACTCCCATATTTACTTTACAATTAATATTCATCCTAACTTACACATGTTTTTGAATTAAAAAAAAAAAAAACAGGGAGTACATGCTAACTTCAGACAGAATATTCTCTAGGTTGGGAATGGAATCAAGATCACTGTGATACTGTTTTGCTCAAGTCATTCATTTTTCTTTGCATTTTCATCTTTTTTTATTTGTGATTTCTTTATTTTTCCATTACATTTTTATTTTTATGTATGTGTTTTGTCCTTTGGAGCCAATGCACTAAAGTTCACAAAAGTTGATTCATTCAATTCAGGGCATTGAATACATACATTCTTTTTTTTTCTGCAGACCAGCAGAAGTGTTCATTTGCACCTACCTTTGTACTTTTCTAGGCTCTCTGTCAGGTGTGCAACCTCTTCCTGAATCCTGGCCTCCATTGATTTTTTGCCTAAGCCAAAATTGCGCAATGTACTGAGAGTGAATCGTCTCTGCTCCTTCCAATGAGTGCCGTAGTTAACAATGATCACTCCTGGCAGGATGAAAAATTGCATTGAGATGGAAATGAGAAAAAAAGGGTGAGTGTACTGTTCAGTAAGTCAAGCTCATTGGCAATTCACATACATTTAATGCCATTTCCTAAAACTAGGAATTCCCAATTGATCTCACCTAACAATTACAAAGACTATTTGGTCTTTATTCTGTAAAGAGCCCTTTCGTCACTATTTGAATTTTATTTTTTTCACCTGGTAATGCATGCATTCCTTATAATTGCTGTCATGTGAATTCTGCATAAGATTGACTTTCTTTATGGTAGAATTAAAAGTACCTTTTAACATACAATAAAATTATCTCAGCTAAAACCTTCAGGGAGAATTGCATTTTTCAAGCTACTGATATGTATTCAACTTAAGCACATACCTTTATATTCAGTAACATCGTTGACTAAGAGTCCCTGAGGTCTTCCAGCAAATTCAATCGCTTGTGTGACCAGAGCCTCTTTTACTGCCTGCAGCCCGTGGAGGATTACAACAGGAGTGCTCCCAATAAACACACTGTAGACATTTCCATATGTTTCAGAGAGCTGCTTACAAATAGCAAAACAAATGTTATAACAGAAGTCTGCAAGCTTGTAATAATTTACCATCTACAGTATAAGAGATGTACTTATATTTAACACCAGAAGTTTTCAAACTTCAAATACTTTCCCATCTATAAGAGATGCACTTATGTTTAAGAAAATACCAATAAGACTAAAGTAGTCATAAAGCACACATGCAGATTGCTGCTTTGTCCCAATCTTATTTTTCTTAGTTTTATAGGAATGTCTTAAAGGTATCAGAGGAAGGCTTTCGTAAATGGTTGCTGTGGTTGCAGCCACAATCACAGATATGCTCAGCTTGTAGCTTTTGACACACTTCATGGAGAAATTCAAACAATCAGTATCATAAAATCACACTTGCTTTTAACATGAAATCACCAAAGGGGATCCACTGCACAAGCATTTTACCAGCCCAGTGCCACCACTACTCTGTAAAGAGAGCAATATACTAAAGTTACATTTAAAATCATCAAATGGGACTGCATGTAGGAGGTCACTCAGAAAAAAACAGTCAACAACTAATTCACAAGCCCTCTCTGTGCTAAAATGAATAAAGCACGTTAAATCCAGTCTGCTAGTTCCAGTGATTTCAGATCCCAAAATTATTAGCTGTAAAATAAAATATTAAAGTAAAATATTGTTCTGAATTATCTGTTCCATTTATATTTGTGTGTTAAGATTAATGAATATCATTCTTTTGATGCATATTTTAGAAGAACATTTAATCCTGTATTCTTTAAAAAATTGCAACCATCCATCCACTTATTTTCTAAACCTGTTTAATTAATTACAGGCAGACTCAAGGGTACAGAACAACGTAGGAGAGAATGCCAGTGTACTATAGGACAGAGTTATACACTCAGTCCTTCTTATCCATGCAGATTCAACCATCAATCTAAAGGAAGCTGGAGTAGCAATGGAAACGTGATGCAGAATCAGAGAATGAGCAAACCAGATATGTTATTTATTTAGGCTCCAATTTCTGCAAATTTAGCACTTGCACACTAGATACATTAAACAATTTGTGCAGGACCAGGAACAACTTGGTGCTGTCCACTCCCCTCAGAATTCTCCCTTTTACGCTTTGGACTCCTTTAAAGTACAGGGCAGCATTCAGTTGAATAATTAACTAACAGAGCTTTATTTTTTTTTTTACTATGTATAAAGAAGGGCTGCACGGTGGTGCAGTGATAGCGCTGCTGCCTTGCAGTTAGGAGATCCGGGTTTGCTTCCCGGGTCCTCCCTGCGTGGAGATTGCATGTTCTACCCATGTCTGCATGTGTTTCCTCCGGATGCTCCAGTTTCCTCCCACAGTCCAAAGACATGCAGGTTAGGTGCATTGGTGATTCTAAATTGTCCCTGGTGTGTGTGTGTGTGTGTGAGCTATGGTGGGCTGGAGCCCTGCCCAGGGTTTTTTTCCTGCCTTGCGCCCTGTGTTGGCTGGGATTGGCTCAAGCAGACCCCCGTGAGCGTATAGTTAGGATATAGTGGGTTGGATAATTGATGGATGGATGTGTAAAGAAGTGTCTATTCATTACTTTCAGGCTGTCAAGTTGAGATATTGCTGTATTTTAAAAAAAATGACCTCTTCATAAACACATTGAAAATATATTGCAGATTCTTGTTAGCTAGTCAGTGACAAAGATGGCGCAGAATAGTTTTTCATTTTCTTCTTAACACATAATGAGTGTACTAGACAGTTACTTAATGTATTGTGGCAACCCTTTCTGTATCTTATGATGAGTGAGTTGTTGGTCTTATAAATCACCTTTTGCCTGCTTAATTTGAATCATTTGGCTCCAAATATGTATGTTTAATTATAACAATCCTAACCACTGGATATTGATCTCAGATTTTCCATAATAACAGAATATCTTACACTTGATCTGTTGAAAGGTTAACTTAGTACTTTCCACTTTCATTGATTTTCAAAAAGAACCAATAATACAGCTTGAGTCAATCAATCTTTATTTTATATAATGCCTTTCACTACATGCACCATGCTAACATGCTTTACAGGTCATTAAACTAATAATATCATTTAAATCTGAAAAGCTGATTAGTGTGTTGATCTAGTAATAAAAAGTACAATTAGAAATAGTAATACCAGCTAAAAAGTATAATGCGGTATTGACAGTTTGAAGAGAAGTTCGGCTGAGAATATGAAGAAAATGTGTATTGCACCATATGAAACAACAAATAGTAGATCCTAGGGAAAGTGTAGCTCAGTAAATCACAGCAGTCTGTTTTAGAAGGTTAATCCTGCAGCAGCAGTTCTAGAAAGGAAGAGAAGTACTTTTGTAATTGTTCTCCTTCATCTGTCATTGTTCCATGTTGTGTATGGTGCCTTCAAAACATGTTTTAGTATTAAATGGAAAAATATCATTTTCTGTAACATGTGTATTTAGAATGTCTCAAGTGTAGAGTGCTTAGCAAATGTAATATTTTACATAATTCTTTCCGAAATTGTTTTAAATAGTTGCTTTGATTTTTATACGTAATAATAAACAAATGCTCTTACTATCTTTCATTCCAAATTATATTTAATAACTATTTTGCACTTTACCTTTTTCATATCTTTTAAGGGATTTCTCAAGTTCAGCTGTAGAATGTTTCCAAGAAATGGAACAGGTCGCGGTCCGGGTGGAAAATTTCTAAACCTTCTGGTTTTCAAAGCCTGAAACAGGATGAAAATGAAAATGCATATCAGAAACACAGTCACAAACATATTGATCAACTGGACTGGCGTGGCTCGGTTTCTTAATGCTTTGGAAGGCTATGAAAGGCAGATAGCCTCTCCTACTTAATGTACAAATTCTTATATAACTTTTTTTTTTTTTGTTTTGTGTGCTTCTCAAAGCAGGCTGCTGATTGGCAGTTTGGCTTAAGATAATAATTAGCTGATGGTATAGAAGTAAAAAAAACACATAACAGGATTATTTTTTTTTAACGTTAACACCCTTTAAATATTTAGCACAACCCTATGCTACAGTTCAACAACAACAGTAAAACAAACTGTTCATGTTTGTAAGATTAGTAGACATTTAAGAGAATAGTAATTATTTCAGATGCTTTAATTAAGTATTGATTTTCAGTTTTGTACAACTGTATGTAACCACACAGTAAAGAAATCTGAAACCAAGCAAACAAAATCTGGAATAATTACACCACAAGAAATTCCATAAATGTTTGATTTTCATTGAAACGACAAATTATAGAGAGGAATTTCATTCTGTACTGGAAATTGTAGGAGAGATTCATAGTCTTTGTGTTTTTTTGTTACTTTGTAATAGGTGTACACGATGTCCTTAACAATTCACATTGCTCATTTCCAAGTCAATGATAGAGTGGTATATCATTTTCTCGATTTACTGCAAAATAAATAACCCTGCAAGACCTGTAAGTTAGTGCCATGTTATGCTATGAGACTTGCCTGACAATACCAAGCATTTGGCCAATTTTCTCCTACATTGCTTGGAAATAGTGTCCCCATTCAACGATAGGTTAATCATGAATGCAAAAGAGTACATGAACATCCATAGAGGACTGGAATGAGCATGAACTAATATGAAATATCATTCTGTGCAGACTCACAAGAGTTCAGAGAGCCTTGTTTATAGGATTTAATCCAAATGGAACCTTCCTAAAGTCATGATTGACTTGTCTTAGAGATTTAATTAACCTGAAGCTGAAAACTATTTCTTTCCATCCAGAGAGTTCTGCCAGGAGAAGAGCTGTCTGTTTTGTGAGGCTTCTGAATGACCCAGAAGTGCTTCTGCCATTCAGTGCTATGGTACCGGAAGTACTCCCAGGTCCACCATTAAAGAAGCCACTTGTCCTCATCCATGAAAGCAGTAGTCGGGTAGAAGGACAAAACTTGCCTGGAGGAGTGTGAAGGGAGATTTCTGAGTTCATATTAGAGGTAATTTTGTACTTTGAAGTATGAACTTGTGAAAATTACTATTATATTATAAAAGTCACTTAATGTGAATGTTTGTCATTGTTGGATGAATTTGGGTCTGGGGCGCCCCCTTTTGGCCATGTACACACATATATATCTATACTAATAAAAGGCAAAGCCCTCACTGACTGACTGACTAACTCACTGACTCACTCACTCACTCACTCACTCACTCACTCACTCACTCACTCACTCACTCGCTCACTCACTCATCACTAATTCTCCAACTTCCCGTGTAGGTAGAAGGCTGAAATTTGGCAGGCTTATTCCTTACAGCTCACTTACAAAAGTTAAGCAGGTTTCATTTCGAAATTCTACACGTAACGGTCATAACGGTCGATAATGGTCGACAACGTCCGCCATGTTGAACTTTCTTATTTATGGCACCATCTTCACGAAATTTGGTAGGCGGCTTCCCTGCGCTAACCAAAACCGATGTATGTACTTATTTCGATGGTATGACGCCACTGTCGGCCACCATATTGAACTTTCCAACATCACGAATTTTCCAACTTCCCGTGTAGGTAGAAGGCTGACCCCATCTTCACGAAATTTGGTAGGTGGCTTCCCTGCGCTAACCAAAACCTATGTACGTACTTATTTCGTTGGTATGACGCCACTGTCGGCCGCCATATTGAATTTTCCAAACATCACTAATTCTCCAACTTCCCGTGTAGGTAGAAGGCTGAAATTTGGCAGGCTCATTCCTTACAGCTCACTTACAAAAGTTAAGCAGGTTTCATTTCGAAATTCTACGCGTAACGGTCATAAAGGTCAACAATGTCCGCCATGTTGAACTTTCTTATTCATGGCCCCATCTTCACGAAATTTGGTAGGCGGCTTCCCTGCGCTAACCGAAACCAATGTACATACTTATTTCGGTGGTATGATGCCACTGTCAGCCGCCATATTGAACTTTCCAACGTCACTAATTCTCCAACTTCCCGTGTAGGTAGAAGGCTGAAATTTGGCAGGCTCATTCCTTACAGCTCACTTACAAAAGTTAAGCAGGTTTCATTTCGAAA
>JANRMT010062806.1:58925841-58946142 GCA_026402145.1 Polypterus bichir lapradei | reverse complement strand
TCATTCCTTACAGCTTACTTACAAAAGTTAAGCAGGTTTCATTTCAAAATTCTACACGTAACGGTCATAATGGTCGATAACGGTCGACAACATCCGCCTTGTTGAATTTTCTTATTTATGGCCCCATCTTCACGAAATTTGGTAGGCGGATTCCCTGCGCTAACCGAAACCGATGTATGTACTTATTTCGATGGTATGACGCCACTGTCGGCCGCCATATTGAACTTTCCAACGTCACTAATTTTCACAATGTCCGCCATGTTGAACTTTCTTATTCATGACCCCATCTTCACGAAATTTGGTAGGTGGCTTCCCTGCGCTAAACGAAACCACTGTACATACTTATTTCGGTGGTATGATGCCACTGTCAGTCGCCATATTGAACTTTACAACGTCACTAATTCTCCAACTTCCCGTGTAGGTAGAAGGCTGAAATTTGGCAGGCTCATTCCTTACAGCTTACTTACAAAAGTTAAGCAGGTTTCATTTCGAAATTCTACGTGTAACGGTCATAACGGTTGACAATGTTCGCCATGTTGAACTTTCTTATTCATGGCCCCATCTTCACAAAATTTGGTAGGCGGCTTCCCTGCGCTAACCGAAATCAATGTACGTATTTATTTCGGTGGTGTGACGCCACTGTCAGCCGCCATATTGAACTTTCCAACGTCACTAATTCTCCAACTTCCCGTGTAGGTAGAAGGCTCAAATTTGGTACTTATTTCGGTGATATGATGCCACTGTCGGCTGTCATATTGAACTTTTCAATGGTCTTTGTTACTTATGGGCCCATATTCAAGAAATTTGGTACACGGGTTCCCAATGCTAATTGAATCCTACTTACGTACATATATACGTCCATAGCCTGCACCTCAGTCACCGTGTGAGGCGGCGATGGGTCCCCCATCCCAACGCCTCCCACGTTGTTGGCTGCCTGCCTATATAAGGCCGTCTGTCGCTCCGGTCTCTACTTTCCCTTCCTTGCTTCGCCACGGGATTCACGTCTCCCTGCTGATAACTACAGACTTTTTATTTAATCCACGGCTTCTCCACTGATTTATTGTTCATTTATTACGATTATAGTTATTGTGTAGGTATTTTAGATTTACTTTACATTGCTCAGGTACCCATTTTTTTATCATTCCAACCGTACCCCCATTACCATGTCTATCGAGGTGATCACCATCGATCAAAGAACTGTCACTTACCGAGTGGTTTCCATGCCCGGAGATGGCAGCTACCTTTTCCATTCTCTTTGTTACATATTGCACGGCCATATCAGGCTCATTCTTGATATCCAGAGGAACATTGTGTCTTATGTATTGAATG
The DNA here is from genome assembly GCA_026402145.1 of Polypterus bichir lapradei. Lineage (NCBI taxonomy): Eukaryota > Metazoa > Chordata > Cladistia > Polypteriformes > Polypteridae > Polypterus > Polypterus bichir. The sequence goes on along the minus strand of JANRMT010062806.1, from coordinate 58,944,813 downwards.
ACTGGGACAGGATCAAGGTGTGGACTGATGACGGTACAGGAGATAATTATACTACACAGGAGCACTGTAGGAGTGAAATGCTTAAGCCCTTCACCTATGGTTCTGCATGTGAGTTGATGGCTGCCGCTGAATTGTTCGGTTGTCACTTTCAAGTGTACCGAAATGGCCAAATATTTTACACCTTTCGACAACCGCCAATGCCTCTTAAACATCTTAGATTCACAGGTGACGATTTCAGTAGTGGACACTTTATTCAGTTTATGAATGTTTAAACTCTCAAAAGCTGGATGTGAAGTTATCGATGAAACCGGTTGTATGCTTGCAACGCTTGACAGATGCCGAATGTCACTTCAACACAAGTTCTGCAAATACTGTTGTAATTGAACCAAACCATGAAACTCAAACCGATTATGACAGCAGCAATCCAAGCTGTGAGATTTGAAACAAGATAACTGTTCACATGGCCAACTGTACGTTGCATGCTCAAGAGTAACCGGAGGGCCGAACTGACAACATGGTATACAAAGAGATCCTTAACAAATAATTATTGGCATATTTTCCCTCAGTTTAAAAAGGTTTAATTTTCTTCTTAATAAAAATTTTAATGCAGTACTTCGCCGCTGCGAAGCGCGGGTATTTTGCTAGTATGTGTATATGTGTATATGTATATATATGTTTATGTGTGTGTGTGTATATATATACAGTACAGGCCAAAAGTTTGGACACACGTCCTCATTCAATGTGTTTTCTTTATTTTCATGACCATTTACAGCACTCCATCACTCTCCTTCTTGGTCAAATAGTCCTTACACAGCCTGGAGGTGTGTTTGGGGTCATTGTCCTGTTGAAAAGTAAATGATCGTCCAACTAACCTGACTTCTGCACAACACAACTGCTGGTCCCAACCTCATTGATAAAGCAAGAAATTCCACTAAATAACCCTGATAAGGCACACCTGTGAAGTGAAAACCATTTCAGGTGACTACCTGTTGAAGCTCATCGAGAGAATGCCAAGAGTGTGCAAAGCAGTAATCAGAGCAAAGGGTGGCTATTTTGAAGAAACTAGAATTTAAAACATGTTTTCAGTTATTTCACCTTTTTTTGTTAAGTACATAACTCCACATGTGTTCATTCATAGTTTTGATGCCTTCAGTCATGAAAATAAAGAAAACACATTGAATGAGGAGGTGTGTCCAAACTTTTGGCCTGTACTGTATATATATTGTGGCAGTAGGGGACGCTAGTGCTAAATTGAACCCTCAGGTACAACTCCAGACACCAGGTAAAAGTCCAAGACTCTTTATTGTTTTCCCCAGTGCACCAAGCCCCCTCCACACTACTCATATAATAAACCAATACTCTAACAATCTCTAATAACTTCTAACAATCCTCCTCCTCGCCCAGACACTTGCTCCTCTACCTCCCAGCTCAGCTCAGTGTCTGGACTGAGGCACCGTCCTTTTATAGCCCCTGACCCGGAGGTGTTCCTGTCCCAGCAGTCCACAGTTCCTTATTCCTTCCGGGTCAGGGCAATCAGTCTTTTACTTCACCCCGGGAGCACGCCATTCCTTCCCGTCACGTGACCGTGACGTACTCCCGGGTCATAAGGCACAACAGATCCCACAAGTCCCCCCACAGCGACTCCTGGTGGTCCCCAAGGTATCCAGCAGGGCTGTGTATAAACACTACAGAGTCCATAAGGCCCTGCTGGACCTCGGGGCACGATCCTGCTGTCGGAAGAGCTCCTCCTGTCGGCCTGGGGGTGCGGACCGGCCTGGGAAGCCGGCAGTCCTCCACAATATATATATATTTATGACAGCAACACTCATAACAGTGACAAAACAATTACATTGACAATCATGTTAAGTTATTTTCAAAATGTTTCCTTTTCTTTTTCATTACTTCTTTAACACACTACTTTTACGCTTTGAAGCGTGGGTATTTTGCTAGTACTGTATATATTGTAAAAGAATATACACAATAAAGTCAAAGGTTTGGCAATCCATCCCATATACTTGGAAAAAAAGGTTGGTTTAATGCTAGAGAAAAGTTTTTTTTCTTCATTTCATGTTTCTGTAAGATGAATGAATCAATATAATATCACATAAGTACTAAATAAGTTATCTTTGAATGGCACTAAAACCAAAATAAATCTCTAGTACAGGCATCACTAAAAGGCAGACCTGGACCAAGTGACAGCACTATCCGGACCATGACGCATTTCTGATAAAAAAATGAGAATGACTGATAACAATTATGCAGAAATTTTTTTTTTCTCATTGAGGTGTGCTTGTGTATTCGTGTCACTCAACGGAGAGCAAATCAATGAAATACAGTATATGAGTAAAACTTACGGATGCCGCAGAAGGAAATAAGAGAAACAAAGAGTGACAGGGAGAATGGTTTGTTCCAAGAAAAGGTATGTAGACACAGAAAACTGAACTTTCAAAGATGAGTGGACATACCAATATATGTTCATTCTTCTTGTGGATAGTTCAGAACCAGTTTGTGGGTTTAGTAAAAAGTAGCAATGTGAAGCGCCACTATGAGAGAAAACATGGATCATTTGCGCAAATATATTTTCAGCAGTCCAATGTAAGGGCGTGTAAAATAACCGAACTGGGAGCCCACTATGACAGATCCACCAGAGTCCTCTCACATTCATTTACAGCCCAGCAGCATGAAAATTTACGTTCAATTAAAGTAGTACGGATTCTGGGGAAACATGAAAAATATTTCTGATGGGACCATTGTAAAGAAATGCATGTTTTAGTATTATTCAGATGGTTCTGTTTTCTTTTACTTAAAATGTGAACGTGATAGGCCTGCCTTATTAATAAAAAGAATTGTTTATTCATTTTATATGTTATGTTAAAGAGAGTTATTTGTATTCCATACAAATACAAGGCCAATTAAATTCAAATTCACGTTTAAAGTTCTTACTGAGAATTGTAAAAAAATATTTTTGAAATGCTGTTGTAACTATACCTTGTTTATTTTATTTAGAGACATTCACTGACTGCATATATATAGTGATCTGAATCACAAACGTGAGGTTCAGATTGTTTATAGGAGAAACTTTTTTGAATTCAATACCCCTACTCCAGTACCTCTGTATTTAACTCGCTGATCTGCCACGTAGCTTACAGTGCTAACTGCCCAATATAATGACAAAATTCTACGAAATAGAAGTGAAATGACCCTATCCATTGTTTCAGTTTGCAGTATCTTTGCTAATTTATGCAAAGAACACAGCATAATTATCCAAACTAAAACACAATTCTACCAAACAAAAAAATCATTACATCTCTTAAACATGCTAAACTGTACAAAGGCTCAGGGCAGGAGGCAGCAAAGAAAAGCAACTCAGAGATTGCTGTTAGCAGAACAGCACTTAATCAGCACTTTGGACGTATTTCCCAGCTGCTTTGCCTTTTTGCCCATACAGGTGGTCTCCTCCCTGCCTCACTCCACTGACCTGGGGTCAGAGGTAACTTGTATGCCCTCTAGCCTCCACCTCTGTGAGACTCACTGGCAAACATGCACCCAGGCAGATGGACACCCGACACATCTCCTGGCTGCTAAAGTGCTCTTTAAGTGCTGTGTCTGCGAAACAGCGATCAAAGAGCTGCTTTTATATCAGCTTCTCCAGGTAGTCTCGACCACCTGAGGAGCATATCTCTGTCAGGTCTGGACACAGTGTAGGGACACTACACTGTTATTTTCACAGCACCAGTTGAAAAACACTTGTGTAGAGTATTCTTATCAAATCATGTTTGGTGATGAGCAATTGAAAATGGCATTTGTGGAGTTTTAACATAAGTTTTAATGTATGCACAGTTAAGAGATTTGTATTATTTCAATGAAATAAATCTTTAGCAGTGCACTCAAAGTCAACAGTCGTTTTGATCAGTTTTTACTTTGACACGTCTGTGTCTCATATGCAATGCCAATTTAAGAATTAATACATCAACCTTGTTTTCAACTTGCCTTTTAGGAAGGCATTCAAATTCAGGTTGTACTTGCTCAAGTAGTATTTTGTTAAAATTTCAGGTTTAAGGTCATTGTTTAAGATTAAACTATGACATTCATTTTTTGTGATTCAGCGTGTATTTACTTCATGATTTATGTATTAACTTTATAATTATATGTTTTATGTTAGAAGTGATTAATCTTGATTAATTACATACATTTATGTGATTAATTAGTTAATTTGTTTAATCAGTACTGGCCCTAATATATATGTATATAAATACTGTATATTTATATGTTGTGGTAGAAAATGAATCCGTCACAAAGGCAAAACGAAGTTTTGGGGACCGTCCCTGTATATTGTCGTTCAGACAATAAGAAAAAAAAGAAGCAATTCACAGACTTGAAAACAATGAACAAATTTACTGGGACAAAATGGTGGTTATATAACAGAATGATAACATGTGACAGGAAATGGTTGGCATGGTGTGACGCTACAGCAGGAACTGGAAACAACGTCATCCTGATTGGCCAGAAGTGAGGTAATATGTGGGGGCCGGAAGTGACGTCATCAAGGTTGGCCGGAAGTGGCGTCATCGCGGCCATTTTGAAACCCGGAAGTTGCGGGGATTATTTCTCTTCTTGATTTTTGTTGATGAAAAGAAATTCAGTTAAGCACCACGTGACAACCCCTTATCTCGCGATGTTTCACTCACCTTTAGGCTCTTTGACTGCCTCCTAATCGCACATGTGTGACATGACCCCCCCCCCCCCCCCAGCCCAGACCCCTCAGGTCGTGTGACCTGCACCGCGAGGTCGTGGACACAAGAGAGAGCATCTGCGTTGGCTTGCAAGGAACCTCTACGATAAATGACACTAAAACGAAAAGGTTGCAAATCCAAGAACCACCTAGTGATGTGCGGGTTAGACTCACGATTAGGTCACAGAATGCTTTATCAACCGAATCGTCCCATACCACTTTTAAAGGTGCACGTTTCTTTGTTAAATTAGATAAGGGCGAAGCAATTTCAGAGAAATGTGGTACAAAACGGCGATAGTAACCCGCCAACCCTAAAAATGCTTGTGCCTGCCGCTTATTCATGTGACAGGGCCAATTTATGATGGCATCGACTTTATTACATTGTGGTTTAACAATACCCCCACCCACCACGTAGCCTAAATATTTGGCTTCCTTCAATCCGAAGAAACATTTCTTCGGATTAATACGAAGCCCTGCTGACGCTAGTGTGGAGAGCACTTTTTTAACTTGCCATACATGATCCTTCCATGTGCCGGAATAAATGACTACATCATCTAGGTAGGCGGCACTATAGGAATTGTGGGGCCGTAGCAGTGTGTCTACCAGACGTTGAAAAGTAGCTGGCGCCCCGTGCAAACCAAAAGGAAGGACCCTGTATTGTCAATGTCCACTATGTGTACTAAAAGCGTTTTTTTCTTTAGCGGAGTCCGTTAAGGGAACTTGCCAATACCCTTTAATCATGTCAAGAGTAGTTAGGAATCTAGCGTTCCCTAACCGATCAAGTAACTCATCCACTCGCGGCATGGGATACACATCGAATTTAGAGACCTGATTAAGTCATCGGAAGTCATTGCAAAACCTCCACAAGCCATCAGGTTTAGAAACTAAGACAATTGGACTAGACCAAGGGCTATAGCTTTCTTCAATAACCCCTAGTTCCAGCATTCGTCTAATTTCCAACTCCACTTCCGCTTTCTTTGCCTCTGGGAGCCTGTAAGGTCTCTCTCTGACAATCACTCCAGGGTCAGTAATAATGTCATGAACAATCAACGCAGTATGTCCCGGTGTCTCATCCACAACTTTAGGGACAGACAAGACAGCCTATTCAAGATCTTGTTGTTGTTCAGATGTCAAATCAGGACCATAATTGAGGTGGGCACATGACGTAAAAAGAGAACGAGGTTGACCGGAGGAGGGATCGATATCCCTATCCTTCCACGGCTTCAGCAGATTAATGTGATATACTCGTTCATTCGGTCGACGATTTGGTTGTTTAACCAAATAATACACGAGTCCTTTTCTTTCCTTTATTTCATAGGGGCCTTGCCAATGTGCTAACAATTTTGAATGGGTGGTTGGGACGAGCACCATTACACAATCACCTGGGACGAACTCCCGATTGGTGGTGTTTCTATTATAATAATGAGACTGCGCTGCTTGTGCTTTTTCCAAATTGTCTTTTAAAATGGGTCTAATTTTCTCTAGTCTATCGTGTAATTGTGCAATATATTCAAGAATATTTGAAATAGGGAGGACCTCCTCTTCCCATCCTTCTTTTAACATATCCAAAAGCCCTCTGGGTTGTCTTCCATACAATAGTTCAAAAGGAGAAAAACCTGTAGAGGTCTGCAGGACTTCCCAATAAGCAAACAAAACAAGAGGAAGCAACTGATCCCAGTTTCTTCCATCCTCGTTAACTACCTTACGTAGCATCTGTTTCAACGTTTAAATAAAACGTTCTACCAACCCGTCAGTTTGAGGATGGTAGACCAACGCTTTCAGATGTTTTATACGGAGTAATTTGGCTATCTCCCTAAACGTCTCCGAAGTGAAAGGAGTCCCTTGGTCTGTTAAAACCTCTTTAGGGATCCCAACATGAGCAATTATCTCTACTAATTCCCGTGCGATGTTTTTTGTATTAGCTGAGCGCAATGGAACAGCTTCTGGAAAGCGAGTGGCATAGTCAACTAACACTAAAATATATTTAAATCCTTTTAACGAGGGTTCTAAGGGTCCTACGAGATCGATTCCGACTCGTTCAAATGGGATATCAATAAGGGGAAGGGGAACAAGAGGAGCTCGAGTCCGTCTTGGAATCTGGCACTCCGGACAGGAAGCGCAAAATCGGACCTCCTCATTTATTCCCAGCCAATAAAATCGGAGTTTTATCCTCTCTAAAGTTTTATCTGAGCCTAAATGGGCTCTAAGAAGGTGAGCATGTGCCAATTCACACACTTATCGCCGAAAAGTGCGTGGAATTAACAACAATGCTCGCACTTCACCCCCGTGTTCTGCCACTCTATATAATAAATTATTTTTAATTACAAAGAACGGCATCGGTGGCATGGGATCCAGAGTTGCATAACCGTAGGTGGATACTACAGCATTCCTAGCAAATTTTAAGGAATCATCGTTCCACTGTTCTCTTTTGAAGGATGAAGGTGTTAAAAGGAATTGTGAAGATAAATTTTGAATTGGGTCCTGTGATGAAGGTTTCACTCACCTTTAAGCTCTTTAACTGTCTCCTAATCGCACATGTGTGACAATATATATATATATATATATATATATATATATATATATATATATATATAGTAATAAGAAGGGACAAGAGACATGGAAAGGTTTGGGGCAACCACCCATATAATTCAGTATCCTGGCTGCAAAAGTAAATGCTTTCTAGTTTAGTCCAGTTTACAAGACCGAGTCCAAAACAGAACTGAATTCCAGTGAAAAGGTGTGAGGCTTTATAGGAAGTCTAGGGGAAGTGATGTCGTCCTTGGGGCCGGGGCCGGGACCGGAAGTGATGTCGTCCTCGGGCCCAGGACTGGAAGTGATGTTGTCCTCAGGCCCGGGACTGGAAGTGATGTCATCCTCGCAGCCGGGACCAGAAGTGGGGTGTCCCGAGTTGAGGTGGTGGCTCCTGGTGGGAATTCCCGGGAAAGGTCTGCAGGGAACTTAGAAAGAGCATTAGTGCACCCCGCCACCCCCTCGGCAGATGTATTACTATTCATCTCCAAGCCCTTCAGCTGCCTCATATTCACATGTGTGTGACAATATATATATAGAAGTAATGTAAAAACAAATAGCATTTAACTTGCTAATATCCTTTTAAAAGTGAGTGAAACTGAAAAATACAGATTTTTCTTATTCTGCATTGAGAAAAGGGCAGTAGCATGAGATTTTCATTTAGAATAAATTTAGAAATATCTATATTTCTACCATAGAGCTTAATACTCTTTTGTCATTAACTAATATTTTACCTTTTCTGATCCCATAAATTTATCATAATAATGGCAAATAATGACAAGCAGAGCAGACCAAAGGTCATTTAACAGCTCAATGCTGAAAGTCTGCAGCTCCTTCAAAGACAGACCCATTAATATGTTCATTAGTAAACAGCAGGTTAAACAACCTGAACAATTACAAAAATTCAATGAACATTATGTAACTTTCAAAAATGCATAGTGCGGTCCAAAAATTTTTAGAAAATCCAGTTTGTCATTTCTACATTAAAAAATGGACACTGATAAAAAAGAGTTGTTTAAATCAGAAAAGATGGTTGGGACAAATACTTGCAGCCATAGTGAGCCGCTAGAGTTGAACTTGGGAAAAGAGCACTCTGACAGATAGTTGGAAATTTCCTTGTTCCATTGTAATGAGGACATGTGCATATTTTCTCTGTCTTCTGCCTCCACCTACTGGGCAGATTACCCTATAGCAGTGCTAACAAGCAAGTGTATTTTTTTCCATTTACTAAAATACATTCTTCCAATATATACTCAGCAAAAAAAGAAACGTCCCTTTTTCAGGACTGTGTATTTCAACAATAATGTTTTAAAAATCCAAATAACTTTACAGATCTTCATTGTAAATTGTTTAAACAATGTTTTCCATGCATGTTCAATTAACCATAATCAATTAATTAACATGCACCTGTGGAATGGTCGTTAAGACCTTAACAGCTTACAGAAAGTAAGCATTTAAGGTCACAGTTCTAAAAACGCAGGACACTAAAGAGACTTGTCTACCGACTGTGAAAAACACCCAAAGAAAGATGCCCAGGGTCCCTGCTCATCTGCGTGAACGTGCATTAGGCATGCTGCAGGGAGGCATGAGGACTGCTGATGTGGCTAGGGCAATAAATTGCCATGTCCACACTGTGAGACGCCTAAGACAGCGCTACAGGGAGACAGGAAGGACAGCTGACCATCCTCGCAGTGGAAGACCACGTGTAACAACACCTGCACAGGATCGGTACATCCGAATATCACACCTGCGTGACAGGTACAGGATGGCCACAACAACTGCCCGAGTCACACCAGGAACACACAATCCCTCCATCAGTGCTCAGACTGTCCGCAATAGGCTGAGAGAGGCTGGACTGAGGGCTTGCAGGCCTGTTGTAAGGCAGGTCCTTACCAGACATCACCAGCAACAATGCCGCCTATGGGCACAAACCCACCTTCGCTGGACCAGACAGGAGTGGCAAAAAGTGCGTGAGTTTCTGCATGACAGCAATGTCAGTGTTCTGCCATGGCCAGCGAAGAGCCCAGATCTCAATCCCATTGAGCACATCTGGGACCTGTTGGATCGCAGGGTGAGGGCTAGGGCCATTCCCCCCAGAAATGTCCAGGAACTTGCAGGTGCCTTGGTTGAAGAGTGGGGTAACATCTCACAGCAAGAACTGACAAATCTGGTCCAGTCCATGAGGAGGAGATGCACTGCAGTACTTCAAGCAGCTGGTGGCCACACCAGATACTGACTGGTACTTTTGATTTTGAGCCTCCCTTCATTCAGGGACACATTGTGAAACATTTTTAGTTTATGTCTTATGGTGTTGACTCTTTTAGTGTTCATACAAATATTTACACATTAAGTCTACTGAAAGTAAAAACAGTTGAAAGTCAGGGGACGTTTCTTTTTTTGCTGAGTATAAGTTGTGGACAGTTCAGGGGCATCTCAGAGCAAACCCAGCTTTTAATTTAATTTAGCAATTTATTCAACTTAATGTATTCAGCCAAACAGAATGTGACAGAAGTAGGAGAATCTAAGAAGTAGGACAGTCTAGGAGAAATAAATCCACAGTAACATGAATCTGAATTTTTGTCTGAAAAATAATGTTTTTCCAGACTCTCCTGATGTCATTTATTTTTACTTAAAGGAAACATTCCCAAGGAAATTTCTGTTCCTGTCTGTCTATTTCCACCTGTGGCAGAACACTTCATTCTTCACCAAGGTACAGAACGTCAAAAACATGACAACCAAATTTGCCAGTGCTACTTGGTTTGCTTACTAAGTACTTGATAGCTACTAAGGCTAGTAGTATTTGAACTTGTGGATTTACTTTAGGAATACAATCTAGCATGCCATTTTCACACAGTAATCTTTCAATAAATTGGTCTGGTTCTTAAAATGAACATTAATGACTTACCTTAAAAGTAAAAGGTTGAAAGCAGAAAATCAAATCTACATGGAGTAATAAGGATGTGTTTGGCTGAAAATAGTACCATATACTGTATCTATTATAAACCTCTCATGTTATTGACTTTACCAAACATAAAGAGGTATTGAATAAACTCACATACTCACTACAATATCTGATTTGATATCTCACATTTCTATTGCATTTTTTTAGCTGTTTAAAAATATTTTGTCATGGTGTTTACCATTAATTATTAACCTATTCATCTATTTTCAAATCTAATCATTCATTTCAGGGCTGTGGAGGCACCACAGCCTGTCCCAGCAGCTTCAAAGGTAAGGCAAGAACCAACCCTGGACAAAGAGTGAGACAGTGAAAGGTATCATACAAACTAAACCTTCATTTTAAGGTTGATGATCTTTTCTGGGATTTGGCTTGGCATCATTTAGAAGGACTTTGAACCCCAAATGGTTATTGGGATGCCTTAGATGTTCCCTCAAATTACAGTCAGTCAGTCATTGTCCAACCCGCTATATCCTAACACAGGGTCACAGGGGTCTGCTGGAGCCAATCCCAGCCAGCACAGGGTACAAGGCAGGAATAAATCCCGGACAGGGCGCCAACCCACCACAGGGCACACACACACACCAAGCACACACTAGGGACAATTTAGGATCACCAGTGCACCTAACCTGCATGTCTTTGGACTGTGGGTGGAAACTGGAGGACGCAGAGGAAACCCATGCATACACAGGGAGAACATGCAAACTCTACGCAGGGAAGACCCAGGAAGCGAACCCAGCTCTCCTTACTGCGAGGCAGCAGTGCTACCATTTTGCAAATTACAGTAATAATGAAATACATTAGCTAGATGGTGATTTTTGTAATACAAAGAAAAAATGTTGTATTTAACTAAAACATGAACAACTCATGATGGAGTGAGAATGATGGGGATTGGATTAAGCTGGCACACCTAATTAAGAAAATGAGCACAAAAGACATACTGCTATCAATATTCTGGCTCTTCTGCAGGATGTACTTTACTTACAGAAAACCTTTGTCATAAGAAGTTCCTACTTTGTGTTGTCAGGGATGCCAGGGGCGACGACCCGGCCAGGACGCCTTGAAGGACCGGAAGAGGGTCTACACCCGCCCTGGATCACGTGGGGGCCACCACCCTGGTTGCTTTGGGGGCCACGGGTAGAGGGCTTGGAAGCCCAACCCTGTAGGGTCCCGTGGTCACCGCCAGTGGGCGCCCCAATGCCTTGGGAACCCTAGACCTCAGCACTTCCGCCACACCAGGAAGTGCTGGGGGGAAGAGAAGCAGGGACTCCCGGAGAGCTTCCGGGAGAACAGCCGGCACTTCCGCCACACTGGGGCGTGTCAGCGGGAGATTGCCGGGGAGCACCTGGAGCATATCCGGGTGAGGATAAAAGGGGCCGCCTCCCTTCATTCTAGGCTGGAGTCGGGTGGAAGAAGGACGAAGCAGAGGAGAGTGTGGAGGCGGCCGAAGAAAGGTGTTGTGTGGCCAGGACTTTGGTGGGTTTGTGCACTTGTAAATATTGTACATAGTTGTGAATAAACGTGTGGTGGTGACTTCCAACATGTCTGCCTGTCTGTGTCCGGGCCATGTCCACATCTGGCGTAGTCGGCAGGATGCTCCGTCTGGTGCAAGATGGGGACCTGGCATTCAAAATCTTGTTGTGGACGGCCCGGCGCAGCAGGGGACCCCACCCACGTGCCGCAGGAGCGGCGTGCACATAGCCCCACTGGGGAAAAGTACCCCACGGACCGCCATGGGTCCACAGGAGAGCTGTTTTCCCCTGAGGCGGATCGATGGCGTGTGGAGCGGGGCTGCAGTAGGCTCCCGTGGGCACGCTGTTGCTGGAGGCGCCCGGGTCGGCATCGCATCTAGGGAGGCCACGCCGAGGATGTCTCGTCGGTTAGACGGGACCCGGGATGTGAGTTCCCTGCCTATCGGGGGCCGGGCGTGTGTTCTTTCTTGCTGGCAGGGACTGCTCGGATCCACGTCAGTGGCAGATGCATGCTGGTCACCGGGGCTTCGACGGTGCGGCGGCGCCTGTGGGAGTCGTGGAAAAGGAGTCGCTGCAGCATGAAAAACAGCGAGGCTGCAACCAAGCACGTCGCCGCCGCAGGAGGGGAGCCAAAATGGCCGCGGACCAGAAGTCCCTCCGCATGTCCGGCACGTGATTGGTTGGTGTGTCTTGCGTGCCTGCCGATGACTAGAGAGAGGCGGGATAAAGGAATGTCCATCACGTGCCGGGGGGAGACCCGATTGGGCCGGAGGAAGAGGCCCACAGAAAGTTGCTGGCGTTTGGGGCTGACGGGCAGGTAAGCTCCGCGTCGGTTAACTTCCTGTCTTTGCCGGCTGCTCTGTCAGAGCTGGAGGCGTGCCTTCAGCCCACGGAGCAGCGTGTGTTGCAGGCGCTACGTGCCCTCCGGGCAGAGTTGCGAGTACTGGAGATGAAGGTGGTCATGTCATTCAAAGAGCTATTGGCGGCGATAAGACGGCGCGACGCTGGATTCTTAAGCCGGAGGTGTACGGTGGGGAAGGTGAGTACAGCCATCCCCGTACAGCATAAAGGAGGGTCTGCTGAAAACGGCTGTGATACTAACAATCAGCATCAACTAAGCAGTCCTCCAACAGTGGATGTGGCGCCGGGGGCTGTGCGTGCGATGAGGGGAGAGACAGCGAGAGGGCTGGCAGGACACGGGCTGTTGAGTGCCCCAGGTCCTAGCGCCCTCCGCCCCGAGTCGGCAGCAGACTCACGCCGCTCTACAGGGATGCAGACGGGAAGGAGTCTCTTTCTCTGCAATAAGGAGACTCAGACTGTCAGGGCGTCCCAGAGCGACAGGAGGAATCGAGGGGTGAATGCCGGTTCCTCCGATGGGATGGGACGTGGTGCTGGGAGCACCCATTCGAGTGCTGGCCGCCCTCTGCGGGGGCAGAGGGAACCCATGACGTTAGCAGAGAGGAAAGGATTGCAGGCGGTCCCGTCTGTTACACCGGCAGGAGGGACACGGAACCCACGGAGGGGGTGCCGAACAGGCAAGTGTCGGGGTGCCGGTCGGAGGGGGGGAACGCTGCCAGTGCGCGGCACAGAGGGACGCCGGGGAAGAGTCTCCAGGCAGCGGTTCTGCCCCTTTGTTTCTGTTCATTGCAGGACCGGACCCCGGACAAGCAGTAGGACCCGCTTCGTTGGGAACCTACCCTCCGGAGACGGACCATCTGCTGGAAGGACTCTCCGTGGCGGAGGCTACGAAGGGGCGAGTGGCTCCAACCAAAGGGGCACGAAAACCTCAGAGGGGGTGCCGAAGGAGTGGGCCCCGGGGTGCCGGTAAGAGGGGGGAGCGCAGCCTGTGCGAGGCACAGGAGGATGCCAAGTGGTGGTGTCCAGGTGGCATCTCCACCCCTATGCCTGTTGGGAGAACAGGGCCGGACCTCGGCTGCTCAGGAGTAGGACCCGCTTAGGGGGTAAGCTGCCCTCGCGGGACGTGTCGCTCCTCCTGAGTGGTCTTCGCTGGCTGTGGGGCACTGTCAGGGATGCCAGGGGCGACGACCCGGCGGGGACGCCTTGAAGGACCGGAAGAGGGTCTACACCCGCCCTGGATCACGTGGGGGCCACCACCCTGGTTGCTTTGGGGGCCACGGGTAGAGGGCTTGGAAGCCCAACCCTGTAGGGGCCCGTGGTCACCGCCAGGGGGCGCCCCAATGCCTTGGGAACCCTAGACCTCAGCACTTCCACCACACCAGGAAGTGCTGGAGGGAAGAGAAGCAGGGACACCCAGAGAGCTTCCGGGAGAACAGCCGGCACTTCCGCCACACTGGGGCGTGTCAGCGGGAGATTGCCGGGGAGCACCTGGAGCATATCCGGGTGAAGATAAAAGGGGCCGCCTCCCTTCATTCGAGGCTGGAGTCGGGTGGAAGCAGGACGAAGCAGAGGAGAGTGTGGAGGCGGCAGAAGAAAGGTGTTGTGTGGCCAGGACTTTGGGGGGTTTGTGCACTTGTAAATATTGTACATAGTTGTGAATAAACGTGTGGTGGTGACTTCCAACATGTCTGCCTGTCTGTGTCCGGGCCATGTCCACAGTGTTTAATGTTCTGCTGTTTCAACTAGGCTGTGCTCTAGATGCTGACAAAATTGAACTTATATGAATGGAGTGATTTAATTTTGCCAGTTCATTCTGTAATATTTAACTTTTAATGGGAAAGGAGCTAGTCACTCCTAATATTTATCCATTGTAAAAATAAACAGAACACAGCGTAAAGGGTTGGGGTTTTTGGCCCCGTATACTGTAAACAAAAGATTATCAATAGCAGTCACAAAATACATAAACAAAAGGTCTTCAAAATACGCGACGCCTTTACAGGGTCGGCGGCCATTTTTATACTGGTGGAGGAATGCTGGGAAGGAGGCGTGAGGGATGACGGGACTGCTGACGTCAGGGAAGATGGCGGAGGAAGGGCGGAAGTGGACGTAGTGCGGTCAGGTTATGATGGTGGAGGATCCTTTTTCCTGGAAGAAAGAGCAGAAAGGTTAGTACTCCGCCATTCCCTACCGGCAAACGTCCTTCGCAGTGGTTTCGGATCAGTCCGCGGTCTCCTACTCGCGCATGCGTGACACCATACAGTTATACTCTGTCTTGCTTAAGCCATTTCAGAGTTGTTGGAAACCAGAGCTCATCCTATCAGAAACTGGCACAAGGTAAGAGACAAACTTGAACAGGAAACCATTCTATTGCTGGGCTTACTCATTTCTACCACTTCAGTTTTTGTTTGTTGTATCCAGCACAGAATGTACTTGTATCTGATGCCTTCTCTGCCAACTCCAAAAGAATTCTCTCCTCCCTCTAACAAAAACATCACAGCTACCAACAAAAATGAACATTGCCAGCTAGAAGAATTGGAATAAGATCAGAGCAGCGACCAGTTATTTCCATGATGTAAACAATTAACCAACCTTTTTTCCAGCATTTGTCCACCAGCAAATAGTTAAAATGGAGTAAAATGAATGAGGAAAATCCAAGAAACACAAAAGAAGAATTCAGAATAGTGATACATGGCTCTACAAAGTGCAAATAGCTCAAAGCCGGGTCCGGTGCCATTATCCTTCTTATTAATTCCTGATGTTTTTTCATCTCATTCTTGAGGGTCTACTATACACACTCATGCTTCTCCCTCTACAGGCTCATAAATGTGTTGGGGGTTGTTTGTTGTTTCATTTAGAGTTGCTCTTTAAAGCTTGTTTCAATTGGTTTGACTTGTTTTGTACTTTGTTTAACATTTGCTTATTAAAAAACAGTGATGCAAAGCGTGAATAATAAGGAAGTAGCTGGAGAAAATGAAGTACAGTTGGAAGTATAGACATTATTGGGTAACAGAGAGGTGCAGATACACTAGACTTTAAAAATACAGAGGTATTAATCTGCTACCTCATTCTTTCAAGATAAAAGAAATTGTAATTGAAAAAAATAAAAGAAATAGAGGGTGATTGAGAAAATAAGTTTCAGAATAGAAAATGAAATCAGAGATGCAATCTTTGACGTGGGTAGTGAAATCCTATACATATTCTACAACTTTGTGATAACTAGTTTTGATTTCCTATGCTGTGTTGTGCTGGGTCAGTCATGTCACTTCAAGAGAGAGATAGAACATGTAGATTCGGTTGTTGGACACACTCTTGATTTGCTTGAGGTAGCAGAGAAAGAGAGTGCTAGAAAAAATCCAGAGAAGTGTGACTAGGCTCATTCCAGGACTGTTGGGTATGACTTATAAGAAAAAATTGAAGGAAATAACATTTGATCTGGCTTTTATGCAAATAACATATAAATGTTAATGTTTTGGGCACATGAACCGTTCTTTGTATGTAAGAGCCAGATCGAATGCTAATAACCTTTACTTATTTACTTACATCCTACAGTCACAAGTAGAGTGCAGAGCTTCCCATGTACATATACAAAGTACAGCGATGACAAAAGTGCATTTTTGATCCGATGTAGAACCGTCGTCATGATTTGAGTTTACCTCTGTTATAGCGTGTCTATGTGAAAACACCAGTGTCAAATGCGGGGGGAGGGAGTTGGGATCGTGACCGCAGGTGAGGGAATAAAAATGAATAAAAAAAAAACAAAGCTAACCTTTACAAGTATCATAAATTAACTGGCTGTTACAGACTGGAATCAAATGTATGTTTTTATTCTAAAATAGTAAGAATACAAGCAGCTCACTTCTCAAAACGGACACTTCCGGGATCGAACCCGTGAAGCTTTGATTGCCAGTCAACAGTTGATACCATTGAGCCACCGAAGCAGTCGTAGCAAATGTGTGTCAATGTCACACCCTAATGTGGGTTCTTTTTCTGCAGTTATATTTTTGAATGGAAGCGCATTTGTTCTGTTATATTTGTACCTTTTGTGAAAGTGTTTATTTGATATTTGGAATTCAGGCTTCACATATTATACACTTCATGTCTACATTTTGTCAATTATTACTAAAACATAAAAAAAGTTTCTGTTTTAACAACAATGTGTTTACATAGATCGTTATTGACACGGAACACACATGAAATGCATGTGTTCCAAATAACGATATAGTATTTATAAAAGGTGTCATTTTGCTTGACTTCTCACTCTATATAACTCCAAGCAACTGACACGCAGGTAGACAGACTTGAGCTGAGAAAACTGTGCGGGGTGGGGGATGTGATAGCAGGTGCTTGCTGTTTGCTGCTTATCAACACATTTAAAGGACAAAAGACACTGACGTAGAGGTGAAAAGGGATTTAAGGTTGAACGGATATACAAGTTTTTTCATAGGCTCTGGTAATTCTAGTGTTAAGCAAACAGAGATTAAGAGGTGACATGACTGTTTAAACTAATGAAAGGAATTAGTACAGTGGATCAAGACTGTTTACAGTAATTTCAACAAGAGCATGGGGGCACAGTTGGAAATTTAAGGGTAAATTTAGCACAAACATTAGGAAGTTTCTTTTCACACAGAGTTCCATATACATATGGAATAAGTTACCAAGTACTGTGGTAGAGAGTAGGGTTGGTGTTGTTTTGGAGGAATTAGGTGGATTGGTCTATTTATCTAAGGGAGAAATACAGAAAAGTAAGGAAAGAGTTAGCAATGTCTTTTGCAGACTAAGAAAAAGCCTATGATAGAGTGCCAATAGGAGAAATCTAATTGGGCTTGAGAAGCAAAGACCTTTCAAAAATATGTATGCTGAAGGAAGTGTGGCACTTCTGTGTTAAGCAGGGGAAGAAGAGTTTGCCTGAGTAGGAGTGCATCAGGAGTCGGTACTGAGTCCATTATTGTTTATGCTAACATTAGATGAAATCATCAACGAAGTGAATAAACAGCCTCTGTGGTCAATGCTTTTTGCAAATGATGTAGAGGAAAAAGATAGAGACTGGATATGGAATTAGAGCAGTAGAGAAAAGCTCTAGAGTGGCATAGGATAAAGATAAATTAATGAAGAACGTCATCTATGCTCTACACCTATTGTAGAAAGTGGGAAAATGGAAAAGTGAAGGTGGCAGCAGATTACTTAAAAGAAGTGGACTCCTTTCAGTACTTAGGATCAATGATGCAAAAGGAATGGGGTGCTAGGGGTGTAAATTAGGTAGAGAATCGGAACAAGATGTAAAAAATTGAATAAAGCATAGCAGAATAGTGGCCAGGATAAATGCTGTGATGGATGTACTGGGAGAAAAATGGATCAAATAGAATTAAGGGAAGCTTAAAAGTGAAAAGGATATGGTGAAAGAAGATCGAGAGAAGGCTTCAGTGAGGTGGACACATACAGTATGGTGACAAGAGGAAAACAATGTGCTTAGGAGAGTAGAGTTGATGGGAGAAGGAAGAGAGAGAAATAGACCAAAACAAGATGGAAAGATGTGGTACCAAAAGATATGAGATTAGATGTAATAAGGAAAGGGCCATAAATTGGATACAATGGAAAAGAAGAACACACATCTAGTGAAGCAGACCTACAGTTACGTCCATAAATATTTGGACAGAGACAACTTTTTTCTAATTTTGTTTCTGTACATTACCACAATGAATTTTAAATGAAACAACTCAGATGCAGTTGAAGTGCAGACTTTCAGCTTTAATTCAGTGGTGTAACAAAACGATTGCATTAAAATGTGAGGCAACTAAAGCATTTTTTAACACAATCCCTTCATTTCAGGGGCTCATAAGTAATTGGACAGTTGACTCAAAGGCTATTTCATAGGCAGGTGTGGGCAAGTCCGTCATTATTAATTAAGCAGATAAAAGGCCTGGAGTTGATTGAGGTGTGGTGCTTGCATGTGGAAGATTTTGCTGTGAACAGACAACATGCGGTCAAAGGTGCTCTCCATGCGGGTGAAAGAAGCCATCCTTAAGCTGCGAAAACAGAAAAAACCCATCCGAGAAATTGCTACAATATTACGAGTGGCAAAATCTACAGTTCGGTACATCCTGAGAAAGAAAGTAAGCACTGGTGAACTCAGCAACACAAAAAGACCTGGACGTCCACAGAAGACAACAGTGGTGGATGATCACAGAATCATTTCCATAGTGAAGAGAACCCCCTTCACAACAGCCAACCAAGAGAACAACACTCTCCAGGGGGTAGGCGTATCGATATCCAAGTCTACCATAAAGAGAAGACTGCATGAAAGTAAATACCGAGGGTGCACTGCAAGGTGCAATCCACTCATAAGCCTCAAGAATAGAAAGGCTAGATTGGACTTTTCTAAAGAACATCTAAAAAAGCCAGCACAGTTCTGGAAAAACATTCTT
>JANRMT010062806.1:58906605-58920841 GCA_026402145.1 Polypterus bichir lapradei | reverse complement strand
AAGAATGTTTTTCCAGAACTGTGCTGGCTTTTTTAGATGTTCTTTAGCAAAGTCCAATCTAGACTTTTTATTCTTGAGGCTTATGAGTGGCTTGCACCTTGCAGTGCACCCTCGGTATTTACTTTCATGCAGTCTTCTCTTTATGGTAGACTTGGATATCGATACGCCTACCCCCTGGAGAGTGTTGTTCACTTGGTTGGCTGTTGTGAAGGGGTTTCTCTTCACCATGGAAATGATTCTGCGATCATCCACCACTGATGTCTTCCGTGGACGTCCAGGTCTTTTTGCGTTGCTGAGTTCACCAGTGCTTGCTTTTTCTGTTTTCTCAGCTTAAGGATGGCTTCTTTCACCCGCATGGAGAGCTCCTTTGACCGCATGTTGTCTGTTTACAGCAAAATCTTCCACATGCAAGCACCACACCTCAAATCAACTCCAGGCCTTTTATTTGCTTAATTGATAATGACAAAACGACGGACTTGCCCATGAAATAGCCTTTGAGTCAATTGTCTAATTACTTTTGAGCCCCTGATATGAAGGGATTGCGTTAAAAAAATGGTTTAGTTGCCTCACATTTTTATGCAATTGTTTTGTTCACCCCACTGAATTAAAGCTGAAAGTCTGCACTTCAACTGCATCTGAGTTGTTTCATTTAAAATTCATTATGGTAATGTACAGAACCAAAATTAGAAAAAAGTTGTCTCTGTCTAAATATTTATGGACCTAACCGTAAGTGCCACAGGTCTGTAGCCATTAGGTGAAGGGGTGCTTGCTTTCTTTGGAACTGGAGCAATGCAGAATGTTTTCCACAGCAGAAGTAACCACAAAGGTGGTCAGCTCGTGCCTTAACAACTCAAGGATTGACTCCATCCAATCCTGCAGCTTTTCTTGACACCTATTCCCCCAAACAAAAAAAAATTTACAGCTCTTTGAAAGACAGAAAGGAAAAAAAGAAAGCGAGAACAGAAGACAGGTGTTTAGATAGCTATATTAGGACACAACCATGAAAGTACGACAACAGCAATTTAAAACTGAAACAAAAGGCAGCAGAATACAACCATCCAGCCCTCCACCAACTGAACACCAGCTGAACTTTCTTCAGCAGCACCATTAGATGATCTATTTATCTATTGCAAAGAGAGTTCCTAAAGGACATAACTGTAAAAAGAGGCTTTCCAGAAGTTATGGAGTAGACAATCAGGTGATTTCCATCAGGAGTTTGAAGCCAATTTCACTGCTATGTCTAACGAGACAAGTTCATGCTGCATAATTGAAAGAGATAGTACATATATATTCAGAAGAAGAAAAAATGACATAGAAGAGGAACATTGGAAGGCAGAATGTTAATGAAAGAGTTGGAAATAAAGGAGCAGAAGACTTGCAACAGAGGAACAGTCCCAAAGCATGTGGATAAAGCTGCCAGGAAAGGTAGGGGAGCATGAAGTAGTTCACACAAGAACTGACAGAAAGTTACATGGCAAAATATTTTCATGGGGTGAGATATGGACACCGCACACATTTATACTGAATGTGTTGGTACTGAAGATTATTGGAGACCAGAGATATTCTTAAAGATATTATCCCAGGACTACAGAAGAGCAGAGAAGATAAAGTCAAGGGAACAGTTACAGTAAATAAAGATGGTGTATTCAGCATTATTGTTTGTGATTCATTGTTATTGGAACTAAATTTGTAATGCATATAGTGATGCATTGCATTTTTTATTCCAGTAGATGGCGAATTTTAAACATTTAGTATTCTTGTAAAGCAGTGTTTGTTAAACTGTGCCCCAGGGAACCCTGGGGTTCTGTGAAACTTTATAGTTGCTCTGAAACCATCAGCCATAATGATCTGTCAACTGGAAAAATTAGCAGTGATCCACAAATAAACGGAATGTGACGGAATATTGATCTGAAGTCACCCAACCCAGAAAGCAGAGGTTCCACTGGTCTGACATGATTGTTATGGAATGTCTCAGTTGCTTAATGCATTCACTGTTGTATTTATCAACAGTGTATTTATCTAGTTGTGTATATTAACTAAACTGAAGGCATTAATATTTCTATGGTTATTTTTTATGTATTTTATATCAATACAAGTAAACAACTTAAGTTATATATATTTTTTTTTTTTTAATTTTTAATACATGCAGATATTTGCTGGCTTTCACAAGGTCAGAATTTTAAAAATGATACAAGAGCAGAAGTAATCACGTTCCTATGAAACGTAAACTGTGAATTTGTTCAGTTCTTCCAGTTTGGAACATGAAGTTATACTACCTTTTAGACATACTTTGGCTTTTGAAAAAGTTTAACGTATCACTTTAGGAAACACATAAGACAATTATTTGACAGTTCTAAAAAAATTGGTAGCACAAAGAAGACAACTAAACATTAGGTACAAAGAACTGAAAATAACCAAATGAATGAGATAGAGAAGAGAAATGAAGATTACAGTTTTAACCAACTAAAACTTATTGTGGTCAGTCATTTACAAATATGTCATTAATTACAATGGAAGGGTATTTTCCTGAAAGACAGGACTCAAGTTTTTTTTTGGATTCTGGATCCATTTTATCTCAATGAACGAGTTAAGAATTCTGAAATCAACAAATGACAAATATATGTTGGATGATTTTTTTCTCAGATGTTATGTTAAGAATTTGAAGACAGCTTACCTCTTGATAGGTAAAAAAATTAATAGTGATTGTGGACTTTTAAGTCAATAAGCATTTAAAATCTTACTACAGTTTGCTTCTACAGTATATGCTTATGTGAATGTAAATTTTCAATTTTTGTTACTGCAATGAAAACAAATGGTTAAAATAGACTAAATGTTGTACGACACATACATTAAAGGTATCTTCAAAATACTTTGCACCATCATGAAAAATCCTCTCTATGTCCTCTAGTAGGTTCTCTCTTGGAGCACTGTTAGCCACTGGCTCATTCCTCCATGGTGTGCTAAAAAGCACCTCTTGGGGTCTTTTTAAGATGGGTATTGCTGCAGCCAGGTGGCAAATTTTCAGTAAAAGAAGCAATGTTGACTGTGAGGGACTACAGTGTCAAGTACGAGTGACTTTGTTATGCCGTCCATATACAATATTACAGCATACAGTGACACAATGACATTCCCTAGGACCACATACAGTATAATATAAAAAACTGGGTAATTGCTGGACAAGTAAGGAACTGTACTATACTAAAGCTATACCACACTATATTATGCTTATTTATTAAATAATAATGAATACATTGAATAATTCAAGATTTTTAATTAATTGCAGATTAATGATACAACAAATGACAATAAGACACAATAGTAACATACGTATGTATGAGTATGGTGTATCACTCAGATCAATTACTAGAAGCAGATCTGAGGGGAGATGGACAGCACAGAGTTCAGAGTCCTGACAGCCAAAGAGTAGAAGCTGTTACAGAACCTGTCAGAAGTCATTTGAATGCTACAACACCTTCTGCCAGATGGAAGTAAGACAAAGAGCCTGTGGGAAGGGTGGGAGAGATCCTTCACAATGCCATAGGCTTTGAGAGTACAAAGCTTGATAAAAAATGTCTTCAGTGGAGGGTAGAGAGGTCTCAGTTATCTTTTCTGCTGTATGGACTATCCATTGTAGGACCTTGTGGTCAGAGATACTGCAGTTCCCAAACCAGAGAGAAGAGATTTATGTAAATCTGCTTTCACAAGATAAAGTTTGCAATAACTTGTACCTCTCGATCCTATCTGCTATGCTTAACTTTATTGTCAATTTTAATTGGAAGTATCCAAGCTGCCCTTTGTAAAATTCGTTTTTTAATTCAGTGGTTCTCAAACTGTGGCCGGGCCCCCTTAGGGGTGCACAAAGTAACAAAAAGGAGGGCTCGAAGATGTGAAAAAAAGAAACCAAGAATCAAAAATATGAAAAATACATCTATTGAAACCAAAACAAATTAACTTAAACTACATTCTGATACTAGAAAAATAAATATAGAGTTAGATAAATGTCAATAAAAGTTAAGTAGGTATAATAAAATATGCATCTATGATATATCATTAATTAAAAAAGAACAAATTGGTATTAGTGGGCTCCTTCCAAAAAATTTAGGGGGATGCGATTAAAACTATTATGAAAACTCGGGTCGCAAATACTTAAAGGTTGAGAAACGCTGGTTTAATTAAAGATCTTAGTGTCGATCTTTTGCTGGCTGTTCATGGTCTAGTTCTGTGTTTTGGGAACATGGCTTAACTCATTTTGCAGTGTATCCTGTCAAATTGCTTTAAATTGTATATTTAAATTGTATATTTTCCCCATTATATTAAGCATCAGTAGTGATATGGCAAACTTTTCTTTTTACAACTTCATGTGTGACAAATTTTTATTTTGAAAACTTCGTCCTACGTGTCAAGTATGTCCCCTCCCACTTTACATTGTCCCTTTTACTCGACATTCGACTCCTGGCTGCAGAGATACATATTTGGTCTTTTTGCCTGCTGCTTTGAGGCAATTCAATGCTTCATCCCAACGTCTGAAACTAAATCCTTTTACTCTTCAGGTTTGTTTTGCAAATTCTGCACAATATTCATCTATTATTTATTGTTTGATCGATTGTATTATTTGTCTCTTAAGTCTGTGTCTTTGTTTTTTATGTTTTTGCTGCTGTATGAATCTAAATTTCTGCCTGGAATGAATAAAATCCATTTAATGTAATCTATTAATGATTTGTGTCATACAATGCCTGCGCATCCTTTTCATTTACACTTACAGTTCATGCCTGAAATAGACATTTAACACTTATTCATAAATATACTGTATACTGTATAAACATATATTTTAAAGTGTTTTGCTGATTCAAATATCTTCACATAACTGATTATTTTGTATTTTTTTTTTTTTATTTTAATAGGTGTTCAATTTATTTATTTTTTTTGTATACGGCAGTCTCCAAAAAATTGTAGTGAATCCTGCACCAAATGGCATATAAATGCGGCAACAAACAGTGTAGCTTAATTGAGTAAAATTTAAATAGAACAAAATTAATAATAAGAATGGTAGAGGGAGTGGTAATTTCATAAAACATTCTGCTGATCTGCCCTCATTAATGTACCAAGATGAGGGCAGGAATACATCAAGTAGATAAATATCAGATTCCATGAACAACTATAAAGAAGGCACACTGGCTTCCCAGGACACATGTTTGAGACCCCCACAGTCATACCATCAGCTGCTTCCATGTGACAGTTAATGGGCTCCAATGAGATTGGTACTTTCTCTACCAGCTTTTTTTTATTTCATATCATTTTTTATTTGTTTCAGATTCCCGTTATTTGTTAAGAGTGTTGATGTAATATTTCAACCAGGGTTCCTCCTCTGGCTGGGGTTTATATTATTATTTTATGTATTTTATGTTAATTTTTGGGTCATTGGTTTATGCTAATGTTATTTACATGTGTTATGCACTTTGTGTACTAAGCCTTGGTGATGTTCCATGTGTTTTGTGGCTGGTCTTCCAAGAGGCAGGGCCACCTTCAGATCACTGCTAAGGACTGCCATCTGCTCTTTAAATCCATAGTTTCTGGCGGTTCATTTGAATGTGCTATGGAGTATGGATGTGTTTTACGGTGTTGAATTGTGAAATCCTGCATTTTTTATCCACTCTTGTTCTGTATTTTTGACTGTTGTTTGAATTTGTGATATGGACCTTTGTTTGCTTAAGCTGCCTTGTGTTTTAGGCAACTCCATTTTGCCATTGTGTTTTTCTGAGTTTTACTGTATTACAAAGCATCATATATTAAAGTCAATTTTTTTCATTTATATAAAGTTTCTGTTTGCCCGTTTATCTAGCTAGAGTTTGGTGGTGTATGCCGCTTTAGTGGCCATTTTTGGAAGTGTTTTCTGAGACTACCAGCCACAAGAGCTTGTTGTTGACACCATCTGTTAGAATGAAAAATGCAAAGCATTTTAATTAAACATGTGATGAATGGCTTGGAATGTGTGTGTCAAGAATGATGCCATGAATTGAGTATATTGAGAGAAATGGCTTAGGCAGTGATGACTACAGTTACATTCTTGAAATTACTTCATTTAGATGAAGATTCTGCACATCAATTTAAGTGCTAGACCAATATCATAGACTAGGCCAGGTAGTGTCATAGGAGAGAGGAGGATAACGGCATAACACATGTCCTTAGAACTGATCTGAGTTGAAGATGGAAAAAGAAAGAAGTTAAAGGGATAGAAATCTTTTAAAGTAATAAATAGAATGAGTGAATCCATGAGTCATCGTAAATGTCACCCTGTGATTCGTCATGAATGTTATTCAATGTCTTTGCACCCAGATTTGTCAATGTAGAAATGATGTTATGACAACTAATTCCAAAATGAGTGTGTGGAATTGCCAAGCAGGGAAGTAACCGAGATGGCTTTTAAAGTGGTGGCACTTTTTTAAGGTATTAGTAATTAAAGGATGGGGTTGTTTCAGTGCCAACCCAGGCATCCCTGTTTAATTCCAATACCAAAGAAAAGGAAAAAATAATGAAAAAGGGCCACCATGCTTATCAATACAAGGAGATCATACAAAACGAAAAAGCCATCAGGATTAATTATGTTGCTCTGTGCTACAGAGGGAACTAAAGAGGGTAAGGTTAGCACCAGCACCCCCCTTTTGGATTAGGGTGTTAGTACTGCCCTCAGATGATTCCAGAGAGTGGTCCACAGACTTACATGCGTGACAAGGGGTTTTACTTTCTAGGAAAGAAAAAGAGAGAGCAAACTGAGAGTCATATTACACTCAATAGGAAACCAAGATGGTGGTATAGAGGATGACATAAACCATTAGTTATGGTTATGGAGTAACTGTCCAGTGATAAAGCGCTAATTCTGGAAGTAACACCCTGCCTCCGACGAATCCTGATCCAGGATCAAATGTTTGATGTAAGTTGTTTTAGAGTTAAAGAGAAAATAGAAAAGAAGAACTTCAAACTCAGTCCAGAATGTGAGTTGGTTGTGGCATAGTACAAAACTGAAGCAATGTAACAATATTTATTTTAATAATTGCTAAAAGAGAGAGGAAAGTCATAGCAAGAGTAGTCCAGATGTTGGGCAATTCCTTAACCCCCATCAAAGCATTACAGTAGTTGGATATGTTGATATTTTAAACAAGGGAGGAAGTCCCAAAATCAGGGTATTTAAATGAGTTCTCTATTGGAATGGGTAGAGGAGGAACAGCCTGTTGACATGGGTGGTTCAGAGGAAAAAGAGAGGATATGAACTAGTTTATGTTGTATGATTTGAGATAATTAAACAGATTAGGAGCCTATGGGACACTAGATGGGACATTACCTAAGAAAAACAGAATATTGTCAGCATAAAAGTAAATATTATGGTGGGCACTGTAAATGATTATAGGGGAGATCAGATCAGATTTACAGAGGGTAACAGCAAGGGGCTCCAGAGAGAGATTAATAAATAAATGGGAGAGAGAACAACCTGGCCTGGCATCTTTCTATAAACGGGAAGGTTGTGCAGTATTTGAGATTGTGAGCAAGATAGCAGAGATAGATGTATGAAGAATTTTAACAATATTTATAAACCTCCATCCAAGCCCCATCTCTTTTAAGACCAGACATAGAAGGGTCCAATTCATCTGGCTTTGCAGGATAAACTGGACAGAAGATCTATTGAAATTAAATGGTAAGCTGTTCTCTATCCATCCATCCAATCTTACCTCCATCTCCAGCTCCTCTTTACATTAACCTCAGTTAGTTTGTATGTTTTCAGGTTGCATATTTGGCATATCACAAGAGTAAGAAGATAGAAGAATGAGCATGCAGCATTGATGATCCATTAAAAGAGAAGAACAGGCATCCCTGTCAGGAAGGAGGATAATTTGATATCTGGATGGGAAGCCAGAGCAGAAGGACAAATAGATTGGTTGGTGGGATAAGAAAATAACTTTGTGTCCAACTGGTATGAAATAATAGATGGACCATCGATTACTGGGAATCGATTTAGTTCCATCCCCCATATGCCAGGTGGCAGTGATCCTGGCATGGTAACCCAGTCAGGATGGCTGCAGAGGTGCTTGGGATATGGAATTTGGAAATTCAGCCCTGTTGGGATCCCTGGGGATCGACAGAGAATGCTGTTGGGGGAGGTCCTTCCTACTTTTTCTATGGCCCAGAAGTGCTTCTGAGATGACAAAACTTGACACTGGAAACATTCCCGGGTCCTACTTAAAAGGAGTCCACTGCCTCACATCGGGGAGTCAGAGTCAAAAGGTAGTGGGCAACACTCAGCGGGATATAGGAGGAAGACTAGTTTTGGTTTATTTGTTATTGTGGCTTATTATTGGAGAGGAAGATGTTTTAAATGTGCTTCTTGTGAATAAATATTCTTTATTTTGCCACATCAGTGTGTGTTGTATTGCTGTGTCTGTGGTTTGGGGCTCTTTGTCCCCTTGTGGTCATACCAACTAAGTTACAGTATTATCAAAAATGAATATGAATTACAGCGGTGGGCTGGCGCCCTGCCTAGGATTTGTTTCCTGCCTTGCGTCCTGTGTTGGCTGGGATTGGCTCCAGCAGACCCCCGTGACCCTGTAGTTAGGATATAGCGGGTTGGGTAATGGATGAATGGATGGAATATTAACTATCATGTAGCAAGTGATCTGTAAAGAGTTCAGAATTAAGCTCTTTTTACCTTAAATGTCTGGAGTATGTACGTTTTTAGACAACTCCCTCTTTCAGGCTTCAGACTAAAAGAAGAATAGAAGTCCTTTTTTGAAAGAGCCCTTGACCTTTGTCCAAAGTTGAATCCATTATGAGCAACAGGCTGGGCTCAGCCTCTTACTTCACACAGAAATCATTGAAGAGAAGCACAGAGTGGAATCCCGGCCAGATGATAAGTGGCCTGCCTCATTCATTTTTCCACTTCTGCCTGCTTTGGAAAGTTAACTTGTTCCTTTCACAGTCAGTTCCTGGATATGTGGTACACAATTTTCCACTAGTGAGGAAGCAGAGAGCCACCAACAATCTGTGCTTATAAGGAGTTCAGTATCCTTTAAAGGGAGTAACCAAAACAAAAAAACTAATAAATAAATACAATAAAAGTTGCAACTCCACTAGCAGACTTCACAATTAACTGATGAGCTCTGAGGCCATCCTGACCCCATATGTTGCCACTTAGTTAAAATAAAAAAGAAATGATGGCAGCTGTGTTCCATAATATGTTCTTCTCATAGCATCAGAGCTGGTGTTTTTAGAGAGGGCTGGCGGAATGCTTGTCTCTGTCTGCATACCTCTAAAGGACCACCTGCAATCAGCTGCAATGAGCCATCACACTCTTTTGTGTGAGAAACAATGTCCTCCTTTGGACTTCCCTTGGCCCTGTGTCCTGATGCTTTCAAAATTCCTCATTGTGTATTCATGACATATGGTAGCCATTGAGTAAATGCAATGCATCTCCATCTATTTATTTAAATTTTGTTTCTTTAAATCCCCAGACTGCTTGTTTAAAGCTTTTTAAATTGCATTCTGCTCCTACATATTGTTATCCCTGGGGAAATGAGTAGCTGCAAAGCACAATTTAATACATTGTGATATTTGACAAGTATTCACAACCTCATTGGCCCTTATATTTAAACCAGCTTCATTTCTTTAGGTTATGCTTGCATATATTTCTCAACTGTTATTAGTGATACACTTAATAAGGTGAAAATCAGCTTAGAGACTGTCAATTTTGTATAGATATACAACATTTAAAGTGAAGCATTATGCCTTACCCACATACTGTAACTGTTAACTATATAAGTGTATAGTGATTATTTGTAAATGTTATGGGCAACAGGGTGATGATGCAGCAGCTAACATTGCCATCTCATCCTGTTTTTGGTTGTTGTCTGTGTGCAGTTTGTACATTTTCTCAGCGTCTACATGGATTTTTCTTTTAGTACTTTGATTTTTCTCACACGTCAAACAATTGTTTGTGTTATTTGGGGACTTTATACTAGCACCATGTGGGGATGTGAGATAGAGTGTACTGCAATAGACTGAAACTGTATCCAGTGCTGGTTGGAATGAGGTGGATTTGAATATGTGATGAGTTGTAGTATTATTATTAAAGATTAAGTGATGATTTTTTTGACTATCTAATATGCAATTCTGTACCAGGGCATGAAAAAGGCTGAATGACTAAACTGGTAATATAACAACTGATACCATATTTACATCAGTAATAGAAATTTTAATTTGCAACTTTATTATTATATAAATGTTTATTAAGGATCTGGATACAAATTTACTCTGAGAGATTAAATTTTAATCCAGGCTAGAGATCTTAAAACATTGTCAATTTAGGAAATGCATCACTCACTTTGATGAGCAGTACATTCAAGGACCTGTTTTAAAGTATAACAAAGAAATGCTCTTCATAAGGGAGCCAATTTCCACAAATCCATCCTATTCGGGGTTCTGTTTTTTCCTGTAAATGATTTTTATTGAAATGAAGTTGGTCCTGGTGACATCAGACATACGGCTACAACTAGTCCAAAAAGTCAAAGAGAGAATTGTCTCTTTCAGACAAATGTGACAACCTCTGTACCACCTTGCAACCCAAGTAGAGAATAAAGTATTTTCAATTGCTTCATTACTATGATGCCATATAATGTACTATATCAATTTTCTATCCATGCTATGCATTTCACTGACAGTTTGATGCTAAAGTCTAGTCAGGTAGCACTTGGTTGGTGAACTAGTCTTTCATGGGGCAAAGTCATGCACATAGCCACAATGTGACAATTTTAAGTGACAATTTAATCAAGCATACTTAGGATGTGTGAAGATGACCAATGTACCCACGAAAATACCCACACAATGAAAAGTAGAATGTATAAACTCCAACCTCGGGCCTCATGTATAAACGGTGTGTACGCACAGAAATGTTGCGTAAGAACATTTCCACGTTCAAATCGCGATGTATAAAACTTACACTTGGCGTAAAGCCACGCACATTACACAGTACCTCATACCCTGTCGTACACATGTTCTCCGCTCGGTTTTGAAGACTGGCGGCACCCAGCGTCAAAGCAGTGCTACTGTTCCTGTGTGGTTATCCTTTCTTTTCCTGACGGGGCTTTATAAATACACTGAAACTAACCACATATTGTTTATTAGTGTAATGCATCTGATTGTAAATTACCTGTAACAATATAATGGCCTAGGGAATAGCTATAGTATTCCAAATACCATAACTGCTTTAGCGTTGTTACTCTGAGTATTTATATCACTGTATCTGAGTGGGGAATCACAGCAGCAGCTGATCGTAAAGAGAATTATCAGTAAACAGCATCAAGCACACGCTGCCTCAGCCACGGCAAAATGTTTCAAAGCCTTTCCTGTACGGACCTCGCGGTTCAGAAACAATTTCATCCCAAGAACTATAAACGCACTCAATCAATTGCTCCTTGTAGAACTGTTTGTATTTATAAGTACAATTACCACACTGTAAACTTGCACTACAGTTATAATATTGCACAACCTGCGGCACTTTATAAAGCGCGTATTTACATATGATGACAATATCATTTTTAAGATGAAATGCAGCAAAATATGTTGATTATATTATACAGATAAAACTTTAACTTCATTTAAATAATCTGTATTGTCAATAATTAAACATATGAGGACACGGTGCCGCAGCTCTAGCAAGTTCACGTATTGTTTCTGCCTCACGCTGTATATTTACTGAGGCTGGCACAACACTGGAAGGATAGACGGATAGAATAATTAAACACGTACTATGAAGATATTTCAATGTTCCTTAAAAGTTTTGAAGAATCATCATTGTAAACTTACAGAAGGCTTAACGTCTGTTACAGAGCTGATTGTGTGGCGATTGGGTATTTGGGGAAAGAAAAGTAAGGAAAGGAATTGGAGGGTTAATACATTTGAAAGAGACAGTACTGCTACAATAAATTATTTCATTGAAGGTTGCGCATGGCACAGCAGCATCTTGTGTGAGACATGAACAATCACTGCACCATTGTGTTCCCATGTTTAATAACATGCTTTCATTCCAATCATCATGAAAATTATGTCATGTATACATATCAGTATTTTAATTATTCTGAGAGCTGTAATATCACGAATGTGATGGATTCTGTGTCCTGTCGGAGAAAGAGAAAGAACGGAAGCACGTAGTGATTCACACACATAGAAGAACACATACAAAACAAAGTATTTAACATGCTACTTTACTTACAATGTGATTTGAGAAACTAGTTAATTAAACGATTTTAAGATGAAGTTTATGATGTTCTACATTAATAACATAAACTATGTGATTAAAGTGGACATTTCGAGATTGAGGTTGACATTTCATGCTTTTTCCCCACTGTGTGCCTTTTTTTCTCCCTGTGCCCTAATAAGCTTTCATATGAAACGCAGATGGTGAGTTATGACTCGACTTTTCACGGCGACTTTGAAATCTGACAACTTCTTTTTTATTTAGGGCACTGTGCGACTTTGTGAACTTGAGCTTTTGAGTTTCTCCGACACGCTATGTCAGTCGATCAACTTCCTTTTGTTGTTTATACCACTGTTTAAACCAACAAATAGTATGTTTTTCCTTTGCCTCTACTTGGTATTCGCTGAAATTCTTCCATTTTCCATCTTGCTTTTGTCATTGTATTTTCACAGAACACTGAGCTTAAGGGCTATTTATATTGATTTGCAAATTCAAAGAGGCATAATTCTGGGAGGAGTTGGGGCGGGACAGCACACACGTGCACGATCATTACTTTTCACGTTACCGGGATTTATGTAGCGGAAGAACGTGGAAGTTGGTGAATGCACAGTTTCCTGCATCTGGATTTTTCTGTGCGTAAGCACATTTCGGCTTTTGTACTTACGTCATGTTATAGTGTGAGATCTACGCACGGCGTTATGCATGAGGCCCCAGGAGGGACTGGGATTTGACCCCATGAGTCTGGAAATGTGATGTAGCATCAGTAACCACTATGCCACTCATTATATATAAAAGTAATGGTGCACTGCACGATAATGTGCAGTGAATACACTTGACTTGAGCATTCCTAGTTTTCATACTCTTTTCTCTGTACATTTAGCATTCGTTTGCTCAGAGGTTCATGTGTTTGCTGCTTCCTGAGCAGCTCTTCTTTTCTCCACCCTAGCGGCCTACTTCTTCTCTTCTTTCGTTGGCATCTTTTCATATTAAAACTGATTAAGTCAGTGTTTGTGTTGCAATTACTTAGTACGTTTTCTTTCATTTTTCACTTAAGCACTTAAGTCTTCAATCTGCCTCAAGAATGATTTAAGATATGAAGAGGTAGGGGAAGTGACGGCAAAGGTGATAGGGGTGAGAACGGCACCCATACACATGCGCCACACGGCCACCCTGCTGGCCACTGCCGAGAGTTGATTCTGCAATAAAATAAAATAAAAATAAAAAGAGGAATAACCTTTAAAGGTCAATCATCACCCCGAAAGCGGATTGTAGACGTCACATAGTATATGTGTACTAAATTTCAGGTCAATAGATCAAACGGTTTGCGAGCTACAGGTGATTTAAAATCCTGGACAGACAGACGAACAGCCTCGGTAGTGTGTTATATAAGAAGATAAAGTAATGCAATGTACTGGACTAGTGCTGTTGTCTAGGGCTGCTTTGAGCCAGGGATGAGCTCTGGCCCACCATAACCCTCAATTGTACTAAGTAGATTTTAGAATGTTATGTTATACTATTCAATAATATATATATATATGTGTATATATATATAAAATGCTAAAAGTTGTATCTGTCTGTTATACAATTACTCGCGAACCACTGGGGCTAGAACCTTGATCTTGATGTTAATCGAAAGCTTATGGCATTACTAGCAGAATACCCGCGCTTCGCAGCGGAGAAGTAGTGTGTTGAAGAAGGTATGAAAAAGAAAAGTAAAAATTTAAAAAATAACGTAACATGATTGTTAATGTAATTGTTTTGTCATTGATATGAGTGTTGTTCCCATATCTATATATATCTATATATCTTTATATCTATATCTATATATCTCTATATCTATATCTATATATCTCTATATCTATATATATATATATATACTGTATCTATATCTATATATCTATATATATATACATATCTATATATACATACTGTATCTATATATATCTATATATATATATGTATATATATATATATATATATATATATATATATATATAT
>JANRMT010062806.1:58868231-58901605 GCA_026402145.1 Polypterus bichir lapradei | reverse complement strand
TATATGTATGTGTCTATATGTGTGTGTATAGCTTTGGTCACTGAGTGCAAGGGAAAAATAATAAAATATAGTCTATTAGTTATTAAACAGCAAAACATTAACGTTTTAAGAAGTACAGGTACATTAAGCACTACTCGAGTGGTTGCGGGTAAACTACATTTTAAAAGACGGTATAACAGAAGAGGTAAGTAGTACTAACAGCAGCTAAAATGTATATGGATCATCTCTCGGTAGTTGATCCCTTTTGAAAGGCGCTACACGACGGCTGTGGTATAGAAATTACATTTTCTATGTGAACGTTCAAATTTCTGCCTCTGGTAATGTGCCTTAACGGTATTACCAGTAATTAAAGAAAAATTGTTTTGTGTCCTCTGCAGTGTTAAGAGAGAAAGGCTTTGGTTTGGGATAAAATGAAAAAAGGTGTAAAGAAAGGAAAGTTGCCTTTTTCTTTTATATAGTATAGAGAGATGTGTTCGGTGACGTTATGATCGCCTTTTGGAGACAGTCGCGGTGGGTCTTGTGTAGACTGGTGAGACGTCTCTTCCATTAATCGGCTGTGATGGCACTGTCAGTCCTCCACTCGTGTGCGTGTCATAATAATCCGAGCTGAGGACCTCATAATCGTATACGTGCAAAAGAAAGTGTGAATCGCCTTAATATTATTTTGCCGTGGTGTAGAAAAGGGGTCCCGTGTTTGCACTTGTCTGGGCTATAGCTCAGGGGGAGGATGAAAAAAATTAAAAGTGCTCACTTTGATTTAAGGCAGAAGCGCGCCGGCTGCTCGACTTTTGCTGGGAAGGAGACCCCAGTTTTTGTACACACGTTCCACAAATGAGACACACGGGTTTACCGGCAATGTCAGTAAACATATACTCAGCCTCCCATCGGTTTTTAAAGGCTCTATTTTCAGAATCAACTTTTCTCTTCGGCATCGTGTGGGCTAGCTTCGCAATAACTTGCAGCAACGCAGTAAGTGTTCGGCAAGGCACCTGAAGCGCTGCATTATGGGATCTGTAGTTTATTGTGTTACCAGCGCTTCATATACCCGGGCCATTAATAACAATAATACAGTATATAAAATGATCTCGCGGGCCGGATATAATTACACGCCGGGCCGGATGTGGCCCGTGGGCCTTGAGTTTGACTCATATGGACTAAATAGAACTTGAAAAGAAATATTTTTTGGAATGTGATCGCGCAAGTCAGTACATCGAGCACGCATGCTATTGTGGTTTTGCTTGTGTGCTTCAGTAAGTTACCGTCCCCTCGCTCTTACTTTTTTACCGTTCATCTAATGAATACACTGAGTATGGCTTTACCAAAACAATCATTGATCGCAAATAAAGTATCCATTATTCATGAAGCTTCAATAGGTGAATAGGTGATCTGTCTTTCTGCGTTAACCGCATGCGTTTTCATACGTCTCAAACTAATGTGATGCGAGGTTAAAATAAATCGAGAAGCGCGCGTACATACTTAGTGCATCCCCTCTCGGGAATCGAACCTCGGACGTGGGCGCTACAGGCGAATGCTTTACTACCGCGCCACTGCGTGTGGTTTATCTATTTGAGCGTAGTAGTGTAATTCGGTTTTTGTTCAGCACTCTTTGGAACTGTTACTTTTTGTCTGCGCACTGCGTCAGTTCACGTGAGCCGCTGAATATGGTTTTATATGTCAGTCGCTCGCTTCTAATTGTTTCGCTGCCTTCTTAATTATATAATGCATGTTTTCTAAAGCGCGTTTTGTAGCTCTTCCTGGCTTTCTACGTAATGCGTGATTACGTGAGAGGCGTGATGATGTCATACGAAACTCCGCTCCTCCAGCTCAACTCCATTACAGTAAATGGAGAAAAACAACTTCCAGTTATGACCATTACGCGTAGAATTTCGAAATGAAACCTGCCCAACTTTTGTAAGGAAGCTGTAAGGAATGAGCCTGCCAAATTTCAGCCTTCTACCTACACGGGAAGTTGGAGAATTAGTGATGAGTCAGTCAGTCAGTCAGTCAGTCAGTCAGTCAGTCAGTGAGTGAGTGAGGGCTTTGCCGTTTATTAGTATAGATATACACTGGAGAAACAATTATATATATATAAAAAATACTTTTTAAAAATCATGCTTATATTAAGTTAAAAGTGTACTAAAAAGTAAAAAATAAGTCTCTCATACATCACTCGTAAAATAAAAGCCACCTTTTAATATAAGTGTAGTTTTTAAAAAGTATTTATATACATATATATATTGTCACGCACGCGCGAGTAGGAGATCGCGGACGGACACTAACACGCTTCAAAAGAGATTCTCCGGCAGGGAGTGGCGGGGTACTAACCTTTCTCCTTTGCTTTATTGCAGAACAAAAGACGCTCCGCCACCATAAGCTTCATTTTCCCGCAGCACGTTACTTCCGCCCTTCCTCCGCCATTGTTCCTGACGTCATCGATCCCATCTTCCCTCACGGTTCCTTCCCAGCATTCCTCCATTTCCGGCTCCTCCTTTATAAAATTGCCGCCGACGCCAGTATGGGTGTCACGCATATGAACAGTTTATGTTTATATTTTTGACCTTTTGTGTGAAATATTTTTACAGTATACGGGGCCGGGAACCCCAAACCTTTATGCTGTCTCTTTGTATTCTTTTACTATATATATATATATATATATATATATTATGTTCAACTTTTTAGTCTTGGGTTTGTTTTAGTATAATTTTGTAATCAATATTTTAACACTTCCTTTAATATTTCTATTCATTACTAGCGCCATCTATTGGTGAAATATTTAACTATTCTTCATATGAAAATTTCATTTCTTAATTAACATGGATTAATTGATCAATTAGTGAAACTGATTATTGATTCAAGTATTGTCATTGGAAGTGAGTAAGTGTGCAAAATTTCAAGTTATTTGGACAATAGGAAGTGAGTTAAATATCGATTAGAAGATTTGTACCAGACAACAAACAGGTGAAGTTAAAATAAGCGTGGTAATAATAATAATAATAATAAGCGTGGTAACATACAAACTGTGGCTAGCTGCAACCTCCATTAAGTTATGAGATTTTGAGTCATTCCAACGGAAAACCCCATTTGAAAATTGATCGAGAGGATGATATGGCAGAAAGAAAAAGAAGAGCAGTGACATCTGCTGAGCATGAATCAAGTTTTAGAAGCTGATTTTGTGATAGGAAGAAATAGAATGACGGATCTGGTATCTGCTAAATGTCAAACACATGCGGCATGGCAACTTGCTGGCTATTCACAAAGTACTGAGGCTGAAACCTCGATCTTCGAGGGATTGGAGGTCCACATCTTTCTAGTAAGAATATGTTACTTTACTTACAATTTATTTAGAAAATGTTGATGTGTCTGCAGGAGGTCATTTTCCCATTATTCAACCTCTCCTGTTGTAATGAAAATTTCATTGTAATGAGATTCTGTATTTGTAGCTATAGAGCTTTCTTTAACTTGTGTCCAGGCATCTGCAATAATTTCAATAGCTCCTTTCTCATTAATTTTAATCTTCTCCTGTCTACAAGTTATACTAATGAGAATTTTTCTCAGCATTTCCTTGCAATAATACACTTTCAGGGTACGAATGATGCCTAAACCCAATGGCTGAAGCACTGCTGTGCAATTGTGTGGGAGGAATTCAACACAAACATTATCTAGATGCACAAACATGTTGTGGGCAGCACAGTTATCAATCAGAAGCCGAATCCTCCTTTTCTTCTTCTTCATATTGTGAGGTTTCTGAAACTCTTTTGGGATCTCCCCCAATCCCCCCACCCATCGGGAATATCACACTGAAGTGCGTCCCGAAGCGTGATTGCTGTGTCTGTGGAAGATTGTTTGTTTTTTGCAGGGGCAGGGCAATAACAAGCTCACAGCGGTGCAGTGAAGCGCCACAGAAGCAAATCATAAAAGATTGGGGTCACGCTATAAGTCCCTGTCTTTTACCCCAAAACACGAGGCTGAGACTCAGTACTTTAGCATAACCAGCTTTATTCAGCTTGAAACAGGATCAGCATGGTTATTTATTGTAGCGTGATCTGCCACTCTGCTATGAATAGACTCAGCAGTCAGGGTTGTGACCAGGTTAATGGCCAAGTAATCCTGTTCACTGCATTTACAATGTTCCTTGCATCACCCATCGAGTTTGCTTTGGCGGAGAGACACAGCAGAGCTGTGAGCCTGCTGTTGCCCCGGCAACATATAAACAGTCTTCCACAGACACGGTGATCACACCTCGGGACGCTGTTCAGCATGTTGTCCAATTGTGGGAGGTCCCAAGAGAGTTTAGAAACCTCACCTTTCCTTGAATGAGTGCCGCATTAATATGAATCTTTCTTGAACAAGCATCACTGAACCACATAAAAACTGCTTTTTTGGGCGTCTTCAAATGCAGCAGTTTGCATATAGGGTGGTCCAGATCTAATTATGCAATTTTCATTGCATTATAACTTATTAAGTTTATTAGTCTGAGCCTGTGTCCAACTGAATGGAGGACAAGTGGGACATTACATGGAAAATAAGTGAATTAATTCAATGTAAGTCCATTTTAGTTTATTACAAGATATTTTGAACAATTCTTTTGTCTTGTATTGTTTTCCTGCATTGCATTAAAAGTTGCATAATTAGATCTGGACCACCCTATACATTTGCAACCTGAGATTTTTCTTCTTTTTTTGCTCGGCCTTTCAAGAAAGTTGATAGTGTTGATGGCGAAATTCCGAATTCACTGGCAACGTCTCTTTTCTTTTTGCTGCAATCGAGAGCTGCAAAAATTTAGTTTTTTTCCTAATATGAACTGTTATCATTTTTTCATGTCTGCCATTTCTATAGGAGGGTGACAATGAGTTAAATTCCAATGGATGTTTTTCAAATGTTGACGAGTAATAAGCAAAAGGTATCACTGCTGAAAATCACCGACAACAAAACCAGCAAAAAAACAATACAAGCAAAGTTTGTATTTCTTTACAATGTTTCCATTTGGGGATTATTGTGCACAACTGAGCTGCGACCACAGAAAAAAATGCTCTGTGAAGGATTCGTTCAGGCATTTCAAGGTGTTTTGGGCACTTCGTTGTAATGAAAATATCTGCTGAATGTACTTCGTAGTACAGTAACAAGATTTCTATAGACTTGTGTCATATAGGGAATTTGTCGGGACCATAAAAAAACTTTGTTGTAATGAAAATTTCATTGTAAAGATATCCCAAGTAATGGAATTTTACCTGTACTGTACGTTCATCTTCCTTTTATATTTTTCTCTGTTTTCCCTCTACATCCAGCTCCTTTTCCACATTTTTACCAGTTTCATCTCCATTCATTAATGACCTGCTGTGTAAAATGAGGCCTATTACTTGTGTATTGGACCCATCCCCACTACACTTTTCAAATCCTACCTTAATGCTATAATCCCATCTGTTACAACAATAATAAATATATCCCTTGACACTGGCTATGTGCCAACTGCTTTGAAAATCAATTCAGTAAACCCAACATTATAAAAGTCTGGTCTTGATGCTGACAATCAAACAATTTTTGGTCCATCTCTCACATACCTCTTCTTGTTAAAATTCCTGAGCATTTTGTGGCCTTCCAACTCACCAGTTACCTAACTTGTAATGAAATGGTTGACCATTTCTGAGCATAGCACAGCTGTGAAACTGCTCTGCTTCAAGTAAATAATGAATTACTTATGGCAGCTGACTTTTGCTAATGCATGCT
Organism: Polypterus bichir lapradei; assembly: GCA_026402145.1. Taxonomy (NCBI): domain Eukaryota; kingdom Metazoa; phylum Chordata; class Cladistia; order Polypteriformes; family Polypteridae; genus Polypterus; species Polypterus bichir. The sequence continues at coordinate 58,895,881 of JANRMT010062806.1, read as the reverse complement.
AATTCTGTTAGACATAGGGCAGCATTCAATACTGTCAAGATAGGTGTTCTACTGTCCAGAATGGAGACCTTTCTGGGGTATCTCTGGCAATGCCCTTCAATGGTTTAACTCCTATCTGACTAATAGATTAGAGTTTATTAGTCTTGGCAACAGCAGTTTCAGCTCAGTGCCAGTCACACAAGCAGTCCCTCAAGGCTATGTTCTTGGCCATCTGCTCTTTTGTATCTATATGCTTCCCCTTGGCCATATTATTGTAGCTTTGGCCTGGGTTATCATGTATATGTAGATGATCTATTTCAGTGTTAAAATGAAAGTTCATCAGAGCTTTCTCAGTGAAAGTAAAACCTTGATGGAATAAAACTATTTCAAATTATACTGCAACAAAGTCAAATACCTGGTAATTGGCACAAAAGCTCATCTTAAAAACATGAGCTCCTTCTCAATCATCCTTGGTGACAATGTCATCAGTTCTTCTTCTTTTGCTAGGAATCCTGTTGTCATTTTTGGTTCCTCCATTTCTTACCCTACCCACATTCGTCACATTAAGAAACGTTCTTACTTCTACTTCCGTAACATAGGCCAATTCTGCACATTCCTCTCCTTTTCTAATGCTGAGACATTTGGCCATGCTTTTATTACATCCTACATCAATTACTGTAAATTGCTTCTGACAGGAGTCCTCTCTACTGTGTTACAACAGCATGGGCTGGTTCAGAACTCTGCTGCAAGAGTTCTTACACAAACCCACAACAGTGAGCACATAACACCCATCCTGCTCCACCGTCCCTAGCTCCCTATGTCTTATAGGATTAAGCATAAAATAAAGTTTTACATGGCTTTGCACCAAACTACCTTCTCCATCACTATGCTTCTTACTGCCCACTAAGGTCTACAAATTCTAGCAAACTCATTGGGCCCCAAACTAACCTGTGCTCTGTGGGTGACACAGCCTTCAGTGCTATAGTGCCCAGACTTTGGAACGACCTCTCTAAATTACTGAGATCAGCGGACTCAATTCTTTCTTTCAAAAAAAAAACAACAACTTAAACTTCTTTGTTCATAAAGGCATTTAACTTATGCTGACTTTCTGTACCTTCTTTGTCCAAATGTCCAGGAAGATTTGTGTTTGTACAATTCCACAAATGACACTATTTGTTCAGAGTTTTCTTGTAGTATCTGTATTTATATATTTTATTCTTGTTTATTGCCTCTTATTCAGTGTTTTGTATAATACTATATTTTTCTTTATTTAGTGTTTAATGTAGATATTATTTGTATCCAATGTTGTATATCCCCTGTTGATCTTTCTGAATTTTTGTGAAGTGCTTTTCGCAATGGAAAGGTGCTATATTAATAAAATGCATTATTTTTATTGCTGCCATCCAAGAGGACGTTTATGAGAGGTTTACTTACTTCAGCAGTGACATTCATGTCTCCGGTGACTCTACCTAGGAAATAAGTAGGCGGAGGTGGGGGGTGGCATGAGGTCACTGGAAAGGGGTGTGTGGTGCTCCCAATATCTCTGCAAAAGGATGAAGGTTCAAGTCTTTAGAGTCCTGGTGCTTCCTCTTTTGCTACAGTAAATGCTTGCGAGACATGGACGTTCTCCAGTGACCTGAGACAAAGACTGGATTCATTTCATTTTGTGTCAAATTACCAGTTGCTCATTGAGTCCTGAATAAGGCCTGCATTGTGAGGGAGTGTCACTTACAGCACTATGGCTGTGTGGCTTAATTCCACAAGGGTTATCCAGCTTGTAGGATCCTCATTGCTGACTTGGCCAAGGAGATACCCACGTAACATCTGGCTGTGGCAGATAGACGGTCATTTCCTTGGGGTTGGACTGGACCATGGGTATGATTCTGGATCCCAAGCTGTTTCGTTGTTTGGTGGGTGCAGCAATGCGCTGTACCATTGCATGCTCCCTAACCTGACCTGACCTGGCTGCTGCCATCCCATCCAAAACTGGTGCCTGAATTGTGCTCAGAGCTTCTGGGACAGCATCTAGCTAATGCATGGATGAATAATGTAATACTGCTTTATTTTAAAAGGATTTTTGAAAATTAGACCTTTCTTACATCTTTTGTTTGCTACCTGTTTATTGCAGACCAATAAGCAAACATGGATACACTATGCATGCTTGCCTGTCTCCAAAATGCCTGATGGTTATAATAATTATGATGCATTCTTAGCCACTTCTTTAGCTCCTAATAACATGCTATACCTGACAGCCTGCCTAGTGACTAAGTGGTTTTTTTGTAAAACATAAGGGTATCAGATTAGTTGTATAACTTACTCACTATGTAACCCTTCAAAAGTTTGACCTAACAATTCTACTGTAGTTCTGCCTTTGTAATTTACCATAGCATGGTGTACATTATAGAAAAGAAATTAAATAAAATAAGGGCTTTTGACTCCAATCACTAGTTTTTTTGGACTTTTTTTTGCACATAGAAGGAATAAGTCCACTCCCTTAATATTCTGTTTTAGCTCTGCATTATTGTGCTGAATGACCTAAAAATGAAGGGGGAAATGAGACCCCGCACAGATGAGCCCCAATCTGTTTCATCTCCTTGTAGTTTTGCAGCCAAGTGAACAGCCCGGTGGACAAAAAGAGCTGAATGAGTACACTGAATAAGTGAACTCCTGTCCTGTAGCCTAAATAGAGTTGGTGTGTCAAGTTTGTTTTGTTTTTTTCTACACTGGTGCTACATTCACTTTCTCTAATGTGAGAACCACCCTTCCTTTAAATAAGAAGAGACGAACCTCCACCCTGTGCAAAACTGTTGTTGAGTGTGAAATGAATATACTGTACTTTCATCAGGCTGAGTCATACTGTGCATAATTTACATTTCTCCTGATGAGCTTGACCATTAGAGAATAGTTATTTCAAAGATGGTTGAGATCTCATTGATGCCTTCACAACCCCCAAATATAGGTCTGTGTTGCCAGTAAAGATAATAAACAAAATGACATACAGATAAATGTGCTTAATTTTAAAGTAACAAAATTGGTGTTAAACACTGCTGTTCAATTGAAAATCAGTGCATTACAGAAGAGTTACAAGGAATCATTGATAGGATGCCCGTATTGAAATGTCTCCTTATTAATGTCTGCTTGTGAAAGGAAAAAAGAATACTTCTTAGTTGGTTTGTCTGCAGCAGTTAAGAGAGGATGTTCATCTACACAATAACACAGGGAGACAGAAATAGGTCAGCCTTCTGTTGACGTGGAAGCAAGCACAGCAGGAACCTGAACTTGTCTGACAATTAACTCCAAGCAGCTTTGGTTCACTGCACTGTCATCACAACTGGATGCATCATCAATCCTGTATGGTACTGTTTGCTGCCTTCCATTTCACTGCACAGAATGCACCTTTTTAGGTGTGTTTACATAAAAAAAATAGAATGCCCTTATTTGACATCATCATGTCTGTCTGTCCATCTGCCTGTCTGTTTTTCCAAATGAAAAAAAACTCAACTCCCACAGGCCAACTATATTTAAATTTGGTACACTTAAGCCCATCTCACATTAGACGACTTTTCTAGCCATTTTCAGTCACAACAATACTAGCCAGTAGGGGGTCCGCACCTGTGAAGACAATCGTCTGATGTGACATACCCTATGACTGAGACCAACTGGTCTGTGAAAGGCTATGAAAACATCAAACTTGTTTGGTTTTCTCATTAGTCGAAGGGGAGGGCTCTGTATGCAGGAGAACTGATAACCAATGAATGCTCTTCCGAAATCACAATGTATAGAATTTATAGACAAGGAATAATGAACATGTGCCTTTTACACCTCACAAACAGAAAAGAAGTTTGTCTGTCTGATGTCTTGTGTTTTACGTACTGAAAAAGAAGGAAAAGTCCAAACCTCTAGCTGAATGCACCCTAACCCTAACCCTAAGCCTAACCCTTAAAACCTAACCCTTTGCACAGCGCTGGCTTTGTCAGGAAGCACGGGAACTATGAACCTCACAAACAGAAGAGAAGCTTGTCTGTTGTATGTCTTGTACTTTACATACCATTAAAGAATGGAAAAACAAATAAAGGGCAGAGATTGCTGCTGAACTTATTACCACCATTAATCCTTTGTATGTTGCTGCCACCGTTAGCGAGCACACTATTGGTTGTCAAAAAAGGGGGCAAGTACAATTGTGCTGTTAGATCAGTAATTACACTTTAAATTACATTTACTTGGTATTGTGATATGAGGTGTGATTTTCGGTCGCGTAATTTGACATGGTGCAGCGCCGAGATCAGCAACTGCGATTGGCAAATCTGACATACCCCATGGCAAAAAGTTGTGCAATGTGACATCAGTTGGTCTCGTCCATTACAGGAGATGGATACCTGAAGTGGAACTCCGTTAGCAGTGGTGTTATTTTTTCTCTTATTTCTTATCATCCTGAGATATCCTGTATTTACCCAACTCAAGGAGGTTCTACAGTGCATCCGGAAAGTATTCACAGCGCATCACTTTTTCCACATTTTGTTATGTTACAGCCTTATTCCAAAATGGATTACATTCATTTTTTCCTCAGAATTCTACACACAACACCCCATAATGACAACGTGAAAAAAGTTTACTTGAGGTTTTTACAAATTTATTAAAAATAAAAAAACTGAGAAATCACATGTACATAAGTATTCACAGCCTTTGCTCAATACTTTGTCGATGCACCTTTGTCAGCAATTACAGCCACAAGTCTTTTTGAATATGATGCCACAAGCTTGGCACACTTATCCTTGGCCAGTTTTGCCCATTCCTCTTTGCAGCACCTCTCAAGCTCCATCAGGTTGGATGGGAAGCGTCAGTGCACAGCCATTTTAAAATCTCTCCAGAGATGTTCAATCGGATTCAAGTCTGGGCTCTGGCTGGGCCACTCAAGGACATTCACAGAGTTGTCCTGAAGCCACTCCTTTGATATCTTGGCTGTGTGCTTAGGGTTGTTGTCCTGTTGAAAGATGAACCGTCGCCCCAGTCTGAGGACAACAGCGCTCTGGAGCAGGTTTTCATCCAGAATGTCTCTGTACATTGCTGCAGAGACTAGTCCTGACTAGTCTCCCAGTTCCTGCCGCTGAAAAACATCCCCACAGCATGATGCCGCCACCACCATGCTTCACTGTAGGGATGGTATTGGCCTGGTGATGAGCGGTGCCTGGTTTCCTCCAAACGTGACGTCTGGCATTCACACCAAAGAGTTCAATCTTTGTCTCATCAGACCAGAGAAATTTGTTTCTCATGATCTGAGAGTCCTTCAGGTGCCTTTTGGCAAACTCCAGGCGGGCTGCCATGTGCCTTTTACTAAGGAGTGGCTTCCGTCTGGCCACTCTACCATACAGGCCTAATTGGTGGATTGCTGCAGAGATGATTGTCCTACTGGAAGGTTCTCCTCTCTCCACAGAGGACCTCTGGAGCTCTGACAGAGTGACCATCAGGTTCTTGGTCACCTCCCTGACTAAGGCCCTTCTCCCCCGATCGCTCAGTTTAGATGGCCGGCCAGCTCTAGGAAGAGTCCTGGGGCCTCATGTATAACACCGTACGTAGAATTTGCACTATAACATGACGTAAGCACAAAAGCCGAAATGTGCTTATGCACAGAAAAATCCAGATGCAGGAATCTGTGCGTACTCCAACTTCCGTATTCTTCCGCTACATAAATCCCGATCAGCATAAAAACTAACGCACGTGCACGTGCCTTCTGTCCTGCCCCAACTCCTCCCAGAATTATGCCTCTTTGATTATGCAAAACAATATAAATCACCCTTAAGCTCAGCCTTCTGTGAAAAGACAATGGTAAAAAAGCATAGGGGAAAATATAAGAATTTCAGTGAATACCAAGTGGAGGCAAAGGAAAAATATACTGTTTATTTAAACCGTGGTATAATCAACAAAAGCAAGTTGATCAAGTGACTTAGCGTGTTGGAGAAACTTGAAAGTTCATGTTCACAAAGTCGCTCAGTGCCGGAAATAAAAAAGAACTTATCAGATATCAAAGTCGCCGTGAAAAGGTGAGTCGTAGCCCACTGTCTGAGTGTCATATGAAAGCTTATTAGGGTACAGAGAAAAAAAAAGGCACACAGTGGGAAAAAGCACGAAATGTCAACTTCAATCTTGAAATTTCCACTTTAATCACGTAGTTTATTTTGTCATTAAAGTAGAACATCATAAACTTCATCTTAAAATCGTTTAATTAACCAGTTTCTCAAATCACATTGTAATTAAAGTAGTACGTTAAATGCTTTGTTTTGTATGTGATCTTCTATGTGCTCTATGTGTGTGAATCACTAATTGCTTCTTAAACCGGCTCTCTTCCTCTGACTGGACACAGAATCCATTACATTTGTGATATTACAGCTCTGAACAACTAAAATACTGAGATGTATATGTAATATCATTTTCATGATGATAGGAGTTAAAGCACGTTATTAAACATGGGTTTCACGGCACAGTGATTGTGCGCGACCTTCGATGAAATTATTTATTGCAGCGGTACTCATGGGCGGCTCTGGGCAGAGAAAGAATCAGTGGCCCCTTCGCCCACCAATGTCAATATGGTATCTTATGCACGTTGGATGGCCACGTCCGATGTGGACACTGCATAGCCGCTTCGTGCTCATGACACAAGCGTTTAACTTTTGTCGAAATTTGCCGCTGCGTTTTTAGCTGTGTCATTATTTTCTCTTTCTGTTTTATATTCAATATATATATTGGCGTGGCCGCCCCTGCAGTCCTTGCTTTTCTTTCTCCAAGTAACCAATCGTCACACAATCAGCTCTGTAATAGACGTTAAGCCATCTGTATGCTTAGAGCGCCGATTCTTTAAAACGTTTAAGGAACATTGAAATATCTTCGGAGTACATGTTTAATTATTCTATCCTTCACGCCAGTCCCAGTGAAGAATATATATTATTTAAATGAAGTTAAAGTTTTATCTGTATAATATAATCAACATATTTTGCTGCATTTCATCTTAAAAATGATATTGTCATCATATGTAAATACGTGCTTTATAAAGTGGCTCAGTTTGTGTAATATTTTAACTGTAGTGCAAGTTTACAGTGAGGTGATTGTACTTATAGGTACAAACAGTTCTACAAGGAGCAATTGATTAAGTACGTTTAAAGTTCTTGGGATGAAACTGTTTCTGAACCGCGAGGTCCGTACAGGAAAGGCTTTGAAACGTTTTGCCATGGCTGAGACAGTGTGTGCTTGATACTGTATACTGATAATTCTCTTTCCGATCAGCTGCTGCTGTGATTCCCCACTCAGATACAGTGATATAAATACTCCGAGTGGTGCAGTGAGAGTAATATGGAAAAAGATGATCCGCTGTGGCAACTCCTAACGGGAGCAGCTGAAAGAAGAAGAAGAAAAAGAAGGTGCAGTGAGAGTAACAACGCTAAAGCAGTTATGGTATTTGAAATACTATGGCTATTCCCTGGACCATTATATTGTTACAAGTTAATTACAATCAGATGCATTACACTAATAAACAATATGCGGTTAGTTTCAGTGTATTTATAAAGCCGCATCAGGAAAATAAAAGAGTAACCACACAGGAACAGTAGCATTGCTTTGACGATGGGTGCCGCCAGTTTGCAAAACCGAGCGGAGAACTTGCATAGGACAAGGTATGAGGTATCGTGGAAAAGTGCGTGGCTTTACGCCAATTGTAGGTTTTATACATCGCAATTTGAACGTGGAAAAGTTCTTACGCAACATTTCTATGCGTACGCACCGTTTATACATGAGGCCCCTGGTGGTTTTAAACTTCTTCCACTTACGGATGATGGAGGCCACTATGCTCATTGGGACCTTCAAAGCAGCAGAAATTTTTCTGTAACCTTCCCCAGATTTGTGCCTCGAGACAATCCTGTCTCTGAGGCCTACAGACAATTCCTTTGACTTCATGCTTGGTTTGTGCTCTGACATGAATTGTCAGCTGTGGGACCTTATATAGACAGGTGTGTGCCTTTCCAAATCATGTCCAATCAACTGAATTTACCACAGGAGGACTCCAATTAAACTGCAGAAACATCTCAAGGATGATCAGGGGAAACAGGATTCACCTGAGCTCAGTTTTGAGCTTCATGGCAAAGGCTGTGAATACTTATGTACATGTGCTTTCTCAATTTTTTTATTTTTAATAAATTTGCAAAAAACTCATGTAAACGTTTTCATCTACTCCTCGCGAGCCGGGAACATCGACTATAACAGGGCTTGCCACTTCACCTGTGGAGCATGAAGGCCGGAACAATCTGTCCGAACTGAAGGCAATGATCGCTGCAATGGCCATGGCCACCACTCAAGACATAAAAGAGTTCAAGAAAGATATAAAAAGATATAAAGAAACAAATAAATGGTATGCTCAAGACTAACGAGAAGCTGCGGCAGGATAATAAAGACCTGGAGAAACATGTATACCTGTATAATCACTTTGAGGCAGCCTTTAAAGGCATGCTGGAAAAAATTGAGGAACAAATTCAGGAAATTGCATCTAAGTTTGAGAATAAACTGAGAGCACTTGGTGCTCAGTTCGAAGACATTAAGCAAACTTTCATGACTCAAATTGAAACAGCCGAACATCTGCCATCTATTGCTGACAGAAAAGCAACAGCTGCAAATTCTGAATGCAAAAAACTCAGAGACAGACTTGCTGCACTGGAAGACGGATGCAGAAGGAATAATATTAGAATTGAAGGTCTCCCAGAAAATTGTGAAAGTCCAAACCCAGTGAAATTCATAGCTGAACTATTCTCTAAAATAATTGGAGAGGACTTTAAATCAGACACTGAGATAGCAGCAGCTTACCACATGCAAGGATAAAATATATCTAAACCTAGGAGTCTTATCGTGCTGTTTAAAAAGTTACAATTTAAATTGCACATAATGTCACTTCTCAGACAGAAACAAGAGATTTTATTTGAAAATAACCACATTCATATGTTACTAGATTTCTCACCCTTAATAGCTACTAAACTTGTCACATTTTACAACATTAAACAGCGCTTACGGAAAGCTTAGATCAGATACAGTCTCTTGTATCCTGCCAAACTGAAATTGGATATTCAAGACAAGCATTATGTCTTTAACTCTACGGAGGAAGCAGAAAAAGAGTTAAGAGAACAATTTTTTGAAATATGATTGTAAGTTGCATCCTGTTATGGCATGGCAAAGAAGAGCTTACTGGCTGTTTGATCCGCTTACAATGATACTGGTACTTAATTATACATCCTTTTCCCTTCTCGGCCACTTTTTTTTTTATACTTTAATTAAAATTATATGTGCATATGCATGTATGTGTGGAAGAAATTAATAATTTTTTTTTGTTTTAAAGGAGACTGTTTAACATAATACCCTTGGTTTATTGTTATTGTTATTATTGTATTACTGTTTACTATGTTTATCCATGGCCACTTTTTAACACAATTCCCTGTGTTTACTATCTTACTATCTCAAGATTGTTGATGATTATATTTTATGCTAGTAGTAATTGGAGTGTATTGGCAATAGATATCTCAATTTTATTCCTCATACGCCGCTGCTGGGGGGCTTGTTTTGTTTTAGATGTGCTCTGTCTCTAGGTATGTCAGAGGTCTGGGACTTTGTGTGGTCCAGCCTCAATTGGGGAGGCAAAATGGGAGGGTTGGGGAACAAGGGAGGGGAGAAAGAGAACATGCTATCTCTAATATATCCTTTTAATCCATATAATTATAAGTTCCAATGTAACAATAGGCTTCATGGCCATAACTCCTGGGTAAATTGGAAATTAAGGTCAAAGCGATCTTATTTTCAGTTAAAACTACAAAATTACAACAAAAGTTCAGAAGCAATGTCTCCAAGACCGGGCAGTTAACTTTGTGAGCTAGAATGTTAAAAGCCTGAATCATAAATTAAAAAGAAAGAAAGTATTATTTCACCTAACAGGTTTAAACGCTAAAATAGTACTTTTACAGGAGACCCACTTATTAAGCAAGGATCAGTTTCGGCTGCACAAAGACTGGACTGACCAAATGTTCAATTCCAGCTTTACAAAGAAAACTAGGGGTGTGAGAATTCTTATACATAGAACAGTCTTATTTGTAGATGTAGTATCTGATCCTGAAGGGAGATATGTGATTGTCATAGGTAATTTATATAACTGTAAAGTGATTTTGATAAATATTTATGCACCCAATATCGATGATAGGGAATTCATGCAAAATGTACTTGCATCAACTCCCAATGTAAACACTCATAAAATTATAATGGGTGGGGACTTTAATTGTGGACTTTAATTATGGCATCTAACACTGCAAAGACAATTGCACAGTTTGTAACTGACCACAACTTATGAGACCCCTGGAGATTTCCAATCCCAAACTCAAGAGCATATTCCTTCTACTCACCAGTGCATCACTGCTACTCAAGAACTGATTATTTCTTTGTAGATAACAATTTCTTGCCTACAATTAAGTCTTGTAAGTACAATGCTATTGTTATTTCCGACCATGCCCCTTTGATTTTGGAGCTAAAATCATTATGCCCCGAATACTCATCTTGCAGATGCCATCTTAATCCACTTTTACTAACACACGAGAGCTGTACCGAATTTATATCTAAGCAAATCAATATTTTTTTATTTTTTTAAAGACAAATACATCCTCAGAGGTTTCTGCATCAATACTCTGGGAAACCCTTAAGACTTTCTTAAGAGGATAGATTATCTCATATCTTTCTCACAGAAATAAATTGGAAACCAAGAAGGTGTCAGAGCTAATCAAAGAAATTACTAGAATAGACCAAGAACATGCCAGGGGCTTTATGTATAAACGGCGCGTATGCATAAAAATGTTGCATACTCCCATTTCCACGTTCAAATCGCAATGTATAAAACCTAAACTTGGCATAAAGCCACGCAGATTTTCACAGTAGCTAAATGCTTGGTGTACGGAAGTTCTCCGCTCTGTTTTGCAACTGGCGGCACCCAGCGTCAAAGCAGTGCTTCTGTTCCAGTGTGGTTTCCCTTTCTTTTTTAGATCCACATCCCTGATGCGGCTTTATCATATACTGTACACTGAAATTAACCTCATATTGTTTATTAGTTTAAGGCATCTGGTTGTAATTAACCTGTAATAATATAATGGTCCATGGAATGGCCAACTATTCCAAATACCACAGCTGCTTTAGTGTTGTTACTCTCACTGAACCTTCTTCTTCTTCTTGCAGCTGCTCCTGTTAGGGGTTGCCACAGCGGATCATCTTTTTCAATATTACTCTCACTGCACCACTCGGACTATTTATATCACTATATCGGACTGTGGAATCACAGCTCTACAGCAGCTGAGTGGAAAGAGAATTATCAGTATACAGCATCAAGCACACGCTGCCTCAGCCATGCTGTCTATTGAACTGCTCTCATATGATAAACGCTTCAGAGCCTTTCCTGTACGGACCTTGTGGTTCAGAAACAGTTTCATCCCAAGGACTATAAACGCACTCAATCAGTCCATCAATTGCTCCTTGTAGAACTGTTTGTACTTACAAGTACAATTACCTCACTGTAAACTTGCAATAGTTATAATATTGCACAACCTGCGCCACTTAATAAAGTGCATATTTACATATGATGACGATATCATTTTTAAGATGAAATGCACCAAAATATGTTTATTATATTATACAGATAAAACTTTAACTTCATTTAAATAATGTATATTGTTAATAACTAAACATGTGAGGACACGGTGTCACAGCACTAGCAAGGAGCTGGTGCCCCGTTCACGGATTGTTCCTGCCTCGCGCTGTATTCTTGCTGGGGCTGGCACGACACTGGTAGGATAGATGGATGTAATAATTAAACATGTACTATGAAGATATTTCACTGTTCCTTAAAGGTTTTGAAGAATCAGCATTCTAAGCTTAAAGATGGCTTAACGTCTATTACAGAGCTGATTGTGTGGCGATTGGGTATTTGGAAAAATAAAAGGAAGGACAGGAATTAGGGGTTAGTATGTTTGAAAGAGACAGTACTGCTGCAATAAATTATTTCATCGAAGGTCGCAAACGGTGCAGCAAGCATCTTGGGGGAAGGCAGGAACAATCTCTGGACAGGGCGCTGGCTCGTCACTATCACTGTGCCACCGTGTTCCCATGTTTAATACATGCTTTAATTCCTATCATCATGAAAATAATATCACGTATACATCTCAGTATTTTAATTATTCAGAGAGCTGTAATATCATGTAATGGATTCTGTGTCCAGTCAGAGGAAAAAAAGCCTGTTTAATAAGCACGTAGTGATTCACACACATAGAGCACATAGAAGAACACATAGAAAACAAAGCATTTATTGTGCTAATTTATTTACAATGGGATTTGAGAAACTAGTAAATTAAACGATTTTAAGATGAAGTTTAAGATGTTCTACTTTAATGACAAAATAAACTACGTGATTAAAGTGGAAATTTCAAGATTAAAGTTGACATTTCGAGCTTTTTTCCCACTCTTTCCCATTTTTTTTTCTTTTCTCTGTACCCTAATAAGCGTTCATATGACACTCAGATGGTTTCTTTGATATCTAACAACTTCTTTTTTATTTCGGGCACTGTGTGACTTTGTGAACTTAAGCTTTCAAGTTTCTCCAACACTCTATGTTACTCAATCAACTTCCTTTTGTTGTTTATACCACTGTTTAAACCAACAAATAGTATGTTTTTCCTTGTCTCCACTTGGTATTCGCTGAAATTCTTCTTTTTTCCCCATGCTTTTGCCATTGCCTTTTCACAGAACACTGAGCTTAAGGGCTATTTATATTTATTTGCATATTCAGAGAGGAGTAATTCTAGAAGGAGTTTGGGTGAGGCATAAGGCACGTTCATGCGCATTACTTTTCACGCTGATCAGGATTTATGGAGCGGAAGAATGTGGAAGTTGTCAAACGCACAGATTTATGCATCTGGATTTTTTTGTGTGTACGCATATTTCCGCTTTTGTCCTTATGTCATGTTTTAGTGTAAATCCTACGCACAGGGTTATGCATGAAGCCCCAGGTGTCGAACTGAGGCACTTCATAGGAAAAGACAGACTCTGCATTCAGAACTCAACCTCTTAACAACTAAAGAAACTGAATAACTCATATTTAAATCAAGGCATCATTATTATTTTAAAATTAGATTTTTTCCAGTTTCAAATAGTATATAACATCAGTCACCCAATGAATTAGAATAGGAGAGTTAGGATTCTAGAGCAAGATACTTATCTACGTGCCAATAGTGTAGTAAAGGTGATCACAGTTTGTTTTTCCTTCTCCACTTTTAGGCCCATCTGGGAGTACACCAAAAACAGCTGTAAATGGGTTAGGAGGGATTGTGACACCAAGGCTGTCTGATAGGCATTTAAAGATTTTGGTCCAGAATGTTGTTAATTTGGTGCAGGTCCAGAACATGTGGCCCAGTGAGGCTGCAACTTGATTGCAACGTTCGCAGGTTGGATCTTGCCCTGGAAACATTTTGGACAATTTTAAGCGAGACAGATGTGCTCTATATATAATTTTGAGTTGAATAATTGTATGTTTTGCACATATGGGGCTTGAGTGAATTCTCTGCATTGGTACTTTCCATTCCTTTTCTGAGATATTGAGTGAGAGATCCTTTTCCCACTGTCCTCTTGGATCTTTGAAAGGGAGGGGCTGTAAAATGGTTTTATATATTACAGAAATGCTTGAGAACTCACTGGAAAGAGCACAATTTTAGTCAAATTAATTCTTAGACCAGAAATTTTGCAATTCTTTAAGTGCTGTAAGGACTGCAGGCACAGTATTTTGTGGGTCTGATATATACAGTACCATATCATCTGCATATAGAGAAATTTTCTGATCAAGTCCTTCTCTGATAATCCCCTTTATCTCATAAGCATTTCTGCAGTGAACTGCCAATGGCTCAATGGTGATTGAAAAAAGCAGTGGTGACAAGGGGCATCCTTGTCTGGTAACATGTTCTAGTTTAAAGTTGTCTGAATTAATGTTGTTAATACAAACTGAAGCTTCTGAATTGGTATACAGTAGTTTGATCCATGCACAAATGTTTGCGAAAAACCCAAATTTCTCCAATGTAGTGAAAAGGTAGTTCCACTCAATCATATCAAATGCTTTTTTTGCATCCAACGATAATATCATCTCTGGGGTGTTTGACTTTGCGGGTGAATATATTATATTAAACAGGCATCGAAGTTTGGAAGCTAAGTGTCGGCCTTTAATAAATCCAGTTTGATCTTGTGATATTACCGAAGGCAGCACTTTCTCCATCCTTCTAGCTAGGACTTTGGAGAGTATCTTAACATCATTATTCAGAAGTAAAATTGGTCTGTGTGATGCACATTGTAATAAGTCCTTATTTTGTTTAGGAAAGACAGTAATTAATGCTTAGCGAAAAGTTTGAAGTAGAATTTTATTGTCTCTAGCTTCTGTAAATGTTGCTAAGAAGAGGGGCACTAGCTGAGTGGAGAATTTCTTATAAAATTCAGCAGGGTAGCCATCTGGACCTGCTTCTTTCACACTCTGAAGTGACTTTATAGCATCTAATAATTCTGATAGTGCCAGAGGTTTATCCAATTCTTCTGCACTGAGAGTATCTATTTGTGGTATCTGTAATGCATGCAGAAATGCATTAGATTGTGTCTTGTCTTCTTTAAACTCAGTAGAATATAAGGATTTATAGTAGTCTCTAAATGTGTGCATTATATTTTTATGGTGAATGATTTTGTCTCTGTTTGTGTTGGTGATTGCTGGGATTGCATTGAAAATGTCTTGCTTGTGGATTTGTTGAGCTAAGATCTTATTAGCTTTCTCTCCATGTTTATAGTAATGCTGTCTGGATTTAAAAATTAGTTGTTCAGTTTCTTTAGTTGTCAAGAGGTTGAGTTCTAAATGCAGAGCCTGCCTTTTCCTATGAAGAGCCTCACTTGGACACCTGGCATGTCCTTGGTCTAGTCTAGTAATTTCGTTGGTTATCTCTGATATACCTTCTTGGTTTCCAATTTATTTTTGTGGGAAAGATCTTAAGAAGGCCTTCAGGGTTTCGCAGAGTATTCAAGCAGATACCTCTGAGGATGTATTTGTCTCTAGAAAGCTGATTTGTTTGAATATAAATTCTGTACAGTTTTCATCTGCTAATAAAAGTGGGTTAAGACACCATCTACGAGATGAGTATGTGGGGCATAATGATTTTAGCTCCAAGATCAAAGGGGCATGGTCAGAAATAACAATAGCGTCGTACTTGCAAGATTTAATCGTAGGCAAGAAATTGTTATCTACAAAGAAATAATCAATTCTTGAGTAGCAGTGATGCACTGGTGAGTAGAAGGAATATGCTCTTGAGTTTGGGTTTAGCAATCTCCAGCGGTCTGATAAGTTGTAATCAGTTACAAACTGTGTAATTGTCTTTGCAGTGTTAGATGACCTATCTAGGTCTGCATTTAAAACACAATTAAAGTCCCCAGTCATTATAATTTTATGAGTGTTTACTTTGGGAATGGATGCAAATATATTTTCCATGAATTCCCTATCATCAACATTGGGTGCCTAAACATTTATCAAAATCACTTTACAGTTAAATAAATTACCCATGACAATGACATACTTACCTTCAGGATCAGATATTGCATCTGATACTACAAATGAGACTGTTCTATGTACAAGAATTCCCACACCTCTAGTTTTCTTTGTAAAGCTGGAATGGAACATTTGGCCAATCCAGTCTTTTTGCAGCCGGAACTGATCCTTGCTTAATAAGTGGGTCTCCTGTAAAAATATCATTTTAGCGTTTAGACTTGTTAGGCAAGAGAATACTTTCTCTTTAATTCATGATTCAGGCCTTTAACATTCCAGCTCACAAAGTTAACTGTCCCGTCATGGAGACATTGATTCTGAATTTTTGATGTCATTTTGTAGTCTTAACTGAAAATGAGACAGCTTTGACCTAAATTTCCAATTTACCCAGGAGTTATTGCCATGAAGCCTATTGTTACATTGCCACTTATTATTATAAGGATTAAAACGATAGATTAGAGATAGCTTGCTCTCTTTCTCCCCCCCCTAGTCCCCCCAACCCCCCATTTTGCCTCTTCACTTGAGGCTGGACCACACTTCACAAAGTCCCAGTCCTCTGACATACTTAGTGACAGAGCATGTGCAAAACAAAACTAGCCTCCCAGCAGGAGTAAAAATTGAGATATCTATTGCCAATACAGTCCAAATACTATAAGCATAAAATGTAGTCTTTAACAGTCTTAAAATAGTAACATAGTAAGCCCAGGAAATGGTGTTAAAAAGTGGCCCTGGATAAGCATAGATAGCCTTAATACAATAATAACAGTAACAATAAACCAAGGGTATGATGTTAAACAGTCTCCTAAAGAAAGAAAAAAAAAACATAAGCAGAAAGTGGCCAAAAAGAGGAAAGGATGTATAATTACGGTACCTGTATCATTGGAAGCAGAACAGACAGCCGGTAAGATCTTCTTTGCCATGCCATGACAGGATGCAACTCACGATTGTATTTCAGAAGAGTGACAGGCTCAGTTTTCTTAGTTCTTTTTCTGCTTTGTCCGTAGTGGTAAAGATATAATGCTTGCCTTGAATGTCCACTTTCTCTGCTTTCCGTAAGCACTGTTTAATGTTGTAAAAAGCGGCTCGTTTAGCAGCTGTTGAGGGTGAGATATCTGGGAAGATACGAATGTTTTATTTTCAAATATAATCTCTTGTTTCTGTCTGAGAAGTGACATTACATTAAATTTAGATTGTAATTTCTCAAATCACACGACTAGAGTCCTAGGTTTAGAGATATTTAATCCCTGTATGTGGTAAGCTGCTGCTATCTCGGTGTCTGATTTAAGGTCCTCTCCAGTTATTTTTGAGAATAGTTCAGCTACGAATTTCACTGGGTTTGGACTTTCACAATTCTCAGGTAGACCTTCAATTCTAATATTATTCCTTCTGCTTCCATCTTTTTGCATTCGGAATTCGCAGCTGTTGCTTTTCTATCAGCGGTGGATGCCAAAAGTTTGGCTGTTTCAATTCAAGTAATGAATGTCTGCTTAACGTCTTCCAGCTGATCGGCAAGTGCTCTAAGTTTATTCTCAAACTCAGATGCATTTTCCTAAATGTGTTCTTCAGTTTTTTCCAGCATACCTTTAAAGGCTGCCTCAAACCGATTATATACACGTTTCTCCAAGTCTTTATTATCCTGCCACAGCTCCTACAGCTCCAGTGGCAGCTCCAGTCGCAGCTTCTCATTTGTCTTCTCATTTGTGTTGAGCATACC
Source organism: Polypterus bichir lapradei (assembly GCA_026402145.1). Lineage (NCBI taxonomy): Eukaryota > Metazoa > Chordata > Cladistia > Polypteriformes > Polypteridae > Polypterus > Polypterus bichir. Next base: position 58,878,572 of record JANRMT010062806.1, on the reverse strand, counting down.
ATTTATTTCTTTCTTTATATCTTCTTTCTGAATATCTTTCTTATGCTCATTTATGGCCGTGGCCATTGTAGCGATCATTACCTTCAGTTCGGACAGATTGTTTCGGCTTTTGTGCTCCGCAGGTGAAGCAGCAAGTCCTATTACAGCCGATGCTCCCGGCTCCGATGAGTAGATGAAAGCGCGGACTGCAAGGCCATTTCCAGTTTTAAGTGATCTTCTGGAATCGACGAGCTATCGTGTCCTGCATCACTTGCACATTTGCTCCCATTTTCGCTCTCGACTGGAGATGATGGAGTGGAGTGGGGTCCTGGGAAGTCTGTGCTTTCGCCTGCCTGTTCCAGGTCAGTCTCTGAAAGGCCGTACCTTGAACTTGGACTTGATGACTGTCTAGGCTTGGATGCAGTTTTAGATTTAGTTTCTTTCTGAGCCCCTTTTTTGCTGCTCATGTTTATATATGCTTGCATATACTGTAAAAGAACCTCCTCGGTTTGGGTAGATACAGGATACCTCGGGATAATAAGAACTAAGAGAAAAAATAACACCGCTGCTAACGGAGCACCGCTTCCAACTCCTCCAACTTGCTTTTTATTCCCATTTGTTACTCAATAGCATGAATATATTTGACTTTCTGAGTAAGTGTTTTGTAGCTTCCATTTATCATTAGTCAGAGCCATGATGGAGAACTGACCGAGTGAGATGCCCATTGAAAATGACCCCAGTTGGCATCATCCTAATATGTGGCATCAATGGTTGTGGCAGAATGCTACCACGGAGTGTGTCTGTTTCCATGATGGACCTGAGTGTGCATAGAAAAATATTTACATTCCCAGTACTTCTACTCCATGGAGACTCATTAGGAACTGACAGACCCCTGAGAGAGAAAGTTAGCGAATGAGCCAGTTGTTGCTGTTGTTGTGTGTGTGTGTGTTTTTTTTTTGATGGCAGGTACTCTCTGGAGGCAGTAATAAAGACAAGGTTGTTGAATAAGCTGCTGACTGTCGTGAGCAATATTTCAAACTTTCACCAAGACAACCTGCTAGATCTGCATAGCACATTTAGCGCATTTGCAGCTGGTTCTACTATGTAGTTCCAGAAACTCTATACAGTATGAGTTATTTTTACTGCTTGATATTAGATATTACAACATACCTCCTGTCTTAATTGCCTGCCATTTTAATAAGTTAATTTCACAGCAGCAAACATAACAATTATACAGAATACTCTCAAGATCAGTCATTAACAAAAGCAACAACAAAGAAGCACATTATTTTTCAACAAAGTATTTATATCATCTATCTCTCTATCTAGCTCAGTAGGTGGTGGGAAGAAAGAAGAGGACCCAAAAGGGCACAGGCAGAAGTAAGGTTAGCAGAAGGGCATGTTCTGGAGTTGGAAGTGGAACCTGGTTGGGTTTTAGCTGGTCTTTTATTCTGGGGTTCTGCAGAGGAGGGAGAAAAGACATTATTGCATTTTGTCAACCCCTGACTAGGTGTTTTACCTTTAGTTAAGTCAATTTACTGCCTCCCATCACCACCAACTGTTTGAGCATAGTCTATTGATACGCATTTAACCAATTTTCCAATTTGATCATAAAAATTTATAAGAGCTGAGAGTGCAGGAACTGTGTCTGACAAAAGCATTCACATGAATAAGAGGTGAGAGGACTGTGGGCGTGAGCCATTAACCTGAAATGGTTGAGAGGAGGACGGGACTTGAAAAAATCTCTTGGCAATAGTCTCGTCTCAAGATTTTCTTTTATAATAGAGAGATGGGTACTCCTTGATAGTTGGCCACAACACTTTTTGTTTAACATTTGTTTATATTATTTGTCAAGCACAAGAAATTGACATGTACCATTGTTTATCCATCGTCATGTTGATCTTGGCAAAGACTGAATTAGATATATACTTCTGGGTAGTGGGTAGTGTTCAGATGGCATAGAGTGAGGGACAGTCTGCTGAGAGCACTGCCGAGACCACTCGCACAATGCACAGGGGTACGCTGGCTTGCAGATGAGGGTACATGACTGGCAAGACGTGAGGTACATGGATGGCGACAACTACCTCCAGGGAGGAAGAGACAGTTCCACCATAAAGATGCAGGTTGTGGATCCAGTGAGAAGGGGAAGACTTATAAAATGACTGAGCGCAGCTGATGGACGAGAAGTGAGGCATGCCTAGGTTGTTGCAGCAACTCAAGGAGCCCAGAGTGGAAAAAAGAGAACACTCACTCCACAAGAAAGAGACGCTGACAGGAATTTGACAAAATGGCAAAACTTCTGTTGGGAAACGAGCATCCAGTGAAAAGAGTGCATCCGTAGCCAGTTGCACGATTCATTGTTGGGGTAACAGTGCGCAAAAGGTTGTATCCTCCACTTTTATGTTTTTAACAGACTTTTAGAGTGTGGACTATGTTTTATTTTTAAAAGTTTTCATTCCTGATATTTTTAGATTCTTATGTTCTTTTATTTTCTTGGTGTACTTTATATTGTCTTGTGTCATACATGTTACTGTTGCTTTTCCTGAAATTGCTTCTGTTTCTTTCATTGTGTTTACTCAATGCCTAGTTTAAAGAAACCTGTGTGCTATTATCCATAAATCTCAAGAGTTCCCAGTCTCTTAATAAAACTAGGTGGCATAGTTGGATATTTTAACTGTGCTAAGTTAGATTACTTGTAATTGTGACCAGACACCTGTTACACAGTGATACAACATGCAGTTACTGGCCATTTTCAGGTGGGGGCCAGGCTGTGTTTCATATTAACGTTTTGCTTCTTGCTCCCTAACACAAAGGCTGGCACTAGTTCTCCACAGACAAAGAAAACCATAGTTAGTTTACCGTTGCTTCTTCCTGGTACCACAGAGCCACTTGCGTGCACTCTGAATTACTGAGAAGAAAGAAATGTGGCTTTTTATCAAAGGGTGTGGTTATCACAGTTGTGCCAACAAGTGAACAGTCATGCAGAACACTAGGTACACAGAATGCACTTGAGCATGTTTGCTCTCAGACATGGAGTTCTGCCCATCCCTTAAAAGTGTAACTGACAGATGCAAGGGTTAAATTAAAAAAGTTGTCTAGGGCAGCCTTGAGCAAATTACCCATAATGACTCTGACCCTTGATCCTCATGTTACAGCTGCAGTCAGGCAGCCGACCACCATGATTGGCTTGAATCTCTATGAGCTGAGGAATGGGAGGATCATCCTGATTCAGCCAAGACAGGGTCTTTTATGTGAAGAAAAAAGGAGAAGAAAGGAACGGGACTGCAGGAGGTCTGAGGAGGAGGGTCCAAGAGTGCCTGTGGAAAGAGGAAGCTTGATCGCAGCCTCTAGGAGTGAACAAGGATGCATCAGATAATGAGCAGAAAATATTATTTGAATTATTTGTTTTCTTTTTTAAACATGTTCAGGAAGTACAGCAGCTTTCAACAAGCAGAACTTGAGACATTGTTATGCCAAACATGCAGGATGATAGGATCTGCCCTGTGGTAGAATGGAGGAATGAAGTTAAAAATACAAGTGTGGATTCCTTAGTTTTACACAATAAGTAACAATGTATACTGGATTTGGGCCCATCTGTTCCTCATTTATATTATATAACACTTTTTATACTGAGAAATATTTCAGTACCCTTTACTGACTCTTGGAGTAGTTCTCCTGAAAGCCTACACAATACCAGTTTATTCATTGACGAGAAATGAGTGCAATGGCAGGGCAGATATAAGAAATGCTAGCAGGTGCAAATATCGGGCAGATAGGATTTTTTATCATAGCTGGCTTATAATTTAAAGATGTTATTTCCAAAATCAAATGATTTTATAATGCTGAATCCATTGCTTTACTCCATATCTGAAGTATCTCACTGAATCTGCTTAATTCTGTTTCAGGGTCACCATGGGCCAGAGCTGATCCAGGCAATATAAACTATGAGAATGACACATCAGTCCACTGAAAAGTACTACCCAATTCAGAGGTGTCATTTAACTTAAAATGCACGTCATTAGCATGCTGGAGAAAAATAGGACTACATGAAGAAAAGGCGAGTATACAGAGAAAATCCCATATTGTGACAGGGAGAATGTGTAAGTTCCATAGAGACAGTAATAGAATTGAGATCTGACTTCAAGCTCAACTTTATTTGTTTTTAAATATTTTATAAATGTGAATATAATTTGTACAAAGCTCTGCATTAATTGAACTAGGTGTTATGAAACCGAGGACTCTGGAGTTGTGAGAATGCTAAATGCAGCTCCTCTGTGCTGCCATGTGCCTGATTCAGCTATTTCACAACAGTTTTCCTTCAAAGTGCTTCTTGCTTTCATTTCAGCTCAGTGCAGTGGCGAGCACTGTGTTGTAGATTGTACTGAAAAGAGCATACAAAATAAGTAATGGTTGACTGAGCACTGGTTGTTCAGTAATCAGTGGCATTCCATCAGTGGGATTCTCTCACTTCTTGCTTTAATAGGTTCTAGTAGGTGATATTGAGTACCACGGGCAGTCGAACAGTGGTGTATTGGTTCCAGTTTGTGTCCTTTTTTTATAATCTCAACGTGCAGTACAGGATAAACAAAAAATGTGGAATTAAAAAACTGTAAGTCATCCACTTCATCCTATTTGTTTTTAGGTTGCATTTAATGTATTCAATGTCTCCTTTAATTTTTTATTCATGCACTACTATTGTTATTATTAAATTTCCAGCATTAAAATATTTCAAGATAGGAAAGAGGGTAATTTTCTGATTTCTTTATTTTACTTAGTGCTTTATTAAGGAAGAATGGCTGAATATACTGTATGCTTGCTGCTATAGATTCAGACTATGTATTGCCAGTATAGGCTCTTGATCCATGCATCCATGCAGTACTGAGTTTCAATTCATTTGAATTTAGGAAAATATAAATGTGGTGAACAGGCAGGTTTGAAAAACATAATAGTAAGCAGCAAATATGGTTCCTTATAGTCATAGGATTACATACTTTATAGAAAGGCAGATTTGTCGATCTACCAACTAGCAAGTGTAAACTGCTGAAGCAAGATACACTTTTCAAATCAATTTGTGAATACAGGGTAATTAGTTCTTGTCAAAAATAGCAGATAAAATAAAATCTTATAAAAAAAGATTACTTTGATGACCATGTTCAATCTGTAATGAAAAGATGATTTCAGAAAATACCACCGCCCATTTATTTCCCGTGGCAGAATTATATGATAACAATCAGAGCTGTGGAGTCGGTACACAAAACTTTCAACTCCAATTTCTCAATTTATGGTACAACCGACTTTGACTCTGACTCCTCTCTTTGTAATTAGACTAATATATTTACTGTGTTGATTGAAAGCATACAGCATACAAGATACAAGGCATTTCATCACTGCCATTGTGAATCATCAGGCTACTTTTTAACACCCTAACCTGTTAACCTGTTTCTCAGTTTTTTTATTTTTAATAAATTTGTAAAAACCTCAAGTAAACTTTTTCACATTGTCATTATGGGGTGTTGTGTGTAGAATTCTGAGGAAAAAAATTAATTTAATCCATTTTGGAATAAGGCTGTAACATAACAAAATGTAGAAAAAGTGATGTGCTGTGAATACTTACTTTACTTTTGCATACTGTAGAAAAGACTAAGTTTATAACATAAGCCATGGAAGCATTTTATCTTCAATAAAATCTTGTCCTTGTGACTGAATTTCAGAATTTCCATTCTGGGAAGTTGATGACAGCCATTGTTTCAAGACTTCGCTGCTTTTCTTTTCATCCTGCACTTTCAGTTTTGCTCTCTTTCTGAATTCTGCCCCAGATGGTGGATTTTTTGGCTGACCCATTTCCACTCCTGAAAAAATTGTCCTTGTGTAAAAAAAGCCAAAAAATCCATGCCAGTTGTTTTTTATTTTTCAATTATGATTAGCCAGTAAACTCAGGGCCATGCGTAACCACATTTACAAATTTTTTTTTAAACTACCACATCTTGTCTTGACAAGATGATACGCAATAGATAGTTATGGGAATTAAAAATTATGGAATAAACCATTTGAATGCTATGCAAAAATAAATTAAGACTACAAGTACTTATCATTATTGTATTATTCGGGATTTTTGGGAACTATATACTGTAGAAGTCAAGCGATATGAGCGTAATGAATCACTTGGAATCACTATTGTAATGCCAAATCTGGAATTTTCCTTTAACACGTAGTTTACGCTGTGTGTGTGAGAGAGAAATAGCAAATGCTTTTTGCCTGTGACTGAGCAAGACAGCGCAAGCTGTAGAGATGGGCAACGTAAATGTACCGCTCAGTTTATTTAATATATACACCCACAGTCCAAAGACATGCAGGTTAGGTGCATTGGCAATTCTAAAATGTCCCTAGTGTGTGGTTGGACTGTGTGTGTGTGTGCCCTGCAGTGGGCTGGTGCCCTGCCCATGGTTTGTTTCCTACCTTGCGCCCTGGCTGGGATTGGCTCCAGCAGACCCCCGTGACCCTGTAGTTAGGATATAGTGGGTTGGATAATGGATGGATGCAAATTTAAAAAACAGCATTTTATATGGCCTTTTCAAAATAATACTGAAAAATCTGTAAATATTTGGTTTTTATTTCTTCTGTATATACGCCACCCCCCCGACTGCTGCCCCCTAGGCCATGGCCTAGGTTGGCCTTATGGGAAATCTGACCCTGATCGACCTCAGATGTTCACCCCCTCATGAGATATAACCAAAACTTAGAAACAAAAGTAATATAGGCTGTGGAGTGCCATTTTATGCTATTTCGAGATTGCTGATCATGATTGTGATATTTTTTTAAAATTTAATTCTTAATTGTTGGTCCTAGCCCTCTAAGAGCCACTCCCAGGAGGTTGAAAATGATCAATTTCAAACCTAAGCATGTGAGGTATCGTTTTAGATTATTTCAGTGTCTGTGATTACGAATATTGTATTACTTTTGATTTTTGTTCAATTACAATTGAGAATATTTAGACCAAACATTTGAATTGAAGCACATTTTAGTATTACAAATATCCGATGCATCTGTTCATGTTTATGATGTAGCCTACCGCTACCTCATAATTTAAATCGTTACTTTTCCTCGGAACACCGCAAACGTTGGTGGCTTAAGACTTTTTTTAAAATGATTCTTCGATTTTACAGTTGTGAAGAACCAGTGCCTCTTCCTGACATGCTGAATGCAACGCCAAATTCTCAAAGTGAGCACTAATACAAAATATTCTGCTCCCACCTCAATACAAGTTGGGCCAACTTTAGAGACCAATGAACCAAACACTGGGGCTAAAGGAATTTGATAGGAGAGTTAGTGGGGAAAGCTCACATTATCACAAAGATAACATACTGACTCTACAAAAAGAACATAATCGCTGTCTGGTATATAGTGGTAACATAAAATGACAATGATTTTTTTTGTCCCAAAACAGCTTACCGATATCACTTCTGAAGAATATCAGTAATATATTACTTCTGTTACTCCGCGCCGCGATATCTTTGTCCGTGCTTGTATAAATAAGGAAGTTGTGGGATGATCCCTTGTGAGTCCTTTCATTGGTTGTACTTTGGCGACGGTGCCTACAGTTCAAATCCATCCCAGCGTGCAGCGCGCCCTAACGGCTCCACACCACACACCGCATTGCCGGTTTGCAGCAGGCCGATTGGATTTGGGGTCCTTAGCCGGTCAACCGGGTCGAACCGATCCACGACAAAGAAAAGGACCCCATTTATGTGTCTGCTAGCACAGCCTCCCCTACCCCGAATTCAGACTGGCCGCATATACTTCGTGTGAACGACCGGCGGGTATTCATCCACACTGTTTTCTCGGAACCGAACCGACCTGAATTGAAGGGACACTACACCAGGCCCTCATGGCCGAACCGCTGCAGCCCCAGACGCCGAGTAGACACGAGAAGAGCCTTGGACTTCTCACCACTAAATTCGTTACCCTTTTGCAGGAGGCGAAAGACGGGGTTTTGGATCTCAAAGTGGTAAGTGACGGGGGACGGGATGCCGGCTGCTCGTGTATTCTTGGCAACTCAGTGGAGCAGCGGCCTACTGGTATGCTGTGGCTGTCGGGGGACCCAGCTGTTTAAGGAGACCGTACAGATGTGGGCGGAGGTTTCGGGGGCTAATAGGAAAGGACATTTAAACATAAACATGGGAGGACTGAATCCAGTGATGTCCGCATGTATCCGCCTGTAGTTAGTCGCATGGCTACTTACTGGTGTTGTTTATTTACTTGGATCTGACTGTTGGGCGTCCTGACAATTCACTTTAGCATCCCAAGTATAAACACGCAGATATTTACTTAACTGGCTGTCCAGAACCATTGGGGCTGCACAGTGGAGTGGAGTACCAGTTAAAATGTCGTTGCTAATGGCTGATCATTTTTATTTGGTGGGGGGAATCCCCACCACGACTGGAGTCTCAGATATAAGCGTGGTGCAGTCAATGTGGACTGGTGGGCAATACTTCAAAAAAGGTAGGCAGATTCAATTTTTCGTTTGACATCAGCTGATTGGAATACTGGCGCCAGTATCATGTTTGGCTTCTGATGGGGGGAAATGCTACAGAATAAGGTTACTTGAACTGCTGCGCTAGAGCACAAGAATGTCCACAAAACGGAGAATTCAGTAAATCGAGCTCGTTTAGTTATCTTATGGCTCAGTTGTCCGAGTGTCTCATCTCGATACCCCTTAAAAGTTGTCAGGGTATCGTTCTGCCATTTCTGTTGCACTCCTCTGCACAAGGAGATGGCTCACTAGAATCCAGTAAAAGTGTAGCATCAGACTGTTGTTCCATTATTTAGTGAATGCAAAGTATTCCGCAAGATTCGGAAACTCGACTTGTGTATAAAACGCAACTGCTCCAAACAAAACGGAGCCAACCACTAGTGAGGCCAACAAGCAGTTTATACTAAAAGAGAATAAGACAATTTGGAAATAAACAGTTTTCTTTTATAGATCATTGACAGCTGTTACTTTATTAGGCCCCTTTCATAATGAAAACATCACAAGCACATTAAAAGTCTTTACAAGTACAGTGTACTGTTCATCCTTTTCTAAATGTTTGTGTATATATATATATATATATAAATATAATATAATTTTTTTTTTTAACTATAGGTAGGACAAATTACTTGTTTAGAATAAAACATGCTTGGGCAACTACTTTTCACTTATTAAACCATTTATGATTTTGAAGTTTTTATGAGGTATCCAGAAGTATGGATGCAAACAGGTTTCAGTGAGCTTAGGTTATTGCTATTGTTAAATGACTATGTGTAAGGCATCAATTGTGATCTTGGGACTGTTTTAATAATACTGTAAGGATGGCTCAAATGTAGAATGGTACTAAGATTATAATATCTGTGACTGTTTACTTGTAATTATCTCTTGTTCTTTGCCTCTGTTCAGGTTTGCAATGCTTGTGCTGTCATGGTTGAGAGGGGGAGAGGTAGACACATGTTCACCTTCCACACACTCTACTGTTTAACCCTGAACAAGTCACTTCACCTGCTGCAGCTTTAAATGTTGAAATAAGTAAACAGTTGTACTTGTGTAGTGCTTTGGAATGGGCACAATTATACATCAGTATGAAATGTAGAATTTATTTTAGTAGTGCATATGCTACTGCTGCTTTAGCAGCATATATTAATCAAATATTTATGTCTATCATTTAAATTGTTTTAAACCAACTGTAGTGTCCAAAGCGCAGAGTTATTAGTAAGGAGTGCTAAAACAACACATAAACAAAAAAGGCAATTTGGATCCACGTCCAGTGTTGATTTTACTTTTTAAAGAATTAGTTATAGACGGCATTGAGATAAAAATAATACAATAACATTTTCCAACAGAAGGCACTTCAAGTTTAGGAGGAAAAATTAACAAAATTACTGCAGTATATTTGTGGGAGAGGGAAGGAGTAGTCACATTGTAAAAAAATTACTTATTTTTTTAAGCAACAAATATTCATGTGTTTCTGTTCTAGTATAATAAGATGTATCATAATATACGTAGTTGTGGATTTATTGTTAAATTAAGCACACATCTGAGAAATTGTCCCTTGAGCTGCATCAGTGGTGCTCAGTGTGCCTCATGTGACAGGCTGATTTTTGTCTTTAACTGAGAAGAACAAATGTATAGTTTCACTTTTTGTAATAATGATTTATCAATGCTGGACTTTATTGTAAAAAAGGTTTTGCTTCTTACAGTGATGATAATCTGTTAACATGATTAGTTATATATATATATATATTATTATATATATTATTATATATATTTATTATTATATATATTTATTATTATATATATATATTATTATATATATATATATTATTATATGT
>JANRMT010062806.1:58842649-58867831 GCA_026402145.1 Polypterus bichir lapradei | reverse complement strand
GATATATATATTATTATATTATTATATATATATATTATTATATTATTATATATATATATTATTATATATATTTTATATATATATATATATAGACAGATGCTTTAGCATGGAACAAACTGCCAAAACATCACAAAGATATATAAAACCAAATTCCCCCACTCTCGCAGACGTCTTGAAATTACTGCTGATTTGTAATGTATTGCATGGTTTTTAGGATTTCCCTACAATTAAATATGAAATTATTCAGCCTTGATGTTGAATCATCTTTCGTTTTGTTTCATTTTTACTAAAAATGTGTGTTGTGTTATATAACCGTTTTTTCATGTTGTATTACTGATTTCTATATGCATTACTTCCAGAAATTAATTCAGTGTTTTCACGTAGTGAGTATTGCTGATCTAGAACTAGATTTTGTATTGCTTGTTTTACTGTTATATACCAGGTGTGCTCTATCACTTTCATGCAGGTGATGATGTAGATATGGAAATTTGTATATATTTCATTTTGTGTGGAAGGTCTAAAATGTGTCTTGGTTTTATTTTGAGGTTCTTGACAAAGCTTGGTTGGTCATGTTTTATATGCGGCAATAAAAGTGAAGCTGCTTATCAGCAAGAGTTCCGGGGGCATTGTTTTGAACATACTGTTTTATTTAAGGTATCTAATGTAATGGTTTACAGTGGGTTTGAAAATGTTATGTAATGGTTTGATTAGTTTGTGAAAGCTGAATCACTGAGGGCACCAGCATTTTCTTGGTAAAAAGTGACTTGAGTTTGCTGCACCTTTTTAGGATATGGTGAAATGTTTTCCTGTCTCTGAAGAAGTTATCTGAGCTCCAGCAAAACTTGCATCACATTAGTAACAGTTTTTCATTACAACAAAATAAACAAAATGAATACTTTTGTTACAAATTAATTGTTCTCTTATGCTAAGCTCTTGTTTAATTTAGGTGGTCATGTACAGTAACAGCAGCATTAATTGAATCTTTACCACTGGTCACTGCTAATTGCAGGCATATTTGTTCCCTTGCTGTTAAATCTAAATGCAGCATGTAAATTGGTGCATTTATTCTATGGTTGTATATAATTCATGTGCAGCCAAATTAAATGAAAAAAAAAAACCTTTTTACAAAATAATAATATAAGTGAGCTAATGACTTTGCATGTACCTTCTTAAAATACTTTGTTCATCTGGAGATCTTACAAATGGTTTTTAGGTCAAAAAATTAAAAACTAATCTAGCCCACACCAAGTTTTATCAGATTTAAAGTTCAAAGTGAACTTCGCTTATGGAAAAAAATTTGGAGTTAAGTAATTTAAGACTGAGAAGAAACACAGGTCATACAATTGCTGTTTTCATGAGCTTTCTGCTTGCACACAGGTATATGTAACTTAATTCATTTTACATGGCCCTTACCACTGCTAGAGGTTGTTGTCCATGCAAGATTCAAACTCTGTATTCTTGCTCATTCATCACTTTTTTAAATTAGCTGACTACCCTATTGATGGGTCTCTCCTATTCTTGTTTTTGTCTTTTTTCCCCTTGCTCTCAATTCAAGCACACTGCTTCTGCTGTGAGAAACAAAGACCAACTTTGCTAGCTATTGGGCAAGAATGATAAAAAAATGTGACTGTTACTGTGGTCTCAGATAATGGACAGATGGTTTAGTGGAGATAGGCAAGCTACCTGAATGCACCTAAACCTTAATGTAAGATGTTAGTAATGTTTCAAATGACCCAAACCTGATGTGCTGTATACAGATTTGTGTAGCCCTATTTGTGTTCATGAATTACTTGTAAACATTGCCATTTGTTGTCATATTTACCAGTAATACCAGGAAACAGGCAAAAACAGACTTATCTTGTATACCATCTTGTATAGTATCATTTTACTCCCTCAAATTTTTCATAAAACCACCTCTGAACTTTCTTTGGTTTCTTCCTTCAAATATCTGCACTGGTAGGAGTAAATGTCAATGAAGTGGTGACATCCCAATCACTTACTATTTTAAACATATAGAATCTTGTAGAAGATAAGTAGTCAAAACATTGCTGCCTTATTGCTAGTACATGCTTCTTGTTTTTAGTATTTTGTTTTGCACAGTAAACTATAGGCAAAAGTGCACTGGATCAAAGACAGTTCTAAAATGTATGAGCTGATAGCAATATTCAACACAAATTTAAAATTGTAATGAGACAGGATGGCATATATTAATGAATTAAATTAAACCAGCAATGTGCACAGCAGAAAACAATTTCATGAAAAAATAAAGGCATAAGATATAAAATATGCACCCAATAAATTTCTCATCTTTAACTGGTTAAGTTCACAAGTGTTTTTGTGACTTGCCTTTGATGTAATCAGTGCTCAAGTAATGCCTCTGTCTACCCATTTCTGGTCCTGGGTGATTCTCATATAAGTGGATAAGCAGCATAAGAATTACAGCGTGCTAGTTTTTGTTTTTTGGCATGGCAGGTAATTAATCCAAAAATAAGGAATAAACACAAATAGTTAGACTAGAGGTGTCAAAAAACCTGAACATGTATGCAGACTATATAGTGACGGAATGATGCAAAGATGAGTAAGCAATAGAAATGGTTCACTTTATAAAGAAAGTTGGATCTACAGTTGCTTTTTTAAAATTGGTCTCATTCTAAGCTTGTTTGCTAGTGTTTTTGCAGTGGCAAGATAAGAGAATTGCTGCTGTTATGTAGGGAGTGATACTATATTGGCCATGTGACAATCTACTCATTTTCTTAAACCACCTTCTTTACTATCTTTTGCACTGTTCAGGCACTAGTTATCACAGGGTACATACATCCATGTTTAGTTACGCTTGGATTCTTTAGAGGAAAAATGTAATCAACTCTTATGATTTGTCATATTAGAGGAAGCAAAGGTACATGGAGAAACTGATGCAGGCACCACACAAAGTATGAAATCCAGGTCCTTAACATTAACACATCTACAATATAACATTGCTCCAACCCCTTATTTATAGCAACAGGAGGAGGTATTTGAGGCAAAAGTTGTCACTTTAATTAACACAAATGCCCAAATATGAGCAAAGGTTAATTGCAAATACCAGTGGAATGTAAAGAAAATGCTCCTTACTGTTTTGTCTATGCTGGTTCAAGTCTTTGTCCCTTTGGTGTGGCAGATAAAAGGACACATTTTGGGGAGTTGTGATTGGTAGCTCTATCATCTTCAATGTTGCCTTGTCACTGGTAAAACCTCTTTCCACCCAGGCACCCCTTTATGCTGATAGATAGATATATAGGGTATATTGTAGAGAAACCCAAAAAAACCCACAGAGGTTAATAACACAAAAATTATAATGCTTTTATTAAAGGGAAGAAAGAACGGGGAAAACAGACAGAACATATAAACAATAATAAAAGTCTAGTGCCCAACAAGCTTTCCTAGAAAACAGTTCCTGTCCGTTCCATGGGATGAATCCACTAGCACAACGTGTCAAACATTTGTCAAATTCTCACCTCACAACTCCAGGCTCAGCAGGTTGTTTCATATACACATTGAAACATTTGAAATTTCTTAAAACTTTATGTTGTAAAACAACCAAATGACAGTCGCTATAGCATGCTTGACACATAACTGAGAAACCCAGTTCTCGGGAAGTGTGTAGACTCATTTCAAAAGCATTGAGCATCCACACTGTCTATATATGGCCATTTCTTGTCTGAGAACAAGCTCACTTCTTGATAAAGCTATTTCAAGGCAAATTGTGACTATAAATGAGGTCCAGCAGTTACTGGATGTAACTAAAGATGATTTTTGATAAATCAATAATTGCCAATATGTTATCTGTTATGGGAAGCTTGAAAGCATCCATTCAGCACCCTTACAAGCTGTGGCTGAAGTAAGTGACAACTGTGTCCTTGCCTGCAAAGTGTTGTGAAATGTCATATGAAGAAACTGCAGATATATATAATATAATGTTATGGAAAGTTTTACCTCAAACACGTAGCACTTTCTCTAGTGCAGATCAAACAGTGCAGACTGGACAGGGCACACCTTCTTAATCATAAAGTATTTGGTTGTAATATCATGTTTTCAGAATTGGGGACCATCAATCTTATCACAACTGACAAAGTGTAATAATTTTTGGGAGAATATTCAACATAAACTTTGAATGTATATTATTATTCTGAATTTGCACTACTATTTTACAAACTATATAACATTTTTCAAATTCAGTCAGAATTTCCTGAACTAGCTACTAAAATACTATGCCAGTGATCATGCCAAATCTTGAAAACGAAGACACCGGAACAGTTGTTTAATTTAAGAAGTTCAACATGTAACATTTCAAACCACTAATTTCAACTGCTCACAAACCATGCTAAATACAAGTTGTAGATCTGTAAATGTTTTTCTGTTAATGTAAAAAGTAGATCTGGAACCATGTGTATAAAACAGTGCATAAAATTCACACTAAAACATGGCTTATGGACGAAAGTGGAAATGTGCGTACGCAAAAAAAAATTCAGATGCACAAAACCATGCGTAAGCCAACTACCATGCAGTTCCGCTACATAAATCCTGGTCAGTATGAAATGTAACACATGTGCACATGCCTGCCACCCCACCCCGACTCCTTCCAGAATTACGTCCTTTTGAATATGCAGGTCAATATAAATGGCTACTTACGTTCAGCGTTTTGTGAAAAGTCAATGGTAAAATCACTTTTGGGGGGGGGGGGGGGGAACAAAACTAAAGCGAAGGTTAAGTGGAGGTCCTACTCGGTGTAGTGGAGGCAAGAAAAAATGTACTTTTTGGTGGCGTAGGCAGTGGTATGAGCAGCAAAAGAGAATTGATGGAGTGGCACTCAAAAGTTCAAGTTCAGAAAGTGCCTGACATAACAAAGTGGTCAGATCTCAAAGTCAAGGTGAAAAGGTGAGTCATAGCTCACTGTCTGTGTGTCATACTGAAGCGTAAGTGAAGAAAAAAGGGTAAAAATGTAGACTTTATTCTTGAAATTTCCAGCTTTATCCTGTAGTTTGTGTCATTAAAGTAGAATGTCAAACTTCAGCTTAAAATTGATGTTTAATTTACTAAATTTCTTAAGTCCCTTTGTAACTAAAGTAGCATGTTAAATGCTTCGTATTCTATGTGTGTGAATCACTACGTACTTAACACTAGAATTACCAGAGCCTATGAAAAAACTCGTAAATCCTGCCCACCTTAAATCCCTTCACACCTCTCCGTCAGTGTCTTTTGTCTTGTAAATATGTCGATAAGCCCAAGCAGCCTGCTATACGGTACTCAGATGTGGCACTTGGTGCCATGGCCCACCTGCCAAGTTGTTTTGCCTGCCTAAGTTAAAGTCATCCCTGATGGAGGATCGCAGGAATCATGGGAAAGAGGGGTCCTTTCATCTGATTAGCGCTATTTCAGCTTGGATTGGCCAAATGGGGGAGGCAGCTTGATGAATGAGGTCTACAGGACTCTAAACAAATCCAAATCATATTTTGTGATATCATCTACTGTTAAATTCTACTCCGTACTTCTAAAATTTTTATTTTTATACTGTATTGCGGATTTGTTCTGTTCTGTGTATTGTACTGTATTGTATTGACCCCCTTCTTTTTGACACCCACTATACGCCCAACCTACCTGGAAAGGGGTCTCTCTTTGAGCTGCCTTTCCCAAGGTTTTTTCCATTTTTTCCTTACAAGAGTTTTTTCTTGTCTTCTTAAAGAGTCAAGGCTTGGGGGCCTGTCAAGAGGCAGGGTCTGTTAAAGCCCATTGCGGCACTTCTTGTGTGATTTTGGGCTATACAAAAAATTTATTGTATTGTATGCCATTACCCCCACCACCACAGAATGGTCAAGAAGTTCTCCCAGTTCCTGCCTTGATTATCTGGGAGTGAGCAAACTAGAATTGTATCGAGTAAATAATTTCATGTGTGTTTTGTGTCTACAACAATCTATGTAAACACATCGTTAAAACAGAAACGTTTTTCATGTTTTAGTTATGAATGACAAAATGTGGACATGAACTGTATAATGTGTGAAGGCTGATCGCCAAATATCAAATAAACACTTTCACAAAACGTGCAAGTACAATAAGAAAAAAAAAACGAATTTAGTAAGGCATTCTGTGCAACAAGACAAACAGCAAGAAAAGCTACTTTAAGGAATTCAGACCTTTAAATTAAAACAGATTCCACTTGAGTTTGGACAGCGAGCTTATTTAAAATGAAAAAGCTTATAGTTTTAATTGGAAAAAGACAAGAAAAGATAAAGATGAATTTGAAATTGATGCTTAATTAACAGTAGGCTTTTTTTTTTAAAGATTTGTAGTATGTGTATTTATTTATTTTAGTATTTTATGTTCACAGACCATTAAGCCTCCAGAATTTCATTTTGTGATCTATAGTTTAGTTATAAGAGTATAGGACATAAGACTTCTATGCGTCTGGTTATACAGGAGATTAGTGTAAAGTTTTTTAAAGGGATAAAGGAAAAAAAATCAGAATCGGTGTCTGAATTGGCCAATGAAGTAACATCAAAATCGGTGAACGGTATCAGCCTTAAAAAAACTGATCAGAGCATCCCTAGTTTCCTAAAGTATAGGTTTTGGTAAGAAGCAAGTACTGTACTCCATTATTAAAATGGTAAGCCATATTTATAGTTACACCTCAAGAATTAGGAATGTCTGTCTGGTACACCGGAACAAAAATACAAAACACACACCAGTATAAGTATAGTAAAAATATTGTATGAATATAGTGGTAAAAATATAGTATATTATAATTATTATCTCTATATATAATCTTCATTTGGATCTTGATCTTTGTTTGTCCACAAATGAATTAGAAGAAGAAGCCCTAAATGGCAGTAGAGAGACAGCTAAAACATAGGCATTGCATTAAGAATCTCCTTCAGGCTTATACTACTGAAGACTGTAGTACTCTAGTCACACCTCAAAACACAGACATTCGAACTAAACAAATTGTTGTGCTTTAAATTAACTAAAGAGATCTTCATTTAGATCTTGATCTTTGTTTGTCCGCGAATTCCACGCATGCGTAGACCACTTTCCAGTTTAGTATGTTGTTGTTACTCACGGATGTCAACAATTTGCTGGAATAACGAAAGGGGTGGTGGAGAGTGTTATGCTGGTTAGCTCCTGAGGCCTGGTTAGAGAATGAGATTGCCGAAGATAAAAGGTACGTGCCTACGTAACATATGAATAAAAGAAAGACAATGGGTAAAATGAATGACAACGTAACAGCACGTTCCGGAAATTATTATTGTTACGTTGTAGCCGGCGAGTTGTACCGTGCCTTGCTCACATGTCCGTGAAGTGATCCCTATTTATGCTTTAAAGAGCCTGGATACCTATGTGTCCCCCTTTTATAACCATTGCTCCGTGTATATTGCCTTACTCTTTGGATTGCCACAAAGCAACCTGCGAGATTAGAGAAAGGTTGAGAAGACATCGTGAGAGGAAACGATAGTGTCGTGAAAACGAGACGGACTGTGAACGGTCAGAAGCAGAAATGCTCCTACACCACCACATAATTACTATTCGGACAGTGATTCCGAGTAGGCCGTTCCTATCAAATCAATGTCCAAGGGTTTTCTTTTGCAATTTTGTTTCCCTTATAAAAAATCATAATGCTGTACGACGAAGGGCCCAGTTCACGACTGGCAGCCGCGTTTAAACAGGGAGCCCTTCACAGACAACTTTAACACGCGCAATGTAGTTGGGCGCACATGGCTAGTATAGTATAAATATAGTAAATGTATATATGTTTAACTACCAATATCATATTTTTGTAAGACAAATGGTGAAAACTGATTTTTTTTTTTTTTTTTTAAATTAAGCTTGTTTCAGGTTTATTACAGAAGAAAATAAAGCAATATGACTGGCTTGGAATTATGAGAAGCATTTTATTTTCCATATGTATGGATACATATCTTCTTTACATATTTCAACTTACAAAATATGTATTTTCAGGTCATTTTCTTTATTTTAGTATTTTTATGGGCACTAAACATTAAGCTTATGGAATATCATTTTGTCAATAAAAATGAACAGTTAACATCTGTAGTCTCCTGTTTAATTGATTAACTAAATAAAGTTAGCACTTTAATATAGCGCACTAGCTGTCCCCCACAGCTCCGCCAATGTAGTAGTGAAACAGGACAAACTTCAAAAAGCAATAAATAAAAAAAAAAAAAATGTAATTCTGGTGAAGCGGAAGCTAGGTATGCTCCAGCATCAAACGCTGGCACTGTATCGGGTCATGTTCAGCTCTGACAGGACAGCGTCCCCCACGTGGGGAGAAAAGTGCATGGCTGTGATATCTCTGGCAATGAGCAATGACCATCTAAATCACACATAGCTCCTCTCTCTCTCTCTCTCGCTCTCTCGCTCTCGCTCTCTCAAATGTCAGATGTTACTCCTTAACAATCTGTTGATGATATCTGTTGAAGAAACCAGTATCGCTAGCTAAGTGGATCCAAGATGTGCTTCAACACGTAGCGAGAGATAGACTGACTTGAACGGAAGCTGGCACGTGAGTGAGGAGAGCCCTCAGCCCTCAGTCTCTATCTCGGATTTGTGCAACTAAATTGGTACCCCAAGCGAACTATGATACTTGGCGCAATGAGAGAAATCGCAAAATCAATTGGAATATTCAAGCAAATCTATACTAATAAAAGGCAAAGCCCTCACTGACTGACTGACTGACTCACTCACTCACTCACTCACTCACTCACTCACTCACTCACTCATCACTAATTCTCCAAGTTCCCGTGTGGGTAGAAGGCTGAAATTTGGCAGGCTCATTTCTTACAGCTTACTTACAAAAGTTGGGCAGGTTTCATTTCGAAATTCTATGCGTAATGGTCATAACTGGAAGCTATTTTTCTCCATATAATGTAATGGAGTTGAGCTGGATGGCCGTGGGGGGGTGGAGTTTCATGTGACGTAGAGTACGTAGAGAACAAGGAAGACCTCCAAACAGCGCTGAACAAAAAACGCCATTTCACAATTGAGAAGGCAGAAAAAGATTATGAAGCAAGTGATGCATACAAGCGTATTCATAAATACAAGCATATTCATAAGTACAGCTACTGCGGAAACAAAGCACGGCGTGAACCGTAAGTTTATATTAAGTTTATAGACACACTCCCGCTGCCGTTTGTCATGCCTACGGCGAATGACGGTATTCGCCAGATACAAGTTTACTGAGAAGACACGAGGTATAAACGAGACTTTGGATCACTTTGTAACGGAGTTAAAATTGCTGTAGCAAGAAACTGAACAAAACGTTAATGTTTTACTATTAATAACTTATAGACTACATTTTATTTTTTTCCCTTGCACTCAGTGAGCGAGGCCAATGCATATTCATAAGTGCAGCTACTGCGGAAACAAAGCATGGCGTGAACCGTAAGTTTACATTAAGTTTATAGACACACTCCCGCTGCCGTTTGTCATGCCTACGACGAATGACGGTATTCGCGACATACAAGTTTACTGAGAAGACACGAGGTATAAACGAGACTTTGGATCACTTTGTAACGGAGTTAAAATTGCTGTAGCAAGAAATGTGTAAGTGCCTGTCTTAGCTACCATTAAATAAACACATCCTCCAAATACGAACCTGATTGCAAGAAATAATGATGATCAAATCCTTGAAGACAGCAACACTCACAAAACAATTACTGTATATTGACAATCATGTTACGTTATTTTTAAAATGTTCCCTTTTCTTTTTCAGAACTTCTTTAACACACTACTTCTCCGCTGCGAAACGCGGGTATATATGTATATATATATATATACCCCGATCTACATACTCTCAAATAGACAAGCCACACGCCGTGGCGAAATGGTAGAGGCTTCGCATCTAGCTCCGACATCCGAGGTTCGGTTCCCGAGAAGGGGTGCACTGATTATGTACGCGCGCTTCTCGATTCATTTTACCCTCGCATTCCCTTGGTTTGAGACGTATGAAAAAATATGCGGTTAACGCAGAAAGACAAATCACCAATTGAAGCTTTATGAATAATGGATACTTTATTCGCAATCAATGATTGTTCTGGTAAAGCCATACTCAGTGTATTCATTAGATGAACGGTAAAAAAGTAAGAGCAAGGGGAGGGTGACTTATTAAGGCACGCAGGCGAAACCACAATAGCACGCGGGCTCGATGCGTCGGTGCGCGTCAACTCTATCTGAATTGCGCGATCACATTAGAAAAAATATATCTTTTCAAGTTCTATTTAGTCGACACAAATATCTTTGGTTGGAATGTAAGGCGAATTTACTGTTTACATTTGTATGGTGAAGAAGAATTTATGCAATGACTAGCAAAATACCCGCGCTTTGCAGCGGCGAAGTACTGCATTAAAATAAGAATTTTATTAAGAAGAAAATTAAACCTTTTTAAACTGAGGGAAAATATGCCAATAATTATTTGTTAAGGATCTCTTTGTATACCATGTTGTCAGTTCGGCCCTCCGGTTGTAACATGACCAAGCTGTGCGCTGAGCTTACTCTTGAGCATGCAACTTACAGTTGGCCATGTGAACAGTAATCTTGTCTCAAATCTCACAGCTTGGATTGCTGCTGTCATAATCGGTTTGAGTTTCATGGTTTGTTTCAATTACGATAGTATTTGCAGGATTTGTTGTGTTGAAGTGACATTCGGCATCTGTCAAGCATTGTAAGCACACAACCGGTTTCATCGATAAAATCACATCCAGCTTTTGAGAGTTTAAACACTCATAAACATGAAAGTGTCCACTACTGAAATCGTCACCTGTGAATCTAAGATGTTTAAGAGGCATTGGCGGTTGTCGAAAGGTGTAAAATATTTGGCCATTTCGGTACACTTGAAAGCACCAACCGAACAATTCAGCGGCAGCCATCAACTCGCATGCAGAACCATAGGTGAAGGGCTTAAGCATTTCATTCTTCTAGTGCTCCTGTGTAGTATAATTATCTCCTGTACCGTCATCAGTCCACACCTTGAACCTGACCCAGTCATTCAATACATAAGACACAATGTTCTTCAGGATATCAAGAGTGAGCCTGATATGGCCGTGCAATATGTAACACAGAGAATGGAAAAGGTAGGTGCCATCTCCAGGCATGGAAACCACTCGGTAAGTGACAGTTCTTTGATCGATGGTGATTACCTCGATAGACATGGTAATGGGGGTTGGAATGATGAAGGAAATGGGTACCTGAGTAATGTAAAGTAAGTGTAAAATACCTATACAATAACTATAATTGTAATAAACAAACAATAAAACAGCGGAGAAGCCGTGGATTAAACAAAAAGGCTGTAGTTATCAGCAGGGAGACGTGAATCCCGTGGCGAAGCAAGGAAGGGAATGTAGAGACTGGAGAGACGGACGGCCTTATATAGGCAGGCAGCCAACAACGTGGGAGGCGTTGGGATGGGGGACCCAACGCCGCCTCACACGGTGACCGAGCTGCAGGCTATGGACGTATATATGTACGTAAGTAGGATTCAGTTAGCGTTGGGAACCCGTGTACCAAATTTCTTGAAGATGGGCCCATAAGTAACAAAGACTGTTGAAAAGTTCAATATGGTGGCCGACAGTGGCATCATACCACCGAAATAAGTACTTACATTGGTTTCGGTTAGTGCAGGGAAGCCGCCTACCAAATTTCGAGAAGATGGGGCCATAAATAAGAAAGTTCAACATGGCGGACGTTGTTGACCGTTATGACCGTTACGCGTAGAATTTCGAAATGAAACCTGTTTAACTTTTGTAAGTAAGCTGTAAGGAATGAGCCTGCCAAATTTCAGCCTTCTACCTATACGGGAAGTTGGAGAATTAGTGATGTTGGAAAATTCAATATGGCGGCTGACAGTGGCGTCATACCACCGAAATAAGTATGTACATTGGTTTTGGTTAGCTCAGGGAAGCCACCTACCAAATTTCGTGAAGATGGGGCCATAAATAAGAAAGTTCAACATGGCAGATGTTGTCGACCGTTATCGACCGTTATGACCGTTACGTGTAGAATTTCGAAATGAAACCTGCTTAACTTTGGAAGTAAGCTGTAAGGAATGAGCCTGCCAAATTTCAGCTTTCTACCTACATGGGAAGTTGGAGAATTAGTGATGAGTCAGTCAGTCAGTCAGTCAGTCAGTCAGTCAGTGAGGGCTTTGCCTTTTATTATTATAGATGACTAAATTTAACTATATAAAGTCAAAACTTGTATATATAAAGTAATTCCCGAATATATAAATTCAAAACTTGATTATATAAAATCACTGTCGGAATATATAAGGTCAAATCTTGAATATATAAAGTCAGCGTCGGAATATAAAAAGTCAGCGCTGGAATATCCATCCATTTCCCAACCCAAAACCCACAGGGTCACGGGGGTCTGCTGGAGCCAATCCCAGCCAACACTGGGCGCAAGGCAGGAACCAGTCCTGGGCAGGTCACATGCATCATTTTCAAAACATTAACCGAACAGTGTTTTTTAATTTATTTTTCTGAATTCGTTTTTGTTAACTTAGTTCAGTTCAGAGTCGTTTCAATCAATATATTTTGACTTTGACTTTATATATTCAGGAATGAGTTTATATACTCCGAAGTTGACTTTATATATTCCGACGCTGACTTTATATATTCAGGTTTTGACTTTATATATTCCAGCGCTGACTTTACATATTCTGAGGCTGACTTTATATGTTCAAGTTTTGACTTTTATATATTCCAGCGATGACTTTATGTATTCAAGTTTTGACTTTATATATTCCAGTGCTGACTTTATATATTCAGAAAAAAGTTTTGACTTTATATATACCGACACTGACTTTATATATTCAACTTTTGACTTTATATATTCCGACAGTGACTTTATATATTCATGTTTTGACTTTATACATTCTGACGACGACTTTATATATTCAGAAAATCAATGTATTTGCCTGTTTGGCACCCCGTAGTATATGTGTGTGTGTGTATATATGTACACATGTATGTATATATATATCAGCAACACTCATGACAATGACAAAACAATTACATTGTCAATTATGTTACGTTATTATTAAAATGTTTCCTTTTCTTTTTACTTCTCTGCTGCGAAGCGCGGGTGTTTTGCTATATTATATATATATATATACATTTTCATTTTTCCTACTAAATTCCAGTTTAAATTGAAAAGAATACAGTTTATGTAAACTTATTTTTTTTCAATGACTATTAAGAAAAGTCAAGGTCAGTCAAAGAAAATATCATGCTCGTAATGGACATCAGTTAGATATAAAAATTAAAGATTTAAAACTTACCAAATATGTCAGTTTTTCATACAATTGAAACATGCCTTCTAAATTAGGAAGTAAGGTATTTTATCACAGATTCTTGGTACTGTTTTCTTGATCCTATTCAGTGGTCTGATTACAGCTGCCATTGTGAGGATAGTTTGGACATTTTGTACAGGTGCACTACAAACTGGCAGTTGCCCTAAGCTTTGCTCATTTTCCACCTTTTCCCTTTTCAGTTTTGTTTCATCAACATTTATATTGTGCCATGGCAATATAACAAATGGCTCTCTGCAAAAAAGTGTGCTATAAAATAGTTAGTTGATTTAACTGTGTCAACCATCAAATCATTTTAACTATATATGTGCAGCAGCAGTATGTATACTTTAATTTTTTTAACTTATTTACTCACATCAATTCTTTTTAATATGCTGTACTGACACACATACTAAATCACATAAAGACATAGTGGCTTGATGTCAAATGCATACTCCAGTCTCTTATCTAATTCCCATTCCCCCTGCAAATGGTACTTTGTATACAGTGTGAAGTTCTGTGTTGCATTGATCCTACTGGTTACAACCATGGCTTGATCTCGGATGCATGTTAACACCAAGCAAAGAAATCGGACTGTTGCCACATTTTCATATTTTGTCGGATTTGCCATGTCTGTAAAAACATTACCTAGGTGAAATTGTGACCCATGGAACCTTTGGCAATGGGTAATTGTGGCAGTGACTGGTTTTCAACTGTTTTATTCCATGTTGTTATATTTACATAGGTTACAGAACGAGAATCATGCCAAATCGCACATGGTGCATGTTGGTCAAGCATGCAAGTAAGAGTTCCAATGAACTTTCTGTATGTGATAATAATCTGAACTAATTACACTACATTGTATTTTTAATCAAAGTCTTAGATTTTTGAAAGAGCCATTGCCATGGTGGCAGGCAACACAGCATTATACTCTTCCTTTGGCATGTTGTGTGTACACATTATTTGAGCTGACTGGTCATTTTTGATCCTTGCATATGCATTGTATCAATTGAACTGGCACAGATTGTGATACTGAAATGCTCCAAAGCAAAGTATGTTTATTTTGTTATTTTTCTAGTGTAAAAGATCTATTTGAAAAGCCACTCCTCTTGAATGATACACAAATGAATGTAAATAAATGAATTGAGCCATAACAATTTAATTGCAAAGCAATTTCAATTTTCACATTCATCATTCCCGGAACTCACAATAAGGCAAAATTTTACAGGGGATGCACATATTCACTCATTTACTTACTGTTACAGCTGAAGTTCACAATTTTCCTGTTAAAATTCTGTATGCCACACTTTTCTTCATTTTCCCCCAACTGCCAAAATGGCCATTGCATAGCCTACTTGTAGATCTTAAAAGGTTGGGTGTTTCTCTAGTGCAAAACAGCAGAAGTTTCACTTTGAAACAGTTGTTTTTTTGTCTCTGTATACCTTCACGATTGCTTTATAGAGCATATGGTTTTTTTTTTTCTTCTTCTCAAAATGCTGTGCAGATCATTATTTAGTCTATTTCAGCCTTCAGCTGCCCCATCTTGCAGCTTTGAAAAGAGCAGTGTTTTAAGACATATACATCTTTTCTCTGTATTGCATCAGTTGTTTGATAAAACTTTTAATAATAATAATAATAATAATAATAATAATAATTCATTACATTTATATAGCGCTTTTCTCAGTACTCAAAGCGCTATCCACACAGGGAGGAACCGGGAAGTGAACCCACAATCTTCCACAGTCTCCTTACTGCAAAGCAGCAGCACTACCACTGTGCCACCTTTTGTCAACAAATGCATGCCAACCTACTGTTTGTCCCAACTCAATAGCGTGTTTACAGACTGGCTGCTCCTTCTCCCAAAATGTAACTGCAAAGAGCTGCACATGTTACTCTGGCTCTTGAGTGACTCACACTTAACATGCAAATAAAATTCCCAAAATGCATACTTGCACTTGTCAAATGAATAATTTTTTCTTCTTGTGCATCAATGAAATGTTCATGTTATGTACACCCTTAAAAAGCAGAAATTTTTACTTTTACACAGCACTATAATTAAGTAAAAGTATTGTAACTTTTTTGTTTTTTAATAATAAAATAATTTTTAATAATAAATATATAATTTTTTCAATAACAGTTTGTATATTACAAGGTCATTACTGGCCCTTTATAATATGTGAGATTAAGAATTTAATATATATAATGTGTACATACATGCAGAATTAAAAAGAAAACTTATGCTTTTAAAGGACAGGCAAGTGTTTTTCAGTGGCTCAGCACTTCAGCAAAGTCGAGGTCTGTTGGCTTCCAACGGCCTTATATTCTGAACTATTACTAGGGCTGGTTATCAGCACTGATGTCCCAATTCAACTCAATTCCGAATTCACTATAATGGAGCTTCTTTAAGTCAGCTGCTTTGTGCACACACTCACTTTTGTATTGCAGGCTGCTCTGAAAATTCCAACAATTGCTCACTTTTTTTGCCAGGTAAGGCGTGCTGCAAACTTTTTGCAGTATAGCTAGCCACATACTTAAAGAGAAGCAACACTTTTTGGACTTGCCAACACTCAGACTTGATGCGATCATGTAATGGAACAGCACATTGGAAATACGAGAGAGGTTTTTGGAACAACAGCTAGCCATCTCGGCAGCTCTGTATATAGGCAGCGAGCTTGTCTGTAACACATCCAGCACACGTGTCCAGTCATTTTCAATGTGTGATTGTCTTTTAGGAATCCGCTGCCCTGGATCAGCTGTCACAAGTTAGGTCTACTCTGTCCACTGGCCTTCGAGACATGGCGATGTTTTGCTTAAGATCTTCGTAAAACCTATGCACAATAACTTCACTCAATTGCTTTCTGGTTGGTATAACACACTGCACTTTGAAAACGTGTATCATTTGTCGAAAGCCCTAATTTTCAACAACAGTGTGGCGTCTCTTATCTTTACAGATAGAAACTGCTATAGATTCAGTTATTATTTTTTTTGGGCACAAAGCAAATTAAATGGAAGCTAGGAGTACCCACCGTCTTCAGTGTAGATTGTTTAGGCTATACTTGTTTGGATATTGATTACATTTATGGGTAATACATGATTTTTCAAATTTGTTGTGTTACAACAATTATTAACATCTGAGTTGCACAGCTTACATTTGGCTTTGCGTTTATCCAGTTCTTTACTAATGCACCATTTTAATCTGTAGTAAGTCTACACATCTGTCTTAAGTGTCAAAAATGCTGATTTTAGTTAAAGAGGACACACAACTTTATGTGGGGTAGTAAAGCGCCTTTCCCATAGAAAGCCTTAACAGGCAAATTAGTTACATCTACATCTAAATATTCCAGTAGCCTATCAAATGAATACTCTTTCTTTCACACTTGAGAATATGGCATGACATTTTTGAAATGAAACCGGTAAAGCATTTAATAGATAAAAAAGGTAAAAATAAAGCCGGATAATCCAATGGCAACTGCACACCTAGTTATATAAAATGGTACACATTATATACAATTATATGCAGATAAATTTATTTCACTTAGTTTAATTTAATTAATGTGTGCATCTCTCGGGATATGTATTTGAGCATTAATTAATTTATTCATTCTTTAATCACCTAAAATATCTTCATATTATCAGCATTTGAGAGGACATAATATAACAACTTTGTTGTCCATGATGATTATTCGTCATATTTAAGTCAACATGCACTATATTATATCTTTTCAAACATTAACAACTAGCTGAAATACCCAGCGTTGAATGAGAGGAAAATAAAGTGTTTTTTTTTTTTTTTTAATTGTTTAAGAAAAAATATACCGTATATTCTCACATATAAGTCAGCTCATGAAACGCGAAAAATCGATCATAAAATCGGACTCCGACTTAAACGCCCGTTCAAAAATGCGACACTTAAATTTTTTTTTTCCACATCTTCTTGCCTCCTCCAATCTCACACCAGTTTCTCAGACACATTGAATTTGGTTGCAGCAGCGCAGTTGCCAATTTCTTTCTCTACTTCAACGATTTTTAATTTAAAACCAGCTTCATTTTTTCTTCTGGTCAAAAGCTCCATCGTAGATAAGGGATGCTCTTACGATAAAGTTGTATGAGGGTGTGAGATACAAAAAACACAAATCAGTGCAAACGTTGCTTCGGAATAATTCGGGTATTACCAGGTGCTCACATAGGTACAATAGAGAGAGAAGTTAGGAGCACACACTGATACAGTGCATTGCCATACCCACACAGAAAAAAAAAGGCAGTGCTCCGTGGTTACTCTCTCACGTGGGCATTAGCATATCATAATCTCTTGGACCAATAGTGTAAGTTTTCCGCATTCGACTTGTACGAGCAACATTATAAAATACCAGAAATTATACTGTAAAATCCAGTCCTGACTTATCCGTGAGTATATACGGTAATAACAAAAAAAACACCATGTTAAAAATAAATTAACAAACATTGAAGACTCACTAATGTGCTTGTCTTGCAGTCTTGTATGTTTATTATCATCAAGTTGACGCTCAGAACTGGCCAACTCTCTTTAATTTCAAAAGTAACAGGGGCGCGGTGGTGCTCAAACATAAAGAATGCTGGCAATCCCCTCCAGTTCACCTTCTGGTGGTCTTTCCGAGTGTCAACTGGATGATAACATTCATAGAAGGCCGCAAGATCACCCCCCACCTCCACCCAGAAGGGCGTGGGTTAGGTTTGATTTCACCCTACAGTATTTTTTGTCGACCAATGAGAAACTTGTACCAGGTTTCATGAAAATTACTCCAGCCATTAGGAAGTGATGCCGGAACATATATACATGCACACACACACATTTGACATTGACATAGCCAAGATTCAGCCAGCCCTCTGGCACTTTTAGTAATGGCCTTAAATCTTACTTGTACATAGTCTCAGTTAAATGTATGCTCGTTGATTTAGTATATGTATAGATCAGTGATTGTGAGTCCTTTCTTCTGACGCCATTGCGATGTTCATGTATACGTGTTGTGATTGTGTTTGTCCTATGTATACCGCTGGGCAAGAACTGCATGGAATGCTATAAACTGCATTTCGTGTTTTTTTTTTTTTTTTTTTCTTTCTTTATTAATTTTATTGCAATCCATACAAATCAATCAAGTTTTTACAAAAAGAAAAATTGAGTTAAGGACAGATCAATCCCCACCCCTGAGAGAGAGCAAGCCAAACGGCGTGAAGTTTAAGGCTTGTAAACATACCTAAATTAATAAATTCTCTGTGCTTTATGAGCTTATTTTAAAATATTACTGATTAGATCCTGCCATGTTTTGAAAAAAGACTGTACGGATCCTCTAACTGAGTATTTGATTTTTTCCAATTTCAAATAGTGTAACACATCAGTTTCCCACTGACTTAAGAGGAGAGTTTGGGTTCTTCCAGTTTATCAGAATAAGTCTGCGTGCCAAAAGTGTAGTGAATGCAATCACAATTTGTTTGTCTTTCTCCACTTTAAACCCCTCTGGAAGAACCCCAAACACAGCTGTTAGTGGGTTAGGAGGGATTGTGAGACCAAGGCTGTCTGAAAGGTAATTTAAATTTTTTGTCCAGAATAATGTTAATTTGGTGCAGGCCCAGAACATGTGACCCAGTGAGGCTGGGACTAGGTTGCAGCATTCGCAGGTTGGATCATGCCCTGGAAACATTTTGGAGAGTTTTAGTCGAGACAGATGTGCTCGATATATAATTTTGAGTTGTATAATTGTATGCTTTGCGCATATGGAGCTCGAGTGAATTCTCTGCATTGCTGCTTTCCACTCCTTTTCTGATATATTAATTGAGAGATCTTTTTCCCAGTGTCCTCTTGGATCTTTGAAAGGGAGGGATTGTAAAATGATTTTATATATTGTAGAGATGGTGTCTAAGTCCTTGAGATTGAGCAATATTTTACCCAGCATGGATGAGGGTGCAAGATGAGGAAAATCTGGAAGGTTCTGTTTAACAAAGTTCCTGATTTGAAGATAGTGAAAGAAATGTGTAGCTGGAATGTTAAATTTGGAATGTAATTGTTCATAGGATGCATAGACGTTGTCTATATAAAGATTTCTACGCAAGTTAATTCCATATTTTTTCCAGATATTAAAGATTGCACATGTTTGCGAAGGTTGAAAGAGGTGGTTCTCTTGCAGAGGTGCCACAGATAGAAGCTTCTCTGTCTTAAAATGCTTTCTACATTGGTTCCATATTCTAATTGAGTGGAGCACAATTGGGTTATTAGTATATTGCTCGATAACGTGTTTATTGGAGCACAGAGCAAGGAATACAAAGAAGTACTGCAGGATTTTACTTCTATTGCTGACCAAGCTTGTGTATGTTCTTCTATTTGTGTCCAGGTTCTTATCGCCTGTATATTTGCTGCCCAGTAATAAAACTGGAAGTTAGGTAGAGCCATGCCACCTTCTGCCCTTTGTCTTTGTAGGGTCACTCTTTTGATGCGTGGATGTTTCGAATTCCAAATAAATGAGGTTTTTGTTGAATCTAATTGCCTAAAGAATGATTTATTAATGTATATTGAAATGTTTTGAAATAAAAAAGGAGCCTAGGAAGAATATTCATCTTAACAGTGTTAATTCTTTCAGCTAGTGTGAGATGAAGGGTTGACCATCTATGCAAGTCTTGTTTAATTTTTTCCATGCAGATGGCGAAATTTTGTTGATAAAGAGCTTTATGTTTACTTGTGATGTTTACCCCTAGGTATTTAAACTGTTCTGCAATGATAAAAGGTAGGGTATCTAATCTAATATTATATGCTTGAGAATTCACTGGAAAAAGTACACCTTTATTCATATTAATTCTGAGACCAGAGATCTTTTGAAATTCTGTGAGTGCTGTTAAGACTGCAGGCACAGAATTTTCTGGGTCCGATATATACAGTACCATATCATCTGCATATAATGAAATTTTCTGTTCCAGTCCTTCTGTGCTAATCCCCTTTATCTGATCAGTATTTCGACAATGTTTTGCCAGTGGTTCAATGGCAATTGCAAACAGCAGCGGTGACAAGGGGCATCCTTGTCTAGTAACACATTCTAGTTTAAAGTAGTTTGAGCAAATGTTTTTGATGCAAACTGAAGCTTCTGGGTTAGTATACAGTAATTTAATCCATGCACAAATGTTCGGGCCAAACCCAAACTTCTCCAATGTAGTAAAAAGGTATTTCCATTCAATCATGTCGAATGCTTTTTCTGCATCCAATGATAATAATATTTCTGGGGTGTTTGATTTAGTTGGTGAGTATATTACATTAAACAGGCGTCGAAGATTTGAAGATACGTGTTGGCCCCTAATAAATCCAGTTTGGTTTTGTAATATTACCGAGGGGAGCACTTTCTCCATCCTTCTAGCTATGATTTTAGAGAGTATTTTAACGTCGTTATTCAGAAGTGAAATTGGTCTGTATGATGCACATTGTAATAAGTCCTTATTTTGTTTTGGAAAAACGGTGATTAGTGCTTGGCGAAAGGGATAGAGGGAGAGATTGGTTATCTCTGGCTTCTGTAAATGTTGCTAATAGGAGGGGAGCTAGCTGAGCGGAGAATTTCTTGTAAAATTCTGCAGGGTAGCCATCAGGGCCTGCTGCTTTCCCACCTTGGAGTTACTTTATAACATCTAGTAGTTCTGATAACGGCAGAGGTTTATCAAGTTCTTCCGCACAAAAAGTATCTTTGCGGTATCTGTAATGTATCCAGAAATGCATTAGATTGTGTATTGTCTTCTTTAAACTCAGTAGTATATAGTTTCTGAAAGTGTGCATTATATATTTGTGGTCGACGATTTTATCTCCGTTCGCGTTGGTGATTACTGAGATTGTGTTGCGCAGTTCTTGCTTGTGAATTTGTTGAGCTAAAAGCTTATTAGCTTTCTCTCCATGTTCATAGTAATGATGTCTGGATTTATAAATTAGTTGTTCAGTTTCTTTAATTGTCAAGAGGTTTAGGTCTGAATGTAGAGCCTTCCTTTTCCTATGTAGAGTCTCGCTTGATAGTCTGGCGTGTTCTTCATCTATTCTAGTATTTTCGCTTTTTATCTCTGCTACTTTCTTGGCTTCGGATTTATTTCTGTGGGAAAGATATGAGATTATCTGTCCTCTTAAGAAGGCCTTAAGAGTTTCCCAGAGTATTCCTGCAGAGATCTCGGGGGAAGTATTTGTCTCTAGAAAGAATTTGATTTGTTTGGATATAAATTCCGTATACAGTGGGTACGGAAAGTATTCAGACCCCCTTCAATTTTTCACTCTTTGTTATATTGCAGCCATTTGCTAAAATCATTTAAAATAATTTTTTCCCTCATTAATGTACACAAAGCACCCCATATTGACAGACAAAAAAATTTTTTGAAATTGCTACAGATTTATTAAAAAAGAAAAACTAAAATATCACATGGTCCTAAGTATCCAGACCCTTTGCTCAGTATTTAGTAGAAGCACCCTTTTTAGCTAATACAGCCATGAGTCTTCTTGGGAAAGATGCAACAAGTTTTTCACACCTGGATTTGGGGATCCTCTGCCATTCCTCCTTGCAGATCCTCTCCAGTTCTGACAGGTTGGATGGTAAACGTTGGTGGACAGCCATTTTTAGGTCTCTCCAGAGATGCTCAATTGGGTTTAAGTCAGGGCTCTGGCTGGGCCATTCAAGAACAGTCACAGAGTTGTTGTGAAGCCACTCCTTCGTTATTTTAGCTGTGTGCTTAGGGTCATTGTCTTGTTGGAAGGTAAACTATCGGCCCAGTCTGAGGTCCTTAGCACTCTGGAGAAGGTTTTTGTCCAGGATATCCATGTACTTTGCCGCATTCATCTTTCCCTCGATTGCAACCAGTCGTCCTGTCCCTGCAGCTGAAAAACACCCCCACAGCATGATGCTGCCACCACCATGCTTCACTGTGGGGACTGTATTGTACAAGTTATGAGCAGTGCCTTGTTGTCTCCACACATACCGCTTAGAATTAAGGCCAAAAAGTTCTATCTTGGTGAGAAATAAGATTCTGTGGTCTGATGAGACCATCTCAGAGTCCCTCTGAAGGGGGTCTGAGTACTTTCCGTACCCACTGTAATTCTCGTCAGCTAATAGAAGTGGGTTGAGACGCCATCTGCGGGGTGAGTGTATAGGGCTTAATAATTTTAGCTCCAAGATCATAGGTGCATGGTCAGAAATAACAATAGCATTGTACAGTGGAACCTCGGTTTACGAGTAACTTGGTTTACGAGTGTTTTGCAAGACAAGCAAAAATTTTTAATAAATTTTGACTTGATAAACGAGCGATGTCTTGCAATAAGAGTAGTATGGATACACTTTGTCTGCTGAGTGTCATGTGATCACAACTGAGCTGATGGTGGTTCTCTCTCTCTCTCTCTCTCCTTATCTAGCTCGCTCACTCGCCCAGCGCGTCTCTCTCTCTCTCTCTCTCTCTCTCTCTCTCTCTCCTTATCTCGCTCGCCCAGCGCGTCTCTCTCTCTCCTTATCTCTTTCGCTCGCTCGCCCAGCACGTCTCTCTCTCTCTCTCTCTCTCTCTCCTTATCTTGCTCGCTCGCCCAGTGCGTCTCTCTCTCTCTCTGGCAATCGTCTCCTATTCTCCGTCTGAGTCTGTGTGCCTCACTCATATAGTCCACATCCGTACGAGCGTATACTGTTTACTACAGCATTGTGACTGTGTGTGTGTGCTCTGTGAAGTGCGAGTCCCCATCTTACTCCCCAAAACACGAAGCTGAGTCTCAGTACTTTAACACCAGCTTTATTTAGCTTGAAACAGCAACAGCGCTGTTATTTATTGTAGCGGGATCTTTATAGTGTTCCTTGTATGACCCATTGACGACAGGCGCTTATAGCATGTCTGCGATCTTTTTGGATGCGCTTATACGGCGAACTGCTACAGCGCTGGGAGACTGCGATTGCTTTGGGACGCTCTTCCGCATGTCGTCCCGTTGGGTAGAATCCCATATGAGTTTAGAAACTCACACCAGCCATGATTCTTTTTAAAGGTAAAGTGCAGGTTAATTTGTATTATGTATTTTACTTTATATTTTGTATTAATCATTTTTATATGAATAATTTTGGGTTGTGGAATGAATCATCTGAGTTTCCCTTATTTCTTATGGGGAAATCCGCTTTGATATAAGAGTGCTTTGGATTGCGAGCACGTTTACGGAACGAATTATGCTCGCAAACCGAGGTTCCACTGTATTTGCAAGATTTAATCATAGGCAAGAAGTTATTGTCTATAAAGAAGTAATCAATCCTTGAGTAGCAATGATGTACTGGTGAGTAGAAAGAATATGTTGTTGAATTTGGGTTTAAAAACCTCCAGGGGTCTGGTAAGTTGTGATCAGTTATAAACTTTGTAATTATCTTTGCGGTGTTAGATGCCATTCCCCCTGTGGAAGAAGTCCTATCTAAAAGTGGATTTAGAACACAAAGTCCCCAGCCATTATAACTATGAGTGTTCAGAGTGGGAATGGATGCAAATAAATTTTGTATAAATTCCTTATCAACATTAAGTGCATAAACATTTATCAAGATCATTTTACAGTTAGATAAGTCTCCCATGACCATTACATATCTCCCTTCAGGATCCAATTTTTTTTTTTTCTTTGTAAAACTAGAATGGAACATTTGGCCAGTCCAGTCTTTTTGCAGCCGGAGCTGATCTTTGCTTAGTAAGTGGGTCTCCTGTAAAAATACTATTTTAGCGTTTAGACCTGTTAGGTGAGAGAGTACTTTCTTTCTCTTTAATTCGTTATTCAGGCCTTTAACATTCCAGCTCACGAAGTTAATTGTCTCATCATGGAGACATTGATTCTGAGTTTTTGATGTCATTTTATAGTCTTAACTGGAAGTGAGACAGCTTTGGCCTTAATTTCCTATTTCCCCTAGAGTTGTTGCCATGCAGCTTATTATTACACTAGCAGAATACCCGCGCTTCGCAGCGGAGAAGTAGTGTGTTAAAGAAGGTATGAAAAAGAAAAGGAAAAATTTTAAAAATAACGTAACATGATCCATCCATCCATCCATCCATTTTCCAACCCACTGAATCTGAACACAGGGTCACGGGGGTCTGCTGGAGCGAATCCCAGCCAACACAGGGCACAAGGCAGGAACCAATCCTGGGCAGGGTGCCAACCCACCGCAGGACACACACAAACACCAAGCACACACTAGGGCCAATTTAGAATCGCCAATCCACCTAACCTGCATGTCTTTGGACTGTGGGAGGAAACCCACGCAGACACGGGGAGAACATGCAAACTCCACGCAGGGAGGACCCGGGAAGTGAACCCAGGTCTCCTAACTGCGAGGCAGCAATGCTACCACTGCGCCACCGTGCCGCCCCTACGTAACATGATTGTTAATGTAATTGTGTGTGTGTGTATATAAATACTATAAATATAAAAGCAAAATACTCGCGCTTCGCAGCGGAGAAGTAGTGTGTTAAAGAAGGAAAGAAAAAGAAAAGGAAACATTTTAAAAATAACGTAACATGATTGTCAAAGTAATTGTTTTGTGTGTTTGGCGGCAGCGTCACAAAGTTGTTTTTGTCTTGCTGCATCAGAAAATGTACCACGACGTCTGACACGCCTCCTTTTTACTGTTTTCTCACAGCTTGGATTGCTACTGTCATAATGGGTTTGAGTCTACATATATATATATATATATATACACATACATATCTTCATATCTATATACACATACATATATACACATACATATCTTCATATCTATATACATATCTACATATCTATATACATATCTACATATACACATATATATGCATACCTATCTACATCATATATACACACACATATATATATATATATATATATATATATATAT